>OU015771.1:15521822-15925573 GCA_907173295.1 Fagus sylvatica | reverse complement strand
TATTTGAATAAAAGCCCAAAAAGTTAAGACCCAGTATCACTTGAGGTTATGTTTAGATTGAGTTAAAAACAGTTATAAGCAGTTCAATCTTGAAAGAACTGCTAAGTAACAGTTTATGTATAATTTGGAAACTCATATGATAGATGTTAACATCTCCAAGGAAGTTGTTATTTGATATTGAACCAGATCTCTTGATGATTTGAAATTCGAAATGAAGAGAGTAACTGTTCAATTGAAGAAACTGCTGCTCGAGGAAGGTATAAATAGAAGAGAAGAAAACAGTTATAGCCCTGCGTATTTCTCCAGAGTTCAAGAGTTCAATTGTGATTCAAAGTGTGTTTAAGAGTGTTCAAGTGTGTTTTTAAGTGTGTTCGAGTGTAATTCAGTGTGTAAAACAGTGTAATTCAGTGTGTTTGAGTGCATTTAGTATGATTTCAGTTTGAGTGAGACATAGATCTTGCAGTTTGAGTTCCAAAAGTGTGTAAGAGTAACATGAAACTTCTCCTTTTGTAAGTTTCTATTGTTCCTGTTCAGTTCGAAGCATTTGTAATTGATTACTGTTTAATATAAAGATTCTACAGTTTATAACTATTTGTTGCCTTGTTGAATTTGAAGTTATTTGCATTTGTAGAGTATAAACAATAACTAGGTATCTCGAGATAGAATTTGTTATCAAGTTTGTCTTAGAGATTGTTTAATACCAACTTTAACAGTAAAATTATAAGTAAATCAGTTAAGTGTTTACCATTGCTGGATTGAACCAAGTTCTTTATCATTAAGGCATAATTCGGACCAAACATACCCTTTTGATTTATAGAAGTTGGATAATTAATTAAGTAATCAGTTTGAATAAAACTGGATAATGAACTTAATTAATTACGAAATTTAGTTTTCTTCAAACACATCAATAATGGTGAAATTAATTACAAGCAACCCAAACAGCTTGCTTATTTTCTCAACTGTATAACAAACCATTCCACCTTTAAAAACCCTGTTGGAACATACTGAGTTCCAGGTATGGAAAAACAATGGAGGTAAAAAATAAAAATTAAATAAAAAACTCACTCATGCAAACATTATACTTAGAGTAAGAAATAAAGAGATGAAGCAGTGAATGCTCCAAAGGAAGTGATAGAATTAATCAAGATTGAAGAAGCTCCACTTGGATTATTAGTGCGGTTGCTTCTATCTGCCAGCACAATAATCAATATCTTTTCATTTTTGAGACAGTTATGTTTGTTGCCACTTATGAAGTAGAAAGGCCCAGATTGACTAAACTGGATTACAGTGTGGCCATCTGTGTATTTTTGCTGATATGAGTCAGTGTTGCAATTGTTGTAGCTGTCCTTGTCTACTTGAAGCACTGAGTCTTGGTTGGATTGGTAGTCAAACACTGCAGGTAACACAATTGTTAAAACTAATTCAAGTTATTTAAAAGAATAGATCATATGCTAATACAAAAAAGATAGTAATATGTAGTTTTAAAATAATGATTAAATTTATCATTTCTTAACAACTTAAGTCCTTAAGACAAACGGGAATTTATTATCTCTACTTTACCTCCCACAATTTTTAAGCAAAGATCATATTTTGGTGTGAACAAAAATTCAAGACAATTTTCTTGTGCTATTAGATAATATCCACCAAACAAAATGGAGCATTTAATAGGTGAAACTTCACCCTGGAAATAATTTGTGTCAAAATGAAGATTTTATTTTATTTTCATTTTAAGTTATTTCCTAGATCTAATAGTGAAATAACATAATATGTACATTATTAAATCTGTAATATTCAATTTAAATTGTGAAATGAATTCATTTCAAATAGAGAGGATCCTTGAAAACAAAATTGAATTATAACTTACCAACCGAGTCTCCGATTTGAAACCGGTTATTTTCTGCCCATTGGTTATAGTGGACTTCACTGGTTGGAACAGCCCAGCCCTTTGAGCCACCAACTTTGAACTCAGTTGCACCTCCCTTCTGCACCAACAGCATGAGACAATAGAGGCCTACTGCATGCAATACTTTGTCTTGGGGGTTTAGTCTAAAAATGGTGTTAGCCATTGTAAATGAGCAAATGGAGATTTAGATTTAGAAAAAAGGTTATTATTTCAGCCAAACACTGAAATCTCAAATTCAGGGGGAGCTGAAGGGTGACAAGAATGGTGTATGGGTTGTGGTTTTTGTAGGCCAAGCTGCATGGAACTTTACAAGCTGTGGCAGTGAAGCTTTTGCAACTTTTTCATATTCTCAGTTCTTTGGATGACTTAACTTCTAGTGCAAAGCATTTTTGTGAAACTTTATTAGAGCTAGGTTGTTCTAGGCACTTTCGGATCTTTTGTATAACTTGGCTTGTGGGTTTATACTTTGCTTGACATTATGAAGAATATTCATGTCTTGTGCTCTCGGTTAAATCAATGAACATCCATGCAAGCCTGTCTTCACACGACATGATTATCGTGTGGAATCCGCTTTAAGCTACTAATTTGATTTGAGAAATAGTTTCCATCTTGAGCACCTCTTCTTTTCTTCTCACAAAGATGCTTAAAAGTTTTAATGTTGTGGCAGATCCAATATGCTGTATAACTCGATCAAATGAATTTTACAAGAGGGCTGATTTGCAAGAGATAATATGCAGATGACTTTAACAATGCTAATTGTAATACTCCAAACTATATATGCAGATTTTTTGTGTGAACTTGGACTATGAAGGTGTTGCATGTTTTTTGAGTCTAATAATGCTACAGTCACAACGTTTTCACAACATTGTCTAATTGACAAGTTGTTAATATTGGTTTTCACATGGATCCACTACTAAGTACTAATACCATTTTATTATCTATCATTTACAGTTTGTCACCAAAGTAATGTTGTGAAAATATTGTGAAGTTAGCTCTATTGTTTCAAGTTACACAATGTGGTTGTTCTAGATCAATGTAGTTTACATAAGGGATTTCGAAGAGCCCCAATAGCAACTTAAAAAGTCTTTTAAGATGTAATGGAAATGTAGCTAATTACTTTCCTTGTTGAACTTTATGGAATTTATTTTTGGGACTTGTTGGATTAATTAATGAGCTTTAGGGGTTAGATGAATGGACCATATTTTGGACTTAAGAAGTAGATGGTAGCCTTAAAATTCAGACAAAGTTAAAAATCTTTTGGATTCTGATGATGTGAATTGAAATTAACTGCTCTACTTTCTGCTCTAATCTCCCACGTTGGCTAAATGAAATCCTAAATTATTTAAACTAATAAAACAAGATTCAAATTTTTATGTATTTTGTATTTCTTCCTAATAACTCAAGTTTCAAAATCAATTATACAAAAATTAGAATAATCAAGTAGAAATGAAGAAAAGATGGGAGGGGGAAAAAAAAAGGACTTTCTGTGTGAAATGGCATAATACGCCCGGATCATGCATTGGAAAATCTCACAAACATGCACAAGTGAGAACATAAAAGTAAAACCAGGCATTGGTTTTAAAAGAAGTTGGTGTACGCCATGACATTCCCTCGTACGCCCATTTCAAACAAAAAGTACACATAATGCAATCAAACAAATTTGACCCAATAGGGTTAAAACTGAGCAAAAACCCTTTTTCTAGCAGAATTAAGATTACGAATTGTGGTGATTTAGATAAAGTGAAATTGCTACTTGGATTCAACACAATTGTGCCAACTTCAAACAACAATATCTTACTCATTTCAAACACAAATTGGGTCAAATTTGTATATGTTTTGAAGTGTTGAATGTCTACTTTCCAATGAAACAAGTTTCACTCCAAAATTTATAAACTCATCATCTATAAGCATATCAAAACTTTGTGGTCTTTTATCTACATCTAAGTTCTAAGTTCTAACCTATACTCAATCCTAACACAATTTTATTGATACACCCAAATTTGATGTTTTTGGCACTAGGATTTGCTAACACATCAGTGAACCCCAACAAATGATTACAAGTTGTGTGTGTGTGTGTGTGAGAGAGAGAGAGAGAGAGTTTAGAAGGTATTTAGCACATCTAAAGTCAGAACTAGCTCTTAGATTTTGTATAAATAATATCTCAATGTTGTTTGACATTCCTTTCATAAAATTGAAATAAACAATCTGCACGAGAAATGGTATTACTATGTTTGAAGATGCATCTATTAAAGCCTCTTCTAAGCTTGTCATACTCCGGGTACATAAAATGCGTATCGTGGCAATGTGCATAAACATCAACAATACATTGTGCAAAAAGTTCATGATCCACATTTTTTAGCATTTCTGCGCAATCTTTAAACTATCTTGCAATGCAAATTCGATATGCTTCTCGAACATTATCAAGTTTAGAGGGAAGAGGAATGAGGCTTGGAAGTGAAGAGGGGTGGAAAGATGTACCGGTATGGCCACTAGCTTGCACTTCAACTAAAATAAGGATGACCAAATTCATCATCACCACGTAAATTTTCTCATAATTTTCAAGAAAGAAATTTTCTCCCACTTCAGAAATTTTCTACTTTTGAAATTAAATTCAAAACAACAGTTAGAACTTGAACTCTTATATAGAATTGAATGTTAAAACACATTTAAAATAAAGATAATTTAATATATAAATTGATTTATTCTTATATTATTTTTGTTCACATAAATAATATTGTTTAAGAATGTTACTTTTGGAAGTACGAACATTTAATTTCAGTGGTTTCTTGTTTAAATAATGTCTTTTGACTATACAAGGTTTCATAATAATTTTTATGCTAACATGTCATTTATACTCATAATAGTGCAATTCGTTTCAAATTAACAGTTGAAAATAAATGCTCCAATATTCACAATATATTATATCAAAACATTCATTTTAAAGATGTTGAAAGAAGATATTGGTTCAAAAAGTGTGAAAAACAAATCATTTTAGAGTATATGGAGTTTAAATCGTCATATTATTCATTAAATGAGAAGACAACATATAAGGCCAAGATTATATGTTGTAGTTACAACTTAAAAACTTGTATTTATTGAGACAAACACTTATATGGAAAATATATATATATATATATATATATATATATATATATATATATATATTATAATATATTATATTATAATATATATATATATATATATAATATATATATAATATTTGTTGCAAGTTAGAATAAGACATTTAATTTGAATGCAATAGAATAAATAAACTTGGCCACAATAAACTATAGTCCATATGCACAATTGGTCCCATGAGAACTTTTACTCTCTAAAATTTCAAAAAATTAGTACTATATGATTTTGGAACGGTAAAGACCAATTGAGCGCGTTTCAAATATTAAAGACCAAACGTGTAACCTGTGTAAATTTCAGAAATCAATAGTGTATTTCAACCTAAAATATATGACTTCAGATGAAAGTTAATGCATATGCTTTGGTGAGGCAAAACACTAAATGGTACAACCCCAAACAAAATCTTATTTAAATAAAAAGATATTTAAAAAATGTTGACTTTTGATAGTGATAGATTCTCCGCTTTTAGAACAATTATTATGTAACTAGTATAATGAGTAACTTTTGCAACTCATATAAACTCACAACAGTTCAAGTGGTCAAGTGGTATTCACGGAATATATGAAGTTTTGCTCTCTGAAGTCATAATATATTATTATTACTAGTCTTGTGCAATGCACGAAAATATTTTAAAATATGTTTTTTTTTTTTTTTTTTTTTTTTTTTTTTTTTTTTTTTTTTTTTTTTTAAAGTATAAAATTTTTTTTTTATAAAAAACTTAAGGCCAAATTACAAATTACACCCTTTAACTTTGGTCAAAGTTCAATTCAGTCCTCTAAGTTTTGACCATGTCAATTCAGTCCTCTAAGTTTCAATTTGTTGCAAATCACTTTCTTCCGTTAAATTTATTCTCTAGCACCGTTAGTTTTGCTTTTATTTAGTTTTTATTTTTATTTTTATTTTTAAACAAAACCAAAAAATAATAAAAACAATTTCTAAAATCTTTCTGGTAATGAAAATATGAAATCACGACTGCGGTTGTAGAGCTTCTCTCTCGGATCCCCTTTTCACTTCGTTCTCCATTATTGCTCTTCATAATCATCAACCAGAGAAAAAACCCAGAAAAACAAGCAAAAAAAAAAACACTCGCCCCTCTGCTTCATTCTTTATCTTTCTTTGTGTGAACACCAAAAAACTCAACCATCATAACCAGAGTAGTAGATAGTAGAGACAATAATACAGTGAAATGATCCATTAGAACATAACAAAAAAGCCAAATTAGAAAGAAAAGCCACAAAAGAATGGTTTTTTTTAGAATTCAGTAAATTTTTATTGAAACAAAACACAAGATTACACAATGATCTAAAAAGGAGAAAAAGCCCCTGAAATCATCAACACCACATTACAATCTAGAGATCATATAAAAGCCCCAAAAGATTTAGGAAACCCCAAACTTGAACAGTACAAATCCCTCCCATTCATCATGCATCGGACAAGAAAAACAACAACTCAGTCACCCACTGTTGCGGAAAAAACCCCAACCTTTGAGAAGCAATCCACGGTCGCGTCGTCGTCCACGGTTGCAGCTTCGTCCACCGCGTAGAGCTTCGCTGTCTCGGATCCCCATTCTCCCCCTCAAACCCTATCTCCGCCCCACCCGTCTCAGTCTCACTCGGACTCGGATCCTCCACTTTTGCTTCTCCAGCTCCTTTGTTCTCTTTCCCCCTTTAATTTTGCCGTCATCTCAGGAGTTGCCGCCCTCCTGATGTGAGTTGTGAGAGGTGGAGTGCACAAAGAGATAGACTTAGCTTTGAAAGAGGAACCAGATGAGAGAGAGAGAGAGAGAGAGAGAGAGAGAGGAAGAAATAAAGAGAAGACTTTTAGGGCATGTTTGGTCTAGTTTTCAGTTTTCTGTTCTCAAAAAGTGATATTTAGACTGTTTTCAAATTTTGGATTCAAATATTGTTTTCTCCCGAATTCAATTCATGTTTTTTTGTTTGGTGATTGTTTTCACATAGAGTTTGAGCATGTTTTCATTTATAACCGTCTGTTATTTCTTCCCTCCAATTATTTCATTCCCTCCCTATCATTCACACCACCGTGAGAGCCATGACAACCACAGCACCGAGGGAGTCTCAACCCGTGAGAGCCACCAAGAGCCTCCATTGAGAGCCACCGAAGGCAGCCGTGAACTGCTCCCAGCCAGCGGCGTGAGACCAGTCAACCAGCGCCACCGTGTGGCCTCCCTCGCGCGAGCGTGTGTACGCCGGTCACCAGCTGAAGCCATCAGCTCCACGAACAGCTCCACCACCGCCTCCGACCATCGTTGGCCTCCAGATCTGGACTGATTCCTCCATCTCCACCGCCTATTCTAGGGTTTGTTTGCTTGAAACCCATCTGAAATCTCCCCGTGGTGTTTGGTTCCAATTGCATGAATGCCCTTTTATGTGGTTTTTCCTTGCTGGGTTGGTTGTCTTTGATTAGGAATGGGAATTACAGTTGGGGAATTGGGATTAGCTCCTTAATAGTAATGGGTTTTGAAGATTACACAGAAAAAAGGTCTATACGATTGAGAAAACCCAAATCATTTCTTGTAAAAAGCCGAGAGAAAACAGAGAGAGACAGATGAACAAAGAACAAAACAAACAAAAAAAAAACCCAAAACCCAAAGCAGAATTCCTCCAATTAGCTCCTTAATAGGTAATCAATTCCTCCAATTTCTTGTATTTATCAGCAACTAAACCAATATGCTGAAATGGGTTCCTCATAATTGTGACAAAAAAATTGAATTCAATTTATTATTTTTTTCCTTGTGTTTGAGTGGCGTGTAGCTGCCTCATCCCTGGGAAGTCCTCAGCATTGTGGACTTTTGGGTCCTACTAATTGGTATGTTTAGGGTATGGTAATATGTGAAAAAATAGGATTAAAAGATTCAAACTTTACCGTGGAAGTGATGAGAAAGTGGATAGCTTTTTCTTTGTTGTCTTTCTGCCTCCCTCTTTACTGCATGCTTCAATTCTGTTTTCTATGCCTTTACTTACTTTTGCAAAGATCGCTTGATGGCAGATGGGGTTTGGAGTGAAGGAGTAAATGGGATTAGATGCGTTATGGCCGTTGCAGTGTGTTTATGAGAAGGGGTTTCATGGCAGATGGGGTTTGGAGTGAAGGAGTAAATGGGATTAGATGGGTAGCCGTTGCAGTGTGTTTATGAGAAGGGGTTTCATGGCAGCTATGAGAAGGAGTAAATGGGATTAGATGGGTTATGGCCGTTGCAAATGTCGGCTTTTTTCAGTAAAATTGTGTCTTTATTTACGCTTATGCCACCGGTCAATTTGTGCAAAAAATTTCAAAATTGCCACCGGTCTTTTGAACAGTAGCTGAATACGGGTTGAGTTCAAGTGAAAACAACAAAAGGTTGTTCTCATTTTAGATGAATTGGGTATCATTTGTACAGTAATTATATTTGAATGCAAAAAGTGAAAACACTGACCAAACAAAAAAATTTTAATCCGGGCCCACCGTTTTCTGTATTCAAACACAGAAAACTGTGTTTGAATACTGATACCAAACATGCTCTTAACTTTTTATTATTTTTCTGGTTTGTTTTAATATATAAAAACTAAATAAAAACAAAACTAACGGTGCTATATAACAAATTTAACGGAAGAAAGTGAATTGGAATAAATTGAAACTTAGAGGACTGAATTGACATGGTCAAAACTTAGAGGATTAAATTGAACTTTGATCAAAGTTAAAGGGTGTAATTTATAATTTGGCCTTATTATTATTAACAAAAAATTAAACATCCTTAATTATTGAAAAAAGTTGAGCCAAACTCACCCTAGAGCCTATAGAATAAAGCTGCAACACTGGAAATATGCAATCAGCAATTATGCACATTGCAGCCCGGGGAAGAGAAATGGAAAAATGTGTGCAATTTTTAACATATACTTCATGTCTACCTGTATTACTTTTTAACATAAACTTTGCACCTGATGCACCAACCTTTTTCAGTACATAAATATATATTGAGATTTGAGAAGGAGGGAGTGACTAGTGAGAGACATATAAAAGGAAAACAGAAGTGGCAAGCACATGCAAGTATGCAACTGGAACATGGAGAATCTTAAAAAAAGTTTTCAGTTCTGTTGGGAATAATACTGAACTCATGGCCTTAAACTTGATTTGGATTTGTAATTTAACATTGTCAGTGAAGTTGGTGATTCTAGGCATATATGAGAGAATAGGATGAGAAAGATTAGAAGGTGAATCAAAGTGTAGTGGGCTAATTTAACTAGAATCCCTATCATTGATGGGCTTGACTTAAATGTTCAAACTCAAACAATGCAAGTCATTCTCATGCTTTTAAATGTACCTCTCATATCAAGGCCCACTTTTTGTCCAAAAAAAAAAAAATCTAGGCCCACTTGTGCCCATCCAAAACTCAAACCACCATTGACTCAGAAAAGTAAACATTGACAAAACAAAGCCTTGATTCCAATTTCCAATGCCTCTTTGTTGTTCCCAAAATCCCAATTTTTGTTGAAACCTCTACAAAAATAACAAAGAAAAAAGAAAAATTGGCGGTCAAAAACCAAGTCCAATGAAATGTTCCCACGCCTCTTTCGGTCTCTCACCACACCCCTCTAAATTCAAGCATTAAAATTTACCAACCACCTAAAATCTCTCATCTATGTAAAACTAAATATAAGGCTAAAATGTACTTTTAATTCCTAAAATTAACACGAGGTTTATGTTAGTATATGAATTTGAAAAAATTTTATTTTATTCCTTAAAACTTATAAAGTGTTTCACAAATAATCATTCCATCAATATACTATTAGAAAAATTCTATTTTAATCCTTTTGTTAAGGATTATTTTAGTGATACTTTATTTCAAAGACTAAAATAGAACATGATACAAATTTCAGGATTAGAATAAAACTTTTCAAAAATTTCATAAACTAAAATAGAAAGTGATACCAACTTTAGTGACTAAATTAAAACTTTTCAATTTTAAGGACTAATTTAGAAACTAATACCAATTTTAGGGACCAAAACATATATTTTAACAAAAATAAATTACAATTTCATAAAACTTAAATTAGCAAGTCCAAATTACAAAAAGATCCTTGAGGTTTTGGTCAATTGCAAATTAACCCCTTTTGTCAATTATAACCTATAGAAATTGGTCAATGTAACTCATTTCCACCCATTACAGTTGACAAAAAATAAGATAGAATAATCAATTCTTTCATTCTTCCATTACACTCAAGAATCAATACCACAATTAATAATACAAGATCAGTTTGACCAAAACTTGATCTTATAATTTGAGTAATCAGGAAAGAAATCCAATATATTAGGAAAGAGAAAAGATAGTAAAATAGAAAAAGTAAAAACAAAAGGGACAAAAGTTTGGCTACAAATTGATTTGTAATCGATTTGCTACAATCTATTATGTAGCAACTTATAAGACCATCTATATGTATTATTTAAAGAAATCACATGATTCATTAAATAAGTCATATGATAAAAATACATGTGGATGATCTTATTAATTAACACGTAATAGGTTGTAGTAAACTAATTATAAATTAGTTTGTAGTCAAATTTTATCGGAAGAAAATTAGTTACAAAAATAGTTACATAGTATTTATTTTAGAAAGAGAAGAAAAAAAAAACATGAGGGAGAGGAACGTTAAATTAACGCATTAAACGGCCATAGAAGGTTGTCGTGAGGTGACAACTATCTCACGGACCCTTTTCCTTTGACAGAGTAAAACACCATCACCATCAACCATCCACCATCACCATGACCATGACCAAAACCATAATTACCAACGACTCACCCACCTCAACTACGAATTTAAGTGAATAAATTGATTAAAAAAATGAAATAAATTTGATATTTATTTATTTTATTTTATTTTGGGATATGGGGTTGGGTTTTTTGTGGAGTCTGTACAGGTATGGGTTGTGATCTGGGACCCCTTTGAAACATCCTTTGAGGAATCTGAGACAATTATTTTTCTGGGTTTTTGTTGATTTCTCAAGGGGTTCCAGCTCCTCTGTGTTTTTTTGGCTTTGGTTTTGAAAGCAAAGAGATTGCTTTGAGTTTCTGGAAGTGTTTTTTGGAAATGTGGAGAGACCCTGGAGCTCCTGCTGATTCTTTCTACCAGGTCCGCCCTGAGTGCACCGATGTTCCAAAGACCCGCTTCAAAATCAAGGTTTGGTGCTTCTCTATGTTTGCTTGTTTTTTTTTTTTTTTTTTTTTTTTTTTAATATAAAGTTTGGATTTTTAGATACCCTTTTGGATTTTTTAGATACCCATTATCGTAATTTGGATTGGTTTGTTTAGAATAATGGAGATATTGTGTAATGTGTACGATTTGATTGTAAATGGTGTTGGTTTTTTAGTATTTTTAATGAAGAATAGAGGTTAATTTGGATCATACTATGGCGTGTATTAGATATTTTTATGGAGACCAGGTTGTGGCTTATCCTGTTGATTATTCATACGTGGCACGAATTAAGGAAGGTGAAGATAAGTAAATGGTAGAGATTTGTTTCATCTTGTTGACATTGGAGATTCATGAACAATAACAAGATTGTTAATACTTCTATGTTTGAGGGCATGTATGATAATGTAGTTAATGTTCTGAGAAGGTAACCTTGGGCTCATTAAGGTCTCATTTAAAATGTCAGATTGTGTGTAGTTTCATATTTAACCGATCGTCATGAATTTGGATATGCAAAGAGAAATTTCCTTGTGAGGATGTTGCCTTTTATTTTCATTATTGGTCAAACCTGATGGTGCTCTTGTTCTTGCAACTTTCTTACTTCCAATTTAGAGAATATGTTTCTCTTACTGTCACTGGAATAGACAAGGGTATTTGTAAGACCAAACAGTAAGAAAAAAAGAACTAGTTGTATGCATTTATAAGTCTATCATTCTTGAGCTTTGTGAATTGTGATGGATTGTATTGGAGATCTAACTAATATCTCTCCTATTAAGAGTTGCTTCTTTACAAATTTGATGATGTTTCATTCTACTATAAAATGGAATTATATGTAAACCCATATTTATGAACTCACCCTAGGAAATATGGATTGATTGAAATTTCCAATTCATAAACTTTCTCTCTGTTGCTTGCAATGTCTATCACTGAAGCTTCTACTATTAATCTGCTTATGCAGGCTGGTAAAACTTTAAGTGTAAGGAAATGGCAGGCTGCATTTACTCCAGAGGGGTATCTGGATATAGGCAAGACTCTAAGTCGAATCCATCGTGGGGTAAGTGCCTCTTAATGATTCAAAACCTGCCAAAAAGTGTGTTAAAGTTTATTGTTACATGAGACTATGAGAGTCAGTTTGCATCATAGCACAGCTGTCATTCTTACTTGATATATAAGCTGTTTATAGTATCTTGAGAAGACCGGCAAATCTCTGTTCTTTTAAATCAGGTTTGAGTATGGACCTTTGGAATTAACTAACTTACCCACTTTGTATGGGGATAATATAGCCACTTTTATTTTTATCACTCTTAAATAAATTTCCTGGATAGGTAAACACAACTTGCAGACCCTTATGGGATATCCACTTCCTTATAATATAAACCCTTGAGGGAGGAGATGCCATTTGATCCAAAGATCATTGCATTAGATAATATGAATGCCTCAAACTTAACATTGCTCCTACTAGCATAGTTTGCCATCTTACTGCAGACTCCTTATGTGACCATACTGTCACTAAAATTTCCAACATCTGCTCCATAACACATCTGATTTGATTATTATCCCGTTCAATTTTCTATGCACCTGGTCATGATCATGTTCTAAATTATATTTCTTTTTATTGTGAAGGAATAAATCACCTAGATAGCATTCACTATGTCATTAGTGATCATCTTCCTTTCATGTGTTGCAGCTAAAACCTATGTCATTTATAAATTAATCACCCTTGAGGTAAATGTTAAGAATATGGAGCTCAATCGCTTTGTAAAATCTAAAAGTTTGACTTACATGGATTAGGAAAAATGTATGTACTTGATCTTTTAATGCTCTGTGTAACTCCTTCTTAAGGGCATCAATAAAGTTTCAAAATCAAATGTATGGAAGTGTTAGAATAATGGTTAAATAATTAAATTTACCTTTCTCCTTACAGCTTAATCTTTTGGGACAAATGATAATTAATTATGGTATCAGAGCCATTAAAAAAAATACGAACGCTTGAATGATTAAATCCCATGTGTGGGCCCCACTTATGAAGAGGGAGTTTGGACCCACGTGAGGGGAAGTGTGAGAACTATGGTTAGATGATTAAATTTACATTTTCCTAGTAGCTTAAGTTTTTGGAACAAATGGTAATTTGTTGATAGTATATGTGTACTTGAGCAATCGTACTGTGGAATCTACTCTATTTCTTCATTTTATAGATAATTCCTTTTTCATGTGTTCATTTTTTCTTTACTTCATAGAGGAAACAAAGCTGTGAGTGCTGATGCTTATCATTATTTTTTTAAATTATTTTCTATATTAGGGGATCCATCCATCAATTAGAGGAGAAGTATGGGAATTTCTACTTGGTTGTTATGATCCTAAGAGTACATTTGATGAACGAGAGCAGATACGGCAGCGTCGAAGGTAGTCCATTTTTCCTTTCTCACGAAATCTAAATTATAGTTTGTTAAGTTTTATAATGGGTAGCACATAGTGGGGAATCAATGGGAAGGGTTAAGGAGAGATTTGGGGTGTTGTTGCATGAAGAGTTAAAATGATTGATTAAGCGCAATTTTTCTTTTGGCCCATTTAATTATCCTCCTCTTCTATGTGCTAGATAAACCAATATGTTCTCTTTTGCCTCTGTTTTTCAAAAGATAATGATCAATTTAGATTTGAAATAACCTATTTCTTCCCAAACAATCAAATAAAAGTGACAAAAGTACAGTGTGACTATTATCAGTCTTAAAGGGCCTGCAAAAGACTAATAACAATTATTTACCCCCATAGCATAGGTATCCTTGTTATAAGTTATTATTATTCTTTTATTTTTGGATCGATTGTGAGTTTTTCCCTTTAAGTGTTCAAAATTTGCTATTTATAAAAGAAAAATTAATAACAAAAAGAAGAGTTCAATTTTTTCTGTACTATCTGCTGGTATTTGGAGACCATCGTTGTGTAAATCTTATGTCTACTCCTTCAGGATGCAATATGCTAGGTGGAAGGAAGAGTGCCGCCAATTGTTTCCTGTTGTCGGAAGTGGTAGATTTATCACAGCGCCTGTAATCAGTGATGATGGTCAACCCATTCAAGATCCATTAGTACTTTTAGAAGCAAATCCAGACAAGGGACAGGCTTTACCTCCTGTAGACAATGGTGGGACAAATGTTAGAGGCAGTGGTATGGAAACAGTGAAGGATAAGAAAGCAATCCAGTGGATGCTTACTCTACATCAAATAGGTTGGTGATATTCTTTGGAATTTACTTGCATGTAGTTTGTTATAATAGCATTGTTGTATTAAGATTTATTTGTTGATGACCTTTTCTGGTTGGCTTAATATTAATGTCAGGTCTTGATGTGGTTCGGACTGATAGAACCTTGGTGTTTTACGAGAAGCAGGAAAACTTGTCAAAACTTTGGGATATTCTTGCTGTTTATGCCTGGATAGATACAGATGTCGGCTATTGTCAAGGTTTGTGATTCAAATGGACATCTAATGTGTCGTTAAGGGCTTGTTAAAATGATGAATGACAATGCTCTGTTGGAAATCTACTTAATCCATTATATTTCCATGATCTCCACTTCCGTTGGCTTTGCCACCCAGTTATTAGCTTTGTTCAATAAGGGACGGCAGCCTGTAGCTTAAATTATAATGGGTTGAGCAGATATGATGTCTGCACCAAAAAAGAGTGAAAAAAAACTAGATATGAATACTGTTTAATACATGCTTGAAATGTTATGAAATAAGCATTCAACATGTAAGGATAGGGACACATATCTAGTGGACTCTTTAATATAAAGTTTATAAAAAAATCTAGCTTGGTCATCTTCTTTACAATGTTCTCATAAATGCTGCTTGTTTGATTATAGCATTTGAATGAAAAATAAATGACATAGATTTACCTTAATGTTGATTATTTGTGCACATGGTTATTGGGGTCCATTTGCCAGTGGGTCTTGATAATATGTGTCTCCATGCTCTCATGGCACTTCCATGACATAAAATTATGAGTGGTCAGTTGCCCAAATGTTTGATTGCCTAGAGGAGAGTCCAAAGGGTTCCTCTTTAGAAAGGTTCCCTAAAAACAATTATCAGCGGTTAGGTCTAGGAAGCTCCTTAGATCACTCTTTCTCGATTAGTAGGTAGAGCGAATTGTCCAAACAACCAATTTTTCGGGGTCCATTTTTCTTTAATTTCTTTTCCTTTGTATCTAAATATATGGCCCCGTAATGCTCGCCCAATATCTGTTCTCTGTTGTGTTCCTTTATACTTGTAGTAATGTTTTTTCTAGGGTTCCAACCTTTGATTCTTTCACTTATCCAATAGGGGAATAATAATAATCAATTATATAGTCTAGTTATAGTGTTATATAACATGTGGGTCTAGCATTCTTATTTATATATATATTTCATTGAAATTATTCTCATTTACATTCCTTGCATAGCAAGAGGTAACAAGAATATCCATCTTGCAAAACAATATCGGATCTTCTGTCTAAACTCTATGACCATGCTGAGCAGGAATGAGTGACCTCTGCTCCCCCATGATAATTCTTCTTGAAGATGAAGCAGACGCATTTTGGTGCTTTGAACGGTTGATGCGCAGATTGGTACTTTTTTGTCCCATACAATATTTTTGCAGGCCATAATATTTCACTTTAAGTAGTGTACTTTAGTTACTAGTTCATCATTGAATATCTCCTACTGCACGAAATGGCTTTTTGATGATATACATTACTTATTTGATATCTTGAAAAGTTTGTCTTTGTTCCATTCATTTCTTTTAAGTGTGTATGTCTTTGTTATTTACTGGAAGTTAACATCGCAAATATTGCATAGAGGCTTGTCAATGAGTAAAGCTTAAATACGCAGAGGGGTTATACTAATTTTACCTAGGGTTTCTATGTTCTCTTCTACCACATCATACTACTACCATAGAAGTCAAAGTTTGCCAAACATATATATGTATGTATGTATGCTTGCTTGGTCGCTTTCTATCTCATGCATCCCTAACCAATATTTCCACTATTGTATGTCTCTCAGCAGACTATGAGAAGAAATGTTTCAATTTCTTCTTTATCTAATATCTCGTTGAACTTAACCAAAAAAATTTAGAGGCTCTTCATGTCCATAGTTTCCATGATATATATTTTGCATTCAGTTTACAAGTCTATATGATCTGTTACCATTGTTCTTCCAGAGCTGACAAATTTTTTTTTTATTAATCCTTTTTTTTTTTTTCTATATTTAATTCCAGTTTCTTATGATATGTGTTCTTGTTTAAAAATTTATAGCGAGGAAATTTCAGATGCACTGATAGCTCCGTTGGAGTGGAGACACAACTAAGTAATTTGGCTGCGATTACTCAAGTTATAGATCCAAAACTTCATCAGCACTTAGGTATTGACTTCAAATTGTGTTTACTCATTCTGTATCGCTTAGCTCATAATCAATGTCATATTTCAGTTAATAAAGCTTTTCTCCCTGTCAGTGTTACCATGTATATTTCATATATTGTTTTGTAACTCACCATTGTTATTAATAAAATAAAAAATAAAATAAAATAAAATTGATTTAAAGAGTTTGGTGGAAGAATTCTTGACCTTTGAGCTATGGGGATTGCTGCTGAACATAAGCTGAAAATTAACATTCAGGGTTAGTTGTGAAGACATCATCAAATGAAAAAAAGTTTTATTGGATGGTGAGGACACTTGAGTAGACAAGGTGAAGGCCACTCATACAATGTTTGCAAGAAAACAGATTTGGTCTCAATACTTTAAAGATCCATCACAAGTCCGGTCATTCCTTTCTCTCCAGCTTGCCCACATAAGGCAAGAGGAACAGCATTCCATGTGATGCTATTTTTATGCCAGTCAAACAGCTCTTGCGAAGTGCCAACTAAAAAACATATCTGCCACCTTCTTTGGCATCACCCACTGAATCCCAAGTGCCATAGAAAGAAGGGTCCATAATTCTCTTTCTTTAGAGCAATTCTTAGAAAGGAGGGGGGGGGGGTGTCCTTCAGCTATATGGACTTGAACTCAGGAATTTCATTGAGAAAATAAGAGTGAGAGTATTAGGGGAAATTTTCATGCAATTTTTCTTTGGTTGAGTTATTCTTGGGAGGAATCCTCAAATGTTTCAAATTGCAAGGCTGGCCTATATGGCTGGTGGGAAATATTTTATGAATATTGTTAGTTGTTTTCTTAGATGGAAATAACGAGTAATAGTGTTGCTAAACTGATCCTGGTGGATACCTAACACAAAAAGTCTTGGAAGTAGATTTTATTTAATTTCATATGTTTTCCAAAGAAAAGAAACACAAATTTATTACCCAATATCTATTTCTAAGTTACAATATATGAACAAGGGTGAGGAAGAGAGACATCATGTACTGTAGCGTTAGTCTGTCCTGACAAAGCAACTCAACCATTGGTATGCTGTTTACCAACTTAGATGATGATTTCCCTTGTTCAATCAGCTATAACATTGTAACTCTTTAGGAGTACCTCATGTATACACCCTGTGTACATGAGCTAGTTCCTCTTCATTAATACAAACTTATTCCTTATATTTCTTATTGATTAATAGCAACTATATCCTATAGTATTATGTCAATAGTTGAAATTATTCCCCTTGTGATAATGCCTTATATATTTCTATCTTTCTTGCACATCCCTTGATTTAATTCTCAAGAAAGAAAGTAACAGAAAAGCCTGTCTTTTGATTTTGGAGCACAGAGACACTCGGTGGAGGTGATTATCTATTTGCTTTTCGGATGCTCATGGTTTTGTTCCGTAGAGAATTCTCCTTCGGTGACTCATTGTACCTTTGGGAGGTAGGATTCTACTTCTGTCGTTTCTTTTTCTTTTTGGTTGGGTTTATTGATGCACATGTGTTCAACTGCTGTCTGAAGTTCTTGAAATTGTTTCTCAAAGACCAAATTTAACTTTCTCAGAACTTGGGTTTCTCTTCCAAATTTTTTGTGTTGTGATTCTAATATCTAAAAAATTGCTTGTTGATGATTTTGTCCAAATCAAATCTAAATTTTAGAAAGCTAATATTAGGTTATGAATTATGATAAGTGTTTCTTTGGAAAACATAGAAGCTGTTACAGAAATATTGCATGCATGTCCCATCAAGACTTACCCTTCACCTAAATATAACTGCTTCCAAGATTAAAAAAGCCAAGACTTCGTATCTAATGTATGCATGTGATGTCATTTGAAATTTTCCTGTAGAAAGGGTGTTTATGATGTGATTTCTCTGAAGCATCCATTTGCTTCTCAATCCAGAGCATCCAAATGCTCTTTTGCCTCTATATAATGATCACACTTTACATGTTTAAAATATAAGGTTTAAGCTGTGATTTATATAGATGCATGACATGCTTGTGGCAAAAATATATTATTGATGCAAATTGTTCAATCATTAGTCTGATATTTTCTGTCCCTTGCTTTATCCATTAAGCTTGCTTTAGCCAGACTGTATCCTATGTTATAACTGAGAGTTTTGAATGTTTTAATTCCAATGAGTTTTGCCGATCCCTTGGTGAATAAATTTTGAATTCTTCTGTCTAACTATTGCATTAACTCATAAAGTACCAAAAGATGATTAGTGGAGATAAGTTTTACCCATCTTTACCCACATGCTTGTGAAGGACAATTTTGGCTTAAAAAGTTGATGGTGTATCAAAGAAGAAAGCCAGCAACATGTGTATGGACTGAAGCCATTAGAATTGGTCTCTTATGCTAGTATCTTTATGCTTTTGGACACCTCAGGTTATTTTATAATTGCCTTTATCCATTGGCCTTGGGCATGCATAGGAAGATGCTTGTGTCTCCTTTTATTCTCACTTACTCCTTTTGTTATTTTGTTCATTTTCCTTTGTGTGTCCTTTCATGTGTCTCTCTGTCTATGATAGTTTGGGCATCAAGTTTACTGTTATATAATCTGTACTTTTTATCGTAATCACACATTGGACATTTCTGTTAATAGTTATCATATGGTTGTTTGATTTTATCAGATGATGTGGGCCCTGGAATACGATCCTGACTTATTCTCATTGTATGAAGAACCTGAGTCAGCTAGTGAAAAAGCTGAGGGATCTAAAGGAAAAGCAAAATCAAGACATTGTGGAAAGTTCGAGAGGGAAAATCTGAAAAATGGAGGAAAAAATTCAGAACCCCCCCTCCCCATCTCTATTTTCCTTGTTGCTAGTGTCTTAAAAGATAAGAGCTCAAAGTTACTGCATGAAGCTCGGGGCCTGGACGACGTTGTCAAGGTTAGCTTGGTGTTTTGATAACTTGCAATTCTTTAAATAATAAAACTCCAATATGCTGCTGATTATTTTAATATAATTTTTGAAGTCCTGAGGAAACAGTTGTTGGGTAATGATGAAGCATTTAAATTCCTTGCTGCCATTTTGCAATTACACGTTACCTTATGACTTACTGTCTGTGTCTAAATCATTTTTCTCTTCTGTTTTGTTTTTAATCCTTTCCAGATATTGAATGACATGACTGGAAATCTTGATGCCAAAAAAGCTTGCACTGGAGCAATGAAACTTCACAAGAAATATTTAAAAAAGGTAACATTCTTGTCTTGGACTTTTGTTATAAATCTTGAGGTTTCATTTAAAATCTTTCTTGAAGTAAGAAAGAGTGAAACATAGCTTAATAGGCAATGGTTTATAGAAATGGCTGAGCCCTTCAGAGTTTTAGACTCCACTAACAAAAGAAATTGTGAAAAATGATCAAATTGCATGATGACATCTTAGCACCAACCATTCAAAAAGTTCACTCTGGTGCTTTATTTGTAGTCATACCTTCTGGTAGCCATATTTCCAAGAGGCTATTTAAAATAAATAAATAAAGATGTTAGGCTGAAATAACACCACTTTGCTGCATTCACTGTATAAACCAGTTATGAAAATATTATGCATGCATTTATAAGTTTAATTTTGTACACTTTTTTTCTGCCAACTGCAAAATCGAATGAATCCATGGGTAGTAATATCCTCAATTCATAGGTTGTGTGTGTTGCTTTACTAAAACGTAAAGTTCTGCCACTTATCACTTAAATTCACCCTACAACATTTGATGCTGCAGGCCAAGAAGCCATAACTTTAGAGAAAGCAAGCACATGATTTTTTTGGCCAGTCAAGAAATAATAGATGTTTGTTTCAACATGCTGGCGATTTGATTTGGCAAAGAGATAATAATGTACTTCAACTTTAAGATCTTTTTCCAATTGTGAGATCCCTTCCGAGCTCACAGATTCGGATGATTGCTTGAGCTGCAAATCTTTCACAGAAATGATTGTTGTATGTTAAAATAATCTTCATTATTTGTATATCCAAAACTATTCTTTGCAACTTGCAAGGTCTTATACGAATGTACTTTGTAACCACCTGTTGTTTGTAACAATTTACAAAAATACAAAAGAAAGCTCATACACGATTCAAATCGATATCAATGAAATTAATTTAATTTTTTCTGGTGTTTTTTTTTTTTTTTTTTCTTGGAAGTAATGTGTAGTTTATAATTTGCAATTACTATAGGCATTCCTTTTATCCATGAAAGGGAATTATAACAAGATTGAACAAATACACTTGGCCAGTGGATCTCTTATATTTGGCATGTCAAGCTGATTTAATGTGGGGTACCAAAAAAGAAAAAGAAAAAAAGAGAGGTAATGATCAAGTTGTAGCCAAGACTTTCTTATGGACCATTTTGGAACAGGATGATTCAATGAGACAGCTAACTGATGATTGCATGGTCCAAGAAAATCAGAAGTCATAAGGTGAAACCAGATAGAAAGTTGAAACTAAAGACAAAAATAGTAAGTAGAGGCAAAATGTAGAATAACATTTGCTAATTTTAAAAAGTAGGATAGGAAGGGAAAATATGTGTGCAAGCTCCTTTGGGAGAGATCATTTTCATTGGTTTATTGGGCTTAAAAATTAAGATGGAGAAAAGAATAGATGCGTCTAGAAAAATAAAATTTTAAAAAGTTGTACATACACTGAATAAACTGAAAATAAACTAGCAAATGAGTTTCACATAGATAACATGCTTTTTTAAACCAAGGTCCAAAAACGCCCATCTTGAAAAGGCACACATGTTGGAAGAGTCAAGGAAATTTGTTTATTGGCCTTTTCATCTGTTCATTATAAAGTTCAGAAGCATGTTGTTATAACCTATAAAGTCCATATTCAAATCGAAGTTTTTACTTGTATTTGGTTAGAATTGAATATATTTGGAACTAATTGCGCATTTCTGATGAGCTGAATTGACTCATATATTTACAAGTTCAAAACCATGAGACTTAACAAGTTCAGTCAATGTACAAATATAACTATAGTGGCAAATAGAGACTGATCAAACGAAATACTACTATAAATTAACACCTCTACCTCCTAAGGACAATATAATTGTGAAGTAGGCTTAACAGTTGACTTTGCACAATCATAAAAGATGCAAAGGAAAGCAAATAAAAACATCATCATCATCAAACTGTAACATTGAATTCCTAAAAAATGACAAGAGAAACATTAAATAACAGTTGTCTTTTTTTTAGTAATTTACGCTTGAAATATCACTTTTATTCCATATTCCATTTGACATCCCGTTTTGAAATTGCACTTTTTCAAAGTACAACTTTTTTAAACTTCACATGTTTTCTAGGTACAGCTTTTTCAAACAGTCAATTTTTAAAAAGTTGAAAAAATAAGTTGTACCAAACAGGCACGCCTATAGTTAGAAGGAGAAAGTGGATGCTAGCTTCTCTTCTATTCAAATAGTTACAATTCTTCAAAGACAGAAGAATTAGGGGTGAAATGGCATTGGCAAACTCAATTATTAAACCCTTCCACAAAATAGCATTAAAGAGTCCCAATGGATGCTAATTATCATAAAGAGCCTCATGTTAGAGACTCAGAATCTTCCTCCACGCCCATGCACAATTACTAGGTTCTAGTAAGGCAAAAAATTTGCCTTCTTGCTTAGTCTACCTAAATAAAGAGCTTGGTGGTGACAAGTGAAAATTACTCTTTTGCATCTCATTGCTCATGCTATGTTCCGATTCTCAATTCCTTTAAAGGCCAAACCTTCTCTTGCTTTGGGTTTGCCTATCAATCCCATCTAGCCTTAGCCCTTGTATTCTTCAAGTCTACACCAAAACACACAAAATACCTCAATAATGTACTTTTAAAACTTTTCTAGGCAAGAAAACATTTGTCCAGAAAATTTGATCATTTAATCTTCAGGCTTTTCAGCTTTTGTAAGATTCAATTGCTTGAAACTTGAAAGCAGACAATGCAGCTGGTATGCCCTTCATAGCATACAGAAATATTTCCCTTGTAAGGTCCTAAGTCTATTCAACTTAATGCCGAGTTTGGGAGTGTCAAAAGAATGCAATCATCTTATGATCTCAACATATTTTCAGTTAGGTGGCTTGGATAATTGAAAGCATATCAGATGGATTGTTACATACAGTTTTGTTGATAATATGACGAACTTAGATATAGTAAATCCAGCCCATTTGATTAAAGGCTAGCAATAAATATTTGAAACTCCCACAATTCAGTATAATGGACCTCATTAGCCATAAGAAATTGAACCAACATCAGATTAATTAGAGCGAAATTTGCACACCTCAGTCCAATTGCATTTAAGATAATTCTCAGCTTGTGTTTTCAGTTTTCACCAATACATGGTTAATTGAAAGCATATCACATTTTGTTGAAATTTCTATTTCTTGAGAAAATTAATGTCTATAGTTATTTTATTTTCTGTGCACCTTGCCACTTAAGGTTCCATCTTCCATCACATATGCCTTAATCAATTTAATCAATGAGCTAACCAGACAAAGACATTATTTTTTTCTGTCAATCCATGATTTGAACAATAATTTGAGCTAAACATAGTTGCAAGAAATTCTAAGATAAAACCTGTTTGTTAGTGTGTATGAAAGGTTGAAATCAATTGAAAATCAACATGGTTGAATAAGACCAAAAGTTACAAAAATTTCACAACTGTATTATAAAACATGCTAGGAAACAAAAAGGTAGTGAACCAGTCACTCTACAGTGGAGAAGATCTGTCAGACACCAGGCCAATCCATAGTTATATAAAAACTGCTTGTTATAATTTCATACAGATTATCATAATTTCTGTTTCAACTTGTTACATCCTCCTCATCTGCCATTTGAACTAACTGATAATTAAACAGGCCTGGAAATCATAGTTGTACCATTTCATCATTTTCCATCCCCCCCGAGTGCATGCATAGACATCCTCCGATGCTGAGACAGAACAATCATGATATGAGAGAAAAGTATTGTACTTTAAGTTGCATGGAATTTCTGAACATTTTTTTAACTAAATCCAAGAAATGTAATTCCTCACCAAAGCTAACTCCCTACTAGGTGGAAAGAGTTCATGCAAAAAATCTCCAAATGATCATATATGGAAGTGATCTGTCATAAGCATAAAAGTCATAGCTGTGATGAATATGATTGCCAGGAAATTAACATGAGATTGATGCCTTGCATTTCCTGGCATGGGAATTTCTGTAGGAAGTGCACACTCTTCACCATTGAAAAGCACCCTTGTTGGGAATCCATCACCTTGTTGTATATTGATGCTGGGTGTGAGTTTCTTCGAGAATGAAATAACTGATTGCTGCTTACCAGGGACTCTTGGGTCACTCACTTTAGTCCCATTTGCCTCTCCCATCAAGAAATTCAAACCCGGTAAGCCTTGGAAGAAGATGGTATCATTGAGGTCTGGTAAGCTGGTACCATTAAAGGAGTAAACTTTTTCAAAACCCGGAAAAGCCTTTTTCATTTGAATTGCAGTGTACCAATCCTCAAAAGGGATCTCCCCCCAATTGAAGAGTGTAATCCGAGCTGTCCATCCATTCTTGAAATCAGTGTCAATATGCCAATTGAGACTAACCCCACAATTGTCTGGACAAGGCAATGGCTTTGGTACAGGTTTGTGTTTTAGTCTAGCCCAGGCTTTAGCTTTCTCAATTCTGTTTGCAAAAGGCACAAGAAGAGCTTCAGCAGGAAGAAACATTGCCTTGGCATTCTGATTGCAAGTGCTTGATGCATCACAACCACAAGCACAAGTGTTACAAGGAATGACACTTGAATTGTAGTATGCTGAGAAAGAAACACAGCATTTAGCTTGCTTAACCTTGGGACGAGTAATGTTACATACGACTTGCCAACTTGCAACAGCACTAGTTGTAGCTTGAAGCCCACTTGGGTCAGGAAACTCTGTTGGGTCAACTCTGATTGGAGGGCCACACTTGTAGTCTGGATTAATATCACCATTGATACCCCATTTCTGAGGTGGATTCAAAGTAGTTCTGTTTATATCAGGAGGAAGCTTATAGACTTCTAATTGAAAAATAGACCTTGCTTTGCTCTCATCCATTACTTTTGGCAAAATGGTACCATTTCTGCAACAGTATGGTAACTTTCCAACTTTGGTATCATTAGCTAAATAAGGAGGGAGGTCACCAATGATTGGCTTCTTTTCACAGTTCATGACTTTAGAGAAATCAAGGTCTCCATAGTATTTAGCAGCAGGCCCATAGACACAAGTGGCACCATCCTTTTTGTGAGTGTAAGCTCCTCTCATGTTGAAAATGAATTCTCCTCTCATCCATTCCCAGGTTAAGTTCCAGTGATCGAGACGGCCTAATGGGTGGTTGTTATCGATGGTGACTTGGGCAAGATAGCTGCTCGTAAAGGCTTGGAGCACATCATATGAGAATGAGAGATCACCATTCTGACGAGGCATGAATTTGGTCTTTTTGCTTACTTTGACCTTGTGTTTTGGATCTTTTTTGCAGCATACAAACATGCTATGACCTGGATAAAAATTTGCACAAAGTAAGTTCATAGATGCCTTGCAATGCATGCATTGATGCTAGCAATATATATTCAATGTCCTATATTGTAAAAATATTAAATACCCACCATGTTTTACCCTTTAAGTTTCAGGATATGAAGCTGAGAATGATGTTATACCGTTCAAAGAAACTTTGCTTTTAACAATAACAAAGAAATTATATAAAGAAGAATAAATTAAATGCTTTTGATTGGATTATTAAAAATTGCAAGCAATGAAATTTAAGGGCAAATATTATTGCACAACATGGTGTGTACACATCACTAATGTGGATATACAATCCACAAATTGTGAACATCAACCCTCACATCCACATTTTATAAATATATATATACATTAAGAGTCATCTTTTGATAAAAAGCTGTCTATTTTGCTTTCTCAGATTGAAGAGAAGGAAAGGAACCACTCCTTGTGACCTTTTCAAAAACAAAAAAAACATTTAATTTTTTTTATCACTAGAAGAATTGCAACTTATTCCTGAGAAAAATCTGTACCTTTTCAAACTTCTTAACCATAATTTTCAATATGTTTTTGTTTCCCACAAGCCTGAATATATAGAAGGAAAAGCTGTATCTTTCCCTCCTGAAAATTAACTAGCAATGCTCCTTTTAAGGTTTTCTAGATTAAGAAATCCTCCCTTTCAAATATTTTTTTGCCAATCTAAACCTTCATATCAAGCATATTATTATCAACATTCCTACAAAGGCATTAAACAGAAAGGTGGTGAAGCTCTCATTCATTGCTTTACGTATTTATTAGAACCCCATGTTAGATTACAATTTTACAAACCAAAATCACCATACAACTACACATTTTCCACAAAAGTTTCACACAAAACATATATAACTACATGATTAATAATTAATGACCCCCTTATCAATTATGTTATATCAATGTTTTTAAGATGTTTGATAAAAACTTTGTTTTGTTTATAAACAAATTTTCTATTCTATAAACCACATTCATGCAAACAAAATTTGAATCTTATTATAAACAAATAAACCTACCACGATGACGTGGTGCAGGACACTTATACCCATCATTTTCAAGCCTAATTGTCCTCGGCATTGGCACCCCCGGCGGCTTCACCCCAAACTGTGTTCCGGTCATCGCCACTAATACCTGAATCTGATTAAAATCTCCGGCAGTATCAATTGAGGTCTTCAAGTCCACCATCGGGTACCCGGCCAGGTACGTCCCATTCCCAACCGGGGCCGGGAAATCAGTGGCATCGACGAGGGTGGCTCCGTCGGCGGTCACCAATATCTCGTTGTGGTTAAACCCGATGAACATCTTCCACGCCTTGAGCTCATCAATCCCAGGCATTGAATATCATTGCCTGTGACTTAAACGCCCATGCTTGTGCCGTGGCATTCTTCACGCGAGGATACTCTTTCACGCGGTTAATGAAGGTGTAAGAGAGAAAGATCCCATTGCAATCGTCTTGCTCGGGCGCTGGGGCTGCTAGCTTGGGATCTTGGAAGACGTAGTCTTGGCCATGACAAACCTCAGAATGTATAACAAAACAACACAAATAACAAAAATAATGTTACGTGAAAAGTTTTTGCATGGTGCCATGCAATTCTCATTCCTGTTTTGTTTGTCATTGTCTATTCAGACAATGGACTTTTGTGTTTGTGTTTATGAATTTTTATTTATTTTTGGTTGTATGGGCCGCAGAGGAGAGGAGCAGCGGCCGCGTGAGGACGCTGCTAGGAGGAAGGGTGTATGGGAAAACCCCAGAAGAGTGAGAGGTGAAATGGTTATAAAAGAGAGGAGACAATATGGAAGACTGAGTCAGCTAAATTCTCTTCCTCTAGTTTTAGCGTGGGATTCGGAGGAGGTGTTTCAAACTTACAATGTATTGTGTGTCCGTGTGTGTGTGTGTGCACATTGCATTGCAGAGGAAACTTCTTTTTTCATGGTAGACGTTTTATATATATAGACAGCTTTTTTGTAAGAGGTTAGGACGTTGTAAATGGAGTGGTTATTTTCACGAACACAAAATTTTCTATTTATTTCTCATAATTGTTGAGGTGGCATTCTGTTATTAATATAAAATAAAAAAATAAAATAAAAAGTATCAATGATATTTCATGTGTTTGGGTTCAATTTGGTTGCCAAGTTGTCACAAAGAAGTATCGAATTTGGCAGTAGCCACTCGACCTGTTTCTATATTCCAATAATTTAATTCTTGTTGGTATGAAACTATAAATCAAATAAAGCTTAATGAGATTACCAAGAAATGGTCTTCTATTGTTTTTGTGCATGTTGGACCTTGTTCTTTGTCCGTAACATCAAGGTGTTTATTTGGCGATTAACAATTTTACACTAGGTCATCCTAATTTCTTTTCCATTTCCAAGCCATGAATGTACTTGTAGGCAAGAGATCATAACAATTGATTATTCAGTAGTCCAGGACTATAAATAAATGCGTAGTCCTCCCCTCACATGAATGGTGAGTCCTACTACATAAATGTGGGTACTATTAATTAAATTCATAATAAGATCCACCATTTATGTGAGAAGGAGGAACTATACATTTATTTGTAATCCTGAACTACTGAATAATTTTCCGACCAAAACACCTCATGACTGAGTTCTAGCATGGCACGGAGGTCTCTGAGCAGAGATGGGTCCTCACTCCTCATTGCTATAACTATGGGCATTTTCCATTAGATGGTTTCCACCGTGTTTGCACAGGATGGGAACGACATCATACATCCCAAAAATTAGCCTGACCAACTCTTCCAATAAGCTTTTTGCAACTTCCAGCATATCATACCATCCAAACATTTATTGAATATTTTGAACAAGTAAGATGTTATCAGACTAAAATTAGTGATAGGAAAGCCCTAACATTTTAGGGAGACTTCATTTAAAACTTTTAACATATAAGAGCAACTCCAACACTATCTTCATTTTATCTCCACATGTGGAGAGTTTTTCACATGTGGAGAGTCACTTTTAAATCCAACACTACTCTCTATTTTGTCTTTATTTTTATTAAAATAATATTTTTCATATTTTATTTTAACTTTTTTTCTCTCTCTTCATTTTTCTTTTCTCTCTCCTCATTTCTATTTTCTTCACTGTGCTCAAGACCCACGGCAACCCATACCACGGCAAACCCACGGCAACCCATACCACGGCAGATAGAACCATCCAATTACCCACGGCTACCACCACGCCGAGACCAAAACCCAAGCCACCGTTATCAACCCATATAATTCTTGAAATGAGGAGAGAGAAAAAAACCGGAGAAATGAGATGGAAAGAAGAAAAAAAAGGTTTATATAGGCTTTAGAAAATTAAAAAATTGGCTGAAGAATGAACTAAGTCTGTAAAAATGAAAAATTAGACTTAGCCGAATCAGAGTTGGATGAAGAGTGGGTTGGAGCTGTTTTTTGGGGTTTGGCTCTGTATTTGTGGAGATACAGAGCCAGGTTGGAGTTGCTCTAAGGAAACTACTAAATCCAAAAATAGAGTATATGAGATAGAATCCAATTATATTATTATAATTCTTGAAATTCTTTATTTTTCTCTATGTTAGACTTTCATTCACACGATACTCAACATAAGACTAGAAGAGAACAAAGTGTCGGACCCCTGTTTCTTCAAATCAATTAGAGACTTGATAGAGTTCTTGCTGAAGTAGCATTTTAAAGGTTTTGTCGGAACAGTCTATATCCCTAAGAATCAGAACTCCACAAAAACATATCCTGCTAATTCCTCGTGTCAAACTATTGCATTTCTTTGCAGAAAAAGACGCTTTTTGTTGCTTATCATGTAGAAGGCATGTACACAAAATCGAATAAAGCCTCTTTACTTTTTCATTATGCACTTAGTGTACCACTGCTATAGTATATCTATGACAAAGATACACTTGGGTCAAGAGACACTAATCTCCTCCACATTGCTGATTTCCTCGACAAACTGGGCTTTTGGCTCCAAATCAATGAACTGATTGGACTTACTAGCTAGGTGTGAGATGCTAACCCTCCCCTGACGCTTGATATAGTCAGCAACAGCTTTCATTTCTTCCTGTGAGATGTATATGTATTTTCCTCTATCATCCATAACACCAGAAAGTCGCCCTAATACAAACACCGAATCCAACATCAGATTCCTCAACAAGATAACTGTGCTGTCTTAATAAAACATGATTCAGTATTTATAAAATAAAATAAAAAATGCCGAAAAGAAGTATGACTTTAATTTATGAAACATGGCAGATGTCTTTCTTTCTCTTCCTTTTTATCCTGTCCATGATAAGGTGGTTCGAATATATTTGACTACTTAATAGAGAAAACAGAGGAGGAATTTTAGGGGAAAGGAAAAAGAAAGACTAAATGTTTGGGCAAGAGAGCACCTGAAACTATTGCTTTATATATTAGAATAGACCATAAAGAGAATAGGCAGTTGAAAACTTGAAATGATAAGAATACTATTGATTTACAAAAACCAACGGATTTTTTTTTTTTAAAGTACCAACTACCCATGAATTAAAACAAACTAAATGAAAAATCCATTTAAGGAAGCAACCTTATCCCACAGCAAGACCATTCACAAGGATAGAAAGTTAAAAAAGATCTATTTTTCATGAAAGCAAAGCCGGATTGTGGAGCTAGAAGTGGTATATGATAGTCACATCCCAAAATATAGTGTAACATAAATCTGAATCAACAAATGGGATAATAATAAGACTGGTTAAGGAAAGACTACAAAACACATTACTCTAAACAGAAGAATTAAAAATAAAAATGAAACCCTAAGGCTATGCCCAACAACAGATAGAAAACTACAAAAAAATCAAATGAGAATAGGCCAAACATAAATTAGAACATAGAAAACTGCATTCGTTAAAAAAATGAAATTGATTGAACAAATCAGGTACTAGGAAAGTTAAATCTGCAATGGAAGAATTCTGAGGCAGGTTTTAGACATTATGTTTTACATGACAGAAGACATCATTGAGACACTGAAATGAGAAATTAGGTTAGGTATGTTTGACTGTGAAAGTTGCATAAAGGCTCTGTTTATTTTTTTGATAGGTAATAGATGAATATTATTAGAAAAAGAGATGTCTTAGTGTGCATAAAGCATGTCAAATGATTACATAATGGGAAGAAATAGGAAATATAGACTCTATTTATTGTTTGAAACAAAAAGGAAATGTGATAGTACATACCCATACTTTCTAGGGAGGTGATCCGATTGATACATTCCTGCATTAACCAAAAGTTGTAATTGAATTAGAAAGCTATATTTTGCATAGCAATGAGACAATACAAACCACAATGCATTATTTTTATTTTTTATTTTTTTTTATAACATAGGAACCTTTTTAAAGAAGAGCCCTTTGGACTCGCCTCTAGGTAGTAAAAGCTACGGACAACTAACCCCACCCGCCAGAACCAATTGCCGGGTAATCCAGGTGCATTCATCCCTAACAGGCTAAGCAGTTTATACTCATGCCCAGGAGCAAACCACAATGCATTATTCCTATCACTTGTGTTGATAGACAGATGCAGACCTACAAGATACATCTTCAAGACTTGTGGACCGACAAAACATTGGTATTAATTGCTTGAAAACAGAGTGAAATCTAAAATTCATCTATACTGCCAAATAGAAACCTATCTATTACAGCATTTAGACGCATAAGGGTGGGTAGGGAATACCTGAGTGCGTAACTTGAATTCTGCAGCAAGATCTTCTAAGGGAACACATTTCTGGTTCTGCAGGATCACATTGAACAAGTTGAAAAACAGGAGGGAAAAAAGAAAAGAAAAAAAAGACATATCTGCACCACAACCTTTGTTTAAAAGCCTCTTTAACCTCACTGACATATCGGTAGACTGAGTCCAGACATTACTAATCTTTCAACACTTGTTGCCAATGAGCTCTAGCTCAAATGGCACCTCCTCCCTTGTAAGAGCAAGGTGGAGGGTAAGGATTCAAGGCCCACCAGGTGCATGTGTAACTAACCAAAAAAAAAATTAACACTAATATATTCACTTATCACAATCTCATATCTAGTGGAATTTGTCATTAAACCACTACATAAAATAAGAAACTAACAACTGAAGAGGTTGAGTGGGATTGAAGGCTTCTAACACATACAACTATAAAACTTGTATGCTCATTATGAAATAAAGAACAAAATCTCCAAGTAAAGGAATCTATTAAGTACAGGACTGGAAATTACCTTTATGTATTCGACAAAATCAGAAAGCAAACCCTGACTTCCATCTTGCATTTCATTCTCTGTAGAACCTTCAGCATCGATGGAAAATTCTCCTTTCCACTTCTCAAACTCTAATGCAGCAGCTTCCTCCTCCCTGGCCTTTAGAGCCATGGCTTCTTCTTCCTATATGAACCAGGGCAAAATTCTTGAACAAGGAATCCTGATTTGCTGGCACATGCACACACATACACACAAAAGAAATGATCACCTACCAGCATACGCTCCTTTGCCTCACGTTCCTCATCCTTCCTCCTTCGCATTTCTGAGTACCGGTCTTGTTTTGTTAGCCTTGAGTCTCTTGCAGCTTGTTCAGCCTTCAAAACAATCATATGGAACTCAGCACGACAAAATTCTGATGATGACAAAAATTAATTTGAAATACAGTTCGCACAAACCAAGGACCAAAATATCTTGAAATAAATTTAAAAATTTAAGAAAGATACTTCCAATGTTTTTAGAAGCTCATTCATTTCTGATCCTCACCAGTTGGTGAGAAATTCAAGAGTTACTTAGCTATCACAATTCACAACATGTTCCCATTTCCAATAAACCTCAATCAGGACACAGATGCCTTGCCCATAACCACATTATTCACGAAATTTTGATGATTAATAATAGCTGAAAACCATGTATAAAGATACAACAGATATATAAAATAAATAGATAGAGATAAAGAAATAAGAAGAGGGAATGTACCTGGCGTTGTGCTTCCCGCTCTTGCCGTTTCTTTTCTTTTTTATTTGATGCTTTAGCCTCATAATTCTCATCTGCATCTGCTTCATCATCACTTCCATCAGCAGTTTCTGCATTCACATTTATGTATGATTACTTCTCAATACAACACCAATTTTCCAACTTACATAGGGTAGTTAGGAAAAGCAAAAGTCAAGTCCTACAAGCACACCAAGGATCAGCAAGAACCAATATATGCATGCTTTTGCATCTTATAAATGCTTATATGTAAAGATATGATAGAAAGTGGATAGAAAAGTGGTAACATACAACTATGTAATCTTTATGACCCAAGAAAGTAAATGCTTTGACCAGCACAAGTAATGGAACTTCAAATTGTGTTCACTGCTATATGTGTAAAAGAATGCCATGATGACAGCCCTCTGAGAAATCTCCCAACCCAACTCAATAATGGCATGGCAACTATATAGCGTCTCTTACATGACATACCGAAATATCTTTTCAATTTCCCCTATCAAAGTCCTTGTCTTGCCATCAAGTTTGAAACATCTATGAAATGATAAATCAATCAATGTAAAAAAGTTAGATAACCTCTGACGTGTCAGAGCATTATGGAGTGCGATTTTTCTGAGTTGTCCCGTGAGGAAGAAACAGAGTTACATAGATCTAAAAAGAAAGTTAAGGAAAATTCCAATATTGGTACTGTTGGTGCACATGGAGATCGGTCCTACAAGGACAAGCTTTTGGGAGAGATTCCAGGGGCTTTTGCTCAAGCTTTTAAGTTTTCTGATGTGATTGAGGCTGCTGAAGACTCTGATGAAGAGATTGAGGAAATCTCAGAGGGTATGGCTGCTGTTAGGCTTTCAAAGGAAACAAAGCTGCTCATTCGGTCTAAATGGGCTATTGCTCTCATTGTCAAGGTATTTGGTAAATCAGTAGGGTATCATTACCTTCATTCTCGGATTCTAAATCTCTGGAAACCTGCTGGGAGGTTGGAATGTGTTGATCTGGGAAAAGATTTTTTCCTTATTCGCTTCGGTCTTGTTGCTGATTTTGATTTTGTTTTGAAAAATGGACCTTGGTTCATTGGTGAGCATTTTCTTACTATTCGACCGTGGGAACCAAATTTTAAGCCTTCCTTGGCCTGTTGTTCTTCCGTAGCAGTATGGGCTCGCTTTCCTGAACTTCCAATTGAATATTATGAGTTCTCTGTTCTAAAGAAGATTGGTCTTTCTATTGGGCCTGTTCTTCGTATTGATACTCATACTGCCTCTGAAGCTCGAGGAAGATATGCTCGTATTTGTGTTCAAGTAAATGTTGATGTTCCGCTTGTTAAATCAGTTCTCATTGGGGGGTTTGTCCAGCCTGTTGTTTATGAAGGTTTAAATCTTATGTGCTTTGTGTGTGGCCGTCTTGGTCATAGGAAAACCAATTGTCCTTATTCAGTGAGGGCTTCTGTGCCTGAACCTTGCCCAGATGCTCCCTCTGGTGTTAATGGTGGTAAGGATTCTACTTTGGTCAGGGAGGAAGGGTCCCAGCCTGGTCAGTCTGCGGAAGAGTATGGTCCTTGGGTGTTGGTTACACGCAAGAGGTCTAGTCCTAAAATTGGCAGTAAGAGAGTTGATGGTACGTCATTTAATGCCAACCGTTCTCAGGATTTTTATCCTGTGGATAATACTATTAAATTGCGGTCTAGGACTCATGGTACTATTGATGCTAGTATAATACGTGGTTCCCTTGACGGTAAGAGAAAGACTAGAAATATGTCACGTAGCTCTTCACCTCGTGATCAACGTCCTCCTGACACTAGCTCTGGTTTGGGTTTGAATAAAGTAAGTATGCTTAGCAACACGCCTTCTCTGGCTTTTTCTTTTGCTTCAGGAGAAAATAATATCGCCTCTTCTTCTGATCATGGCAAACACATACCCACTAGCAGGGGTAGAAGAAACTCATCAGTGGGCAATCAATCTAAAGGGAAAGCTAATAATCGTTCCACATGTGGTGTTAGACCAGATCAAGGCAAATCCCACTGTGATTTGGGGATGGTTCGATCTAGAGATAAGACAGGCTTGGAGCTTCATCTTCCCGTTAACCCCAGAGAGCAGAGCCAACCTGTATCTTCCCCTAACAGACCCGGCTAGGGTGGAATGGAGCAATCCATGGTGGAAATTTCTAACGGATGTTCCACTGGTGGTGGAGAGCAGGATCCTCTCTTGGAGGATGCTGCCCGGAACTTCAAAGGAGCCAATCTTGTGCGAATTGGATCCCTCCGACGAGATTTCAGAAAGAAGGATGCTGGTGGAGAAGCCGATTGCCGTGAGTTGCATGGGCAATATGGCCCTCAAAAAATTGATCCAGGTGTTCCAGCCCAACTTTCAGTTCAAGATTGCAATCTATCAACGGGAGTTGAAGATGGGCATTTTAGAGCATGTGGTGTCTCTGATCCAGGGGACGAATCCTTCTCTGATGCTGATGAAGGAGACGGGATGGAGTTTATTGGAGCAGATGAGGTGTCTGCCCCAAATTGATGAGTGTCCTACCCCCAATCATCATTTAATTATGAATATTATCTTGTGGAATTGTAGAGGGGCTCTGAACCCTCACTTTCAGAGGACTGTTGCTGATCTTGTGAATCGTCATTCACCTGCTGTTTTGATCATTACCGAGACAAGGATTGGAGGTGATCATGCTAAGGAAATTACTAGTCGGCTTCCTTTTGATGGTGTTATTATTGCTGACACCATTGGTTTTGCTGGGGGTATCTGGCTCCTTTGGAATTCTGATAGAGTGGATGTTGCGCAGCTTGCATGCACTGAGCAAGAGATTCATGCAACAGTAAAGGTACGTTCCTCCAATCTATCTTGGTTGATTTCGTCTATTTATGCTAGCCCTAGGGTTGCTGAAAGAAAGGTTCTTTGGTCGAATCTTGTTCATACTGCTTCATTACACCACCTTCCCTGGCTGTTGTTGGGTGATTTCAATGAAGTCTTGTGTAGTGATGATAAGTTTGGGGGTCTTCCAGTTAATTTTAGAAGAGCCTTCAATTTCAAATCTTGTCTTGATATGTGTGGCATGATTGATCTGGGATTCCATGGGCCCCGTTTTACTTGGTCTAATTTTAGAGAGTTAAGCGCCTTGATTCAGGAAAGATTAGATCGTTGTTTTGCTAACTCCTCTTGGCGAACTCTATTCCCAGAAGCCTCTGTTCATCATCTCACTCGCACTCATTCGGATCATTGTCCAGTTCTCCTCTGTTTGGATAAATCTCCTTCTCTTATGTTGCCTAGGCCTTTTAGATTACAGTCTATGTGGATGTCTCATCCTTCTTTTTCTGAGGTGGTTGATGGTTCTTGGTTGGGTACTAATCCCTTACAGACAAAGATTTCGGTGTTCACTGAGTCAGCTAAAGTTTGGAATAAAGAGGTTTTTGGGAACCTTGTGCATAAGAAATCTAGGCTTGAGGCGAGATTACGGGGTATACAAGTGTCCCTTGCTTCGAGTCCCAACTCTTTTCTTGTGAATTTGGAAAAGCAGCTCAGATTGGAGTTTTTGGATATTTTGCAGCTTGAGGAGGAATTTTGGGCAATGAAATCTAGAATTAATTGGATTGTGCAAGGAGAGAGAAACACTAATTTTTTCCATACTTCAGTTGTTGTTAGAAGGAAGCGTAATAGAATTGTGAGTCTGAAAGATAATCTTGGTAATTGGGTTCACTGTGAGGCTGATGTTGCCAAGCTGGTGAGGGATGGTTTTTTGAAACTTTTCACCTCTGAGGCTATTAGTGTGTCTAGTAGCATTTGGAGTTTTTCTGGGTGGCATGTTGGGCTTTCTGAGGTTGAGAAGAGTCACTTGGTCTCTGGGGTCACTTTGCTTGAGGTGAAGGAAGCACTTTGGTCTCTTAAGCCTTTTAAGGCTCCTGGACCTGACGGTCTTCATGCTGGATTTTTTCAGCGATATTGGGGCTCTGTGGGAGATGCTGTCTTTAAGGAAGTCTCGCACATCTTTGATACTGGATGTATGCCAGAATTTTTTAACCAAACCTTGCTGACTCTTATTCCGAAGTGTCCTGGGGCTGATTGCCTTGGGAATTTTAGGCCTATTAGTCTTTGTAATACCTTATACAAAGTTGTGACAAAAATTATTGTCAAAAGATTGCGGGTTGCTCTCCCAAAGCTCGTTTCTCCTCTTCAAACTGCCTTTGTGCCTGGTAGGAAGGGGATTGATAATATGATTCTTGTTCAAGAACTTGTTCATACCATGGGTACAAAGAAAGGTAAGGAGGGTTATATGGCCATCAAGATTGACTTAGAGAAAGCTTATGATCGCTTAGAGTGGCATTTCATCAGAGATATTCTTCTTTTGTTCAATTTCCCTGCATCTATGATCAAGCTTATCCTTAGTTGTGTTTCAAGTTCCTCAATTTCTGTTCTCTTCAATGGAGGGAAACTTGAGGAATTCAAACCTTCTCGAGGTATTAGACAAGGGGATCCTCTCTCGCCTTACCTTTTTATTTTATGTATGGAGCTGCTAGGTTTCCTTATTCATGAGAAATGTGAGGCTAATCTCTGGAATCCTTTGAAAGTGGCTAGAGGTGGCCCTGCTTTTTCCCACTTATTTTTTGCTGATGATTTGGTGTTATTTGCTAAGGCTGATAGAAAGAATTGTTGTCACATTAGGGAAGTGTTGGATACTTTTTGTGATTTGTCTGGTCAAAAAGTTAATATGATGAAGTCCAAAGTGTATTTCTCCCCTAATGTGAAAGTGGATGTTAGAACTGATTTATGCCTTGTGCTGGGTTTTAATTCAACTCCAAATTTGGGTAGGTATTTGGGTTTTCCCATCCATCAACCTAGATCTTCATCCCATGAATTTGATTTTCTGTTAGATAGAGTTCAGGGGAAGCTAGCTGGTTGGAAAGCTTCTATGTTGTCTATGGCTGGCAGACTTATCCTTACCCAGGCAGTAACTACTTCCATTCCTTCTTATGTGATGCAAGGTGCTCTATTACCAGGGAAAATTCTGCATCGGTTAGATAAAGTTAATAGGGATTTCTTATGGGGATCTACTGAGGAGAAAAAAAAGATGCATCTTGTAAGTTGGAAAAAAATTACTAAACCCAAAAGATTTGGTGGTCTCGGGTTGCAAAGTGCTAAAGCAAAGAATTTAGCTCTTCTGGCTAAGTTGTGTTGGAGATTTAAGACTAATCATGTTGATGGTTGGGCTAATGCTCTCCGTAAGAAGTATTTGGGTCCTCCTCGTCCTAGGAAATGTAATTTTTCTAAAACTTGGAAAGCTTTAAAGAAGGGTGAAGATATTTGTGATAAAGGTTCTCGTTGGGTTATTGGCTCTAACAGTATCCTTCGGTTTTGGTATGATCCGTGGATCAAGCAAGGAAATTTGAGAAGTCTTATTGTTGGTCCTCTCCATTATGAAGAAGAGAAGCTTCTGGTTAAAGATGTTGTGGTGAATGGGGATTGGCATCTTCAACATCTTTCTTTTGTTTTCCCTCCTTCTGTTTTATCGGTTTTGCAAGCTACTCCTCTTCGAAAGTCTTCAGTTAGTGAAGATAAACTTTGTTGGATGTCTAGTTCTAAAGGGGATTTTGATTCAGGCAATGCCTACTGTCTTGCTGCAGGTATTAATGTTCTTGATAATAGTTTCCGAGGGAATTGGATTTGGAAGATTCATTCTCTCCCAAAAATTCAAATTTTCTTATGGAAATGTTTATTGAATAGTCTTCCTGTTAGCTCTATTCTTGCTGGGAGAGGTTTGCATATTAGCCCTTCTTGTGGTTTATGTAATGCAGATCAGGAATCTATCCTTCATGTTCTTAGAGACTGTTACCTGGCCAAATCCTTTTGGCATGAGTACAATTATTCAATCTTTGATCCTGATTTCTTCTCTTCTAAATTTGGATACTTGGCTCCAAAGCAATGCTTGCTGTTCAGGGATGGTTCCGAACAAAGGTTATCAGTGGGGCACTTTATTTCTTTTTGGTATTTGGTCTCTTTGGATTCAAAGAAATAAGTTTATTTTCCAGCAAGTGCCTCCTAGTTCACATTTGAGACATTCTGTGGAAATGTTGGTTGAGGAGTTTACTTACAGTGCGTTAAATTGTGATCAAACCAAAACTTTTGTTGTCAAGATTGTTAAATGGGATAAGCCTCCTGATAGGTGGTTTAAGCTCAATACAGATGGATCTGCAGCAGGGATTCCGGGTCATGCTGGGTGTGGGGGGTTGATAAGAGATTGGAATGGAGAGTGGTTTAAAGGTTTCTCTAGAAAGATTGGCCCTACGTCTAGTGTTGCAGCTGAATTGTGGGCCTTGCGGGATGGTCTTAATCTTTGTTTGCTTCATCACTTAACTGCTGTTATTATTGAATTTGATGCTAAATTAGTAGTCAATTTGATGGTTTCCTCTAACAGTTTTAATGGTGAGAATTCTGTTCTTGTGGATGATTGCAGGGAGCTGCTAACGCGTATCCCTCATTCCCGAGTGCAACACTGTTTCAGGGAAGCCAATAGGTGCGCTGATGCCTTAGCCAAAAGAGGAGTCACGCTGCCTCAAGTTTTTTGTGTTTTTGATAATCCTCCTCCTGATGTTTCTGTAATATTAAACCATGACATTTTGGGTTTAAGCTCTAATAGGCTCTGTATTGCTGGTAGTTCCAGCTCTTTGTTGGTTTAATGAAGTTCCCGTTTACCAAAAAAAAAAAAAAAAAAAAAAAAAAAAAAAAAAGATAAATCAATCAGACCTCTAAAGAGCAGTCATAAGCTATGCAGAACTATATAATACCTTCTCAACTGCCTTTGCCTCATTAATCCCCACTTACAGCAACCTTAATGTTCTCACAATACATTAATTTCTTTTTAGGTCCTTCCCTGTCTTGCAAAATATCCCTCCCATAAAACCCAATATATGAAGTTCTAAACATACTATTTCTTCACTGCCCAACATAAGACACTATAGAGCATTCATTGAATTCACAAATTCAGTTAGAATCATCTATCCAATTAATGTGAGAAAAAAACAGTTCAAAAACTTTGCATAACAGGACCAAGACCAAAAACGAAAGATCATACCAATCAAATACAACACTATACAAACCTTCAATACTTGCTGCTGCAGCTGATGATGTGCTAGCTCCAGCTCCAGCAGCGGGCCTCCGACGCATTCTACGAGCACCAGTAGCACGCACAACTGTTTCCCTCCTCGGAACCTAAACTTCATAATAGATGAAAATATCAAACAGAAACCCACCCAAGATCCCACTGATTGCCAATCTTCCATCAAAAGATTCAACCTTTATACTCAAATATAAGCTTATGGCAAATATTAGAGAATAGGAGGAAACCACACCTCGTGCTCTTCTTCATTTTCATCCTGCGATTGAGAATCCCGACGGCGTTTCCATAGGAAGAGTGGAATTAACCCAACAACGAGAAGCATAGAGAGAATCGCGACAAAAAGTTCATCCATCTTTCTTTCAATCTCAGGCTGCCATTAACAACATCACAATGAGCCCATATATATAGACCCAACATATCAAAATCCAACACAACCACATTGAAAAAGAGATATTAAATTTTCCAAACTGTGCAAACAAATTTAACATCATTTAGCCCAAGATTGACTAGCTATAGCTAATTTTCATTTTCATTCTTTAGCAGCTAAATTCAGCTAATTATTTCATAAATCAATAACAACTCAAACAAAGCTATAAAGAAAATAAATACAATTTCGAGGTTTTGATAAACGAATGGTACAGTAAAAGTTACACCGCGTTTAAAATGGCGGAAAAGAAATCAAATCAAATTATAATTATAATTCTTTTCCTTTTTTTCATTCAAAGATAAAATTAGAATTCTTATTATTTGAAGCTAAAGATTAATATAAATGGGATCTACAAAATGATATTGACATAGATAGACTTACGCTTCGTTTGGTTTCTGAGAAAATGAACGAAAAGAAGAAAGTAAAATTTAGAGTTCGAGACGAGAATTCCGAGCTAGTTGAGTTGAGCTGACCTATTAATTTCTCGGGAAACAAACAGAGAGGCTAGGGTTCGATAGTTTCATTTCTGACTTTTAATTTTTATTAAAAACAAGAATAAAAAAACGTTTCGAAGAAAGTGAAAATTTGGCGAAACGTACCTTTGAAAAAATGTTGGAGAAGAAAAGTGAGAGAATGATGGTTTTTTCAGGAGAAGAATGTCGCAGAATTGAATTTGTGATGCCGTATAGATATGCACATAGTTGTAGCAAAAGGTTTCTTAGTAAACGACTAGTCGGACATGTGTCTATGTGTATAGCAATAAGGAGTTGTTGAGGCCAAAAAAAATTGTTCCATAACTAGTTATATAGTCTGTTGTGATTGGTATACAATAAAAATGGTGTTAGTGATAGACCTTTGTTCATCGAAGCCTCATAATCTTTGTTGTATGCATGGTTGCATTACTTTTTAACACCCTTCATTTGACATGTTCCATTTGCGAAATAAGAATATATAGATATCTAAATCAAACCAAATCATAAATACTACCAATTGGTGGACCGACATCACCGAGCCACACCGCTCACTTCAAGTGATTGACGACATGCTTAGTGACCTTTCCCCCCAAACCGGCATTGGTTGGTGCAGTGGTTGTAAGGGGTTTTAAAAATCACTCCTAAATTGAACCGGCTAACTAACACCCCCCTCCAATTAACATCCAATTTTTTCATAAATTTCTCCTTTCCCTAAAATGTCTTATCATACTCTAAATGAAAGTCATTCATTTTCCTTCTTCATCAATGCATTCGTTTTGCACTTGTTTGTTGGCGACCTCTCCATCTCGCGATGAGTTTATTTTCTTGATTTTATGTTGTGAATTTGTTACACCAAACAAAAATGTCGACCTCAACTCGGCTTCCCCTTCTCACCAATGCAGCCCAACTCCCACTTTTAAAAAACCGAAGAGGACGGTATGGAGCAAAAACCCCTCCAAAAGCCGACTGCACCGTCCGAACAATCTAGTGAATACCCCTAGGGCTATTGTCGTTTGTCTTACTAGAAGCTGTAGAGGCAAGTTTTGGCGCCTTAACTTAAGTACTGCTTTGGAAGGCCTTGTTTTTTCTTCACCATTTTTTTTTTAAATTAAAAAAAAAAAATAATCCATGATTTTTAGTATCTAAAATTTAAAATTATGATTTACAAGGTAATTTAAAGCATCAATGATCCATTGTTTTTTAACTGTAGATTTTTATTTTTTACTCCCAAACTTTTTTAAGATCAAGATGATGGTTCGGATTATATGTCCACTACATTACTTTTATTTTCGGCGGGAGAGGAATAATCAAACACTTTAATAAGCACCAAAATATCAACTAGAAAAAGGTTGCAGGGAAAACTTTTAGGTTTCTAAACACAGAATAGTGGTAAAGTGCAATCATAAATCATAATTCATTAGGAAGTGTAGAGTTAACATATTTATGGATTCAGACATGTCCGTCCCAGCAGCTTTGGCACTGTGAGCTTCCCAAAGTTCATTAGGATCAACCGTGACACTACAGGTACAGGTACCTGACTAGTTGAGCTCATAATAGTATATACTCATTATGGGACAACGAAATTATGAGGTTCCCTACATCAAATGCGTATACTCTGATGACATTTTGAGTTCTTGCTTTCTTCTTTGTGTAGAAGATCATGGTTTTTGATCATAAGCAAACTGTATTATATATATACCTAAACACAATGAACATTATCTCATCATGTGTACCGTTCCTGCTGAAGCTAACTGTATGATTTCTTGCACAAATCATTGACCATATAGCACATGAAAGAGAAGGTCCAAACAAAAGACTTAAGAGAGGAGAGAGAAGCCAGGAAGACTAACAAAAGCTAGATGTTAAATTCTAGCATTTCCAATTCCAAGTTCCAAACAAAGTCATAAACGAAAAGCTAACAAAAGAAGAAACACACAAGACTCCCACATTCTTAACAAAACTCACCACATAATCACATCATCCACCCATCCACTACCACCACCACAACTCATTCCTATCAACTATATATTATTCCGGTACTTCTTGATTTTATTAACAACTCTAGATTTGATCTATGCATCTGCAATTTCAGCAGCATCTGCAGCAGCTAGGATGAGCTCAGGGCGGATGCTTCCAACATATGATCCATCAAGAGCATTGGGAAGTCCCAATGACTGCAAGGCCAAGTGAGCTGCCTTCTGCCCTGATATCATCATGGCTCCAAATGTGGGTCCCTGCAATAATACCAAAAAGAAAATGCAAATTATAAATCAATCACTTCCATCAATAACAAGCATCTATTTGCTCTTCCTAGTGGCATTTTAAAAGACAAAACTTTGAGGGACCCTTTCAAATTAAAATATCTTTCAGTAAAAGAATTATTGCTATATTTTTGTTTTTTAACCAATGAGAAAAAGACAACGCCTAACATATATATGGTATGACCACATTGACATGAGACTATTTATTGTGACTTGTGACTTGATAATGCTAGCCATTCAGCTCCCTAAAGTTTTGTTGGTGGCTTGAGCATCAATTAAAGGAAAAGGGAAAGTTTAGCAGTAAAGAGAGGTGGTGGGGGTGGGGAATATAATCCTACAAGGATCAATGGACCACCACTCTTGCTATAAAGAAAACATCAGGCAACCATACGCTGTGGCATTGGGTCCATGCCCTCTTATCATTGAGGTTGTCATTACTAAGTTGGGTCTAATGTGATTGCCTTTACTCTCTCTCTCTCTCTCTCACTTTTCTACCTCCATAATTGCCTTAAAGAGTATCAAGCCTCCTCATCATTTCTTTTTCATATCATTAGTAACAAAATCTAAAAGAATAAGAACATAAAAGGCCCTTCTGCAATTATGTCATTGGAATATATCTATTTGCATTAGATCCCATCTTATATTATTTGTCCATGTTCAACAAGGATAAGATTAGTGAGGATAAATCATTTTTGAATGTATAAGCTATGCAAATAAAAGAAAAAACATACCATTCTTGGAGCTCCATCAATCTCAGCAACTTCCATTCCAGTAACAATCATCCCAGGCACAATCTCCCTGGTAAGCCTCACAATGGCATCCTCAGCTGTATTCATGTCCAGTGCCTTCATCCCTGGTACACTGTCAATCATCCCAATACTCTTGAGCCTCTTGACACCAGTGGCCCCAAATGGCCCGTCATGCCCACATGAGCTCACCACCACCTTAGCCTCCATGACATTGGGGTCCATGCACGATTGTGTGTTGTGGTTCATGGACACCAGGGCCCAGTTGGTCACCACCCCACCAACTCTCCCTCCCTTCACAATCAAGTCCTCAGCTGCCACCGCATTGAAGAGCTTCACGTTGGGGCGAGCCAAGAGCTTGCTCATGATGGTGGAGGTGAAGAGAGCGGCGTGTTTGATCACGACATAGTTATCTTGCTCATCGTAGTCAATGTTGAGCTCGTCAAGGAAGAGATGAGCTGGTTTGCGTACAACCTATATAGAAAATTTTAGTTTAAAATTAGAGTGAAAATCTTTCATAACAGTATAAAATTTGGGAGACAAATTTTATGTGCTTAATATTCGGGTACATAACCATTTCAGAGAGAGATTCTAGAATTAGTGCCTCTTGAAGAAAATGCTAACCCATTCAAGAATTTGCACATGCAGGTTTTTCTTCACTCTTATTTTCATATCAGTCATATTTAATATCTAATCTATACTTTTGCAAAATCAATGATAAAGATGAACCATATTCCATACAAGAAATTGCACAAACAGGTTCATCTTCATTCTTATTTTCATTTAGTCAGATAATATCTTTACTTTGTTTTGCAAAATCAATGATAAAGATGAACCATATGTACAAAATAAAATAACACGAGTGAAAAGGCTAATACTTACATAACAAAAAGAGCAATATCTACAAGTACAAACAAAAGGGGTGATATATTGTGATTGGAATCAAGATGTAGTGCAATACTTTGCCTTTTGGAAGGGTGAGATTGAAAGTCCTCGTCCAATTTTTTAATATATCAAATCCAACAACTTTTCATCTCTTTCAGTCCTTGTGATTGATGCTAATAAAAGTAATGGGGTCGTGTAAAAATTGTCCTTTTAATCAAAACAAAAATTTATGTTTGGTTGGATTACTCACTTGCCAAACATAAGGGAAAGCAAAGACAATTAACAACCAAGCCAAAGCAGGTTGCTATATATTTCGTTAGTGTACATTTTAAGAAATAAAAGCTAAAACACCAAAACATCATCACTACAAACAAAATAGGTAGTTAAAGCACTTTTCTTGACACTCATTACCATAAAAGGTCAAAAAGAAATTTATTTGGGATGGGCCCACCTGTCCTCTTCCACTTTTAATTAGATCAAGATCCTTTAAAGTTTTTAGAATATTCTACCACATAAAGTTTTCTAAATTTTGACCATTTATTTTAAAGTAAAAGGCTAAGATGATGTCATATATCATTCCACTAACATAACAATAAAATAATAATTTGGTTGGATGGTTACCTTCAAGTGTTTTAGTTTGGTTTGAAAATTATTATTTTATTGTTATGTTAGTAGAATGATGATATCATCTTAACCTTTTATTTTAAAATAAATGGTCAAGATTTAGAGAACTCTATGGTAGAGTACTCTAAGAATTCTGAAGGATCTTGATTCCTTCTGATCAATTAATTAACACAAAAAATGAAATAAATCAATTAAAACTAAATAAAATATTACCTTAAATCCATTATTTAAAAAGAACCATCCAAAACCAAAAGATCCAAATATTCCTTTTTTTTTTTTTTTAATTCTTATGGCTCCACATTTATCCAAACCGATTACCCCAATTTTGATACTTACAAATATATTTCACCATCCACTAAAATTGTATATTGTGATTGATGTTCGATAAAAGTCGTTTTAATATTGAGTCAAAATATAACCTGTCATTACAAATAGTTGTGTAGCTGGATTACTTAAATAAGACAACAACTTTCCATTTAAGATTATAAATCTAAATATATATGTAGTAAGTATCACTATCACGTTGTCCTTTAGATTTAAAAATAAATAAAATCTTAACAGTTTAAAGTGAAAAAGAAGATTAAAACATAAGAACCAAAACATGCAAGTTTTATAATATATGTTTTTGACATTTACATAATACATAGTACATACCATAGCCGAGAAGAGCTGTCCACCAAGCCATGCACCGCCACCAGGGCTCACAGACTGCTCGATGATAGCAACCTGCACAGACGGGTTCTTGCTGAGTTCATAGGCACATGAGAGCCCAGCTGAGCCTGCACCCACCACGACCACATCAGTGTCAGCGTAGGTTATCATGTCCATCATGTACCTCCTGGTCATCTCGCGGGACACGATGGATTCCTTGATGGGTTCGAACGTGAATTCCTTCAGATCGTACTGTGATGAGGCTGACATGGAGATAGCATGTCCAGACTTGATGGGCTGGTTGACACGGAGAGAAGAAGGTGGTGCAAGAGGGGTGCCATGGAAGGAAGAGGAGGTGTCAAAGAGAGCAAGTCTTTGAGGCTTGGAGATGAGGGTGGAGGCCATGGTTGCCATTTTTCAATGAGAGTAATAAAAAACGACAGGTCGTTTAGGATGATCTCTGTGTGTGTAAGACTGTGAGACTCTGCTCTATGAGGAGGTGAAGATGGGGGAGGAAGTGTATTTAATGGAGGATTGGAGGTGAAAATATCTGGATTGGTGAATGGTGGACACGTGTGAAGGGGGATAGGATATGAACGGCCTAAAATGGTTGTGTTGTTGTTTAGCTTCCTTACAAGTGGCACCCATGAAGTAGACCATAATATAACTTTTTTTCTTTTTCTCTTTAATAATCATTGAGTTGGGAATTTATAATTCAAATAATATTATTAATTAACATTATTTTTATTATATATTAATTATTATAAAAAAATTGTTAACGGATGCGGTCAATGATTAAGAAGTTAAAAACTTATATTTTATAGAAAATAACAAATTTTTTATATTAAAAAATAAATGAAAAGACTTAAATACTGATCGGCCTCCAAAATGTCGTTCTTTAATGGAGTCTAATCAAATTTAATATAATGAATATGTGTGTGGATGTATAAAGTAAAATGGTAGTATATATATGATAATTATATAATACTCTGGAAATACATTAAATGCGTACTCCCTTCTCTCACAGAAGTGGTGGGTCCTGCTAATTAAATTCATGATGGGACCCATCACTTATGTGAAATGAAGGAGTACGCATTTAATGTACTCTCGGAGTATTATATAATTTTCCTGTGGTACCTTGGAGAGAGGAGTTTTAAAATAGACACGTAACACTAGAAATTAAATCAAAAAAATATTTTGGTTGTTTTGAAAACTTACAATTTAAATAGGTAAAGAAACTCAAATCTAAAAATTGCTAAGGCTTTGGGTTCTTCAAATTTACTAAGATAAATTAATTCAATTTAAATCCATAGGAATTACACAATTGGGGTTTCACATCCCAAACCCTTAATTGGAACATTTGCAATAAAAAACATATTTAATAAAACCTAAATTAGAAATACCATTTGATTGTTTATTAATTTAAACACATAATAAATAACTACGTTGGAAAAACCTAAAATCGACATTGTACTAATTAATCTAGCAACAATGTAGTAAAAAGTAATATCCAATGAAATTAAGAGCTTTTAGATTTAATGGAACTAAAATCTTTGCTTAACTATGAGAAAAACATGATTAAACTCATGAAAAGATTCAAATCATAGAACCACAAATAAAAAATAATAAGAAGAAGAAGATTAGAACAATCAAATAATAAATCTTAAACATTGAAACTCAAAATGAATTTAAAAAAAATTAGTTTACCTTATAAATTTGGATTCCCCCTTAGCCCAAGCTAAAAGTTTAGCCAATCATGATCAAGAAATTACAAAAAAAAACTAAAGAAAAAAAATGCTAGAGAGAAAAAAATAAGAAAAAGAACTAAAAAAAAATTGCTCCAGGCGGCGGCTGTGAAGTTATTGCTTCACGCCTAACTTACTAAAAAAATTACTCCAGGCGGCGGCGGTGAAATTATTGCTTCACGCCTAACTTGGGGCTTACAAAAGGGAGCCTGATCATGTGCATCTCGGCTTGAAAAGAGCCATTGCACCCCACGGCACCAACCAATGCTACAGGCCACGCAATTCGTTTAAGGCTACTTTTTGAGCCATGATCTAGTGTAATGCGGCAACAAAGGAAGACATGCAATCCACGGTCAAATCTAAGCAAGCTCCGACGTGAATTTCAATTAAAACTCTTTTAAGAAGTGATCCTATGTGATGCGGCTAGGAAAGTAAAGCATGAGTTTGTGGGCTTTGGTAGTCATGTGGGTCTTGTGAGCTTGTGAGCTTTGTTCTTTTTGTTCCTTTCAAACATTAAATTGTACCTAAAACAAAACATAAAATTTAGACTTTATAAAATTAAATAATGCATGCAAATAAATTATTTTTATACAACGCAATGAAATAAAAGAAATGCAATGATTTGCATACAACTAAAAATAAAATGCAAAATAATTCTATTAAAAACCTTAGAAAATGGCTTAATAAGTCATATTTTATGACTTATCAAATACCCTTAAAAGTTATTTTATATTATTTTAATATTAAAATTTCACTACTTCTTATAAATTATAAGTCTTAGCCATTACCTGAAAGGTACTCGTTCACATGATCCTAATCTATCTATATATAAATTAAAGTAGAAGACGTTGTCATTTATCTGCCATGTGACATCTAAGGCAACGTCTTCTGCTTGCCATGTGTCAGTTTATTAAAAAAAAAATTACATCATTAATAAATTAAATACCCACTATCCCATAATAAAAATAACACCATTAATAAATTAAATACCCACTACCCCATAATAAAAACTACACCATTAATAAATTAAATACCCACTATCCAATTATATGTTCCAATTAAAGCCAAATATGTTAAGCAAAATATATGTTATTTCAAATATATATTGAAATTACAACTTAGGCATTTGTCCCATTGGTCATTCATCTCTTCAAAAAGCCTCACCTCTCTATGAGGGCGAGAGTGTGGGTTCAATCCCTATGTAAAACTTTTCTTTTTTTTTTTTTTTTTTTTTTTTTAAGGTAGAAGGAATAACATCTTAACATTTTTTTTTTTTTATGTGTTAAATTTTCCTAAGATACGTTTAGACTTAAGATGACATTGTCATTTTTATCTCCGTGAGACCAATTTGTTATATGATGGACTTCTAAGGTCACAAATATTATTTATGTGATTATTAATAAGTGATAAATTGCCCAAAAAAAGATGAAAAGAGAAACAAAAGAAAGTCAAAAAAGGTAAAGATGAGATAAATATGTGACAAATTGTATTATTTATTTGTACTATCAAAGTGTTGTAAGTTAAACAAAAATGAGAAACCTCTCAACATTTAGAATCCCTATATGAAACAATTGAGGTTCATCAAAATGATTGAAATTCATAAACGATATGAAGTGAGTTTTTTTTTTTTTGCTAAGTCAATACAACCCCGAGATATAAACCCCCATTGACTTTATGTTCAATATCCCCATTTGATGAAATATAATAAAAATGATTATTTCTATTTTTAAGCAAAAAAAATTATATTTTCTATTTTACACTTTTTTTTTTTCCTTTTCATTATTGTTATTATTTCTTCCTTCTTCTTAGTTTAGTTGCTTTGTTAGAAACATATTTATAGAAAAACAATGAAAAAGAGTCGCGCATTGCACGGGTTATAGTCTAGTTATAATAACAATAAAGCTACGGACAGAACATTTTCATAACAATGATAAATTGCAAGTTATGAATAGTAAATAATAAAGTGCTATAAGTGGTGGGTCAAAACGAGAACTAATAAATACCTGTCAACTCAGTTTTGTTGTGAAAATATTGTGTCCGTAGCATTGCTCTTATAATAATTTAGTTATAATAAATGTTATATAATTGTACCATTTTAATTATTCATAAATTATAATTATGCCATTATAAAAAAAAAATAAATAAATAAAAGTAAATATTCTTTCACCATCTACATTCTACACCTTGTATCATCAAAATGTAAATAATATTATATACAAATAAATTTGAATATGCTCAATATTAATTATTCATGGGCATGGATATTTCTACACCAATTTTTTATATTTTTGTACTAAAAATGAATTTCACTCTTATTTTTTTATATTATCACATCATTAATACAGAAATAATAAAAATAAATGTGAAAATAACAATTTTTTAATCATGTGAAATAAGTGTTGTGTAATAATGGTATGAAAATATCAATCTACTAAAAAGTAAATGTCATGTCAGCTTGATTTAATGTTTGTTTGTGTATGTGTATATGTATGTGTTTTTGTTTTCTATTTTCTTCTGGTTAGGTCCATGCTCTGTACTTTTATGATCTTTATTCGCGTGTGTGGTGACATGTTTGGCGTGTTCTAAGGCAACTTTTGGTTTGGAAGCTTTTTTATGTGTGGTGGTGCCATCTTCGATATGGGCTAACCATTGGTCATAATTTTGTCGTTGCTTGCGCAATTGTGCAAGAATTAGGAAATAATATCTAAACAGAAAAAAGATAGATTTGATGGGACGATTTTTTTTTATTAAAAAAAAGATGGGACGATTTCCCTTCTCCATTTAGAAGTGTAATTTTATTTAACTTGACACAGAAAAAAAGAAAAGAAAAAAAACTACAAGTTTAATTGCACTGTGCTGTCATGTCATGAAAAGGATTGGTAAGTGGTTACACACTTTCTTGTTGTTCATGAATTGCAGTATTGAAGGAGTCGTGAAGACTTTATGACCGTTGCCTTGAGATTCTATGTAATAGTAAAAAAATATTATTATAATAATATTTTTAATTTTAGCAGTCGATGAAGAGTAATTTTTTATCTCGATTAGTCTTGTTTACATACAAATTTAATTAGTGTCTTGACTGGATGATAAGTGTAGTTGATCTGAGTTCGAATCTTACTTATACCAAAAATCAATTAATATCTTGACTTGATGGTAAAAACAATTATCATATAAAAATGCTATAGTTTAGAATCCATTGAAACATTAGGATTTAATTTATTACAATCCCTAAATTATAGGGTTTAAATGCAATTTTCCCAACAACAATAAAGCTACATCATAAGTTTGAGGGCAAGATAAAATGGAATTTTTGTAATTTTTAAGTAAAGGGTATAATTGAAATTTCAAATGGAAAGTAAGGGTAAAAGTGATATTTAATTAGTTTTTGTTGGTCAATATGACAGCGTCAAACTTTATGAAAAGTAAAGAAGGTTTGTGTACAATTCAAAATAACGAGGAATGTCAATACAATTTCAGTAAATCTCATTACAATTTTCTATTTATTTATTTATTTATAATTGTTGGCGTTATTGGACATAAATATTTGATGCTGGAAAATACGTCTAGCTCAAGCACATAGGAGATGAGTCCATTTCCTGTGGTAATTTCAATATTACTTTCTTGTATTTTCACTGACACTTTACAATTAAAAAAAAGCTCCTATTACCATTGCTATAACACTTAACCAGCCAAAAATATTAATTGAGTGTTGGTGGCCAAAACTATCGTATCATCTTTTTTTGTATTGATGTACATATAGAAAAGTTCTTTATGATTCTTAAAACCTTATGAGGTTCTAGGTTTTAAATCTTTAACAATTATCTTAGGGTTACTCTTAAGTGATTCCTCCTCATAGGAACCCAAGGAATAGTCAAATATCAGAAGAGTTCTAGATACTTTCCTTAGAAGAAAAAAAATTGTCAACCCACCTTATAAAAGTATGAACCTATGTCCCTTTCTTACGTTTGGGTGATTATCAAATAATATAAATTTTTTCTTTCTTCTTTTATGCTAAACAAGTATAAATATCTTGAATGAACCGACAGCTAATATATTATCAGGCAGCCAGCCTCTTTTTTCTCATTAAAAAAAAAAAAAAAAAAAAAAAATTATTATCTGCAGGTAGACCTCTAAGAAGAGACAGACTCGAAAAGAAAAAGATTTGAATAAGACAGTAAGGTATAAAATGGAATTTCGGACAGACGTATTCCTTTGATATTTGGCGGAAATTTTGCTTGTATTATTGTTAGCTTCAAGTCCTCATAGGCCCCTAAGCAATATAATCTTGTTGCATGAATGAAAAAAGCAAGGAGTTTGATGGAAGTGTTACTAGCTTTTATTCCGTGCATTGCATCAGCCAAAATCCCTTTTCTTTTCTTTTTTCAATAATATTTTCTTATTATTATTTGTATAATATTTAGAATTCAAGACTTGAACAACATTTCTTAAAAATTTTATGCTAAAATGTTGGGTAGTCTTATCTTATGTGAAATAAGAAAATCCAATAAACAATTTTAACCAATGTCAACAAAAATATTCTAACTAATATTAACACATCCATATCTCAACCCGATAATAAGAAAAAAATCAACTACACATAAGAGTATCAATATTTACGAAGAAAAGCCTTTCAATTTGAAGGGATAACCATGAGATAAATTCTCAACAAATCCATTATAATAAAATTGACCTTGGTGTCTTCTCAACTTATTCCCAAAACTCAACTTCACAATTAATTCAATAGTATCACATCTTTAAGAATTAATATAAAAACATATGAGATCTTTACTTACTCTAGATACTACAACACCTTTAAAAATCGTGAAATCGTGTGCAAGTTGCTCTTAGCCCGCATTTGGGCACCAAATTTTGTTTTGAAAAAATGATTTTTAGGGTTATGGCTATGATGAGCATACATATCATGCGTACACACCACCAACCATGCATGTCTCATGCATGCATGCATACGCATGAAATGAACATGCATATACAGCACCAACCAAAATACACATATATATGCTTCATGCATGCATACTCACCTTTATTTAAAAATAAGCATTCTTTACATTTTAAATTGAATGTCGACACTCTCGCAACAAAGTGCCTAATGATCAAAATAAAGATGATGTGATGAAGATAGGAAGTTAATTAGTTAGAGGCATTCTAGACCAAGCTGATGAAGCATCAGATTGAAATCTTTTTAGATGTTAGTGATGGAAAAGAAAGGATGGTGACGGTGCAAGAACTATCAAATTACCAATTTTGATGAAATCTTTGAAGCTCGAAAGCTTCACAGGGATTTTCTAAGAATGTGTATTTCAATGAAAAGTTAGTGCGAAAAAAGTTGGACCATAAATGGAAACGATTAGAAGAAGCCAAATCTGACATTGTTTTCGGTGGATTGATAATCCATTTTATGGGTAGAAAGAAAGCAGCATCGGCTAAGAATAGATCACGGATTACGGTCATGCAGTTGATGATGGCTAAGAAAGGGTGCCTCCGAATAAAAAGATGCTAGAAGAGGTTCATGTTATTATTGGAGTTGATAAGAACTCACATTCATACATTAAAAATTAGCAATAGTATGAACCTCTTCCTCTCTCCCTATCTCTTCCACTTGAAATGTTGGAGGAAACTAAAAGTACGTCTTTGTACCTAGAAATACACTCTAAACAACAACAATATTACTTCATTGTTACTTCATTGTATTTCATAGTCATTTAGCTATACGACAAGTAGTTTAGTGCTTCTAAAATACATTTAACTAAACCACTTGTAGTTCTTCTCCCTCGTTAATTCGAATTGATTGTATCTCATAATCATTTAGTTATAAGATAAGTAGTTTTTCTCCGATGTAAAATTTGTGACAGTTACTGCTTTAAGTTAAGTTAAGTAAAGTTGTGAATTTGCTGTTAAATCTCTCGGACGATTGTTGTCGAAATGTGGATTGCTATGAATTTTTATCTATGAAGTTGTTGTTGGATGGGTGTGAATTTGCAAGCAAGTGGAAATATGTCTATTGGGTACTCAAAATTGTGGAAATATCAAATATGAGAACGAAAAAATAAAATCAAAACTAGAAACATTTGCCAAACAATTATTGATAGGGAGAATTTTATCAAAAAAAAATTATTGATAGGGAGAAAACAATTAAACAATTTTGAGAAACAATTCTAAAACATTATATATATCTAACAAAAATAAATGTATCGATTATAATTATTAACATGATTAAATAAAATCCTTATTAAAAGAAAAATGAGAGAGAGTAATTGTACCTTAATATGGCTTATGGAGCCATAAAAGTGTCCCAAGTACCCAAAATTAAAATGAAACTCTATTTACTAATTTCCTTCTTTAGTTCTTCCAACCAAACAGAAAAACTGAAAAATCCATCTATATTACATTACTGTGATTTTGTGTCCTTGACCCATAACGTTTTTTATTACATACATTACGCTTTCCAAATTCATTTAAAAAAAAAATGAGAATTGTATTACGGCGATGCCTCCCATTTCTTTTCCCTTTCCAAACATTCATCACTTTCCCTTTCACTCCCGCCAAAACCCTACCCAGACTCAAAACGCAAGGGTTTCTGCGTTTTAGTTGCAGAGCGATAATGACAAGCGCAACTTCTCCACCTGCGCTAGCACCGGTGGTTGAAGTGAAGGAGAGGATTGAACTGACTGAGATTGAGAGGAAGATCTTCGACAGGCTTCTATCCACTCTTCGACACTTCGACCTCACCGATCATCATCATCTCCGAGTCGCCGGAGGCTGGGTTCGCGATAAGCTTTTGGGGAAGGATTGCTATGACATTGATATCGCGCTTGATAATATGTTGGGGAGTGAGTTCGTTGAGAAAGTCAGGGATTACTTGTTGTCTACTGGAGAAGAAGTTCAAGGTGTCGCTGTTATTCCATGGTACTGCAAAACTCAGTTTTGAAATTGCATTGTTGCTGGCAATTCAAAATTATGTCTTGTATTGAATGCATTTGTATAATGGGGTTTTTTGAAATTTATGTTATGGTGTATAGAATTATTGCTTTATATATAACTGTGATAATTTGGATTATGTGGATTGGATTAGATAAGTGTGTGTTGAGTCCCACATTGGGTGTTTACTAGGTAGATATGGACTATATAATTGCTTAGCCCGTCAAGGTGAATGTGCCTAGATTATCCGGCAACTGGTTCTAGCGAGTGGGGTAAGTTGCACTAGAGGCGAGTCCAAAGGAAACTTCTTTAGAAAAGTTTTTATGTTATCAAAAAATAGAAAAAAAAAAATAAATAAAGAAATAAAGAAAAGGAATTGGCTATATAAGCGATTACGAGGAGTCCTAGCTGTAACTTGACTAGTTTTTTTGGGTATAGCGTAGATGTGGCTAGCGGAACCTCAGTTGTGACAGTAACTATATTTATGACCTTGCAAGTGTTAGCCTTTTGTTTTTTTGGTTTTTATTGTGTGCTACTTTGACTTTGATTTTCAGCAATCCTGAACAGTCCAAGCATTTAGAAACAGCAAGGATGCGCCTTTTCGATATGTGGATTGATTTTGTGAACTTACGGTCTGAAGAGTACAGTGATAATAGCCGCATTCCTACGAAGGTATATAGTTGTCTCGCTTTGTAATAATATTTTTCTATGCTTTTTCTAGGTTACAAGTTGTTTGACTTCAATGAATAAGTGCTAGATGGTTGTTTGATAGAGGATAAGAGATGGGTATTTGAAATAAATCGGGAAATTGGTTGATATGTTATATATCTCTGGTCATTTTTGTCCGTTCTGAGTGTATTCTTTTCTGTTGCAATACTTTGTTGTTTCAGTTATTATTTCTTGGATACTCGTGATCTCATGCTGTTTCCATACAAATTTAAGTTTCAGTCAAATTTCACAATTGAAGCTAAAGCATGTAGATAGATGATTTTAGGGTTTCCTTGAGGGATGACTTGTGGTTGATTTTGTCATTATGAAAAAGGAGAGGGCGTAGTGATTCATATGTAAAATACTGCTTGTGTAAGGTGTTGCTTCAAACTAAAGTATCTTCAGATGCAACATTGCTCCATTTTTTTTTTTCCCTTTTTAAGTATGCTTTGCTGGAGCAGCATTCCTGCAGGCATCTTTTAATTTGTCAATTGACACACTCCAGCAAGTGATGTCATTCCGAGAGAGAAAAGGACCTTTTCTGTTCATAAATCCTTGCCAAACAAATTCTGAAGTCTTTTAGTCCTCCCACCCCTTTCCTCAGTTGGGAACATCTTTCAGCCTTCTAAAACCTTTTTTTTTTTCTTCTCCTTTGGATGGAAACACTATTATATTCCTCACCACTAGATTATGTGTCAACCTTTTCTTTTTCAATATTGTTTCCCTAGATCTTGCCTTTAATACACTAGTATTGTAAAAGATCATTTGAAAGAGCAATTCAAATCCTTGCTTGTGGGAGTTGATTATTTGGGGGAAAATGGGCTAATGAGCTTGGCCAGTTTCTTTATGACATGATGCTTGTGTAAATATCCATATGCTCTGCTAGTGTTTCATGAGTAATATCTACCTTCTCTCTCTCTCTCTCTCTCTCTCTCTCTGTGATGTGCACACACATATCTATGGAGGTTTTTCTGCTGAACTGATTGAAAGAACTGTTGATTACATGTAAAAGAACATAAGTAAATCTTTCTTATGACTTGTATTGCCCATTGATATGTATGTGAACTCAAGGTAAACACTTTCTGCTGCTGTGGGGCATCCTATTTTTCTTCTTTCTCTAATAATGGTTACTTATGGCTTACAGCAAAAATTTGGCACAGCAGAAGAGGATGCATACAGAAGGGATTTAACCATCAACAGGTATCCTTCCTGGCTGCGTGTGTTTTGCATTAAAAGGCATGTCGTCTTGAAGGGCTAATTATGGTTTTTTAGGTTGTACCTGTTTTTCTGTCGCTCTCTCTGCTCATAATTTGTAAGATGATTTAAAATCAATGGTTGTGAAAATTTTGTTCTTAATGATTAATATCACTTCATTCCACAGCCTGTTCTACAATATTAACACTGATTCGGTTGAAGATTTTACTAAAAGAGGTTAGTATAGTTTTCATTTGCATCTGCCTTACTTTTCCTGAATGACTCTGCCCACCATGTTAACTTTGGTTTTTATGGCCTTTGTTTTGTCATTGTAGGCATTGCTGATCTAAAATCTGGAAAGATAGTGACCCCTTTACCTCCGAAGACTACTTTTTTGGATGATCCGTTACGAGTTCTTCGAGCTATCCGTTTTGGTATGTGTAATTTTATCTTCTATTATTGTCTTTTTCCATTAATTTTTGGCGGCAAACTTTTCTTGTTGCCTTTTTTCTTTCCTTTTAGAAACTTTGCTCATGAAATTTTGTTAGCTTTCTAAATAATTATACCATGTTCTTAGCTCCACCTAACAAAGCCTAATATCAACACTTCCATACAATGCTGTTCCTAAAACATTCAGCTCTCCATTGGAACAATTTTTCTGATGAATTATGTGGTGTCTTTCCTTCTAGGCTTCGCCTACATTCTTTTATTTAATTTTTTTTATCTTTCCTCACAGGCCTGTCCTATATTCCTTTTTGTTTTCCTCCTACCTTGTAGCACATTCATCTTGAACCAAATCGTGTTTTGATTTAAAGCCTTGAAGACCTTTTTCTTTTTTTCCTTTTCATTTTTGTACTGGGTATGCATATAAATGTGTTTTCTAACAAAAAATTGAAAAGGGTAAGCTTTCTGATAAATTTCATAGTTGGCATGTACATGTGGGGTAATGGCTCAATAGAAAGTTCAGTAAGGTGCTTGCCAAGAAAGGCAAGAAATTGCCTCCCATACATTTACTTTAGCTCTTTGGTTGCCTAGAAGTGAACAGCCTAAGCTTAATGTACACCATGTCAATTACCTAGGTGTATGTTTGGCTCCATGACTCCCCAAATTCGTTTTTTTAAACTTCTATGCACACTTGATTTTGCAACCCTATTGTCTCATTTGTGGTCATTTAGGTGCAAGATTTGGATTCCTATTAGATGAAGAGCTAAAGGAAGCTGCTTCCTGTGATGAAGTGAAAGATGCTCTTGCAGCTAAAATTAGCAGGGAGCGCATCGGAGTTGAAGTATGTGTATTATCTTGATACTAAACTACTTAAGTTGCTTTGAACATTGATTGATCTTTGAGAATACAACTCTAGCTTTTATTTTTAAGAATGTACTGAATGCTATTATTTATTACTTTCACCTTTGCTCCTTTATGCAGATTGATCTCATGATCTCTGGGAATCAACCAGTTAATGCAATGATGTATATTTGTGATTTGACGTTAGCTTGGATTGTCTTCAGTCTTCCTCCCAAGTTTGAGCCTGCCAAGTCAGAAGGCTGTGATAGGTATTTTTTAATTCTATAGTATCATATATTTCAGGCCTATTTTTAGTAATTTTCTTAACGAAAAGTACATCTTGGACAGCAAAAAATAACAGAGTTGTTACTACAATAATCGTCAATTTTTACTTAGTTTTTGATATGCTTGGAACGTTAATAATGATGAAAGAATATTTTTGAAAATTAGTCAAGAATAGCTGTGAACTTTTTTAGGTACAAGGATGTAATGTATGATGGTTGTAAGTGTGAAACTTGAGTATTAATGGACCAAGTGAATAGAAGTTTGATAACTACCCTTCCTCTCACACATAACTGCGTCATACAAGTCCTATAGTTTTATTTTTTATTTATTTTTTTAGTTATTATTATTGATGTACTTCTTAATTGATAATGCTTGTTGTTTCTATGTAAACAGTCGTCAAAATCCTTTAAGATAAAATACACTCATACTATGCATAGGAGTGGCCCGATATTGAAATGTATTAAATTATTTTGGTCCTTCTTGTTTTTCTTTGGTTCAACCTCTGTCTCTTTCTCTTGATCTGCAGCAATAATAGCTATACAATATGTTATCAAACAGGCACCAGACTCTTTTCCAGCTTGGACCTGCACCTAGGCTGTTAGAGTCCCCAATACCTTCTAGTGTGACTTTTAAATTCAAATAGTTATGTCCATTTTTTATGACATGTGAGGCATTTAATTAGAAAACAAAAAAAGCCCAAAATTCAGCAATTATATGTCTACTCAGGTTTCATAAACATGCTTGTCTACTCAGGTTTCATAAACATGCTTTTTAAGAGTAACATGCCTTTTGCCTTTTGTTTTTTTTGTTATCCACTTTTGTGAGTTTTCCGTGTCATTCTCAGTTTTTTCCATTTACCTTATATAGGCTTTGCATTGCTTACTTAGATGCTACGTGGAACCTCATTCATTTGATTGGAGGATCTACTTTCAATGTAAGTGGTTGGTATATGAACATTATATGTCTACCTAATTTGCTCACATTACTCTCATATTGGTAGAGTATGCATCAATACTGGTTCTAGTTCTTCCTCTACTCTTTTATGTTTAGTTTCTAATGTTATGCTTGGAATTATTATTTTGTGTAACATGTGAATCTTAGGATGAACAAAGAAGGCTTTCCTTGTACGCTGCCATGTTCCTCCCATTTAGGAAGACCATATATAAAGATAACAAGGCCAAAAAGGTACCATCTTCATTTCCCCTTGTTATTCATTGTGTTTCGGGATGTCATCTTACCAGTTGAATGGGATGTCATACCAGCGTTGTCCTTCCATCTATATCCCAGGACTTAGGTTATTAGGGATAACAGTACTGAATATATTTTAAAGAAGTGTAAGAAAAATCTTTGTTGCCTAAACAGAGATTTTCCCTCTCTTGGGTGAAATAGCCTAGCTGAAATGATTCTCATTGTTCACCCTTACAGGGAGCTGAATATTGTAATCCACAGAGTGGTTGTCTGTTGTGCTGCCACTGCAGCAGTTGTCACTCTGCTTGAAAATTTAGTGGTAATGATTTGGTGGGTTCCATCTATTGTTATACGTCTGATTGGTTTTCTTGATTTTAGGGAGAATGACACTGAAGAAAGGAGTAGGAGTTTATTCCTTTTTAACTTTTTTTAATATTTTATTTCAAGGGCTAAAGTATAAGTTGTTGATATTAATGGTAGTACTTGATATCTATGCTCATTTTCGAATGCAATTTTCCAAATTTTCTTGTTATCTGCTGCTTCAAAGCTAGACTTTGTTCCTGAACTACAGATACCTGTTGTCAACTATATTTTCCGGGAGTCTCTTAAGCGAAAAGTCAGTGATGCTGAGACGGTGAGCTCAGTTTCTAACATTAGATATATTAGTTAAAAATACTAAGTTCTAATGTGAATTGTTTCAGTACTTCTTTAATGTGCAGATATATAATAGTTTGGTCACAATTTTTTCTTCATCATAGGTTGTAAATGTACACAGTGCATTGCACAAATTCTTATCTTTGATTCCTTTCCTTTCGTCTGATGGGGACATCCAACTCATTGAAGTTGACTGGGAAAGAGGATTGGATGATGTCCCTCTTACTTCAAAACTTCGGGTACTGACAGGTGTGGTTTCTATTTATACTGCATGGTATATTCTTTTTTTCATTATCTGCATGGATTTTGGAAACATGGAGAGTTTGAAAATGGAGATAGTAAATATGAGAGAGACACATAAGAGAATGAAAGGAGGAAATAACTGTAATAAAGAAGTTTAAAACAAAGATGAAGAATTGTTTTTGTTGTAACCTCCCTCTCTCTATATCTCTGAAGTTATGCCTTCTACGTTTCAAATATCTGTTGTCAATGTGTACCAGGCATGTATGAGTTGAATGTTTAGATTTTAAACTTTTAACTGGCTGTGATGTGCCCAAGATATATATGTGTAGGAAATGCATCTGACTATGACAATGAAAGTTAATATTTTTCAATTCGGTTTTGTGTCCAATCATTTTGATAATTAAAATCAAAGTTGTGTCTATTTCTCAGACACTCAATCAATCTGGATGCAGAAGTGGACCTTTTTATAATTTGTTAAATAGCACTCCTTTATTGGTTCTATTTTTTGTTGCCTAATCATGTTATCTAAGTTTGTGATTATAATTTTAAGTTGCATAACTTTTTTACGACTAAAATTTTGTTCTTACCTACACAGGGTTACTTCTACGAGAAATCAAAGATTTTTGGCGAGTGGCCTTGTTGTTGTCTACGCTGTTATATCCCACTGATGTTGATTGTACTGAAGATTTTCCAAAGCAGCACTTTCAATTGGACAAGCAAAGAGATCTATTTACGGCAGTTGAAAGTGCCATTACTAAACTAGGTATGGGCTGTGTCTCTTTCACTATTCTCTCAAGTTTTCATTTAAAACTTTGGGGCCTCCAAGGGCTTGCTTGCTAAAGATGCTCTAAAATTCCATATTTATTAGTGGAAAGTGACTTCTGTGGTCTAATACCTTTGCCTAAGCAACATGCCATAACTGATTATTGCTTACTCTACGAATTTTTTTGCATTCAGAGCCATAGAACTATAGAAGTAACTTCCTGTGTTCTTAAGTCTTTCAATGTTGCCTTCAAATCGTCATAATATCTGAAAATATGCATGATTCACAGTGTTCTCCCCCTTGTGGACTTTTCAATTTTGCAGTAGCTCGTCACTGCCTTATAATTCTCTAATTTTGTGAAGTCCATGCATAACTATGCAGAGGAGTGGGCGGAGTGGCCCAGTATTGAAAAATATGAACAAAATCCAGAAGGGGCAAGAATCATTATATACTGTTGTAACTAGTTAAGTTTTCCTTGTTGGGAAACACGAATTCCCCAACCAATCCTAATGCTTGTCAAGTCTTGAGAAAGATTCTTGCTAATCCTTTTTGCTGTTATTTGTTTGTTTGTTTATTCATTTGTTTTGGAATGTAGGTCTTGAAAAAGTGTGGGATGTAAAACCATTGGTCAATGGGAAGGACATTATGAGTGTCTTGCAGCTTAAGGCTGGAGGACCACTTATTCGGGAATGGGTAAGCAGTTCTTTTTCTCTTTTTTTCTTTCTTTTGGAGGGAGAGGGGTGTGGGTTGTGGCTGAGTTTGGGCCCAAGGGGAGGGTTGTAAGCCATTCTTTCCTGCACCGAAAATTCTTATGGAACTCACGAATACTCTGTCTGTGTTATGTCTTATTATAATTGCTGGAGACACTAAATTCATGCATTAAATGGCAGCAACAAAAATTGCTCGTGTGGCAGCTTTCCCATCCCTATGGAACTACGGAGGAAGGCATTGATTGGATGAGGCAAACCCATTCTAAGCGTGTAAAGACAGAGTAACTTCTGGCTCTTTCAGATTTACTTGTGGTGAATCTCATCTGGCCTGATTTGTGAAAGCACTGTGACTTGCACTGAAAGAAGCTCGGCTGCTAGTTGCCAGAAATTGCTGAGACATGGTGTGGTTACCTGGTGGATTACTGTGAATTGGAGTTACAGTGGTTATTCAATTTGGGTGCACGGGTACTCCTGCCACGTTTTGAGATAATGAACGAAACGCCCCAAATATGTATCTTTCTCAAAAAATGTAGATCCCACACAATGTAGGATCCACTTGTTTGTGACAGAGATGATGTATATGCTATATATGAGATATTTTTTTGATCCAACTGAGGATCACTTCCATCCACCCAAAGAAAAGGGATCTCCATGATTATTGTTAATGTAAATAAAAATTTCCCATGCTGTGTGAATTTCTCCTTAGGCAGTGAGTTAGCACCTGTCCTGGTGTGTACCAATATGGTTGAAAAAATAAGAAAAAATTTGAATTCGTTTTCTACAAGCATTTCTGTAGACTCTTCACTAAATTTGCCACTTTCTATTTCGTGCTCTGGTGATCAAAAGTCACCAAAGCTTATAAAATCCTCCACATAAAGGTTAAAATAGCAATGTTATTTTTGTTTTTCAAACCTCCCAAGACTTATCAAAAAAATAAAACCTCCGAAGATTAATCTCAAATAGCATGGACTGGAAGTGAAGGTGATGGCATGCATTGATGATAAGGAAAGAAATTGCAATGAAGATTTCATATAAAGAGTGAAATAGCTGATAGCAATAGGGTGGATCCGTGATTGTTGTAAATGGGCCTCAATGTGCAAAGTTGATTAAGTAGGGTTGCTAGCATTGTGGCTTGAACGTGACCATATGTTTGGATGGGAGAAAAATTCCATATATGAGCTGGTCATGAGACATAATCTTCTACTAAATCATAGGTTAGAGATCACCACCCACCAAAACAGACAAAGAAAGAAAGAAAAAAAATATATATATATATATATGTATATATATTCTAAGTAAAAGGAGATTAGTAAATGAAACTCTTAAGCATAAGTTCACCTTAGAAAAAGTACGCTGATTTTGTTTCATTTTATGAATTGCATGATTTCATTGCAATTGGTAAATTCATCATCTTGATCATTAATTTAAGTTTTTAAAGGGGAAAAAAAATTTACATTAGCTAATCGTCATACAAAGATCATGGACTTTCTTCAGTGTCACCCTTATGTACAACCGAAACTTCCAAGAATGACAAGGTCCATATATAACTCAAAATTACTCCTCTCAAGAAGTTATGAACTCTTTCTTAATCTCATCAACTTATCACTTACTAACTTTTTATTTAGTTAATATTTTGATAATCACACCATTGAACTAAAATGTTCTCTATTCTTAATACATATGCGTTTCATGTTATTTACTTTTTTTGATTCATAAATTCATGTTTTATATATATTTTTAAAATACAAAACCTTGAAATTTAAACATTTTATAGATAAGATAATTATTGATTTCTGATCATCTTAAAATTCTACAAGTATTGGTGTAAGTGTGTAACATTGCCAACCCAACCCTTAGACCCATCATGATTGTGTTCTCTTAGTGTCACCATAGCTAGCTTGCTCCAGAATGTGATAATCTTGTTGAACTTACCGATCGAGTGTCATTGGTTGCACTTGCATGATTGCATCCATACGGATAACTAGTACTAAATAAATTTTTAACTTTTCAGTGAAGAGAACTTTCCTTTCAAAATACACTTGTTTTGATTCTGTCTCTCTAAATATGTGTGTATCACTGAATGCTTGCGTGTGTGTGTGTGTTAGCATTACTTTACAAGATTATAGGCCAAACCCTACTTCAACCTATCTCATCCATTCCACAGCTTACTGTTTTGCATGTTATTGGATCTTGGAAGTCACTTTAGAAACAAACCTATATTTTCCATTGGGGGTGGAGGTGATGAGGTCCATCTTTCTAGCAAAGAAAACAAACCAAAAAAAGGAAAGAAAAAAGCAGTATTTGACATGAAATAGGAAAAAATTTTCACTACCACTGGTCAAATTTAGTTGATATAGTAATATTTACATACAATTCTATTCGTTAGGGCCTGAAATCCCTACCCTTTAAAGACAGGTAAGACTAAGAGTTAAACAAAATATGCGGCAAGAAGTTCCATGAGGATCATGTCTAACACCAAAGTAATTATAAAACACTTTCTTTTAATTTTTTTTTTTTTTTTTTTTTTAAAGATATATCATTCGCTCGTGGAGTATCTTGAATTCCAATATTTCTCAATTTCCTCAGCTGTTCTTCCAGGGATTCTCCCAGCAATTAGAGACCATCTGTTTAATTTAAACCACATGCAATATTAGTACAATGAAAAACTGAAAAGAATAAGAGAGAGAGAGAGAGAGAGAGAGAGAGAGAGATCAGAGGAATGGTGTACCTCTCGCCAACAAGATTAAACATTCTTATAATAAGTGCTTCTTCATCATCTGTGAATTGTAGCTCAGACTCTTTATTGTTATTCTCTGCACCAATTATTATTACAGTGGTCTAAATGAGAAAACACAGGTATAATAGAGGCACACATATAAATAGTATCCGCATAGAGAAAAGAACATAAAAAATAAACGAAACTATCAAACCGATTAATATTTAGGAATAAAGAAAAGCTTTGTTAATCATATATAAGTTGCAGTTTTTTTTTCCTCTTCCTCCAACCCTATAATAAAACATTAAAATGAAATTTTATAGGAATAGTATTCATCAAAAGAAGATTATAATGTGGGTAACTACCGATGCAAAATGAGATTAGGATTTATAAAAGCAATACAAATTAACTTTATGCTGCATGAAAAGCAGAACTTCCATCACAGACAAGACAAAAATAAAGCAAATGAACATAATGATGGGTTTTAACAATATTGTCGATAAAAGCAGTTGGAAGAGTTGAGAGAATCCATGTTACAGTGTATAAACTGTGACATTATTTAAAATTTTAAATAATATGGTATTGGATACACTTTTAAATTTGTAATATCTAATCTAAATTCCTTCAAAATTAAATCAATTTCAAATAGAAATAATTCATTTAGCCTAATATTATCGATTAATTTAGTTATAAAATGAAAAAGGAAAAGACGTTATTGACATTGAATTAGAGGGGGTCACCTTTAGTGTCCAAAGTAGTATCAGTGGAAGCCAAAGTAGTAATCAGTAGAAGTAGAGTGATCCAAGGTAGCCATATTTTATGCTCAACAACAGAGAGAGAGAGAGAGATATTGAGAGAATATAGGACAAATCAAGCTGTCAGTAAGAAGAAAGCTATGGAGGATATGTAGGTTTGGAGGCTCTTAAATACTGAGCCCTAGAGAGAGTCCACCAGTAGTGAAGAATGGAAGGTGGGAAAAAGAACATAGGAGGAATAGAATGTTAGTTGAAAAAGGTCGGTGTGTTTGGTGACTCTAGTGATTTATTTAACACAAACACACCTAGTATTAGAGCACACGCAGAACATACTAAATTCCTTAGGGAATATCAAACTAGTGTAGTTACAAGGTTTGAATCATGTGCAAAAAAGGTTATAACTGTATATATAGTCCAAAACTTCAATAATATTATTCAGTCTGTTTTAGAATTTTGAAACACTTACTTTAAGACGTGCTTAGTCAATTTTGGATCACATTTAACTGTTTTTAGCTTATAATAAAACCATTGTTTGTATTATTTAAATATCATTAATTCAAACCGTACATAATCACCTAAATTCGTTTATTCGATGATGTTGTAATGTACTTTCAGATTTTACATGTGCTAGGTTTCATTTCTTCTTGTAGTACACTCATTACGTTTGTAGTTTCATATATGATGAATTTTCTATCTATATGCATATGTTCTCCAATCATCGTCAAATAATTATCTTCTATACTTTCCCATATGTTTTCTTTTTGTGCTTCACGTTTTTTGCTTTTGTTCTCAACTTCTCATGTTGTCTCAGTCATATATGGCCGCACATAACTATTCTTTACAAGGCATGAAAGAATTTGATACTCTCTCTCCATCATCAAATTTCCTTCTAAACAATGCAAGAGGTCAAAAAGATGGCATGTGCACCTTAATGCTTTTGGGGCCCTTAAAACATCATTATGTTCCATAGTGGATGGTCAATATTCTCATAAAGTGTATAATTTTATGCCATGATCTCCTTTGTCGCAGAAAAGAAGGGGCCCGAAATCAAGCATGCGGTTAAAGTGAACTGTAGAAATAAAAAAGATAAGTTGGACATTCTTTGGCACCTTGTTCATTAACTAATATATATTTATATTGGAGTCAGAATAGTTGTTAGAGATAATATATATTAGAATCAGAATAATTGTTAGAGATAAATGAAGGGTCAAACAATCTGTAATTAGTTTAGATTCAATAATTAGGACATACTTATCGTGCAAACAAAATAATCTTAATCCTATTTGTAATAACATTATTTGTATTGCAAGTAAAGTAATATTTGGGGTGGTTTAAGGTTTAGTCTATGCCAAGAGCCTTAAAACTCAATTGACACTTTCTAATATTTCTATATTCAGTGTTCAAATCTTCCCATCCACAATTATTAAATTATCAACGACAAAAAAAATGTTTAGTCTACTATACATACTCTTCAACGAGTTTACTGTAACACAACGATTTTAATAATAAAGATATAATCACTCAAAGGAGCTTTCCGTTGTAAATGTAAATTAACCATTAAGTTGAATCACATTGTGTAATTTCACTTTCTTTCTCTTTCTCTCTCTAAATTAAATCCCAATATAAACTCCAATAATATATATACATATAGGATGAGACATTTCTTGGTCTCTTTAAAAAAATAAACCAAGTTGTTTGTTAGCCTGTTAGCTTTGTTATTATCTTATTAAGATATCTCCAATATTGTACATGCCAGAGCACTTTCATTCAAACCAATAACAATAAAGCACATAGACGGAGGGAGGACATCCAAGAGGCCATCCTCCCCCAGTGATCAAATTATAATACCATATAAAAGATATATGGTATTATAAATCGTAAATAAATCTTTAATAGAAGTCTTTATTTTTTGTATTTTCCAACAATAATGTTTTTTTTAGTTATTTTGCATTTGGAAAAATAGAGATATTGATACTACGTTTTTATTTTTAGAAGAAAAGATAATTGAGGATTTTGTGGTTAGTAAGTAAAGATTCTTATTGCATTTTGTCATCTATGAAAAATACGGTTTTTCTATATTTTATTTTTTTACTGTTATATTTTTCTTATATTGACTTGCATAAATTTTAAACATGTAAGGTGATGTTTATTATTTAAAATTGATTAAATTTGTACATTTTTTTTAAAAAACTATTAGTATACTTTAATTATATAATCTCTTAATTATTTATCAAAAACATCTCGATCTAAAACGTTTAAAAAATATTAATCGTGATCATGGCCAGAATGGTAAACAAAAACCCACATTCTCCACATTAGTTAGTGGACTATGAGGGCTTTTTTCCCAATGATAAAAGAATCCATACACAGCCTCCACCTTTCAGAGGTCCAGTAACAGCGGCAGTCTAAACCCAGTGATAAATAAAGCCTACACCACTTGTCTAGACTAAAGAAAAAATTGCAGTCCTCCCTTGTTTTACTCTAAGCAATCTCACCTTCCTAACTGATCAAAGAGTTGGATCAGATAACATGGGTTGTTTTACTCTAAGCAATCTCACCTTCCTAACTGATCAAAGAGTTGGATCAGATAACATGGGTCCATAACATTTTTAGCTATAGAGAATTCAGACATTGATAAATCAAATAAAGAGTTGGGTCAATTGGCTCTACGCGATAAATCGAATACCAAAAAAGAAAGGGTAAAGTGGGTTCCAGTTAGCTCAACTGATAAAGTTTCTTGTTGCCGAGTAAGGAATCTATGTTCGAATCCCGCTTACATAAAAAACCAATTGGTATCTTGGCATGATGGTAAGAGCCAATCATCATGGAGACTTACACCAAGGTCCGAAAGAAAATGAGCTGAAGATACTGTTTCTAAATTCTAACTCATATTATACCTTCCTAATTTCTAAGTCCTAAAGCCTTAAATATTCAGCAAAAAAAAAGAGCCTAACATGTGCTGGGTGTGTAGCTAGTGGTTTCCTTCTTCAGACCATGGGTTAGGCTATTAACATCCTCCTCCTACCCTTTTTTTTTCGGGCCCAAAAAAAATCCCATCTCTCAACCACTACCAGTAGGATCGTGGGTTTGGGTTAGCTTTTTGCTGAGAATTTATTTATTAATCTGCTAAAAGTTGGTAGAAGTATAGTTGCATACAGAAAAAGCGATAGTTAAGAAACCAAGCATAAACAAATAGACTAAAAAACTAAGACCAACACAAACACAACCTTCTTTCACCGCATATATTAGGACAATATTGTAGGTTAAATATGACAGAATTAAAGTAACAATGACGCACAAGACTGACCCGTAGGAATTTTACTACTAATACTTTGTGCCAGCAGAGAAGACTTTATCATTTCGTCACCTTGCAAGAGCTGTTTGGTTCTGTTCTTAGCTTGCTATAAGAACAGAATTTATTGTTCCTGGTTCATTACAAGGGTGGCTTAAATGAGCAGTTTGAACAAGAAGAGTATTTCTACTTTTCAATTACTTTGGAACCACAGAAGCAAGGATGTCTTTGAAGATAAAATGGTCGGTGCCTGCTCAGTTTTATATTTTATATGTTTTTACAGTGCAGGAACAATGCAACCATTCATGGCCACCAAGGAAACAGAAGTTCAAGCCTTCAAGGCACTACATTAATTTATTGACAGATGTCTGTTCATGACTGGCAGATTTTGTTAGGTGGAAGGGATGTGGCCTCTAAAGCAAGGGCTAAAATAGCTTTTGTGGCCAAAGGTTAGGATGGATGGTACAAGGAGATTTGCTGCTCGTTACGGTATATACTATTCTGATCTTGTTTTTGTACCCTGATTGTTATCTTTCTACTGTTATATCTCTTGTGATATATAAACAACAATTAGAAATATGATCAAATTACGCAAAATATAAAACAAGACCTTTAACATCAAATTTAGACAGTGGCTGTTATTAGGGATGGACACACAAGTACTAATACGTTCATAATCATTCCACATTACACAGCAACTAGAAGACTAAAACACACCAGAAACCCAGTGTAATAGTGAACACACTAGACCATTAAGATAACATAATAGCTAAACGCTTTGATAACGTCTGGAACCAACATATGAAGGGGGGCATAGAGCTTTCAGTTGCTGCAGCTCAGAAACCATGAATTTTGATATGTTCCTTCTTCACAATGGCAGCCTGTTCTCCACAATCAAGACAGAAGAAAGCAAAGATTAGGACTGAACCACGCTACTTAATTACTTCATTTTATGCACATTTAAGTCCAGAAAACAGGATGCTTTTTTTTCTTAGCACACAAACTTATTGCAACTTTATTTATCTTTGAATGTGCTATCATGCAATTCTTTATTTATCTAATGTCATAAATCAAGCATGTTCTTGGGTTGTCACCGAAACCACCTGGCCTTCTTCTATATATACTCATGTAATTCACAAAATCTGACAGTTAACCCAAAAACTACCTATTATGGGGAAAAAAGTAATTTACCCATTTAAATATGACTTCAATAAGGCTATTCACCAGAAAAACAAAATCACCAATAGTCAGACCATCAACAATTAACCTCATCCTGGAAAATGTAAGATGTGTTAAGTAGTTACCTGGACAAGGAAGGTGGAAACATTCTTCCGCTGATCGCCTTGAAGTTGAATAACCTGTACACACGCAAGAATATCAGAGTTTGAAGAACACACAAGAATATCAGGTTTTGAAGAAGGAAAACAAGAGCAGAGAAGGCACCATCTAGGTCAAGATTCTACCTGTCCTAGTTCGGGGTCCTGGACTACTGTACCATTGCAGCAAAATTCCTTCTTAAGGTCTTTGAGTATCTTGTTGTAGCTGTATTCTTTCTTCAACCCCTGCACAGTTGTCAGGCTCTTCCTACCGTTCCGCTGCTGTATACGAATGTGCACATACTCTTTGGTCCCAGCACCAGAGTCCTCAGCATTTGCGTCAGCAAAAGGATCTATACCAACCCCACAACGACAACAAACTAATTAGAATTCACATTCAATGTCTCCTTGTCAAGGATGTGGCTTGTCTTTGTTAAAGCCAATTTGGTTACTTTCCAACATTGGGTTTTCGGATATGAAATTTATAATCAAATACAGAAGAAAAGCAAACATACCAAAGGCAGTAGGAATTTGGGAGTCGAGTTCAGACATGAAACTTGGCTGATTAAAATTGAACCTTCTAACAACTGGAAAGCTCAAACCTGAAAAATAAAAGCAAACCCACATCAGAATCCCAACCAATAATGATGACCCGAGTAAAATAAAATAGATATAATATTACCGATTAATCACTATATAAAATTACAACTATATATGTTATGGGGGATGGGAAATGCTTTCACTATGAAATTCCTTCTCTCCATAATAAAAAAGGGTAGCTCAGCCAAAACAAAACCCATATGACAACTCCCAAGTAACTAATAGTAGGTGCAACTAGACAAACTCAAAAACAAAAAACCTATATGACAACTCACAAGTAACTAATAGTAGGTGCAATCAGGCAAACTCAAAAACACAAAACCTTGCAAATCAAACTCCTAAATTGCCATACTAATAAAAGCAATTACATTCAAATACAATCACACAAGCATACAAGCACACAAATATATAGACAAAAACGAAAATTAAGTAACAAAATCCAAAAAACAAGACAAACCCAACTAAACTCCTAACACAACATCATCAAAAAATGGCAATACCAAAATAACAAAGCACACGCCACATACTTAATTACTTAGCTAAAACTTCACTAAAAACAAAATAATTCATCCCAAATCGTACATAAACAAAAGAGATTAGCTTGATCTACCCGCAGGGTATCACAAAGCCCCTTAATTTAACTACATAAGCCGTAAAAGAATAAACTTTATGACCCATATACATAAATGAATAACTTTTCCGTTGGATTCAAGAAAAAATCAGAACAAAAACCTAATTAGAAAGTTGGATCAAATTGAAACACGAAAAAGCCACAAAATTTAGACAGGAATCATGGAAACAATAATCGAATCTAATTATCAGACGCCAATAGCTTTGAATTCCAAAATTTCGAAGCGAGAGAACCCCATAATCAAAATCGAAAGAGATTGAAAAAACGAAACCCTAAATAAGAATGGAATATAAGAATTAAGATCGGATCGCGAAGTAAAAGAAGGAAGAGTACCTGATCCGAAGCTTAGGGTTTCGAAATTGAGAATCGGTGAGAAAAGGAAAACCCTAAATGGATAACTAAGACCTTTCTCTCTCTCTGTGTATAGCTCGCTGTTTTCGATGGCTGTTTGGTGAGAGAGAAAAGTGAAAGGAAATTGGGGGATTCGACAAATATATAGAACCTTGTATTTAATATGTGAAAGTCTATTATTTTTTTTTTGCTCCGAATCGGTGTTAAGACGGTGGCACGCTATGTCACGCCGAAGTTTTTTTTTTTTTGGTTTAAGTCATGCGGAAGTGTTTGGTGCACCGTGAAAGTCTATTATTATTATTATTTTTTTTGGGTCCCAATTGATGTTAAGGATGATGGCACCCTATGTCACGCAAAAATATTTGGTACACAATTTTACATTAAATGAGTATGGATTAAATTTTTTTTTTTTGAGTCTGAATCGGTGTTAAGGATAGTGGTACGCTATGTCACGTGGAAGTGTTTGGTACACAATTTTACATTAAATGAGTATAGATTTAATTTTTTTTTGTCCGAATCGGTGTTAAAAATGGTAGCACGCTATGTCTCGCAGAAGTGTTTGGTATACAACTTTTCATTAAATGAGTACAAGATTTAATTTTTTTTTTTGGTTCGAATCGGTGTTAAGGACGGTGGTACGCTATGTCACGCGGAAATATTTGGTACACAACTTTACATTAAATGAGTACGGATTTAAATTATTTTTTTTTGGGTCCAAATCGGTGTTAAAGACGATGGCACTCAATGTCTCGCAAAAGTGTTTGGTACACAACTTTACATTAAATGAGTACGGATTTAATTTTTTTTTTTTTGGGTCTGAATCGGTGTTAAGGACGGTAACACGCTATGTCATGCGGAAGTGTTTGGTACACAACTTTACATTAAATGTGTACAGATTTTAAAAAAAAAAATTTGGATCCGAATCGGTGTTAAGAACGGTGGCACGCTATGTCAAAGTATTTGGTACACAACTTTACATTAAATGAGTACGGATTTAAATTTTTTTTTTTGGGTCTGAATCGGTGTTAAGGACGGTGGCACGTTATGTCACACAGAAGTGTTTGGTACACAACTTTACATTAAATGAGTATGGATTTAAATTTTTTTTTTTTTTGTCTGAATCGGTGTTAAGACGGTGGCACGTTATGTCACAGAAGTGTTTGGTACACAACTTTACATTAAATGAGTATGGATTTAATTTTTTTTTTTTTTTTATGAATCGGTGTTAAGGACGGTGACACGCTATGTCAGGCGGAAGTGTTTGGTACACAACTTTACATTAAATGAGTACGAATTTAATTTATTTTTTTTTTGGTTTGAATCGGTGTTAAGAACGATGACGCGCTTTGTCACGCAGAAGTGTTTAATACACAACTTTACATTAAATGATTACGAATTTAAAAATATTATTATTATTTTTTTGTCCGAATCGGTGTTAAGGACGGTGACACGTTATGTCATGTAGAGGTGTTTGGTACACAATTTTACATTAAATGAGTACGGATTTTAAAAATAAAAAAAATAAAAAAATTGTAAGAAAAGAGTAGGACTAGATCTCGGATGGGTCAAGTCAGATTGGGTTGGGTCGGGATCAAAAGGGAGTAAACCACCTAACCAATTTTCGGGTGGGAAGAAACAAATTTTGTAATTGACTCATTATTTGTCTTAATCGAGCTACTTGAACGGATTGAGTATTTGGATCGATGGTTAATTTTTGTGATTTCGTTGATTGAAGGGTGGTAGTTAAACCACATGGGAAAGAGGGAGTTTAGCATCGCCAATTGTAGATTTATGGTCTTGGATGGAGGCTTGAAATGAGAGACATAAGCCGTAGAAGAAAGGTGATGGGACATACGTACGGTGGGTTGGGTTTCAAGGGCATAACTGATAACCCCACTCCTAACTGCCAACTTCATCAAAACCATATGTTTCTTGCTAGATCAACTCAATGAGATGGGTGTGTGTTGGGATTTCCAATCATATGAGTAGTCAAATCCTATAGATTCTACCATTGTATAAGTAACATAAGGTATGTGAATTATTTTACATATAGAAAAGAAAGAAAAAATGTTTATTACTTTTTTCTTTTTCTTTTTTTAATTCAATTTATATTCTCTAAGTTTATGTGAATGACTCCATTCTTATTTTTGTTATTGAAAATTTTCGTCTTCTAAGTTTGCAACTATTATTAATGGTACTTTTGTCAAGGACCATTAAACAAATATGTAGTTAACACTACAAAAGCGACCTAGTTTAATATTTTCTTGCAAACTCTAATAAAAAAAGACATGCTAATGTTTTTTTTTCTTCACTAATAAATGAAATATAAAAAACTATAAATTTGGTTATACCTAAAATGACATTGCATCATCAAATCAATGGCTTTCCCACTCCTCCTCCATCGTCCCTTTCATCATCTTCTCTCTTTCGTCAATCATTGCCACCAATTAGCACAAAGGTATTGATCTAATTAATTGTGACACTACTATTCCCTAAGACAAAAATTAACAAACATATAATATGGATTTGAGTTTTCTAATTTCAGTGAACAAAAGGATCACATTAATAGCCATTGCAAATTTAGAGGATGGAATTGACAAAATTGAAACTTTAAGTACTAAAATAATAATTAATCCAAGTTTAGAAGTTGTAAAAATGAATTTTAGCCATTTTTCCCATTTACACACATACTCTACACTCCTTACATGGACTGTGTAACGTCATAGATCCAACACTCATTGTGTGGGCGAGTACGGTATAACTTATCAATCAAAGTCTTTTGGAAGGTCTCAAAATAACATCCTTTTGGAAAAGTCATTGCGTATTACTTTAATAACTTGTCTAACCTACTTTTCTTTTATTTTTTAAATTTGAAAAATTCAATATTCAATTTTTATAAGTTGTATTTTAGTTTAATTTAATAGGTTAGTTTTAGAAACTTTTACCTTCAAAGACGATACATTAAATAACGTCCATTAAAATGTTAGATTTTCTAACAAACCAATAAAAAAACATGTTGGGACTTGGGAGCACTAATGTATAATTAACAATTGTAATACTCATTTCAAAAAAGAAAGTTTACACTTATTAAAGATTCATTGGTTATGTGTATACTACAAGTACAAGTTCAATATAATTATATGTTTTGCTTTTAAATATTTGTATATAGTTTGACTTTACTTTTTTTTTTTTTTTTTTTTTTTTTAAAGTAAAGGATTTTGTTAACTTGGCTCTTAAGATACATTAAGAATTTTATTAAATGTCTTTTATTTTTTGTTTTTAAAATAAAGTCAATTTGTACTCAAAATATATATTTTAAAAAGGGGACAAAAGTGTATATTTATTGGAGAATATTTCATTTAGAAAGGAATATTCAATGGTAATTAAGTTAACACGGTTAGTAAGTAGACTGAGAAAAAGGGACAGAGTGTCATTTTTTTGAAAATAAGGTATAGCGAGTATAAGAGTTTCTGTAATTACGTATCCTTTATATTTTAACCGTGCATGCACTTCAATAACATACTAAATAAATTTATTAATTTCTTTCTTATAAGTGATAACACATAAGATTATAAATTTATAGTATCATGATGTATAATTTATAGCATCATGATGAGTATTCTTTTGATCAACCCGTTTTAGATGTGGCGGCAGAATGGACCGGTTGACTCTTCTAAGACTCATGGCTCAATGAGTTGATTTTTCAAATCTCGATCACTAGCTGGAAATGGAGTAGTGATATGAACTTATGAAGTCTCTTGGCATTTAAGAAGAGTTTACAACTCTGACTCTAGCTAGGAGCCAACAAAGGGGATCATATATGATCCTCTCCATTTCAAAGTGAAATGGCTTTGAAATGGAGTCTTTATTTGAAGGTTAGGATTTATCTAAATGAAATCTAAAGTTTAGGATGTGCCACGTCATTTAAATGAAGTAATTAATGTTAACAGTAGATTTAACGAAGTATTCCTTTCAAAACTACCGTTAAAGAGAGAGAAAAGAAAAGACCAAAAAAAAAGAAAAAAAAAGATTGAATTAAATCAAAACAAACAGATAAGAATGGAGGCATCGTGGTCTTAGAGAGCAACCATGACTCTAAATCTGAAAGTCCCAAATTTCATTCCCCTCTCCACCACAAAAAGCCTGGGTATTTGAAACACCCCAATTTCATTTCATACAGGAATAAGATAGAACATATCAACCGTAACAAATCCTAAATAATGACAGGAACCCATGAAGGATAATGGAAAACAAGAAGGACAAGTCATGTAAAAATGAAATCAGGTAAAACAAATGCTAAATTAAAGTTGAACGGCTTCAATTCCTTCTTCATCACCTCTACCACCATTCACCTCGCCTTCAATGGTTGCTATTCCTTCCTCATCTTCACCCCTTCAACTTCACAGAGCATGAGGCCTCTGTCCACATATCCTCCAGTACCCCTTCATAGAATCAGCATCGGAGAGGACCATGACGACTTAGAGAGGACCCACGACTCATCAATTCCCATCTCTATGTATGAAGAACCAATGCTTCAGCTACCCAAAGTCATGGTTGGGGTGTTTCAGTTTCAGATACAAGTCATGGTTGCTCTCTAAAGACCACGATGTCTCTATGTCCTTTTTTCCTCCATCCTCATCCTTTTGTTTTGTTTTGATTTTATTTAATTTTCTCTCTTGCTTTAACGATTATTTTGAAGGAATACTGCATTAAATCCCCTGTTAGCATTAATTACCTCATTTAAAGAGTTAGCGCATTCTAAACCCTAGATTTAATTTAAATGAATCTCAGCCTTCAAATAGAGACTCTCCATTTCAAAGTGAAATGGAGAGGATTTTGATCCCAACAAAGGGGTATACAGATGACCAATTTGACAAAAGGGTGTGATCTAAGGACCAATTTGACCTTCCAAACCTATTGGGAACAATGCTAGGCTAATTCAACAGATAAACCATTACATAAACCTACCTACGTCAACTAGTGCGAGCGTACTAATCCTACTTACATCGACTTGCACACCGTTGATATTTGTAAAAGATAATATCTACCATTTATAAATATATCCAAGTACCATGTAAAATAATATTTGCCCCAAACGAAAATAAAACACATATATAGTGAAAGCATAAAGCATTTGCATGTACCGTGGAAGCATAATAGCACCCTATTACACACCATGCATATATAGCCACCCCACCAATATTGATGAGAAATGCTATTGATATACAAAAGTTCACAAACAATTTCATAATACATATCCTACGTGGCAAGTTGTAATCGGTGGAAAAATTCAAAAATTATAGGCAAGACCAACATGACAACATGTAACCTCACTGAAGCAATGATCGATTCACCACTCAAAAATTGCTACTTGTGAATATTTTAGGCATGTGACATTCCTCAATATCAATATGACAACCCTAACCATCTTCATTTGCATGGAAAAACCATACGTGGAAGCATGAATGCAACCATCTCTACACGCAGAGCAACCCAACGAATTATCCCTGACCATCGCTCCTTACACGTACTTTACATGCACACCCCAATATCTTCTATAAATACCCACCACTTCCTCCTTATTTTTCACAGCAATACAGTTCATTACAACCCTAAGTAAGCATTCCATACCTCAACAACAATGGCCAAGTTCACACCTCTTGCAGCTATCCTTGTAGCTCCTTTTGTTCATCGCCCACACCACTGCCTACCGCACCATCGTAACAACTTCGGAAAGGCAAAGCCGCTCATGCCGTGAGCAGCTTCAGCAACAGCAGTACCTCAACGAATGCGAGAGGTTCCTGAGGCAGCAAAGCCAGTCACAGTCAGGGCGCCGTGACAGTACTTCCGAGCAGCAGCAACTTGAGCAATGCTGCGATCAGCTGAGGGACATGTCTAGGAGGTGCCGATGTGATGGATTGAGCGAGTTGGTGAGTGAGCAGTTGGGTCATCTTCAGGGTGAAGAAAGGAGGGAGATTCTGCAGATTGCAAGGAACTTGCCCAATGAATGCAACCTCAGGCCCGGTCGCTGTGACTCTGAAATACGTTCAAATTAAGCTGTTCTAGTAGAGGTGGCCATGCTTGCATGTGCACACCTATGATAACAAGGGTCACTGCTAGCTCTAGCATTGTAGCTAGAGATTAAGGGTGAATACTCTAGAAATAATAAGCACATCATCGTGTGTAATTATCGTATCTACGTATTAGTTGTTTTTTTTTAACTATGGTTGACCATTTGTTTGAGAGAAACAAACAACTTTTTATTTTAGCACTTTTCTTGGCAATGAGAGATTTGAGTAATAAACATATATAATAGCAATAATTAAAACAAGACAAGTGGAATCAACAACTAAGGATTTGAAGAAACTTACTTGCATCGAATTGAAGAACGCAATATAAGCTTCAATTAAAAATGTTGAAGGACAATAAAATTATTACACACAAACTACAATGGTTACAAGGAGATTCAAATTATACTACTTCTACTTATAGATGAATTAAGAACTACCACAACTATTCTTAAGATTAGGATAAAGAAGACAAGTTGTCCCAAAGTTGATTATAGTGTTGAAGCTTTAAACCCTCATTTTATAGGAATGATAAACTCTCATTTTATAGGTAAAAGGAGTGGTTATTTCCGACCAATAACTATCTCATAAAGCAAGGGAATAGCAACAAATTAATGACTTAGTCTTTTATATATTTGACAAGTATCTTCAAGTCTTCTTTACAATTGACAAGAGTTTTCAAGGCATTGACAAGAGACATTCAATGACTTGAAGACACTTGTCATTTCGAAAAAGAAAATATTTTTTTAAAGCTATTTTGGACCTTCATCGAGGGCTTCGGCCTTTAGAAAATGCCTTATTTGGTTTATATGGTGATTAAGCATCTCTCTTCCCAATTTGTCCAAAAAGAAAGCACATCTAACAATTGACCGGCATGTTACAAGGCTACTAGCCTAGCAATCAGTCCAAGGATTATGAAAAATTGGAATTTACACCATCGAGACAACAATGTCCATATATCCATTCCATCAATATATATTAGAATCTTGTTGTTAACCCACCAAAATCATGGTGACATTTTGAATACAAAAAAGAAAAAAATGATGTCATTGATTTTTAGAGGGGTTAACAGAAAAAATGTGATAGGCCACAAAGGAAGAGGCATGACATGATATCGTTATAATAAATTAATAATTGATGAGGTAAATTACAAATTTTGAGAGTTGATGAACCAATTTAGAAGTAATAATTGATGATGTAAAATTAATTGCTGAAAGCTTATGAGATAATCAAGTTAATCTCGCATGTAAAGCTGTAGTTTTTTTGTCTATACCACCCATAATCGTGGTGCCTAGTGATTAGAGTCATGGTATAGGATAGATCCTGAAATCATATTCTAGATGAAATTATTGCTTAACCCATATGAGGAAATGCAATTGCGGTCGACCTCTTAGAAATTAAGGTTTATTTGTCAAAAGATCAAAGCCAACTTGTCACGGGGTGCTAACTATTGACCTCCCAAAATTGAAAGGCCAGCATGTGTATGTTAGGACTCACATACGATCTCTTTATTTCACTTAAAAAGTACGAAGATAGTTAATTTCACAGTTAAATTTTATATTTTTTGAATTTGATAGTGTATAGAGTGTCATATCATTTAAAATTTTAAATGACATGACATTATAAAATAGATTAAATTCAAGTGAAGATAATCATTTTCCCATAATTAATTATGACAACCATGTGTCGTGTGTCAAGCACAAGGACCTTTGAACACACATGTCAAATGCATTAATCACACTCTATATATACCACCATTAAAATCTACTTGAAAGAGCAGGTAAAAAACAATTAGCATCTTTTACATCCATTCTGGGCTTTGAAGAAGTTATATGTAGACCAATAAATTAATTTACATTGCACATAGTTTATTTTATTTATTTATTTATTTTATTTGTAGTTCAATTGATTGACATCTTTTTATATTCTTAAAAGAAACATCTACGATTTAAATCCTTCTCCCCCAACTATATATCGAATTATAAAAAATAAAAAATAAAAGTTAAAATAATCTTTCGTGCTTTTTATACAATGTATCATGCTTCTTTTCTTTTTTTTCACCAATTAGATTTAATTTTATGGATCTACCCGTATTCAAAGTGTCAAATTTTTTGGATACATAAACTATGAAATATGTCTAGCTAGTAGCTAATCAATAAATAGCCTGTATTTGTCTTAGGGGGTATGTTCTTTCTTCAAGATGACCAATATGGAACTAACATACGAAGCTTTTGTAGATTTAATTTCGACATTCCAGTTTCTAGTCCTTCCGTTTCTTAGTAGTATAACCTTGATAAATCACTTCGACCAAAGAATATAATCAACCTGTAGTTTAATTAGTTTAATCACAATCAAAACAATGATTTTAACTTAACCCAAAACACCTTAACAACAAAGCGAAATCCGTGAATGACTGAATGCCAGAATTTTGCATGGAAAAACCATACGTGGAAACATGAATGCACCCATCTCTCCACGCCTAGCCACCCAACGAATATCCCTGACCATCCATCCTTACACGTACCTTACATGCACAGTCCAACATCTTCTATAAATACCCACCACTTCCTCCTTATTTTTCACAGCAATACATTTCATTACAACCCTAGCTAAGTAAGCATTCCATACACCAACAACAATGGCCAAGTTCACAGCTCTCGCAGCTATCCTTGTAGCCCTTTTGTTCATCGCCCACACCACTGCCTACCGCACCATCGTAACAACTACGGACAAGCAAAGCCGCTCATGCCGTGAGCAGCTTCAGCAACAGCAGTACCTCAACGAATGCGAGAGGTTCCTGAGGCAGCAATGCCAGTCACAGTCTGGGCGCCGTGACAGTACTTCCGAGCAGCAGCAACTTGAGCAATGCTGCGATCAGCTGAGGGACATGTCTAGGAGGTGCCGATGTGATGGATTGAGCGAGTTGGTGAGTGAGCAGTTGGGTCATCTTCAGGGTGAAGAAAGGAGGGAGATTCTGCAGATTGCAAGGAACTTGCCCAATGAATGCAACCTCAGGCCCGGTCGCTGTGACTCTGAAATACGTTCAAATTAAGCTGTTCTAGTAGAGGTGGCCATGCTTGCATGTGCACACCTATGATAACAAGGGTCACTGCTAGATCTAGCATTGTAGCTAGAGATTAAGGGTGACTCTAGAAATAATAAGCACATCATCGTGTGTAATCGTATCTACGTAGTAGTTGTTGTTTTCTTTATAACTATGGTTGTCCATTTGTTTGAGAGAAACAAACAACTTTTTACAACTTTTTATTGAGCAGTACTTTTCTTGGTAGTAAGAGATTTTAATAAACATATATAATAGCAATGATTAAAACAAGACAAGTGGAATCAACAACTAAGGATTTGAAGAAACTTACTTGCATTGAATTGAAGAACGCAGTATAAGCTTCAAACAAAAACGTTGAAGGACAATAAAATTAATTACACAAACTACAATGGTTACAAGGAGATTTAAAGTATACTACTTAGAAATATTCTTACGACTAGATAAAGAAGACAAGTCGTCCCAAAGTTGATTAATGTGATGAAGCTTAAAATCCTCATTTTATAGGAATGATGAGAAACTCTCATTTTAAAGGTCATTTTATGGGTTAAAGGAGTGAAAATTTCCAACCAATAACTACCTCATAGAGCAAGGGAATAGCAACATTTGACTTAGTCTTCTATATATTTGACAAGTATCTTCAAGTCGATCTTCTTTATGACTTGAAGACACTTTTCAATTCGGAAAAAGGAAATATTTTTTAAAGCTATTTTGGATCTTCATCGAGGGTTTTGGCCTTTAGGAAATGCATTCTTTGGTTTGTAATTGATTAATTAGCATCTCTCTTCCCAATTTGTCCAAAAAGAAAGAACATTTAACATTGTATGGTGATTTAGCAACTCTCTTCCCAATTTGTCCAAAAAGAAAGAACATTTAACAATTGACATGCATGTTACTAGGCTAGTAATCAGTCCAGGCATGTTACTAGCTAGGCTAGTAATCAGTCCAAGGATTATGAAAACTTGGAATTTACACCATTGTGAGAACAATGCCCATATGTTCATTACATCAATATCTACTAGAGTCTTGTTAACCCACCACCAAAAAATGATGTCATTTTGAATATAAAATAGAAAAAATTGATGTCATTAATTTTTAGATGGGTTAACAGAAAAAATGTGATAGGCCACAAAGGAAGAGGTACATGATATCGTTATAACAATTGATGATGTAAGTTACAAATTTTAAGAGTTGAAGAATCGATTTAGAAGTAAAATGCATTTTAACTTAAATAAAATTGCCGAAAGCTTATGAGATAATTAAGTTAGACTTGTACGTCCATTCTGAGCATTGAAGAAGTTATATGTAGATAAATAAATTAATTTACATTGCACATAGTTTATTTGTTTATTTCTTTTATTTTTAGTTCAATTGATTGACATTTTTTAGTGTTCTTAAAAGAAACATCTATGACTCAAATTTTTTTCCCCAACTATATATCGAATTGTAAAAAATAAAAGTTAAAATAATCTTTTGTGATTTTTATACAATGCATCATGCTTTCTTTCACGAATTAGATTTAATACCATAGATCTAGCTACCCATATAGAAAGTATCATATTTTTAAATGATATATATAATAGTGTATACATAAACTATGAAATAGATCTTGTAGCTAATCAATAAATAGCATGTAGTTTTGTCTTACGGGGAATAGGGTCTTTCTTCAAGATGACCAATGGAACTAATAAATTTTGTGAGTCTTATTTTGACACATACAAAGCATTTGTAGATTTTGGACACACCAGCTTCAGGTCTTCCGTTTCTTAGTTGCATAACATTGTTAAATCACTTCGACCAAAGAATGAAGCTATAGTTTAATTAGTTTAATCACAACCAAAACAATGCTTTTTAACTTAATTCAAAGCACCTTAACAACAAAGAAAAATCCGTTAATGACTTATATGCCAGCATTTGCATGGAAAAACCATACGTGGAAGCATGAATGCACCCATCTCTCCACGCATAGCCACCCAACGAATATCCCTGACCATCCTTCTTTACACGTACTTTACATGCACACGCCAATATCTTCTATAAATTCCCACCACTTCCTTCATATTTTCTCACCAATCCTCAGTATTCCATATATACCACAACAATGGCCAAGTTCACACCTCTCGCAGTTGTCCTTATTGCCCTTTTGTTCATCGCCCACACCACTGCCTACCGCACCATTGTAACAAGTGTGGAGATCGACGAAGGCATTGACAACAGGAAGAGCGGCTCATGCCGTGAGCAGCTTCAGCAACAGCAGTACCTCAACGAGTGTGAGAGGTTCTTGAGGCAGCAAAGCCAGTCACAATCACAGAGAGACACTGTTTCTGGGCGCCAGCAATTGGAGCAGTGCTGTGATCAGCTGAGGGAGGTGTCTAAGAGTTGCCGATGTGATGGGTTGAGCGAGATTGTGAGCGAGCAGCTTGGTCATCTTCAGGGTGAGGATAGGAGGGAGGTTATGCAGATTGCTAGGAATTTGCCAAATGAATGCAACCTCAAGCCTGGGCGCTGTGACTCTGAAATGCGTTCAAATTAAGTGGTTCTAGTAGAGGCCGTGGCTATGCATGCATGTGCTGATGTGCACACCTATATATGATAATAGGAGTCACTGCTAGCTCTAGCATTGTAGCTAGAGATCTAGATAAAGGGTGCCTCTAGAAATAATAAGCACATCATCGTGTGTAATGGTATATGTATGTACGTATTAGTAGGTTTTTAACTATGGTTGCAGTTTTGCCAATACTTTTCTATTCTAACTTGAGGAACCGATTCAACTTAAATAAGCACAATAGCAATAAGTAAAGTCAGGTAAGTGGAATTAATCAACAATTAAGGACTTGATTGAAAAAACTTAGTTGCTTCAACTTGAAGAACGTGATATAAGCTTCGAATAAAAATGTTGAAAGACAATTAAATTATATTACTCCTACTCTTCATATAAATTATAATGTCAACAATAATGAAATAGATTTCATGTGAACTAGTTCAAAAACAAACCTTTGATATTTATTACGAGATTTTGAATTGAACCTTGAAGGAAAACCAGCTTCACATTTAAGAAATAAGAATGATAACGATTTGATACTTATAATGTAATATTTCAGTCATTTAACTAAACTATGGTAGTGACTAGTAGAACAAAATTGATTAATATCAGAAATAATAGGGACTTAAATCACATACCTCTTGTGGGGCTTCTTTTGTTTAATTTCTTCTCGGGAATTAAGCTTGGTACTTTTGCAAAATAGGCCTTGCACATTCTCTAACGTTACCAACACATTTCCAACTTTAATTAAAGCCCAAAGCCCACACAGATTACCTACGAGAAAACGAAAATAAAAACCAAAAAGTGAGTGATTCTGTGAGTGCTAATATAACCCGATTGTAAGTATCTCTAAGGATGTTATTTTCTCTTTTATTGGGAAACAGAACTCCTGGCCCCCAACGGACCATTTTATATTAGAAGTTGGTGGTTTTTCCATTGAAGAAGATGGGTTAAACTCAAAGAAGCACGGGTACGTTTTAGGATACGGGTACCCGTACTGGTACGGTACGGTGGTACGATAATTCTTAGAAAAGTAGGGTACAGATACGGCGGGGATATATATTTTATTAAATTTTTTTATATATTATTATGCATATATTTTTCATATATTGATAAGCATATGTGAATTTAAGAGCAATTATGGATAATAAAGTATATCCATTGCCATTAAATGGTCTTTTAAATTACAAATCAAGATCCAAAAGAGTAAATAAAAGAAGTGTACATCCATATAGTTACACTTAAAGTTCATGTTTCCACTACTTTCACTACTTTTATAATGTAAAACCGAAGCTATTTTTGTTCATCATGTTGCGCCACATATTTTTGAAATCTAAAACACCTCATTATTTTAATATATATTTTCTAATTGAAAAAATTATTAAACCTTCCATTAGAATTTTGACATATCATATTTTCTTTAATATAAGAAAATGATTTTTTTTTTGATTTTTAAGTTCTTTTTTTTTTCTTAATTTTTTAATTTTGGTAATGGAGAAAGATGGATGGATTTGTTATAATGAAACCATGTGAGCCTATAATCATGGGTACGTATGCAGAAGTATCCCAAGAAAAATTACATTATATTAAATTTTAATTATCCTATGTAAATACTTTCTTAATTTTTTTAAACCAAAAAGTAGGATCTATCCAAAAAGTCTCTTTATTCGGTACGGGTATGACTCTATTTGTGGAATACTCGTGCTTCATAGGCTAAACTCCTAGATTTATGTGGTAGAATCTAATTAGGTTGGCTTAGATTGCTTATAATGTTGATTCCCTCCCCTTTTATAGTGGCAGGGAGCCCTCGTTCTCTCCATTGAGAAAGGCAAGTTATAAGGGTTTCATCTATCGTTTGGAACATAGATCGGACATAACCTAAAAAGGGTGGAAATGATATTGTTTTAATGACTTCAAACTTTTAGTGACTTCAAACTTAAAAGGGTGGAAATGATATTTTAGCATTTAATCTAAATTATCAAGTGAAAAAAAAAAAAAAAAAAAAAAAAAAAAAATTCAAGTGATCGTGATTTGGGATTTGTGTATATTGTTATGCACAGCACACTTGTCTAGATTTTTCATATGCACTTGTCTCAATTTTTTATCACATTGTTTAATTTTTGTGAGAACTTTAGTTGTGCATTGTGTATGTACACAAATCATTATCCAATAAAAAAAAATGGACTCATTAAATAGTGAATGGTAGCTAGCCCTTTATCTAATCAAAATATACTCTGCAGTTTTGCCTTAGTTCTTTCTTCCAGATAATCAATGAAGCTGCCCATTTTTAGATTTCAACACATCAGTAGTTTCAGGTCCTTCCGTTTCTTTAAAGTAGTGTAATTAACCTTGTTAAATCACTTCGACCAAAGAAACTACCTAGTTTAATTAGTTTAATCATAATCAAAACCAGGGGCGAAGCCAGGAAAATATTTTGGGGTGGGCTGAAAGTATTAAGTAAATCTTGTCAATAATGAAAAAATTTATTTAGTAAAAAAAAAAAAATTACACCTAGTCAAGGGGATATAATGAACCTTACAACTCAATGCATATTCTATACATTAACAAAAAGAAAAACATACATGCAATGCAAATAGAATAAAATCTATTTTCTTAACTTTTTTATTTACAATTGAGTTGACATTATAATCTATAAAAATAACATTTTAAGCAGAGTTTTAAAAATAATTATTATTATTTTTATAAACAAATATGAACTATTTATTTAAAAAGGAACAAATATATGGTCAAAATGATAAAGGGCATATCAAATTTGTAAGTAAAGTAATACACTCATGTTTAGCAAATAACCACCAAAAGTATTGCAGTCACTGACTCACCGTTGGCCACAACTCATTATTTAATAAATAAAAAGATAAAAAATCACAAAGTACACCACACACAAACCGACACATGTTTTCCACCCACACCACATAAACACTCACAATACCACATTAGATCAACACGTACACAATAACAAAACAAAGTCAGTAAACTTACTATTAGCAAAACCCAAGTCAGTAAACAACTAAACATTCAAATTTGAAAATATACCCAGTGACTCAACGAGAGAGAGAGAGAGAGAAAGAATGAAAGAGATCCGGTGGCAGTGGAGTGGACGGCGAACGACAAGGAGCAAGCGGCAGTGCTGGAGAGCCGGGAATGTGAGTAGTTTGGGATTTCATAATTTTTTTTTTTTTTAACGGTTAGATATGTGAGTTGGGATTTCAGGTTAAACGCTTTGTGGTTTGGATAGCTAAATTTTTAATAGGTTTGAGATTAGAATTGGCAGGCTAAGGACTGGGCTATGTTTATTTTTATTTTTTAAATTATAGGTGTAAAATAAAAATAAAAAATTAATAATAGCTCTTGCACTGCTGAAATTGGACTGGGTTAGTGCTGAGTTTGTGATTGAAATTCAGACTGGGCTAAGGTTAAGACTACTTAAAATAAAATAAAATTTTTGCTATAATTTTTTTTTTATTTTAAAAGCTTGACTGGGCTATAGCCCGGTCTAGCCAATACATGGCTCCGCCCCTGATCAAAACAATGCTTTTAACTTAACCCAAAGCACCTTAACAACAAAACAAAATCCGTTAATGACTTATATATATATATATGCCAGCATTTGCATGGAAAAACCATACGTGGAAGCATGAATGCACCCATCTCTTCACGCATAGCCACCCATCGAATATCCCTACTCCCTCCTTACATACACATGCCATCATAGCTTTCCACATGCTCACAACCATTAAACTCAGCAAGTGTTTCATACCACAACCCTCAAATGGCCAAGTTCACACCTCTCGCAGCTGTCCTCATAGCCCTTATGTTCATTGCCCATGCTGTTGCCTACCGCACCATCACAACAACCGTGGACATCGACGAGGACATTGACAACAGACAAAGCGGCTCATGCCGTCAAGAGCTTCAGCAGCAGCAGTACCTCAACGAGTGCGAGCAGTACCTGAGGCAGCAATGCCAGCAGTCACAGTCAGACCGAGAATCCACAGACAGTAGACAGTAGACAACCAGCAAATGGAGCAGTGCTGCGATCAACTGAGGGACATGTCCAGGAGGTGCCGATGTGATGGGTTGAACGAGATGGTGAGGGAGCAGCTGGGTCATCTCCAAGGTGATGAAAGGAGACCGCTGTGAGGTTGATATGCAGATGGTGAGATGGAGCAGCTGGGTCATCTCCAAGGTGATGAAAGGAGACAGGTTATGCAGATGGCTAGGAACTTGCCCAATGAATGCAACCTCAGGCCCGGACGCTGTGACTCTGAAATGCGTTCAAATTAAGTGGTTCTAGAAAAATAAGGGTCACTGTTAGCTCTAGCATTGTAGCTAGAGATAATGGGTGACTCTAGAAATAATAAGCTTGCACATCATCGTGTGTAATGGTATATAGAACGTACTAAGTAGTTTTGAGGGTTTGTACTCTCTTTAATAAAATTACTCTTGCTAAATCAACTGCCTCTTTGTTAGCTCTAGCATTGGGTCACCTTATTTAATTTATATTCAGCGATAAATAGAAACGAAAACAAAACAAAAGTCCAAGAAAGAGCTACAAATCATATGCCTCTCAAAAATACAAGATTGATATATCTCACTAGAGATCCAAACGACATATAATTCAAGATGACAACAAAATCTTCCCTATGTTATGTAACTTCAACAGTAGCCCAACTCCAAATAAAAGTGACTACTGCCTCCTTAATATTTAGTAAATATTAACCAAAATCCGAAGAAAGCCAAAGCCCAAGAGAAATGTAAGTGAATGAATGTAAGTTATAATAAGAATAAGTGAAACGATGTAGCAAAATGCTTCAAATATTAACATATCATTCATGATTTAGTATTCTCTTTCTTTCTTTTTTGAATAAAGTAGTAGAATGACTAAGTATTCTCAAGTAGCCACTAGCCACATGATGTTAAATTTGAAATTCAATATATTTAACGGTTTCTTTTCCATGTTTTACATGTTGAATGGAGTGTTTTTGTTACGTGGCTCACTATAAATAATATTAAGAAATTATCAATTTTTAAGAATTTAAAATATTTTTGATTAGAATTCAAAAAAATATTCTAGAAATTCAAAAGAATTTTATTATATATTTTAAATTATTTTAGTCATCTATTAATTTTTGGTCTGAAATGCCGTGCTTATGCCATTGCTCAATATATGCACATGTTATTTTTTCAATATGGCCCACTATGAATACACTGATTATTTGAGATAATTTTCTTTGAATAAAACTCTATTATTAACGCTTCAAAAACTTAGAAATAACACTTTCATTAAAATCTTTAGCAAGATTTTCACTATTTATTTTAAATAAATTTACCTTGATTCAATTGTTCTTTCTTATATCTACTTAGTACCTACATGATAATTTTTGTAATAAATAATGCATATATTCAACAACTAAGAACCAGGAAGATCAGATGGGCTGTAGTCTTCCTAGTCTATCCAGTGCATCTTAAAACGAGCAGTGCAGATGTGTCATGAGGTACCTACAATTGTTAACCATGAGTGAAGAAACAATTGGCAACACAATTATTGTTAGGCATAGAGAATCAAGCACCTCCTTAATTGCTTCACAGTTACTGAGATCAGCCTTTAGTAAACCACGAAAAGGCCATCATCTATAAAGATAAACAAAGCCGGACCACTAAACTGGGGTCCGTTTGCGATGAATGACAAATTAAGCCGGACCAGGGACCACTACATGATGGTAAATAGTTGATTAGGTGAAGATACCCAATCTTTTTGTCAAAATTGGGGCAAATATTGGTAAGTTTGAAAGGTACTTTTTGTTATACATTTATCTTTTGAATTGTGTTTATGACAATTTTTTATACTACACTATACATAATATATATAGCATACAAAAAGATTTTTTTTTTTTTTTTATTTAAAAAAAAAAAAAACATCATAGTTTTAGTTCAACCAAGCCAGAAATAATTTCCTTAGTCTGTTGTGTTTACAATATTACAACATTCAACTGTCACTGCCCAAATGATATCAACCATCCCCACTCCCCTCTTTTTTTCTTTTTTCTTTTTTCAATAATTCAGCTCTAAATTAGAAAATTCAGTTAGAATATTTGGTGTTTTACTTTTTAGAGCTAAGATCAATCACCTTTTAACAGGCAAGTCTACAAGGTCACGACTTAAGTTGAGTTCTCCAATGTATTGGATTAGATACGATGCGAACACTTATAAATTTTTTATCACGTGTCATAGTCGTATTTGCTCTAGTGCATTGGAATAACACTTTCCCAATCTCCAATAACCACCTGTCAGTTGAATAATGCAAATTAATATATCAAAGTCCTAGTCAAAAGTCAATGCAACAACGTCCCGAGTACATGTATCTTTGCAAGGTTGGTACTTGGTAGGAGATGGATTGCTTTGGTGAGTAAAGTCATAAACGAGGACAATTATTCAATACTCTGGAAGTAATATTTCCTCCTTTCATACAAGTGTAATGTCCCACTACAAGACTCGAATAAATCAAACTATTACAGACTTCGATATTGTTCCATGATTGCTATCTTTTCATTTGTAAAATGAACTCTTGCAAAAGCAATCATGCACTTGCTTTTATTAAACGTGCATTGACAATTGGTAGACTTTAATTGTATTGAGGCAAACGAGCTTTCACGTTACCCTTGCAAACCTTATAAGTTTGTGTTATGCTTTGAAATGAATATATCTTCCTCTCTTTGATCCCTTCTATTTCTTCTCACTGTGATCAATGATCATGACTAGCTCCACTTCACCTTTTGTGCTTCCCTTCCTTTGGTTTCTCTTTGCAGCTACCACATTCAATTATGGAATATGCAATGGAGACCCAAAATTTCTTTGCAAGGAAGAGGAACAACAAGTCCTTTTACTCTTCAAAAAAAGTGTCATAGATAGGTCCAACCGACTCTCCTCATGGTCTGCCCAAAAAGACTGTTGTACATGGAATGGAGTTCATTGTTACAACATAACTGGCAGAGTCATCAAGCTTGATCTCCACAATCCATATTACCTCGATGATGGATCATATTCCTCTCGTGAAATGATCCGGTTGAAAGGTAAAATTGACCTTTCGCTACTCAAATTAAAATTTCTGAATTACTTGGACTTGAGTGGGAATGATTTTGATGGTATTAGGAACTCTTTTGAAGACAGTCATATTTCAGGTAGTGTCAATCTCACAGGACCTCAACATAATAATAACATGTCCAACCTTCATTATCTTGATCTAGCAGGCAATAACAACCTTCATGTGGAAAATCTTAGATGGGTATCTCGTTTTTCTTCCTTGAAACACCTCAAATTAGATGCCATTAATCTTCACCAAGAAACTCATTGGCTTCAATACATGGCCATGATCCCTTCCCTTTCAGAATTACACATGTGTGCTTGTCAACTTGATAACACCAGTCCATCTTTTGTGCATGCCAATTTTACATCTCTGAGATTCCTTGCTCTTTCCTATAACAATTTTAGTAGTGAATTACCTAATTGGTTGTTTAACCTCAGTAACCTGAACCACTTAGATTTGTCAGAAAACAGGTTTACTGGGTTACTCCCAGAATGGTTAGGGGAACTCAAATATCTAGAATATGTTGATCTGTCTAATAATTCATTTTCCGGTCCCATTCCTGAAACTCTAGGAAACTTATCATCCTTAAAAATTTTAAATCTTCATATAAATAAGTTGAATGGAACTCTGCCAGAAAGTCTCTGGCAACTTCCAGAGTTGATGGTATTGTCTGTTGCACAAAATTCATTGACTGGCGTTGTATCTGAAGTGAATTTTTCTAGGCTTTCAACATTAAAGATCTTAGACATGTCTGCAAATTCTTTCATCATTGATGTGAATTCCCACTGGATTCCTCCTTTCCAGCTGCAAGTGATCAGTTTCAGTTCTTGCAAATTGGGCCCCAAGTTTCCTGCATGGTTACAAACACAGAAATCTCTTTATTATCTTGACATTTCCAAGTCAGGAATTGCAGATGCAGCTCCAAACTGGTTTTGGAAATTTGTTGCTTGTGTTAAGCATATCAAACTCTCTGAGAACTCTATCAGTGGGGACTTATCCAATGTTTTGCTCAACTCTAGTTGCACTGATTTGAGTTCTAATCACTTCAGGGGTCGGCTGCCACATATATCATCACATATTACTGCGTTGAATGTTGCCAACAACTCTTTTTCAGGACCTATTTCTCATTCCATTTGCAGTATGATGAATACAGAATACAATTTAGAGCTCATGGACTTGTCAAATAACAATTTCTCTGGTGAACTTCCTGACTGCTGGATGCATTGGCAATCTTTGCTTCACCTAAACTTGGGGAGCAATATCCTGTCTGGGAAAATTCCTAACTCAATGGGTTCACTATCGAGGCTCCAATCATTGCACTTGGCCAACAATTGCTTCTCTGGGGACATACCTCGTTCATTGCAAAACTGTAAGGACTTGAAGCTGATTGATTTGAGAGTAAATCAATTTTCAGGAAACATACCAAATTGGATGGGAGAATGGACAAAGGCTCTTCAATTAAGATCCAATAAATTCAGTGGCAATATTCCACCACAAATATGCCAACTTTCTTCTCTTATTGTATTGGACCTTGCCAATAATAGCCTATCAGGATCCATCCCAAAGTGCTTGAATAATATCAGTGCCATGGTTGCAACAGATAATTGGCACAACAGTGACTCTGATAGTTTAGACTATAACTATGACTATCAATTGTACTTAGAGAATCTCATGCTGAACACAAAAGGTAGGGAATCAGAGTACAAGAAGAATCTTAAATATGTTAGGATGGTTGATCTTTCCAGTAATAACTTGTCTGGATCAATCCCAACAGAAATCTTCCTCCTTGCCAGATTGCAATCTTTAAACTTGTCTCAGAACCATTTGACAGGAAAGATATCACAGGATATTGGAGCCATGAAATCCTTGGAATCACTTGATCTCTCAAGAAACCATCTATTTGGTGACATTCCTCAAAGCATGTCTAACTTGTCTTTTCTCAATCACTTGGACCTATCATACAACAATTTCTCTGGAAAAATTCCATTAGGCACCCAACTTCAGAGTTTTGATGCAGTCAGCTACATTGGCAATCCTCAACTTTGTGGTGATCCTCTACCAAAAAACTGCAAAGTGGAGGAAGAATCTCTGAACAGAACACGAATTGGCAAAAATGAAGATGACTCTGAAAATTCCAGCTTTTATATGGGCATGGGAGTTGGATTTGCGGTTGGCTTTTGGGTAATTTGTGGAGTTCTTTTCTTCAACAGGACCTGGAGGCATGCTTATTTCAGATTTCTCGATGACATAAATGATTGGGTTTATGTGACTACAGTGCTAAAGGTGAATCGGTTCCTGCAAAACTTAAGAAGTTGCCATTTTAGCAATTGAAAGGTATCATTTTCTAAAAGGTGTTGCTTCAAACATTATGTCCTTAATATAGGTTTGTTCATGTTGATGTTGTAGTCACATACTGTAAATATATGCTTTACTTCATAGCTAAATGTAATAGTAAATTGGATTTTGTTTCACAAATATTGCATAGTGAATAGTATGATTTCTCACCTCACATGCTGTAATAACTAATAAATGAAAAATCATGTGCCTACCATGATTTCTTAGAATTTCAGTAGGGTGCAATTTAAGCATGATGCCTAAGTGGTCATAGTCAACTCATAGTGCTAATACTCACTTTATATATTAACAACCATAACAGTATAATTGATGATTTCAGGTCCTTGAGTGTACTTCAGGAGCATTGGTTCATGTTCTTCAAGGCCAGAAAGAGTCGTTGGAACTTGGAAAAGGAACTATACTAGATCTTATTTCATCATGAAACTAAAGTTGAATAAAATGCTGGGGATTATGACTGTATATAATATGTAAGAACTATTTGTCTGCATAGTGCTAGTCATTTCGTTTTGCAATAAAAGGAGAGAATATTGGCTTAGTTTATCTTTTTCCTTATCTAATCACCACAAACCACCATTACTGCCTTCACCATCGCTACCATTTAAGGTGGAGCCAAGGGAAAAATTTATAATACACATATACATATACATACACTGATACACATGATATAATAAATACACAAAATTCAACAATTAATAATTTAAAGAAACAGAGGGAAAAAAAAAAAAAAAAAAAAACCAAATTTACGAACATATAAACCAGTAAATACCATGTATGCAGTATACTTCAGGATCCCTCATTCCGTCCCCCTGCAGGTGCATAAGGTTTCGAAACCCCTTTTTTCTAAGCATTTCATTCATGTACACAACGCCTAATATGGACCTAGATCCATAATTTGTGAATGTTAACATTCACAAATGTACGTACACATTTTAAGCTGTGTATAGAGAAGGTATGCATTGATAGTGTGTATGTATGATTTCCTTATTTTAAAACACAATTTAGATTCAATGGCTAATGTGGAGGGGCTACACAGCTTTTGAGCTTGACTTCATAGAGGGCAGCGTGTCATTGCAAGCTCAATTTCTTCCTAGCCTCAGAATCTCGTGACATACCTTAACCAGCCAGCTCACATCACTGTGATCAAGATCAAAACACAAAAAGAAAATTCTGAAATGTTGATTGTTCAAATAAAGATACATTCATTTTTGTAGTTTTTGTTATTATATTTATAACCTGAAAGGTACATATATGAGGAAAAAAAAGAGAGCTGTAATTAAAGACTAAATGTGAATTGAAAGTGTATATGATTATCACCAAGAAAGTCTAAAGTTTATTACTCTGCAAGTGCTAAAGACTTTAACTCTCTAAAGTCTTAAAGGAGGGTTTTGGAGACTTCATTTTTCTCCTCCAGAGTCATTGAAGTCTCCCTCACGCTGGGAAGGAACTATTCAATTTTGAAAAGTTGTTTCTTAGTACCTAATTTCTTCTCTTGCACACTAACGTTAAATGCACTTCATAGAATTTTTCTGTGTCTAGCATTTTCAGGAAAATGCCATTCAAGTCAAGCAAAGCTCGCAGGGCCCGGGCCCCAGGATCTTTGAAAAAACAAATGTGTGTGAAGAATTCCTCATTTAATGGAATAGGAGACATTGAAATCTAATACTTAATGGGTTTTGTTTTCTTATGAATGAAATTTTGGTGGGTACTGAAAGTCTAGTTACGTGAGGGCCAAGTAAAAAGAAAAAATTTATGTTTAGTGTGTGAGTGTCAATTATTTTATATCAGTAGAGTGTTATAGGGATTCAAATTGGGCGCAATACTTAAAAAATGAAATAAAAAATGAAATCGTTAGGGTTTTATCCAAAATCCTCGTAATGATTTCATTTAAATTTTAGGTATCAAAATGTACAAATTGAAAATTTTGTTATATTAAATTGTGATAAGGCCAAACAAGGGGGTGAGTTGTAATTGAAAGTTTTTTTTTTTTCACAAAATACAAAATCTAACTATTAATTTGGATTCAACTCTAATGTATTAAAGGAGTCAAGTGTAACAATCAAATGTTTGTGAAGAACTAAAATATGATAGTAACAACCTCAAAGATAAATTAAAAGTCATATATAAAGTGAGATTTTCTTATAAATTATTAGCGGGTCTTCATATATAGGATGACACTTGAAATTAAAAGTCTTCATATGATTTTTGTTTGGACAGACTCAACAGTGTACAAGGAGGCTCGATCTCTGTTAATTCATGTGTTGCCAACAAAATCTCAACTTGGATGGAACATGGTGTGGTTAGATCTATAATATTTAATCTGGATCATGAAATTGAGACTCTATTACGTTGCAAATGGGAAACATCTTTTCCGTTATTGTTGGCTTTCCAAAATTTCACTTCATAGTTCATACCATCTTGGAAGCAGCGCCAAGGGTTCTCAAAGATTCATTTACACGTACACTTGTGGGAAAGGAAAGCACTACAAAAAATGGTTTATATTTCTTCAAACTATAGAACAGATAGTTCTACTACAGTATATATATCCATGACACTTGACACATGACTAGCTAAGCTGGCTACTTGGCAACATGAGCGTAGTGATCAAACCATGCAAACTCACCAAGTATGCCACATAAATGCATCAAGCAATTCACAATTTGCATGAAACTCTATACGTGGTCCACAGCAAACAAACATTAAACCAGGCACAGCCACCCCATCTAAAATCCAAAAGCAACATGCACCACCAGCCTTCCCACATTCCACGTATACCTTACATGCAAAGGCCAAAATCCTCTATAAATTCCCATCACCACAACCCATTCCTCTCACCAAACACAACCCAAAACACTACTACTGTCAATAGCATCATGGCAAAGCTCACTATCTTAGCAGCTAGTCTTGCAGTCTTCCTAGTGATCATTGCCAACACCTCTGCCTACCGAACCACCATCACCACGGTTGAGATAGATGAAGACGATTCAAGGCAATCTAAGTGCCGTGCGCAAGTCCAAATGCAGGACCTGAACCAATGTGAGCAATTCTTAAAGCGTGCAATCCAGGGCCAGGGGTACCTGACCTTGGAAAGAGACTCAAACCGTCCAGATCAGCCGCACCTTCAGCAATGCTGCCAGCAGCTGAGGCAATTGGATGACAAATGCCAATGTGAAGGGATATTTGAAGTGATAAGGGAGCAGCAGGGAGAGTTGGAAGGCCAGGAGATGCAAAAGATGTCGCAGGCGGCTAGTAACTTGCCAGCCATGTGCGGTTTGAGAGCCCGCCGTTGCAAAATCAAGTCGTCTGAGTGGTTCTAGAGATGCAAAGCAGTACTGCACTAAAACTTCACTCCAGTAGAGACTTATGATAGGAATGAAAAATATGCTAGTAGGCACACTACCGTGTGCTTTGATAGAGAGTCTGTAAACTGCTTTTATAATAAAATGGTGAAGTTATGTTCAATATTAGGTGTAAATATCGGTGGGTTCTACTAGTCAAGCAAGTGATTATGATCTCGAACTCGTTTACACTAAAAATTTAATTAGTGTATTAATGTGAGGTAAAAATAATTATCTTCGTAAGTTCAAATGATATTTTAACTTGAAAAGAAAAAGAAAAATGTTATTTTAACTTAAAAAGATAAAAGAAAAGAAAAAAAAAAAAAGTGTAAATATATTTTGTTACACATTTGGTGTATATATATATATTATCCTATAATCCGATAGAAGAAAATCAAAAACTTTAAAGCCCGTTTTCCCAGTACATGAGCTAACACTATTGGTCTGTCTTTTGACCCAACTAAAAATATACAGAAGTAAATGAATCTAATATCTATTTCCTGTCAACGAAGTGCATCTTTTGTTCCCTCTTTGAGAGAGAGAGAGAGACGTATGAATTATGATTAACAAGGTTCACCACAGATTATTGAGGTTACACTTTTATATTACCAAGTCTCCGAAAGAGAATTCATTTTTGCAGTCAATTGGTTATTCTTGTTTTCAATTATTTTTAACAAGACAACTTTTTTTTTTTAATTTCAATAGGCCGAATTTATGGATAACCATTTGATGCATATGCTGATATGCAGTGCACTTGAAAGGATATCAGAATTGCTAAGCCTTTCAAAACACTAATAGCATCGGATTGAGATTATATAGGACTTGGAAGTAAATTATATGAACTCCGGGTTTGAAAATCCTTCCACTCCTTATTTTTGTTTTGTTTTATGGTACTGAGTTAGAAAATCCATTCTTGTTTCTTATCTTTTAAGCGACGGATGCGCTAAGAGTAACCAACTAAAGACCATATTGGCAAATGCATTGAGAAACCAGAGCACAATCATTTGCAACTTGCAAGTATGAGTATCATATAGGGCGCATGTTGTTTCCTTTGGATGGTCCATAAACTCTATACCATGCTTCTTACTGTTGGCTAAGAAGCTCTCTGAAAGCCTAAAACGGCAGTTTGATGATCATCACCTAATCTAAAGACGCACGCATCAGCTTCTTTCCCCTGCTACTTACATGCTTTAACAAAGCATTCCTATCCATATAATCCCACACGGACCACAGCTATATTCCTATTCTTAAATATGAAGCAGACCATAACCGGAAGAAGCGAGTTCAGTCTATGCAAGCAACGAGCTAAACACACAGGACAAACTAAGATGAACTTCTAGGGCGCCTCTATATTCCAAATGCAGAACCTCATACAGGCTACACAATCAATTAACTGCTTAATAATAATAACAATAGGAAAAAAAAAAAATTTATACCAAAGAGACAGCATATGCATGCATGAAAGAAAAAAACTTTATTCAAATGACTTAATAACATGACCAGGATATGGCCATAAAACAAGTTTAGGATACGACGATTATAACCATACACCAAATTAAAACAAGTTTAGAACATATTATGAGCCATTAAACGATGCGGCAGGTAAACTAAAAAGAGAGCATAAAAGCATTAGAAAGACCCAAGACAATGGACTCGACCATGGAACCACAACCCAGCTTAGAAACCACCACGGAGGCGAAGGACAAGGTGCAGAGTAGACTCCTTCTGGATATTATAATCAGCCAGAGTCCTTCCATCTTCAAGCTGCTTGCCTGCAAATATAAGCCTCTGCTGGTCTGGAGGAATTCCCTCCTTGTCCTGAATCTTTGCTTTCACATTATCAATTGTATCAGAACTCTCAACCTCCAAGGTAATGGTCTTCCCTGTCAAGGTCTTAACGAAAATCTGCATTCCACCACGCAGGCGCAGCACCAGATGAAGGGTAGACTCCTTCTGGATATTGTAATCTGCTAGTGTCCTTCCATCTTCAAGCTGCTTCCCTGCAAAGATAAGCCTCTGCTGGTCTGGTGGGATACCTTCCTTATCTTGTATCTTCGCCTTGACATTGTCGATGGTATCTGAGCTTTCAACCTCCAAGGTTATGGTTTTTCCAGTCAAAGTCTTCACGAAAATCTGCATTCCACCACGCAATCGCAGCACCAAGTGCAGGGTCGACTCCTTTTGAATATTGTAATCAGCTAAGGTCCTTCCATCTTCCAACTGCTTGCCAGCAAAAATCAGCCTCTGCTGGTCTGGTGGGATACCCTCTTTGTCTTGGATCTTAGCTTTCACATTATCAATAGTATCAGAACTCTCAACCTCTAAAGTAATGGTTTTTCCAGTCAAAGTCTTGACAAAAATCTGCATTCCACCACGGAGACGCAGCACCAGGTGCAAGGTGGACTCCTTCTGAATATTATAGTCAGCGAGAGTCCTTCCATCTTCCAATTGCTTCCCAGCAAAAATCAACCTCTGCTGGTCCGGTGGGATACCCTCCTTATCTTGGATCTTTGCCTTTACATTATCAATAGTATCCGAGCTTTCAACTTCCAAAGTAATAGTTTTGCCGGTCAAGGTCTTCACAAAAATCTGCATTCCACCTCGGAGACGGAGCACCAGGTGGAGGGTGGATTCCTTTTGGATGTTGTAGTCTGCAAGGGTGCGACCATCTTCCAGCTGCTTGCCGGCAAAGATCAACCTCTGCTGGTCTGGTGGGATACCTTCCTTGTCTTGGATCTTAGCTTTGACATTATCAATAGTGTCGGAGCTCTCAACCTCCAAGGTAATTGTTTTGCCAGTCAAGGTTTTAACAAAAATTTGCATTCCACCTCTGAGACGGAGCACCAAGTGGAGGGTGGATTCCTTTTGGATATTGTAGTCAGCAAGGGTGCGACCATCTTCGAGCTGCTTGCCAGCAAAGATCAACCTCTGCTGGTCTGGTGGGATACCCTCCTTGTCCTGAATCTTAGCTTTGACATTATCAATAGTGTCTGAGCTTTCAACTTCCAAAGTTATGGTCTTCCCAGTAAGGGTCTTAACAAAGATTTGCATACCACCTCGGAGGCGGAGCACCAAGTGAAGGGTGGACTCCTTTTGGATGTTATAGTCAGCCAAAGTGCGACCATCTTCGAGTTGCTTGCCAGCGAAGATGAGCCTCTGCTGGTCTGGTGGGATACCCTCCTTATCTTGAATTTTGGCCTTTACATTGTCAATGGTGTCAGAGCTCTCTACCTCAAGGGTGATGGTCTTGCCAGTAAGTGTCTTTACAAAGATTTGCATACCACCTCGGAGGCGGAGCACCAAGTGAAGGGTGGACTCCTTTTGGATGTTATAGTCGGCCAAAGTGCGACCATCTTCGAGCTGCTTACCAGCAAAGATCAACCTCTGCTGGTCCGGAGGGATACCCTCCTTATCTTGAATCTTAGCTTTGACATTGTCGATGGTGTCAGAGCTTTCCACCTCAAGTGTGATGGTCTTACCAGTGAGAGTCTTAACAAAGATCTGCATCTGTTTAATTCAAAATAAAAGTTCAAAACATATGTTAGATTAACTGGGTCTAACAAGAACAATCTCATACGCATACATTCAAAATCAATTCAAAAAAAGAACACAAAGAATTATTGGTGATGCCTCATCAAATTTGATGGGGTCGCATCTTATGTATAATAATAAACTTCTGTTGCAATCTAAAACATTCACAGTACAAATATCCTAAAGATTAACCTCCCTTTACTTCACTGATTCAGGTGAAATTTGAAAATTGTCAACCTTTTGCATTATGGATTTATTTGAACAGTTTGCTGTAACCCTATTATAGATTCTCCCTTTTTTTTTTTTCTTTTTTTTTTTTTTTTGACAATAAAGATTCTCCCTTTTTTTAAAATAAAACTAGATTGAAAGGAAATTGCAAAGATATAAATAATCCAAAAAGGAAATCAATTAAGAATTTTAGAGATAAAATTTCAAAGAATTATCAAACATGATTATCCAAAATCGAAACTTTCTCTCATCATCTAACACAGCCCACACAAACCCAATTCACAAGTTCTCAAATTTAGCTCAACTTTTCAATCATCCCATATAAATTACAAAAAGTCAACAAATTTCTCAAAATTTCAGAAAAAGATCAAAGAAAATATTCAACAAATCAAGCAGCTATCAATCAATAATCGAACAATTTATAGCGAATCCATCAATTAATTCAATATAACAAACAGCAAATCAATTTTAATATATCTAACACAGATCGAACCCTAAAAGAGATTATCTTTTACAAATAGCATACAAATAAAATTCACCTAAGCATCGATCATTCAATAGCTACACGTAAAATCTATAAGCACAAAGATCTGAGCTAAAGAGAGAGATCAAAAAGCACATACCTTGAGAGAGAAAGATTTGAAGAGAAACGCTGTGAGATTTTTGAGAATTCCTTTTGTGAGTCTGTGAAGGTAAAGAGGTTCTTTGTGCTGCCTTTATAGGTGGGATTGTCGAATTCATGAAGTATTCGTTGAAAAGTTCAACCAACAGTATGGTGCCACGTGGTAATTTGAAACCACACGCCAAGATTGAATTCCTTCCCTTCTCGAATCATCCGGTCTCTTTTGGCTTTTCTTTTGGGAAAGGTTTTGCTCACCCCACGCTTCTTCAAGATGTGTGTGCACACGTTTATTTATTTATTTTTATATAAGGGTTTAAAGAAATGAATAATAATTAAAAGACCCTGTAAAATAAAATATTAGGATTTTTTGAATTAATTTTACTTATCTAGATTTTTGAAATGAGTGGATTGAATTTGGTTATGTCAACAAAATTTAAAATCAATGTTGATTATCACTAATTTGATATTTGTTTTTAAATTATGAATGATGATGGATACGATTTTAGATATTTCGTGATGGAGTTATCTTAAGAAAGTAAGAAGATTTTAGTTTTAAAATAATATGTGAATTGAGGTGGATTTATCAAAATATGTTGCTTGTCAGTGATTATGAAAGATATAGTCTTTGCCATTATGGTGGGAAGTTAAAGTTTTTTTAAATACAACTTTTGACACTAAAAGTTCTTTGTCATCTTTTCTAATGGTATGTTTGGAACAGATAGTGAAAAAAGAGGAAAGAAAAGCAAAGGGGAAGATAATGAAAAATACTTTTGAAACTAAAAGTTCTTTATCATCTTTCCATTATCCTCTACTCTATTCTCTCCACATCTTCATCCATCTAAACATAAGATAATAGATGACCAAATGAGCCCATAACAATCCCAAGTCAATACTTATTTAACAGCTTTTATAATGGCTAAGTTTTACTCATCCCACATATTTCCATTATATATATAGTGGTATCATGCATGTATTTTATTTAATCTATGATAATAAAATGCTTTGCAAAATAACATATATTAATAAGTTAATTAAATTCCTTAAAATATGAAAAAGTCCCCCTCATGAGTCATGACCAATCTCTTCTTTCCCATTTTCAAACATATATTTATAGTCAATATAATCAATGGAATGTGTTATTCACTTGAAATGCTATTGCAAATTGGAATAAAAAAAGAAAAAAATTACTTTGTGTATATTGGATGAGAGAACTACATATTAACTACACTCCAAGAAATAGTTGATGACTCGAATAGCTATTTTATTAGCCAAAAAGAAAAAAGAAATAATTGAGGGATGAAATTCTAAACACGCGCTATGGAAGGGGCTGAGTATTGCCATTGTGGAGCGACCGAATGGATCGTAGCCCGTGGAGATCGCTTTCGCCGTTTGTATTTCCTAAGCCGCGGTAACCAAGTGTTGGGCCAGTCCGTGTAATTGGGCCTGACTATTTATTGGGCTTAGGAGGATTCATTAGCCCAAATCTCTTCCTCATACTTGGGCCTGCCAAGTCTTTCACTGAAACTCGAAGCGTTACTGAGTCACAGAAACACTCAAATTTCTCGAACCAAAAAAAAAAGCAAATCTCTCAAAGAAAAAAGCTCGATTCAGATCTCACATGGCTCCCGTTGCTCCTCGAACCGGTGATGCAATATTCGCCAACGTCGAACGCGTGGTAAGATTTTGATAAAACCAAGAATTAGAACCAAAATCGAGCTAAAAAGTAGCTGTTTTTTTTTTTCGATTTCAATTTTTTTCCGATTTGACTTTCCTTTTCATTTTCTCGGGAACCAAACGGAACTTTAACGAAACTTTGAAAAAACTTTAATTGTGTAGAATGCGGAGCTGTTTACCTTGACGTACGGTGCAATTGTGCGTCAGTTGCTTACGGATCTGGAGGAGGTTGAGGAAGTCAACAAACAGCTTGACCAAATGTAAATTTTTTATTTATTTAATTTAAATTTCATAGATTTTTATTTGTGATTTATGCCATTTCATAAATGTTTGATCTTGAAGATAATTATGGTTTTGAATGTTTTAAATTCAATTTTGGTTTTAAGAATTGTATTTAGAGTTAATTGGACACTTATTATAATTTTGACTTTCACAAATTCTCTAATGGCAAAAGATTATAGAACATAATCTGAGCCTTTTTATGATGGGGCTTGACCAAAAAGGCAAAAACTTTGGAAGGATTTTGATTTGCATGTGAGCGTTTATGTTGGATTGATATTTATAATTGAAATAAATGGATTATTTTATAGTTGTCATTGTGGAAAATCCCTAGACATTACAAATTTACAATATAAAAATATACCCGGAAACTGGTTCTGGCAGGTGGGGGTCAGTTGCCTGTAGGTTTTACAGGCGAGTCTAAAGGGTTTTCTTTTGGAAGGTATGTGATCAGAAGTTTTTGAATGGGTTAGGTGCATATTTGAAGACTCTTTATGATTAGATGTAGTCTATATGTCAAGGATCAGCCTCACAAATCTATGCTTATCTACTTATATGCTTTTGTTGCTGTTTACTTTCTATGATTACTTCAAATGAAATTTCTTTTACTTGTGAAAAAAGCTTTATCTGATATCACATTGTGAACACTGATATTTTTGTCAATTCTAATGGGTAATCTCCTACTGCCAATGACCCTTAATTTTTCATATTAGAGCATCTAATGCAGAATTGTTGATTAGATGATTATAATATCAGAGTGATACTATGTTAATTTGACTAGTTAATTACCTTGCAGGGGTTATAATATTGGAATAAGACTGATTGATGAGTTTCTAGCGAAATCTAATGTCTCCAGATGTGTTGACTTCAAGGAGACAGCTGAAGTAATTGCAAAGGTCTGTTATCATCACTTGCTTCTTTAACTTTTTTATTTTTATAAGTACTTGCTTCTTTACACATTTGAATTATATGTTGGCTCAATCTTTCCTCGTACTTGTCCTGGCCAGTATTACTACTATTCCAATTCATGATCCTTTTCCTTGAGCAATACTTATATTATTTCATATAATGAACTGGATGTTTTGGGTTCTTATTTAATAAGTTGGGATCAATTTTGTAATAAGGTAATAAGTAATAAAAGACTAACTTGAATTCAACGAAAACAAAGCCTATGACATTTAGGATGTCCTAGAAAATTCTAGACTCAACTAAACTACCAAAATACACTTAATTTGCAACGGTTTCAGAAATAACAGTTTTGTCCCTAAGTACAAAATTTTTTTTTTTGGTACTTAGGGACAAAACTGTTATTTCTGAAACCGTTGCGAATTAAGTGTATTTTGGTAGTTTAGTTGAGTCTAGAATTTTCTAGGACATCCTAAATGTCTTAGGCTTTGTTTTCGTTGAATTCAAGTTAGTCTTTTATTACTTATTACCTTATTAGGTTTTTAGTTTACTAGTCAAAATAGGAGTCCGAATCTACTAGTACAAGTAAGATTCCTTATTTATATGGAGTTGATTTATAAAAAGGTTTGTATTTTGAGCAATGAGGCATGTTAGCCTTTGTGTGTATTTTTTCCCTTTCTCTTCTTCCTTACAAGTCAAATAGTTCGCGGATACTATTCATACAGCCCTGAACGCCATATATTACTCTTTCCTACTTCTTCCTTACAACCCAAATCCTCTTTCCTATCAAAACCCTAAATCGACCACAGCCACACATAGACAAATTCCCCAATTTGTTTTACGTCACACATGCACCAGTTGTCTGACGCAGGGTCTCTAACCTAAGACCTTACCTTCCACCTTTCTCTTACAAGTGGAGGAGGCACCATTTTAAGCTAGAGCTTGTTGGTGCAAATAGTTTGTATTTTATTCAGAAACAAAGCCCTTGGAAATTGTTCCATGGTGTAGTGTAGGAAAATGATTTAAGACCTCATCTGGTGAAGGTAGTATGTTCTCCTTTCGTACTCAAGGAGTTTGGGGGTTAGGAGCTTCAACCTCAGTGGCTTGTCATAGGGCTATAATTCAGGGAAGGATGGAGACAATGGACTTTTGCTGAATTGAGGAGCTATCTTGGGTTTGTTCTATTGAAATGGCATTAAAAGTGCTTGGAAATCATTTTTTGAGATTAGTATTTTTTTATGTTGGAGCATGATTTTAGCATGATCTTGGTTGCCAGTTGCCTCCATAAAAATCTTGTTTCTACGCTTATCACTTATGTTTAAGACTTATCTTGTAGTTTATTGTATAGGATAGGCTTGATGATAACTTACATTGTTATATTTCATCACTCACTTTTACATGTGGTGAAAGTTTTCGCTCAAGTGATAAGAATAACTCCACCTACCCTAACTTTAAAAAATCTATTTCATCTCTGCAATGCCAACTTAAGGTGGGCAACCCAAAACCTCTATAGGTTTGGGTTCTGGTGACTATTTCAGCTTTTAATGTTGTTATTCTTCTTCTTTTGATTGGTAAGTTATATATGCCCCTGGTGGGTTTGGAACCCATTGATCACACCCTGCAACCTGTTCTGCTTTATTGGTTGGATTTGGTCAGCCTTCGACCCAATCCAATCCACCAGGATTACAGCTTTAGGAGAACTTCTGGCTCACATGACAGAGTCAATATAAGGTCTTTTGGGTGGGTTCTGATAGAATGCATTTTTCACTTTGCTTGTTTCATATTAGCATGGATCTAGTTGGCTCTCCATAACATGCATTTTGCACTTTGCTTGTTTCATATTTACATGAGGTTTTAAAGTTGGAGCATTCTTATATTTGCTAGATTTGAAAATAGTTGCTATGTCAAGTATGTGTGATTGCTGCTGTACATTATAGTGCATCAAATTTCAATCTTAAAGTATTAAATATGTATTTGTTCATATATGTCCTAATGATAATTCATTATACAGGTTGGTTTTAAAATGTTCTTAGGGGTCACTGCATCTGTAAGCAATTGGGATGCTGATGGAACATGTTGCAGTATTCTTCTAGAAGATAATCCACTGGTAGACTTTGTTGAGCTTCCTGACACATGTCAAGGTCTATACTATTGCAACATTTTAAGTGGAGTTATCAGAGGGGCATTAGAGATGGTAAGTAACATCTCCTGCTGAATAGCTTTAATATTGTCCTCTTATTGTCTTCCTGATCCTCTGCACATTATAAGAATATATCACAGACCATCTTCACAAATTGGCTTCTCTTATTGTGAATTATGCAGTTGAAACTCTAGTCTTCTAATATTTCTCAGTCTTGTTCATCTAAAGTGTAGATTACATCGAGTATGGCTGAGAAAGCTAGATCTTGTGTGGAGTAACTAAGGCCTCACACCTTGATATCTTCTTCTTTTCTGTCCCTTTGTTTTTGTGAAATTCATTTTTTTTTTTCTATTTTAAGGAAATGGGGGTACCTCATGGATGGAAAGGCATGGTCCTCTGTTTTGCTGCATGTTGATAAATTTGATATATTCTGTGGTTACTAGCTTGTTAGAAGATCAAAGTAGTAGAAGAAGAAAACTCTTTTGTGTTCGGATTTTCATTTCTTTTGTTATTTACCCCTTAACACTGAAGTTTTCCTGAATTTTATTTTTTGGTAATTCAGATTTTTATTAAAGCTCAAAACACAGGCCATAGCCTAAATACAGAAGAGCCCATAAAGGGCATACAACAAGAGTCCTTGACACACCCAACATCATGGGAGACCAATCTACACACTACAACCAATACACAACTCTATATGGGGCAGAGATGGAGTTTCCAGTTATTGCAGAGCATTCTATTTAGAATAGAATTATTGACTCTAAAGGAGTCCAATCTAGCTTTGACATATCTACAAATATCCTGCACTATCTGCTCCTCAGTTTTAATTTTCCCACCGTGAACTCTAGCATTCCTTTGAAGCCATAGGTGGTATACCGTAGCCCACCAAGCCACTTTACAGAGAGAAGTACGAAAACTCTCCTCTGTTTAGCTTTTGCCTTGCTATCAAAACCTTTTAAGATATGCAGCCATACAAATCTTTATTAACTCTCTTCAACTTAGCTTTAACAGCTTTCAATCTGCTGTAAAGCCTAAACATATGAGAACCTGTAACATCAGCAGACCAAGCATCCTCAATCCAATTAAGGAAATCATTATGTTCAGTCTAGATATTGAAGAATTTAAAAGGTTTTGGACCAAAATCCTGCCTCCCCAATAGAAATATAAGCCATTGAATGGTCTGAGACCCCTGGGGGAAGGAAATGGACAATGCACCAAGGAAAAAGATGCAGCCACTGATGATTAACAAGCACCCTGTCAAGCTTCTTCATAACAAATACCCCATCTTCCCTTCTATTAGTCCAAGTATAATAACAACCCACTGCAGGATGATCTTCTACTCCAATAGACTCAGTACAAGCCAAAAACTCTTGCTCATATGAGTTAAGGATCATGTTACCAAGTTTCTCAGAAGGATCCTTAATGACATTAAAATCCCCAGCAAGAAGCCATGGTGAATCACCAATACTAATTTGAAAAGCTTCCAAATCAGACCACAGTGCTGTTCTATTCATTCCATCATTAGAAGCATTGATGAAAGTAATGAAGAAAGTACACTGCATATCAAGCATTTGGACCCAGCAGTGAAGACACTGGGCAGATCTAGATATGACAGTAACTTGATAACAATTAGTTTTCCACAAAAGCCAAATTCTGCACAATTGCTGATCAGAGAAGCAAGTTTCACAACCCCACCCAGGCAGGAACCTATCCTTAATAGTGGTGAAGTTACAATCCTTGATTCTTGTTTCCACCAAACAGACTAAGTTTGCTTTACATGAATTGATTTGCTTCCTAACCTCACACTGCCTTAGAGGGGTTATTTAAACCCCTTACATTCCAGACAAGTGCATTCATGAGGTTACCAGAGGAATAGGAGGAGGATTATCTCTTCCTCTGAAACCCTCACCAACCCCCTTCAAGCCACCTTTGCGTTTAGATTGATATTTGAGCTTGGAACTGCTTTTAAGGGCCTCCTCAATAACTTGCTGCACAGTAAGGTTAGAGAACCCAATTGAAGGAGAAGAAATAACCTCAGTTTCCTCCCTGTCTACATGATTGAGAGCAGCAAATTTATTATGCTCAGAAAAAGATTCTTGATCCTTCTTCCCTTTGGATCGCTGTGGGGACATATTCTGCAATGGAGGCTGCTCAGTTAAGACAGTAGTATTAGTGCCTAGCTGTTGTTTAGGCTTCCATTGCTTTTTAATTTTGGGACCATGACCAGGATCTCCAGGAGCACCACACTCTCTTGTCAAATGTCCAAAAACACTACATTTCTTACATTTAACAGGGATCCAAGGATATTCAATCCCAACCACAAAAGATTGCCCATTACCCATGTCCACTTCAATCTCCTTTGGGAATTGAGTATCAATATCCACCCCTACAAAAACTCTTGCAAACCCCAACCTAGAATTAGATTCCGTGTTAGCATCGGCATATAATGGCTTTCCCACTCCACTAGCAACATAACTCAGGCAAGTGGGGTTCCAGTATTCAATGGGAAGGTGCAGGATCTTGATCCAAATAGGGATTTCTTTTAGAGACAAATCCATAGGTTGTAACCCTGGTTTCCATTTTCTCAAGATTAACGGTTTGTTAGCAATATGCCAGATTCTAGACTCAAATACACTATCTCTACTCTGAATGTCTGCAAATTTAAACAAGAAAAGGCCATTATCAAGAGAGAATGTATCAACCTTACCAAATTGGCCCCAAAGAGCATCCACCGTTCGTTTGACAAGCCAAAATGGAAGTGATTTTTCCAGAAATTGACCAACAAGACTGGATTCCCATTTGGCTATGCCTTCATCAACAGCTTCCTGTGGAGGCTTGACCACCACCTTCCCCTCCACTTTCAATGGAGCATGATATTCCAGCTTCGCTCCAGTCCTCTGCTCATCTAGGAACAAAGCCCTCCAACTCCGCTCAGGTTCTGCAGTGAAATTATTTGTGATGCCAGCTTGATCCGAATCATCCAAACCCAAATCAAGATGCCCAGCTTCTCCTGAAGAATCCTCAAGAACATCAATTGCAATACTCGCCTTAGAATTACCCACCTCCACTTGCAAAGAAGAAATACCATGTGAATCTCCAATCGTGACCCCCATGGCATCCATACAAGTAGAAGAAACAAACCCAAAAGGGTTATCCTCCTTATCCAAATCAGATAAGGTGGCCCAATTCAAATTGTCCTCATGAGTACCCCTACACAGTGGTACCTGACCAGGATCATGAGCAGGGGAATCCTCTAGAACCACTCCTTCACAGACTTGCTCATGCACCAACCCCTCATCACAAGAATGGATGTGCAAAGTAGAGCAAGGGTTTGCAAGTGGCAATTCTTGCATTTGGCTTGAAGCATCCTTGAAGGGTCGCCCACGGCCTTTCTTGCCGCCGCGCCGATTCACCATGATAAAGAGACCAATCAGAAAGCACAATGAAATTCCAATGGAAGTTCAAGAACCTCACACTATGCCAGAGTTAGTTAGACCTGCCTAACTAACAGGATCATGAGCACAATAGTTTTCCTGAATTTTAACATTTCTCAACATCTTATACCTGATTAATATATGAATAAAATTGTGTTAATTGCAAATTTTCTTCTTTTTAATAGAGGAATGATCTGCTTGCTGCTCTGCTATTTACTATAGTATCTCAATCAATGTATCTTGGGCGATGTAGATGGACTCATATAGTGCTTTGCAATATTTTCCCATGTGCAGGTGTCCATGAAGACTGAAGTCACATGGCTTCGTGACATGCTTCGAGGTGATGATGCATTTGAGTTGCAGGTGAAACTTCTGAAACAAGTTCCAGAGGAGTATCCATACAAAGATGATGAGTAACATGTTAACAAGGCTTTTATGTGATATGTATACAATATATGATTCTTGTTTGTTCTTTCGATCCCAAAGAATAGAATGTTGGTAGCTTATCTTCTCCTCTAATGCACATTTTCTTTGAAACTTTAAGTCGATTTTATTTCTTTAATATATATGCCACTTGTTAGAAGGGATTACGATTGACCATGACAACCACCATTGATATCTAATTCAAAATGGTTCTCCAGGAAAAGAAAATCAGAAAATGAACTGTACGACTATGAAGCACCATGAAGCACTGATATTCCAAAAATGGTGCTGTACTTGTACCAGATATTTTTTGAGTACTCGCCTCTGTACCCTAGGCGAACCAAAAAATTTAAAAAAATATATATTTTTCTTTCATTTTTTCTTCTGTATGTCACAAAAATAGATAAAAGTAATAAAAACATAAACGTTAAGTGTAACTATATGGATGTACACTTCTTTTATATACTCTTTTGGATCGTGATATGTAATTTAAATACTATTTAATGACAATAGATATACTTTATTATCCCTAGTTGATCTTAAATTCATATATGGTTAACAATATATGAAAAATATATGCATAATAATATATAAAAAAAATTTAGTAAAACATATATTTTGCTGTACTGTATCCTATTTTTCTAAGAATTATCGTATCGTCGTACCAATATCGATACCCATACCCGTGCTTCTTGGATGTATGATTATTCATGGAGAGGATAGCCTTCAGTATGCTAGAAATTGTATCCCATATTAGATGTGGTGTTTAAGTGCATGAATTGAACTCTTTCCTCTAGTAGTAATATTTTCAGTATTCTCATGAATTGAAATCTTTGCTAATAGATTTTGTTGATTCTCAAAATGGTACCCAAACAGATTCTTTCTAGTTAAAATGAACTTATTTCTTGATTTAAATTAAATATTATAAATTTAAAGATGTATAAAGCATTTCAAGTAAAATAGAGAGGATCTTGTTCCTACAAGATATGGTGTTTAAGCGCATGAATTGAAATCTTTTCTAGTAGTAAAGGATTTTGCATATTATGGAACTAGGGTGTAAGAAGTTGGTGTGCACGATTATTTGGATACTATAAATTACAATTTCTTGCATGTAGGAGAAATTTTTTTGTTTTTTGTTTTTTGGTGAAATGGAAATTGCATTAAATCAAAAAAAGAAAAAAGGTTACAACGCACGAGGGGACGAGACCCCCCAAATATTTGCCAAAATTTAACTTACAACAAAAGAATGGTGAGAAACAAATAAAGAGAAAGGATCATGAGTTTTGTTTTCCACCTTAACCGAAATATACATGTTGAGATTTGTTTTCTCCCTTAGTTGAAATATCCACACTAAAATTATTTTCATGCTAAAATTCCTTTTAGGTTGCACATAGTGAAAGCGGGTCTCCTCAAAAGGTAGGATGAGGTACTTGCATGTAAAACTTTTAGGACAAAAAAATCTAGCTCATCAGTTTTCAAATTTCAACTCAACGGGAGCAAATCACTTGTATATGGTGAACTTACAATCCCCAGTATGACACTGTCAGCTAGTTTAATATGGTGTTAGCTAATTAATCAACAAACAGAGGTGTCAAACTCACTATGCTTAAATAGATTTTACCTTCTCCTCCACAACCAAACAGTCTCAAATCTTTATCACAGGTCACATAGCCATGAATTGACATTGCCAACCTCCATAGCTTCTCAGCTTGTGTCGTTTACTCATGTCCGTCCCTGACGTTGTCGTTGAAATGGAACTCCATAACCCATGGTTACAATGTTGGCTTCGATTCCAATGAAGCCACATTATTAATTAGATGCAAAAGTGATACATGAAGTGATAACATGCACAAAAGAGATTAGGTTTTCATCAGGTAGCCTTAAGTAAATATCAGGTGAGATTTTCTTACATTAAAGCATGTTCATGCATAGTTGGCATAAAAAATGCATCTTTGTTTGGGACAAAATAAAATAAAATAAAAAGTTACTCAATTTCACTTTTTATCATGTTTAAATTTGATAAATATTTTGTTGATAATTGATTTTTTTTGTTTATATCATTTATGTTACTATTGTGATTGTGACTCCCATGATATATGATGGACATTGACGTGTTTGTTCTTGTTTTTTTTTTCGTTCTATAATTGTGTATGGATAGATTGTCATCGGTTTTACGTCTTAGGAGACAGACTCCTAATTGGGCGAGAAGATTGCCTAACACAACTTTATCTCGTAAGCCTCCAAACTAGAATGTAGATTACAACTTTACCCTTTTAATTTTTGTTTTCTTTAGATTGCAACTAAACTCAATAGCTATTTGAACTCATATAATATGTTAGTTTAGTAACAAAGAATTCCATTCTAAAGTTTTGTTCGAAAAATTGTTAGGAGTAAATGAAAAATTGCTTTCTAAAAGTGAGTCTACATGGGTTAGGCCCAGTCCATCCAATTTATGTATTTATTAATACATTATTTATTCTTATAAAATGTTGTGTCTTTTCTGAAAAGTTATAATGGTTCATCTCACACATTTTCCGAACAGATGTGACTCTATCTATAAATAGAGTATCCCCTCATTCATTTAAAAAGTTTTTTTTTTTTTTTAAATTGTTTTGAGTTAGTTATTTCCTTACGATTTTGAGAGTCTCATCTATATCTATATCTATATAATATATAATAACAGAAGACATGAGCGTTAAAACCTAAGAATGTCTCACATCATGACAAGTGGCATGTCTATCTATCGTTTAAATTTTTGAAGTGATATGTTGTTTAGATTTCCTAAGTGGTTTGCATGTCTATCTATCGTTTAAATTTCTGAAGTGATACGTTGTTTAAATTTCCTAAGTGATTTGATTTAATAACTGTCAAACACTTTTAAATAAAAATAGATAATAACAAATTCTTGATAATAAATCTCCTACTACTAAAAAGATATCTTAGTAAAATATCATAATAAAAATCTTTAAAATAAAAACAGATAATAACAAATTCTTTAAAATAAGTCTCCTACTACTAAAAGACATCTTAATAAAATATCATATTAAAAATTTTACAATTATGACAATCTCCTAATACTAGAAGACTTCTTAAAGATTATAAAAAAAAATTCATACGTTGTTTAAATTTCTTAAGTGGTTTGATTTAATAACTGACAAACACTTTTAAATAAAAATAGATAATAACCAATTATTGATAATCTTACTGTGTAACTGTGTTAGAAGTACTCTTTTAGTAAAAATGTATTGATTGGTGAACAATTACTTAAGTTATCATTTGGTAAACAGACATACTCCTTGATAGAAAGAAAATAAATAGAGCACGTTAAATTGAAGGTTCCTAATTCTTGCATAATCTGTTTACGTAACATCTAAACAATGGTAATCTGGTACAAGTTTTGTTCTTCTACTTCTTTTTCTTTTTTATTTATTTATTTTTCTATCTTGATCTATTTTTATTTTTGTGTTTTTATACGTTTATATGACTGCAAGGGGCTTTAAATAATGGTAATCTGGTACAAGTTTTGTTCTTCTACTTCTTTTTCTTTTTTATTTATTTATTTTTTCAAACATGATCTTTTTTTATTTTTGTGTTTTTGTACATTTATATGACTAAAGGGGATCTAAGAGACAATTGAACTAAGGTAATCTTTTATTTTTTGTTTGATTCTAACTTATTTTCTGTTTTATCAATTAAAGATAACTATTTTTTCTCAATTATTATACACTATCTAATTTCTTTTATTTTTCTGTTGTTGGTGCAATTCCATCTATTTGTTATTATCAGTTTTATTTTTTTTATGGAACATATTTTCCATAAAATAATTCTGAATATATATTTTGATCATATACACATTATGTGTGTATATAAAGTTTTTTCCGTGCATTGCACAGGTTATATGCTAATTTGTATAAAGAGAGAAAAAGAGACACTAGTTACGTTCGTCGCGTAGATCATTTTATCCTAAGAGACAGACGTTCATGAGTCTCAAAGTACCACTAAGATAACAGTGTGAGGGGCGAAATCTGTCTTAAGGAGATAGCGTGAAACGCTAGACTTGATCTATTCATATTGTATTCACCATGAATTGTTATTATTTATTAATTATGACAGATTTTTTCTTATTGTTTATTTTTACAGAATCACATAATATATGCCCAACAAGTTGATTGGAGGACATTGTCTAACCATACACGTATTGGACATCAACTGAGGAATCTTTGGAAATTTTAGAATTGGTCCGCTGAGGTCCTAAGGATATATTTGGTTGGAGGTTTAAAGTCTTGGGTGAAGAATTTGGTGACTTGTTCTTGATTTTCTTATTAATCAGTCCTTTTTCTTTGCTTGGTTGGTGTTCAACTTTTCATTTCTTTTCTGATTTTGAAACATATCAATGATATCATTGAAATTGAAGCTGTCATTCTTATGATTCTGACCTATATAACTTGATCCCAACGGCCCAATGAGGAATCACAGGAATTAAACACCACAGGAGTCCAATGATTGTGACTATGATTTATGTAAGGTTAGGTTAGGTTTATAATCATTTGACAGCTGATGCACTTTGGAATAAAATATCACCTTAAGCAAATAACACTCATGATTAGTATTGTTTAGTTCTCTCCATAAATATAAACAGGATTCAAATCCCTCCACTCTCATTTATTTGTGGTAACTTTAGCATTTTCCTTATAATTAATATCTTATTGCGAATAGCTTATTAACTCATTTGGTATCAAATGTTTTTTTGGATACTTTGATAATTGAGGAAGGGAAAATATGAACCTGGATGTTTTCGTTAAAACACTAGAAAATGCTAGTTGAGTTACAAGATCCTTGACATTGGTGTCATTTCAACAACGTGGTAAAGAATCTTGAATTAACTTTTGCGATTACTAACACATACTTGTAAAGGTTAAGCAGTAAAATTTGTAATATTACTAACATCACTCTTAATACTTTTAACCCCAAGTATCTAAACTATTTTAGGAGTTAGAATAAACATTTTGAGATTGGATTAGAGATATATTTTCAATAATTAATTGTGCATATTGCAATTTATATTTGGTCGTCGACTTCAATAATTTTTTTTTTCTTATAATAAGTGGGGTCGGGGGATTTCAAACCAAATTATCTCAATAGATAATAAAATAGGGTAATTTTACATATTGAGTTACAAAACTCTTGACAACTTCAATAATCATTATACACGAGGGGTATTAAATCGAATTCATTACTATAAATGTTAGTTGTTGTTCATGTACTAAAATTGGCCTTTAAATAGTGGAAAGGATTAGATACAGTGTCCTAGTGTATTGGACCCAACATATGACCAAAAATGAACAGAGTTGTTGGGTCTAGTAGACTCTTGGACCCAAGCAGAATCCTTTAAATAGAACCTGAAAATAAACCTACCCGTTCAGGGCTAGGGTCTCCTGTATTAATGCTGCAGGTGGGATTGTCCAACAGTGAGACACAATAAACTTGGCACCTTTGGTGTGGAAACCCCACGGTACCACTAGTTATAACCTATAATGGTGTTGCCTTGTTGGTAGGATTTGACAGTTGACACTTGAACGAGAACAAGACTGTAAGGAAAGAAAAAAAAAAAAAAAAAAAAAGGAACAAAACTGACATTGTGGTCTAACATTATTGTCAATACATTATCTTCATTTTGTCCTGGATTGAAAATGGAGGAACTTTCCATTTTCTCATGAAAAAATTATAGGCTAAAATTCAAATTACATCTCCTAAGTTTAGTCAGTTATCATTTTAGTCTTATAAGTTTCATTTTTATCATTTTAGTTCTCTAAATTTGTTTAGTAATTTATCTATTTCATTTTTGTATGAATTCCCATGAGGTAAGAGTAGGCCATACAATGGAAATAAATCTTCAAGGTATACACCCAATAATTTCACTATTGGAGGGAAAAAATATGTGTCAAAAGAAATGTTACTTGAGTTCGAAGGGTCCATAAAAGAAATAACTGAATGTTTGGGCATGTGACAAATATATTAATTTAAAAATTAAAATGTTTGCAAATGAGTAAAACTTAAATACAGTTTCTTATGTTAGGTAAATTAGATTACCTAATCTTTCCCCCCCCCCCACCTAAATTAGACTACCTAATCGAATTAAAATACATAACTACATTAAATTTAATTAGTCTTAAAAAAATAACATTGTTTGTGTTTAATTGATTAATGCATCTATGTATTTGAATTCAATCAGAAAACTTAATATACTTAATGGCTTAACTTAAGGAGTTGTACCTGAGTTTTAACCTTCTAAAATGCATTATTAAATGGAAAAGTCTACATATTTTAGGGAATCACATTTAAAATGCCACTTTGCCCCTCCCTTTCTTTTATTAGTTATTACTTATTACATTGTATAAAAATTTAATAATTTGAAGGTCAAGTAGCTAGTTTAGTTATATTAAATTTTTTTGCAGTGGTTAAGGGTTTGTAGTTCAACTGGCTAGTACTTCTTAATGCTTTCAATGAAAATATTTAGTATTCAAATTTTCATCTCTCCTAACTATGGAATTATAAAACAAATAAAAAAATCATTTTTGTCAAAAAATAAAAAGAAAGGTCAAATCCCGCTCATGTCTAATAATTAGTTCGTACATTAAACTTCAGAAGCAAGGATTAAGAGTCATATCAATATATCATTAAATAATTGATCTTTGTGTCCAAAGTCACACACTGTAAACATCATATATAGAATAATCAACAGCTAGGATTAACATATTTGGAGAGAGTTCAATGAAACAGATTTGCATGTCATTCACGTATTTGGAGAGAAATCAATGGAACAGATTTGCATGTCTAATCTACCTCCTAATTATCATTGTGGGATCACATTGAACTGACAGACCCTTTTAATAAATGCTATGGACAGCCAAGGATAAAATAAAAAAGACTATTAATCAATAATTAAACAGTCGTTTTAGCTTTTTCTTGGAATTTTTTTTTTCTGAATAAAATATACTGTACAATAGTTACTATTGCACGGTGTAATAGTTTTAGACAATCGAGATTAAAAGTTGATTTTTCAATCTGGACTGCTCAAACAAAATGTAAATTTTTTAACTTTTTACATTTTTTTTTTTAATACATAGGGTATTTACATAAACCCTTTATTTTCAAATCCAAAAATAAGTATTATTACTTTTATTTTCAAAACAAAAATCCAAAAATAGTCTATATTCCAAAATAAAGTAGTTTTTATTCCAAAAACTCCCAAAAAATATAAATAAATATTTTCCATAAGGTACTATTTCAAAGAAAACTCTTTTTTTTTTTTTTTTCCAAAAAAATAATTTTAAATAGTGTTTGGTCCATGAGACCATGATTTAAATCAATTAAGATCATGGACTTCCAAAATCAAGCCAACAAAACCCCCTCTCCAAAAACTAATGCTTGTATTTCCTTGTGATCTTTTGCATGAGAAACATCTTGGTGATCATCTAGATGAAAAATTAAAAAATAACTTTCAATTTCAGCTATCGAAAACTAATGTATGAAATCTCAATCCATCTTTCATAATTTGGCCTTTGGCAGTCTTAGAATCCAAAGTCATGCATATAAAACAAAAGGCTTCAATTATACACATGAAAAAGGTACATCCTATCGTTTACCATGTGACATTCATGATTTGCCACTACCAGCAACTAGTGAACTGCAGCAATCCACGGTTGAGGCGCAGGTGCCACCTTAATTCTATTATGTTTCGTTTGGTTACTTAATAATTTGATGCAGTGCATATGATCTCTGGCCATTCAATGTTATGAACCTTGATTTAACATAAAAAGCACTTTGTTATGCGTGGGTCATACATGGTACATTTAACCAGAAAATGGTCACTGGCTCACTGCCGACTTTGATTATTCAAACTTTGATCTTGTTGTATTACCTTTTTATCTTATCTTTTTTTCCTGCTGGTTTGTCTTCTATCAAGATGGACCCATCCACTTCACAATCACTTAAAGGAAGTCCCAGCAGCCTGTAACTAAATAAATATATAGAAAAATAACAAAGAACAATTATTAGGGGGTTAATTTTATTAGAGTAACATCTAACATGACTTCTAGTTAGCTCAATTGATAAAAAATTTTATGATACTCATTAGTATTTTGATCATACGGTTAAAAGAAAAATCATTATAAAACATGTTCACAGTTCACACATATTTCCTATCAATTTTATGCATCTACATAGTAGATGAAGTCTCAGATAGGTTCTAGTAAGCACAAGTCTCTTATGGTATTCAATAGATAATAAAAAACAATCATTATAGAACGTGTTCAAGCATATTGTCTATATCAATTTCATACAAGAACATACTAGATCAAACTTATGACGGACGTCATCTTGCCATCTGATTTCTAGACAAGATAACAATCATAAAAACCTATGCATGTGCATGGGTATTGGGTTGTGCAGTATTTAAAGGGGTGCTGGCTGACACACCGATTTCAGTATTAACTAGTGTAGACACCCCTAAGCATGACAGACTTCTTAGGTTGTGTCCACATTGCCTTTTAGATCTTTGCATTGATCAAACCTGAATTTTATCATCAAGGGTCAGATTAAAAAGTTAGAATGGCTTTGATGGATGAAAACAAGATGAATGGCTTTAAGTTCTCATATGATTTTTCAGTAACTTTATGAATTATGAAAAAAGTTAGAATAATTTCCTATATGATTCATAAAACACAATTTTATTCATCCCTAATTACACCCATGAATTCCAAATGGATTAATAAACATAGATCATGGAGGACAAAAAAAAAAATTTGTATCTTCAAGCAAATATTAATTCAATCCACGAAGAAAATAGTATGAACTACGAAGGTTGAAAGTCATATTTATTATCTCATCATACGTCTAATTTTTTTCTAACTAAAAAACTAAATAGTGTTTCCAAATAAAAAATTTAAAAATTCAAAAAATAAAAAATAACAAAATCCTTTAGGTGAAACAAAACATATAGTACGGTAGTACTCAAATTCTAAAAGTGCTAAAATTTTAATTTTGGGTCCGAATATACAAATAATTAAAGTATCATGCCAATCACAAACATGGGCTAGATGGGTAGGTGATTTTTTTTTTTTTTTTTTTTTTTTTTTTTTTTTTTTTCATTTCTTTTCTTTTTCATTTTTTTTTTTTTTTTAGGGGGTGGGGGGCGGCCTTTGTCGAAGCTCATGGATCTTTGGTTTTGTACACATTGCTTTTAGATCATGGAAGCTAAAGAGAGATGGGCCTTTTGCACTCATGATAGTTGAGAAACAATGCATATCCATGTATGTAGACACAAATTTCGCGTAAACGTACGCTGTCCCATGGCAGGTGAATCAATTTAATTGGGAGAATGCAACAAATTTTGTACCCAGTATAAAACAACTTTTCCGAGTAATGTTGGAATGATATCCATATTATACTTCATAAGGTAAACCCACTATTAGTTTCGTTTGATTTCAACTGTTGAATTCATGGTTGATTGTTGTAAGATCAGTTTCTATAAAAACTTGAATTACATCTTTAGTTGAAAAACAATTAATACTCTCAATAATAAGATCATCTATTTTCTACTGAGTAAAGTTAGACACACACTTTTTTTTTTTTTTCACAATGGTTGAAGAGACAAATTTAATTAAAGCAACATCACTTTTATACAAGTTTTATTATTAATATCAATTACAACATGTCAACTAGACAGTTGTGAAATTGTTTTGCAAAATTGGTGTCTCTAAATAGCAACGCTTTTCACATAAATTATAGATCTTTTTATCATAAATTATTATAAATCACTATTATGTGAGAGGAGTAGCACGCCGTTATACTCCAAAAATACTAAATAATTACTCATTTAATTAGATTTATTGTTTTCTGCAAAAGAAATTGGAAGCCATGAACTTTCAAAAAATCTTACAGATATAACTTATTTCACAACATGTTAAGATGACAAGTTGTGAGTGGTAAATAATTACTTTCATATAGACCCACTACTGATATCATATTTATTTTCTACCACTCAAAACCTGCAACTTCAACAAATTTTGAAAATAATTGAAGATGAGAGAGAGAGAGAGAGAGCTAGCATTTGGAGAAAAGATAGATAGGGGGCCGGGGGTTGAGAGGAATGCGAGCCAAATGAAATGCAGATTTGATATACCTGGATGAATGAAACCCTTTTTAAACTGCAGGCTTAATCAATATTTAATAGTAATTTCTTTCTTAGTCAAATACAAACAATCTCTCTCTCTCTCTCTCTCTGACCGTTTTCTCTGATGACATCTTTGGCCGCGTGTTCTTTGCTTCAGCCATAGATTCTCAATCAGCATAATTGGTTATTAACTTAATATAATATTATATTCTTGACAACCTACCTGTCCTTATAAATACAACTCCAAGCTTCATGGACTACAATACCCTCTCTTCTAACCCTAGCTAGTTCTTGTCTACTAATTTTCCTGTCACCTAACACGTCTCCTCGAAATGTTCTTTCCAATTCTTGAAGGAGTACTATTGCCACGGGTAACTATAATTATTTTTCTGTTTTTCTTTCTGTTTTTTTGTTTTTTCTGTTGTTTTGAGGCAAAAATATAGAATGAATTGCATTACATGGCCTTTAAATTAAGCAACCAAAAGAATCTGGGAATATATAGTGCTACAGTTTCTTTTTCTCATCTATGTATACTATCTATACCTCTTCTTAATTTTTTTGTGTGTGTCAAATTTTCTCAGTTTTGCAGTTCCATATATATGAATTCCACGACTTGAGCTGTGACCTTGAACGGAAATGCTTGTGAAACTCTATCACAGGTGAGGAAAGTCAAAAATCTAATGTTGCTTGCAAAGTTTGTTAATATATATATATATATATATTCCATGTTTTGTTTTCTCTCTATTTCAATTAAGATTTTGAGTCTATTTCAGGTTTAAGATGTTATTACATGAATCTAATAGTTTACAAATTGTTATATCATTTAAAATTTTAAATGACACGACATTAGATATACATTTAGATTTATAATAAGTTAAAAAAAGAAACTCTTTTTTGACATTGTTTTTTGGACATTTTCAAATGTTATTGTCACATCTTGAGATGTCTCATTCGGTGAATTCACTCAATTGAGCATAGATGCAAATGAAAAGAATTTACAAGAATTATCCAAACATTTTTATGTTTTTCTTCTTTCTCTTCTTCTTAAGCTTGAATAGTTAATTGTCAAAAGTCTTGTAATTTAATTGGTTTTAATTGGTCTCTCTTATGAGGAGCACTTAGGCTCAAATTCCTTCTTCCCCAACTATGAAATTATTAAAAAAAAAAAAATTGAGTAGTTAACTATATTTTTTAGGTGCAAGCCATAATATTAATATTAAAGAATTTTAAGAAAACGTACTTCTTATTACTACTGATGTAACAAGACAACTTAAAATTAATCGGGCAGCCTCACAAGAAGTTGTGTTAAACTCTGAGTCTCTGACTGTAAAAAGTAGTTGGGCACTTTGGATTTTTTATTTTTTTTGGTAACTATATCTAACATTAATTTCAGATATGCATGCATGGAAATATCGCATGCTTGATATTCAGATTACTTTCCATGTATGTAGGATATTCACGCAATTAATTACTTTCTTCGTAATCCAATTTATTATTCAAATCAGGTGTGATAAAAAGCCCAAGACATTCACAAAAATTTTCACCCACCCCCCATTCTCTCCATGGCTTATGAACCATCATTTCAAGAGACCTACAAGACCATTTTACATGACTCTTTCGATGAATCAAATGATAAAAGTTTTCTCATAGTTGAGGAATGCGAGCTACCCTTGATTAATCTCGGTCGATTAAATTTAGAGCAATTGGAGAGAGATAAGTGCATCAATGAGATTGCTCAAGCTGCAAGAGAATGGGGTTTCTTTCAAATTGTGAATCATGGCATTCCTCAAGAGATTCTTAGCAATTTGCGAAGTGAGCAGGTGAAAGTGTTCCACATGCCTTTTGAAAAGAAGGTTGAGGACAAGTTTCTGAACTTATCAGCCAGTTGTTATAGTTGGGGGAACCCAGAGGCTACTTCTATAAAGCAGGTCATATGGTCGGAATCCCTTCACGTATCTCTAGCTGATATTCCAAGAATGGACAATTCTCTCAGGTACAAATCTTTTGTTGATTTTTTCTTAAATATCCCTTCTTTCTTCTTTTTTTCTTTTTTTTTTTTGGGAGTAGTTTATATCTATGGCAATGCATCAATGATTTTTTTCATATAAATATTTTTGGGGATGGAGATCTACACTTTTTTTATTAGATGCGATTAAGTTTGAAACTTATGACATTTGTTCAATTATGATGTCTCTTTATGATAAATTCTTTTTAGTGTAAGCGAAATTCGAGCCTAATTGAATCTTTTATTTGATGACAATAAACTTCACCTATAGCACTAACTAGAATGCACAGAGATCTATACTTTCATTAAGTGTTAGAGCGTTAAGTGAGACCTTTATCAACCTCATATTTCTACAACATATATACTTGCAGTCCATTTCCAGCAATAATATTCATACAATCACAATTATTTAGTAAGGAATTAATATAAAATACCAATCGTTCTATAAAAAAACAAATTAATAATGATAATAATCTTCGGAAACAAAGATTATACCTAATTTGAATAATATTCCCTTTTGTATAGGATCACGTTTCAACCACATCTATCAAAATTGTTACGGCCTAATATACTTATATAGAAGTTGGCTCACACAAATTCTTTTAGGTAATTCATGGTTTTCATTATTATTATGGCAATGGCCACTAATTATCCGATAGTATTTTCAATCTCTAATGCTCAATTGCTCATAGTTTAATATCTTTTTCTTTTATACATATATAGGTTTCATTATTCCTAATGCGTTAATATTATTTAAATATTTCATGATCTCAAAATCTTGTACATCTCAAACATAAAAATTGTTAGGGTTATTTGTAGAAAACCACCCTAAACTCTAGGATAATTTGCAAATTGCATTCCAAATCATGAAAACTTGCAATCAAATACCTCAATTGTAACAAATTTTACAAATGGTATCTCATAGCCCCCGATTGCCCATTAAAATTAACAATCATGTCACCATAAAAATTAGTACATCAACTGACTTCAAGGGAAAAACAAATAAATTAATTTTTTTTATGACCAAGTGACTTGCATGTAATCGTTAATTTTAACAGTGAATCAAACTAGTTTAATAGAAGACACAGTTTAATAGAATAGGCTAATAGCAAGAGTAGGTTTCCCCATTTCTCTAGGCTTCAGCTTACAAAATCCTCAATGATTTTGATACAACCTAGTTAGCAACACAAGGTTCTCTATTAATTTCCCCCCTTGCTTGAGATTATGCTTAACGAGCCTTATTCATTCCTCTGATTTAAAATTACTTTACAAAAAAGAAAAAAGAACCCTAGAGAAAATGTTTACTCCATTCCATTGGTGCCTCCAATGAATAATTGGATCTTCCAATTTAAGGGCAAAACTGAAAAAAGAAGAAAGTTAGTATTTTTATTTTATTTAACTTTAGTTGTATAAATCCTTTTGTCTATAAGGCCTAGAAGTAATGCACTAGAGGATGAAAAGACATAATATAACAAAACAATAACAGAAAACAATAACACGACTCTCACATTAATTTTAAGAGAAACAATCATACCGATACATCTAGTGGTTCTAGAAAATCACTTTAAAATATAAACGAAGTGACCAATTATATATTTTTTGGACACATTAACATGAAAAGATAAGAATCCATGATCAATTATATACTCACTTTTCAAAACAAGGGTCAACTATAAGATGCAACCCTACAACCATTCAAGTACCTTTCATTGCCCACAATGTTTTATGAGTAAGATTTTAAGATTTTTTGTTTCTTGGATTAGGATCGACTTTGTCCCCTTCTTTCCTCCACGGAGTGAGAGAGAAGAAAAAGTATTTGTTAATGCATGGACCAAGATTAATATAGTCTCTGAAAAAAGCTTCTTAAGGTGTAAAATAGACTAATAGAGACAAAACATTTCGCATTCAAAGCTCACGTCCAAATCTTATCACATACCTAGGTGTTTCATGCAAGGTTGACATTCGTTACCACCTAGCCTCCGATAGATTTTAGGTTATCGGATGATTAAAAATTAAAAAATATTATAAGAATAAAAAACTTTTAAAAGATTAAAAAAAAAAATATGTAGCATATTACTTAATACTTATTGTGCAAGATAAACATAAAAAGAGACTAAAAATATTTGTTGTTCTTATAAAAAAAATATTTAATCATCCAATCTTTAAATTCTAAAATAGAAACCATTGGAAATCAACATTCAAACAAACGTAAGTCATAAACAAGATTGAGTTTAGCTTATTAAAAAAATGAATCAAAGAAATTATAATGTAAATAAATATTAGACATATATATCAAGAATGTCATTGCAAATACAAAAAGGTCAAATAATTAAATAAAAAAATTTATAAGAAAAAGGTCAAATAATTTCTGAAATGAGAATAAATTAAATCATTTAAATTTTTTATATTTTTTCTCTTTAATAATTTTATATTAATCAAGAGATACACGCATGAGAAGAATGGCCCATAAATCAACCAAAGATGTTGTACTTATTTATATATTTCACTGAGGTATATGCTTTAGGAATCTAAAATATCTAAGTCTAAACTAATCTAAATATTGGATCACTGGTTTTCTAATCTCACCAACAAATCAATGTGGACTTAAAAACTATGCCCACACCCATGTGAAGGCGTGGATTACCTTTTAAATCCGGTACTAACTTGCTAATTACGAGTAATTACTAGTTAGGCGTCTTGGAAGCCATGGGCTATCAAATGGGCAAGGATTACACACACTTATTCTTAATTTTAACTTGTTATCACTTATTGATCTAAGATCATTTTCATATTTTGCAAGTTTCAAAGATAGACAATATAACATAATGGTAGATTTTTCGAAAATATTTATTTAATATAGAATTATTTAGTGATGTAATATTAACAAAAATTATACATACAGAGAATTGGATTCAAGTTATATGTAACGTTTCCTACCTTTTTAAGAAGAGGTAATTACTCATTATATATAGATTAGGGAAAGTGTCGCACCATATAGGTAATTTACAGAGTTTAAGCTAGTGGTGTATGGCCAATTTTGTACAAAGATCACTTAGCAAAAGGAATAAGGGTTCAGATTGGAATTAGAAGGAAATTGATGAAATAGGTTCCATATAAAAATGTAGTTTTAGGTTTGAAAATCTTTTAAATACATTACCTCTAAAATCAAAATGTTAAAATTTGGTGTTTTCACATACATATTCCACCTAGAAACTAGTTTTAAATTTTACATTTTTATAAGAAGCATGTCAACAAAACAAAAATTAGTTCTGACCTAATTCTAAACAAACTAGATAAAATAAAACCAGTTCTAATATATGTATATGCATTTGTCTTTTGCTTATTAACTTATTAAGGTATCAAAAATTAGTTCCTTTCACAATCATTTGTTTTTTTTTTTTTGGTTGAACACAATTTGATTCATGAAGTTTTAGTGTACAATTATGTAAGTCCTTTTTAATTTTCTCTCTATTTTATTTTTCCCTTATCTTTTCAGTTCTGCCATTGACGCATTTGGCACAACAGCTGCCAGTCTGGCTCAAAACTTAGCTGAAATTCTAGCCAAGAGTTTAGGCATTGAATCTAATTTTTTCCGAGAGAATTGTCCACCAGACGCCAGTTATCTTCGAATGAACAGATATCCTCCATGTCCATTAGCATCCAAAGTTTTTGGCCTGGTGCCTCACACGGATAGCGACTTCCTCACAATATTGTTTCAAGACCAGGTAGGAGGATTGCAATTGTTGAAAGATGGAAAATGGATTAAAGTTAAACCTAATCCACAAGCTTTAATTATCAACATCGGTGACTTATTTCAGGTAAGATTGTATCTACCTGAAACTATTTTATTCAATAGATCTACATTAAGTGGTTGTATGGCATGCTTAATTAATAGAATGGTAAATACTATTACACACCACATTCATTCACATATTGTAGATTTTAATGTTCACAAATTGTAAATATCAGCATTCACAAATGTCCATATTTTATGAATATATATCTAATTTTAGATGATGCGTATGAACCTCGTATGTATTAGTAGTATACACGTATCACTACGCTTAATGTAAACTTAACATTTTGTGGATTTGTAATACTGAGCGCTTTTCTCTTTTCTTTTATATATCAAGTTATTCATGGTGTAATTTTTAATAATGTTACACTTCCCAATAACTTTTTAATATATTAATATTTTTAAAATTCCAATATATCATAAGTTCTTATTCTTCTTAGCACACAAAATTTCATATTCGTTGGATGTTATTTACTATTAGATCATTAATCTCATATTTTAGGTATAATTTTAAAATACATAAAAAAAATTATAGATGAGATTTATCTTAAAATTTGATTATAAAATAGATAAATTGAGGGCTTTTTAAAAGAAAAAAAATTATCCTATTTCTAGTCTAAGAAAATTATGCTAGGAAAACAGTACTGTTTTTTTCCCATGAGAAAAGCTAGAAAGACACTGTGTGAACAGGATAGTAAACACTAATTAACAGTCTAACCCAAAAAGAATAATATACTAAAACAATTTGCAAAAGATCTATGAAGCCAGCATATATGTACCTTGTAATAGTCCCTGATCCGATAATATGTTGCTCATTTTGGTCTTTGAGTGGCACATGTTGCAGGCATTGAGCAATGATGTTTTCAAGAGCATCAAACACCGAGTGGTTTCCCCTCAAGAAGTTGAACGCGTCTCTGCTGCATATTTCTACTACCCCTCTAGTGACGCGGTTATCCAGAGCTGTACCACCAAGCCTGCGCTTTACAGACCATTTACTCTCAGCGAGTATAGACAGCAAATCCGAAAGGATGTTCAGGATACTGGTGACAAAATAGGGCTCTCAAGGTTTCTCCTGTGAAGCAAAAGATTGTGTTTATGAGGGTGTTGCTTTTGGTATGAGGTGATGAGGGTGTTGATTTGGATAATGTGTGAGAATAATAGATCTTAAATAGATGTACTAAAGATTTATAAGGGTTTATGTTTCTATATATGACTAATGAGTGTCTGGATGGTCACAAATAGAATCATCCATCTTAAGTTGGAATTTATACATCATTCAAAGTATGATGGATAATTTTACGTTCAATAAGTACACAGTATTTTTTATAAATTGTTTTCATAATTTTTTATATAACTAGTTATGATTAGTGCATAATTAAAATTGTGTCAGTAATAAATCTAAGGATTTGTTTCTTTGGATAGAAAAGAGAGAGCAAGAGAAAAGAGAAGAAAATTCTTGTTTAATTGGATATAAGAGGGTGAGAAAACTAGTGAGATCTTGAGATTTCCCTCCCGAGTCACAAAATGTTTACTCTCTAAATTGAAGAGAAAATTATTGAGGAAGTCTCACATTTTAATTTTTCTTTTCTCTCATCCAAACAATCACCAAGTGAAAGAAAGTAACGTCATACTGTACCATTATCTAACACTTATGAAGAAAAATTATAAAAATGAAAATATTATGTGTTCATCAATTAGTTTGTGATCATGAAACACAATTAAAAGCAAATATATGTAAAGTGCTTTTGCATGGTTGAACTTATTGGATATATAAATATCCCCCATCTGACCTTGACCTAGTGTAAATGCCTGGCTCACAATGGTAGTTTTGCATCGAAATGAATCTAAAGCACTGCATATTGAGGATGACGTGTGGAGGCTGATGTATGACACTCATCTGATTCGTTTTTTTTTTTTTTTTTTTTTTTGAGACAGAGGGTGTTTAACCATTTATTGTTTTTTGTTTTGTCTGATTGTAAACGAATCCACGTGGGCTTGTGGATTGGTGCGAAAGTTGAAAATTGAAATGTGCTGATTAATCAACATTCATGGCCATGTTTAGTACGGGTGCAATTATGACTGAAACACTATGCTGATCAGTAGATGTTTTATCAAAGAACATAAGTACCATGCTAAGGACAATGCTGGCACTAAGTGAGGTGCTTTTTTCTGGATCAGTACACTAAGTGAGGTGCTAGTTTTCCATAAAGGACAAGCACTATTCTGATTTCTGTCTACATTCATTATACGCTAAGTGGGGGCCGAGTTGGCGAGTTGCTTCTTATTGTGCCAACAATGACCAACAATACTTTTAATATTAACCATTCAATAATAACTTTTTTATTTATTTATTAGTTTTATACAGTATATCCTCGAAGCTCTCAACCAGAGATTATTAACTGTTCGTAACAGATGGGCACTAATAATAACTTTTCTTCAATCTTATATTATATTTTCTCTTATTACGCCAGTAATGACTAACAATACTTTTAATATTAACCGTTCAATAATAACTTTTCTTCAATCTTATATTATATTTTAGATTTTGTTAATAGGAATTCTTAAAATAATAATAATTAAAATATTAAATTTTTAATATTAAAATAAAAATAAAAAGATTAAATATCTTTAAAAGTTTTTTTATATTATTTTAATATTAAAATTCATTACTTCTATAAAATAGAAACATTAAATACTTCTTTAATCATTGTTCTAAGGACACTCGTTAATAAGACCCAATAATTTTAAGGTGTTATAATTTCCACACCCTCCTTTTATATTTTCGTACTAATAATACGGAAATATCAAAAAGATGAGTGATATTTCACTTCAATTTTTGATATTTCAATACTAAAAATACGGAAATATAAAAAAGGGATATGAAAATAACATTTTCATAATTTTATTAACTTTTGAAAACATTTTATAATGATATTTGAATTTAGAGATAACAAATTCTTTTTAAATAGTTACAACTTTTTATATATTTTGACCATTGTTTATTTCTTTTTTATCTATTGCATATGATCTTAATCCAATTACAGAGCAACAATTAAGTTTTACTTTTTCAATATTGCTCCTTACTACCAAGAGTCGCTTGTAACTCAATTGGTTAGTATTTTTTGGTATTCTCCAAATGAGATATCTAGGAATTCAAATTTCTTCCTAAAAAAAAACTCTTAAATACTGTACACATTTCACTTTGCCTATGTACAACTATAAATTTAGTACACTTTACACTTTTAGCATATTAGTGTAAAGTTAATAAAAACACATTCTATTGTAGCAAACAAAGCTTTAACTATTGAGCTAAGAACTCGTCTAGTTCGGTTTTTGAAAAGAAGTTAAAGTGTTTTACGAGTCTTAAAACTCTTTAATGAAATTGTCAAATGAAAATTTTGTTAAAGAGTTTTAATAAAATCCTTAAATTAAGCTAGTTTCAGCTTCAATGCTAAGCATAAATTTTAAGGTTTTAGGAAAAAGTTAAACAATTAACTGTGATTTGTTAAACACTCAAAACTTTAAAGAACTTCTTATTTAAAATTATATATTGCAAGAGCTCTACTACTAAAGCTCTACGGTTAAAGTTATCAACTTCCTACAACAATGCCAAAAGAACACTTAGTAGTTGAGATTTTGCAATATGGAGGCTTTAACTGAAAAAAGTCTTTTATTATTTTGAACGTTTGGAAAATTATAGAAATTATAGAGCATGAATAGTAAATTATAGAAATTTTTTCCTCCTAAAAATTTCATATTTCACCTTTTATTTAAATCGCATAAATCTCAATACATAATATGAAATAAAAAGGAAAACCCTCAAACCAACAGTCATAAAGTTATGCTCTTCCAATTTTTCGTTAACACTTTAATGCATCTAAGAGCTTAGGTTTGGTTTTAGTGCATCTTTTCTCACCTGTTGATTAATGCATCTTTTTTGTGCATACCTTATATCGATGCCAATGCAATCCTTACAAGTATCAAAGTAAGCTCTTTCATACTTTCATTCAATTGGGATTCAAATTGGAGAGCGATTCTCAGAGAATAAGACTCTAAAAGCCATTTGTGTGAATTTTCAAGATTTTTTCTTGAAATAGTCACGATAAGCAAGTCAACTCAACCTCATCCTTCCTTCCTCCTCGGCCTCAATTACCTTTAAAATCTAGCCGAGGAGTGTGATTAAACTCGTCCATGCCACGTCATTTGGTTTTCCATGATCAGTAATTGCCCCCTATCCCCTGACCTAACTTGTCTGTTAGGCCCTTAAGGTTGGAGATATTGTAAAAATGGTGTCTTTTCAATTATTGGGCTACGTGTCTTAATCAAGGCCAATCCTCTTTCTCAACATTTAACAGGCGAAATCTCAAGCAGATATACCTATTCCTGTGCATGTAGGCCACAAGACCAAATTTCATGTAAACTTTTATGACTTTTGTCTTCTTTTTCTCTTCGTCTCATTACCAAAAATATCTTCATGTAGGTTGAACACGCTGCAAAAGTTAAACTAAAACAATGGGGGACAAAAACAAGCTCACGACAAATAAATTGTACGTGACTATAGCTGGTTGATTCATGTTATACCACTCTTTTGGGCCATGAGATCACATGCACTGCATATGGTTCCTTCCCTAGCTTCAGTGTTTGCTTCATGCAATGACACATGCCTACCATGGTCCTCAGTCCTCACTTTTCAGCTACTTTTATTTCACTATTACCTTTTATTAGCTACTTTTATTTCACTGTTACCTTTTATTGTTTGTTTTTTTGTGCTCTACTTGCCGACTAAATACATTTCATGACAATCCTTGAGCTATCAACACTCAAAAGGGCATAAACATACTTATCAAAAAAAAAAAAAAAAAAGGGCATAAACATGTCCGATGTGGTGATAATTACAAAAAGAACCATATAAAGCCAAACATTATGCTAAATTAATGAATACTTCCCACCTTCTTCATTCCATGCTTCTAGCTAATATCTTATTGCTTATCACCTTGGAGACATATTCTATCTTCTATATCGTTCATTTACATTTACTTGGCTCAGTTTTAGTTTATATATATGGCTCACGTTCCTTTTAATTTTGGTTTCTTCTTGAATGGTTCGACATCTTTTGTTGTTATTTTGCTTTGTCAACGTTTTAGTCTCCTCGGTTCATTCAAAGCCGACGTTTTTCCAGTTAAAAACTGGATTTTTTTTTTTTCATTGTTTCATAGAAAGAGTAATGTTAGGGACATAACATTTCTTGTAATTTTTTTCACAATTATTGATATGATTTGTTGTGATTAGATTAACATCATTTTATCGTGGGTCGTCTACCATTGATATCATTTTTATTATATATTAATCACAACAGATTATTTCAACAGTTTTGAAAAAAAAAAATTATGAAAAATATTGTGACTCTAAAGTTATTTGATTAGAAATTATATTCAAATAGCTAGCCTAACTGCATCTTAAAACTTAAGTCAGGAAGGATCCTTCCATTTTATAAATAATATTTTATTTCCTGAATTTAATGGTGTATAAACTATCATGATATTGAAAATTTTAAATGACGTGGCTATGAAAACACCTTTAGATTTGTAATTTTAATCTGGACCATGAAATAGATCAATTTGAAATGAAGATTATCATTTTTTATGATACTAAGGGGTCATTGCCCCACTCGAATTTCTTTTTAAAAAAAAAATTGATATTATATATTAATATATAAGATTTGAAAATTTGTACCTAACCCTCAAATATTAGCTCAGAGAAAGAGCAAATTAATTACGAGTTATGACCAAAGTTGTAGATACCGTTTCGGTGCTCGTTCCGGTTTGGCCATTGGAATGGTATATTTCGGTACCGGTCAATACCGGCGTTTCGTTTCGGGTTTACCGCTATATATATATATATATATTACTTATTTATATGTTTATTCATCAAAATCTATAATTTGTTAAGAATCTTTCAAATTATAAGCCCATATCAATCTTAATACTAATAATAATATTATGCACTTGTATTTGAATAATATAATAGAAATATAAAAATAAAACCTAAAGAAATATCACTTAAATAAAAAAAAAAAAAAAAAAGAGTGTATGACATGCCAAAGTGCAAATGGAATGAAAATTTCAAACAAATATCTAAGACTAACATCACATGAAGGCCTGCACTTGAACCAAAAAGACAAACAAAAAAAAAGTAAAGAAAAGGTACAGAGAGAGAGCTGGGCGGAAAAAAGAAAGAAGAAGAAGGAAGAAGAAAAGAGAAAGAACGGCACTTGAACCAAAAAAAAAAAAAAAAAAGTAAAGAAAAGGTACAGAGAGAGAGCTGGGCGGAAAAAAGAAAGAAGAAGAAGGAAGAAGAAGAAGAAGAAAGAAGAAGGGAGAAGAAGAAGCAGAAGAAGACTATGGTGGTGATTGATTTTTTTTTTTTTCTTTTTCAGTTATTTATTCATGCCGGCCGAAATTAGTATATCAGCTGAAATGGGCCAAAAATTTTTCCGAGGTGGAATAAGGGGGTTTCTCGTTTCGATTTACACACCGGTACGAGATTTTCTGGCCATTCCGACTGGAACGGAACGGTATTTACAACTTTGGTTATGACTATGTATTAATTTGACACATTGATTTCTTTTTTTGGACCCAAAGTTAAAAGCTCAGCTTCTTGGAGATTTGGATATTGTCGTACTGTCTGGCTCTACCTAAGTAATTATTTGAGTGATTTTTTATTTTTGTCACTAGCAATATAATTTCACATTTGAGCATCATCAACGACTTGATATTTTCTATGATGCGAAAAATTATAAGAATTAAATCATTGATCTTAGTAAGCATGTAATGATGTTGCCTTTCTTAACTCAGATTTGGATCCTCAGGAGGCAAATGAGTCTTTTAAAATCAATGATATTTGTTTGTTGGTAACAAAGTTTTATCTATAAGACTTCACATATCACAACAAAATTACTTTTGAAAATGGAACTTCAACATGTGAGCATAATGTTAGTTCAACATCGGCACTTCAAAAAATTGTTAAATAATTTTGAATTGTACCACTAGAAAATCAATATTCTACCAACTTATTTATAAAGTAGTTGCACTAGTACTTACTATTTCAGTTTCTACAACAACTATGGAACAAATATTTTCAACCATGAATATAAATGCATATAAAAGATCTATTTCACAATGTTATAAGAGTTTACAATGTTAAGGGCTAGCACACAATGTCTAATTAACAAGAGCATTAATATTTGACTCTACAAATCTTTTTTTAGCCATAAATGGGATATACTGTAAAAGTAGATTTTTTATTTTTATAACTTTAGGTGTCCGAGCTAGCGTTACGTAGATACGTACACCTCGACTATTACTAAGAGGACACGTTACACCCTACTAGCATGTGTACCATGATAGGCGTAAGGTTTTGTCTTAAGTATGTGGTCTTGAGAAGACTCAAACTAGTAATCATTAAGGAACACACACAAGGCCGAACTAATTGAACTATTCCTCCATGTTGTAAAAGTGGATAATTAAGATAGAAAAGTTACTTGATATTATAAAATTTGGCCAAACTTTACATAACCAAATGTGAATGTTCTAACACCCTCCAAAATCAGCCTTACACTCCTTTCTAACTTTTAGTTATTTGTTGAGCATCGCATCAAAACTTAAATGAGCAACATGTTGGTGCAATAATACGATTTTTTTGCATGTTGCATGTACTTTTTTTGAAAAAGGAAATGTACATAGAGATTTTGTTATCAAGTCTCATAGACAAAGCCCATGTTTTGTAGTACTATATAATTCAAGACACGAGGATAAGCCCAGAGCATTATTGTTTTGCGGGCCTAAAGATTAGCTAATATATAATATGGGCCTTAGTGTCATATTTCACATTCACATGTGTTGGTTACTGTTTGCTGAGCTCCGGAGAAAGCCCCTTAGGCTTCAAATCTATAGGCACACAATTGAAAGTTAACCCACTGCAAATGTATGGAGCATACACGATTCGAGCTAAGCCCATCATGAACTATATATATATAGCTATATATATGTGTGTGTGTGATTTAGCTAACTTATATATGCTACTTTAAGTTGGTCTTCACTATTCAGCCTCAGTTAGAGGACAAGGGCTTGGTTATGGACAGATCCACAAGGTGACCAACTATCAAACCATAGAGAAATATGTTGACCATTACCAACTTGCCATTGGAGGCCTCTTAACATAATATAAAATCAAAACCTTTTTTTTGCTAAAAATATAATATCAAAACTTTGACAAACAGACCGAGATTTACATCTACATTGTCTACACAACACTCTACATTGCCTACATGGGTATTGGCATTGCTAAAGAAACACTCTACATTGCCAACTATTAAACAATAGTAATTATAATAGAAAAAATTTTGAAATTGAAACAATCAATTCAAAATTCAAATTGTGATTGGTTTGTGAATGTAATTATAAAAATGAATTCTATCATCGTGAATAAAGAAGATGTAATCCTTTGGACTCTTATTTCATGCCACCTTAATTATGTCATAAGGGAATCACAAATGATCCATTAACATGAGTTACCCCCACAAATTGGATTCTAAATTCTAATCACCAACAAATCAAAATATGATACGTGTTCCATAAACCCAAAAAAAAAAAAAAATTCCCATGTTGTAATAAGAGAAAATTTCTCTATTTTCGTCATTAACAATTTTTCTTTTTTTTGGCTGGGATATGGTCTTTTTATAAGTTAGAGACTTAGACTTATAGTATAACTAGTCGCATACTCCCACGAATTGGATTCTAGATTCTTTTTTTATATATAGAAAACGGTAGATCTTGTATTAAGAAGATTCAGAGTGTACAATTGAAACAATACTAGTAGGACAGTTTTCTAACCATACCTGCGAAGAAATTGAGGACACAGCCTCTGTAGCCAAGACTAAGGCAGCCTTGTTACATACAGATTTAACAAATGAGAATTGACAAAAATAACAGAAACTCTTAACCCACAAAATATCATCAACCAAAGGCCCAATTGGAGCTAGGCATATATCATCAGCTTGCAGCAAAAGGAGAAGCTCTTTATAGGGAATATCAACCTGAAGCTGCCTGAAGCCCATATCAAAAGCAAATTGGACAGCTGACAAGACTGCCATAGCTTGCATTTGAATTTTACTGTCACACGTTTCCACTTTCTGCTGCAAAGCAGCCACCACTAAACATTGAGCATCACGAACCACAAGTCCAATCCCCACCGACTTCGACTCCTTGTCCACATAAATGCCCATATTTAATTTAAAATTGCCCTGGTCCGGTGGTCTCCACCTGCTAGCAAGAGGGGCTTCCAAAACTCTTTCCGAATCCTGTACCCTCAAACCAACAGCCAGGAAATCGGTAGCCATGCCTGCCGCTTTCCTCCAAACATCATCCACCGTGCTGATCTTATTATCCCATAGAAGCCGATTTCTAGCATTCCAAACCTCCCAGGCAGTAGTAAACAGAATTGCAATCTGGGGAACTTCAAGCACATCAATACAGTGAGCAATAAAATCCCGAAAAGACATATTTTCACTGCAAGAACTTGGGATAGGAACTGGGCAAGCTTTCCAGACTTTTTGCGCAAAAGCACACTGCCAAAGAACATGCGATGATGTTTCTGGCTCAACCTCACATCACTGACATGAGAACGAATGAAGAAAACCTTTATCAAACAACTTCGTTCTAGTGGGGAGAATATCCAAGCATGCACGCCACATAAATAGCCTAATTTTGGGTTGAACTTGGCCTGACCAAATGTTTGACCAAAGATGCCAATCCAAACTCCCCCCAGAAGATGAAGACCCCAAACTGCTGCTAGTTTCACCAAGAAGGAGAAGGTAAGCACTTCTGACTGAAAACTTCCCATTAGGAGTGCCGGTCCATATAAGTTTGTCACGTGGTTTCCTTAAGCTTAAAGGGATTTGCTGGATAACCTCCACATCACGCGGTAAAAAAATTTCCTTCAATAAATTAACATTCCATCTCATGAGGTTGACATCAATCAAAGAGTCCACTGTGGCTCCCACATTCAAAACACGAACCAGAGTGATAACTTTAAAAGTGGAAGGGCATGGTAGCCACGCATCATTCCACACACTGATGCCAGTCCCTGTACCAACCCTTCAACGTAGACCTGACCTCAGCACTTGCCGAGACTCACAAATACTTCGCCAGATATAAGATGCATTACCAGATAGGCGGGCCTTCAAGAAAAGATGTGTTAGGAAAATACCTGGCTTTTAGAAAGCGAGACACTAAGGCATGAGGTTCTTGCATAAGTCTCCAACCTTGCCTAGCTAGCAGGGCCTTATTAAACAACTGAAGATCTCGAAAACCCATACCTCCCTCCATTTTTGACTTGATCAGCTTAGCCTTATTCACCCAATGAATTTTCCTATCACCTCCTCTTTACCCCCACCAGAATCGGTTGGCCATTGAGCATATCTCATCACACAAACTAGCAGGGAGTCTAAAACAACTCATTGTATAAGATGGAATAGCCTGAATCACTGCCTTGATAAGGATTTCTCGGCCAGCTTGTGATAGTAGTTTCTCCTTTCCACCTTTGCAACCTTTTCCAAATTCTGTCTTTAATCTCATTAAAAGCACGCTTTTTTGATCGCCCCATGATCGGAGGAAGACCTAGATATTTCTCAAATTGGGTAGTTGAGGACGTACCAAACATAGTAAGAATTGTAGTACGGGTACTGAGAGGGGTATTCTTGCTGAAGAAAAGTGCCGTCTTCGCCTTATTAATCTTTTGCCCAGAAGCTCGCTCATATAAAGCCAAGACATTATGAAGAGCACCACAATCATGCATGGAGGCCCGACAGAAAATGATACTATTGTCAGCAAATAATAAATGAGAGATACGAGGACCCCCTTGGCAAATAGCAATACCCCGAATGGATTTCTCTCTTTCCTTCTTACGAAGCAAGGCCGACAAGCCCTCAGCACAAATCAGGAATAAATAAGGTGACAGTGGATCACCTTGTCTAAGCCCCCTAGAAGGCTTAATATAACCATGGGGAGCACCATTTACCAAAACTGAATATGATGTCGATGAAACATACGCCATAATTAGCTCCACCCATCTCTCGTGAAAACCAAGTTTAAGAAGTATGGCTTTAAGATAGCTCCACTCAACCCGATCATATGCTTTACTCATATCCAGTTTGGCGGCCATCTGAAAGTTGTTACCCACACCCAGATTCTTGAGATATGCAACACCTCAAAAGCCATTATAACATTATCTATAATTAATCTTCCTAGAACAAAGGCACTCTGGCTGTCCGATATAACCTTTGGGAGAATACTCTTCATTCTGTTGACTAGGACCTTAGAAACAATTTTATACAATACATTACAAAGACTTATAGGACGGAATTGAGTCATAGCTTCCGGGCTTTTAACTTTTGGGATAAGAACAATATTAGTGAAATTAACACTACCTAACATTCTTCCCGAAGCAAAAAAATCAAGAATAGCATTTGAGACATCATCATCAACAATATGCCAGTATTTTTGAAAGAAAAGAGCAGTCATACCATCAGGGCCAGGCGCTTTAGATGGGCTCATTTGAAAAAGGGCTCGCCGAATTTCCTCCCCAGAAAACTGATGAAGCAGTGACCCATTCATATCAGGGGTGACTATAGAATCAACTTGACTAACAACCTCCTGAACATAGTCCGGTCTAGAAGAATTGAACAATTGATGGAAATACTCCACTGCAATATTAGAGATCACCAGCTGGTCAGATTGCATAACATCATTTTCATCCCGAAGCCCATTGATCTGATTTGCTCTCTTTCTTTGAGATGCACATGCATGATAAAATTTGATATTACGGTCTCCCTCAGACAGCCATGAAACACGAGACCTTTGCCTTCAAAATATCTCCTCTTTCTCTGTCAACACGTTAACCTCACGCCTCAAATCATTCACCTAATTACTTCTATATTCGTCCATAGGCAGGTTCTCCAACTGCTCCAGCCGAGCCTTCTTAGTCGCAATGAGGCGCGGGGTAACACGCACTTGGGTCTTTCACCAGTTCAGAAGACTCACACGACAATTCTTAATTTTCTGCACAACTGAATACATGGGAGAACCCGAAACCTGAACACTCCACCCCTCTCAAATTGCATCCTCACAACCTACCTCACAGACCCACATGTGTTCAAACCGAAACCATTTCTTTTTTCTGCAATTATTTGGAGCTTGAGTCGGATCCATGGAGACAAGAAGACCCATATGATCTGACGCCGCCACCACAACATGGTGAACCCGAGCATTCGGGAAAAGAGAAATCCACTCTGCATTGGCGACACATCTGTCCAGCCGAACTCGAACCAACTCACCAGAAAGCCGCCTATTAGACCACGTGAAAGCTGCCCCATGATAGCCAAGGTCTTGAAGAAAGCAGTCAGAAAGAGCCTCACGGAAAGCATCCATTTGGGCCAAATTACGATCAATTCTCCCCCACTGTTCATTCAAGGCAGTGATTTCATTAAAGTCACCTAACACTAGCCAAGGCAGATTTCGGATACCCCAAAGTTGACGAAGCAAAGCCCAAGAATGACCACGTAATCCTCTCTCCGGATGACCATAAAAGCCAGTAACTCTCCAACGCAACCCATCTTCAAGCACCACATCAGCATCTATATGGTGGTGAGAGTAACTTTGAATATGGACAGCGATAGAAGAATTCCATAATAAAGCTAAGCCACCACCATGTCCATGCCTGTCCACCCCTAAACAACTAGACATACCCAAACGAACTCTTAAAAATTCCAAATTCCGTGAATCTAAACGTGTCTCCATAAGAAACACAATGCTGGGATCTTCTTTCCTCACAATCGTGTGAAGCTTACTCACTATCTCTGGGTTCCCAAGCCCACGACAGTTTAGACTGAATGTTTTCATTGTGCCCGACGGGGCTGTTCAACAGCCTTCACCGATTCGGATTCGTGAGACTCCACTCCTCCATTAGTTCTGGTCTTCTTCAAACATGGCTTATCCTGATCATGTGAAATATACTCTGCCTCCACCTGCAATGCTCGTTTCCCCGGTGTTAACATAGGCTTCACAGAAGGCTCACTTCTAGAACCTTCACCACTAATAATATAATTAGAACGGACCCTTTTCTTCCAAGTGGTTTTTTTGCCAGAGTTGGTAGGGGCCAAAATCGGCCCATCAGGCCCAGCACTTCTTAAACCCAAATCCTTACCCAGATTAGATTCTAGATTCTAATCACCAACTAATCAAAATATTATTATTATAATTATTTGGCTGGGAAGCCTGGATTATGGTCTTTCTCTAAGTTATAGTATTGTATAACAGTAAAGATTGTCCCACTTGCCATAGCATATTTAGCATGGGATTCTTCTGAGAGCCTTGTCCATGTGAAAAAGGATCACTTATGCCCGTTGTATGCAGCGCCCCCCTCACAACAGGTGGGGTCCACTGTGGACCCCACCTGTTGTGAGGGGGGCGCTGCATACAACAGGCATAGGAGATAACTCCTCTGTCCATGTTGACCCGGTGCTGACCTTATGTTTTTATAATATTGTTAAAAAAAAAAGAAACTTACACCTAATTTCCAAACCGCGTACCCGCGTGGAAACCAAGTTGTCCTTTTCCCGAGAAACGTTAATTACACATTAGAAAATGGGTAGCCAGAGATTAAAGAAAGAAAAAAAGAGTGCTTTTGAAAATGGGATAGCTACAAGCTAGCCGTTTGTAGCAAATCTCTTTTACAAAGAGGATTTTTTTCAGAAAGTAGTAACTTTACTATTTAAGATTTCAAATTTTTAATTGTTGAAACTTTACGAGATTAATCCAAAGTTCCCAACACCATCCAAGTAACTTCTTAATTGTTAATAAAAAAAGAAAAGAAAAGAAAAAAAGAGCAATGTTACAATCACCAGCAATCACTCAACATATTCTTCACCACTTTTGACAAAATATATTATATCATATTTTTCACAATTGTTTAGTTGATAATTTTTTTTTTTTTTTAAATTTTCATAGAACACATTATTATTATCACTTTATTATCTATCATTAATAACATAACACATTAACCATCATTATTTCATCATATTTTTCAAAAATGTGTAATAAGTAAATATTTTTTGTTCTTATTTGAAATCATTATTATTATCTTTCATACAAATATGCGATTATAAGATTTTGTGTGAAATTTGGTTCACCTCCCAACAATCTTATTGCTGCCTTAATTGAGAGTCAATGGAAGTCAAGTCTATTAAACCCAACATCTCATTGGCCTAAAGCATCACCCACACAAACTCACATGTAACTATATCACAACCCCAAAAGCAACAGCTAGACAAAAATAAAAACAAAATCCGTACTATAACTTTATAAAAGAAAGGAAAAGGCTCTGCCAATAATTCTCAAACACATGCCTCTCCTTCTTCAACCTACACACCAAATTCCTCACTTTCTTTAATCCTGAAACTCAGCTCCTCCTCTCACCATCACCAAAACCCAAAACCCACAAAACATGCCTGAGCAACCTGGTGGTTGTTGTAGATGTTGTTGCAGCTTCATATTCACTCTAGGCCTCACAGCCCTCTTCATGTGGCTAAGTCTACGTACAGACAATCCCACATGTTCAATCCAATACTTTTACCTTCCTATCCTCAACAAAACCTTAAACACCACAACAAACACAACCCTTTTCTTTCAGCTCAAACTAGACAACGGCAACAAGGACAAAGGTATTTACTATGACCCAGTTAACCTCACTTTTTATGACAATCCCAATCGGTCACATGTCATGGGGAACCATACCATTCCTGGGTTTTATCAGGGCCACAAAAAAAAAGCCAAGAAAGATGGAGCTTTGGAGGTGAATACAACACTTGTTACCAAAGCAGCTTATCCAAATGGTACAGCTTATTTTCGTGTGGATTTGGCCACGGCAGTGAGGTTCAAGATCATGGCTTGGAAGACTAAGAGGCACAAGTTGATGGTAGGGGCTGATGTGGAAGTCACTGACCAAGGTAATGGTAAAGTCTACAAGAAGGGTATCAAGCTCAAGTCAGGAGCACCACAGAACAAACCTTATTGTATGCTCTTGGGGGCTTTGGTTAGCTTCTTGGTCTTGGTTTTGCTTGACTTTTGGTGACCCTTTTGATAATCTCAAGGTAATTTGAATTTTTGAAGCTTGATTTCACGAAATTTGTTGTTATTGTTTTAATTTAGGATTAGGATTTATTAGGAGGAGAAATGTTGTTGCTTTATTGTTAGCAATTTGTCAGAATTTTTGTTAGACGTGGAATTATTGAATTAATGGAAATGAATTTTTAATTTTTAATTTTTTTTTCATTACTATTTTGGTGGTATTTTGGGCTGTCTGAATTTTCTGGCCATTGCTATACTATTTTTGTTTTTAATGATTCCGAATGTAAAATAGGAAATTTGTCCACGAAAAGTGTTCTTTTTTATTGGCATGTTTATTGTTTTATTCTTTAATGTAAGCATGTTTATTATATAAACTTCAAAAAATGGTGGAGATTCACAAAAATATATAATATGTGGGAAATGGAAATATTTGTGTTAATACATCATAAATTGAAGCTTGTTTGATTTGGTCAAGTAAATGTTCATTGGCACTATTTAAAAAAATCTCCATCATTATTTCACTACCCCACCCTTTTCTTTTTTATTTATACGATAGGGTTGGTTGTCTGATTAAAAGAGTTAATGGTGGGGTAAATTTGGACCAACCACTGATTTTGATAGTTAATAAGATATTTATCTTTGTTGCAAATTGAACATATGAGATTAGGACAGATGATTGTCTTCAAGATGAAGGGAATCTTATTTTTTTTTTTTTTTTTTTTTGATAATGAAGAATCTTATCTTATTTGAATTAGCCTCCCTGAATGTATATGAGATACAAACTATTCAGAAAAAAAAAGAATTCAAAATTAATATACTCTCATCAATGATATGTAAAAGAATCTCCTTCCCAAATCATATGTATTTTTTTTTGTAAATATACGTAGTTTATTTATTTATTATTATTATATACTTAATCAAAACAAGAAACCTCATTAAGGTAAGACTTTCGGAATTATCCTTGAGTAGTAAATCCTTGATACAAGGTCTCACCCGTCAAAACCATGTATTAGAGTAGTATTCATGGTAAACTTTTAGTGGGGATTGAATTCAAGATATCTGAGTTTACAATTCATCATAAGCCTCCTACCTAGTACCAACTAGACCGCACGGTGACTTGTGTTAAGATACAAATATTATTAAGGAAATTACATATGGTGTTTGTATGTAACTTGAAAGACAAGAAAGACACTTTCATCCGTTCAAAAAATAAATAAAAAATTCTTTCTGTTTTTAGTTTGAAAACAAAAATTGACGTTTTTAGATCTTTTATCTAATTTTTAAACTTGACCTCAACCATGGAATGTTCTTACTAGTTTCATTGATGAGTCTGAGTTCCTTGATTGGTTGGTGGAGGGAGAAAAGTTGGTCCCACACAAGAACGCGTCTTGGAATTTAAGGAAAAACTATCAAATTGAGCCTAGCGCGTTTCTCACCGTGTAAAAGTGACAGGCTTATAATGTGGTACACTGGTACTTGCTAAGATGGTATAAATTCAAATCATCTAAACTCAATTACTCAACTAAACTTCTAATAATAGTCAAGTCAAATCAAAATATTCATATTATAAGCAGCGCAGGAATCATAGTTGTAGATGACACTAATACACTGTTAATATAGAACTCTTATGTTGATTAATCCACCAACAACCAAGTACTTAGTCCAAAATTTTTTGGAATCGATTATGAATCATCAAAAGACTAGTTAGGGTCGACCACTTGTATTTCTTATCCGTCATTCTATCCTGTTTGAGTTACTTTCAACAAGTTCGGATAATACCATTGAATCGCAAGACTCTTAACTCGATTTAGTGATAATACAATTCATAAGGCGTGCTTCTCAGCTTATTGTGTTATCCTTGTAGTTAAAATTGATCCATTCTTGCTTAAGATGATCAAATTGGGTGATTTGGTATTTGATTTACCAGGGGTTATAAGTAGTCCTTCCCAGAAAAAGAAAAGGAGTTACTAAGTTTATTAGACATCAAAAAAAAAAGAAAAAAAAAGAAACTTGGTTTTCTGAACATTCCTAGATGAAAGGATATACCTGTAACAAATAATTACAGTATCTGCAATATAAGTTCTTATTATAAAACCTTAGCATAATCCATATAGTGTGAAATAAAGTACAGCCAGATCCTCAGTCTCTATCCACAAAATTTAGATGACTAATTTTAGTCTTCTGAGACAGACTAATATATGACATGCAACACCTTAATGTCTAGTCACATATCACAGTTGCTCTATTTCACTTCTTAGAGGAGCTACCACTAACCACCTTGTAGTTTTATCAGAGAATAATAGTCTCCACCTTGACCAAGAGAAACTAAGTCATTATGTGACCTTTGTTCCACAACCTTTCCATTCTTGATCACAGCAATGGTGTTGGCTTTCTGAATTGTGGATAGCCTGTGAGCAACAACTATACATGTCCTGCCAACCATCATCTTCTCAAGTGCTTCTTGAACTAGGTTCTCTGATACACTATCAAGTGCACTAGTAGCCGCATCCAATAGGAGGATTGAAGGGTTTTTTAGTATGGCACGAGCTAGTGCTATTCTTTGTTTCTGACCTCCTGATAGCTGAGCTCCTCTTTCTCCACAATATGTATTATACCCATCTTTCATTCCACTGCAATAAAATATGAGTATGTTATCAACAAGGAAGTTGCTAGTTGCCAGAAACGTGTAGCTTAGTGGCATCACCTGCTTTCCTTTATAAGGAGAACCAGGGTTCAAATCACCCCTCCCCCATTGTTGCAACTATATTATCAATAACCAAAAAAAGGAAGCTGCTAGTTTTCATTTGCTATCATGTTAGGCATTTCCTAGTACACTATTTATTTTTCTTTTAGCTAACAAATCTTGAGGGTAAGATTTTGGTAGTCAAAACTTTTTTTCTTTTCTTTTTCTGCTTAAAATTCATGATTTTGCTCAAGTTCTTTCTTAAAAGAAAAGCAAAGGGGCTCAACAATGTCTGTCATAGTTAATAGCAGTAAATGCATCATAATGTACTTGTTGGGTGTTAGCTAATGTGAAATCATGGCTTTCTTGCCAAGAAATTTCAATAATATAGAAAGGAATCAACAATTGGAAATGAAAAACTTTTCTAAATTATGTTATGTAGTTCTATACCTTATAAATTCATGAGCATTGGCATGGACAGCAGCTCTTCTTATCTCAGATTCTGTAGCATCCTCTTTCCCATAGGAAATGTTTTCGCGTATGGTTACTAATGCAATGTGTGACCTGAGAATTCTCAAATTATAGTTCTTGATTTCCTGCTCATCTATATAGATTGATCCTTTATCAGGATCATAAAATCTCTCAATAAGCCCAATGATGGTTGATTTTCCAGAACCACTCTGGTCCCACTAGTGCCACTGTTTTCCCTGCATCAATCTTAAGGGTCAGTCCCTTAAAGATCATCTGATCAGGTCTTGATGGATATGAAAAGAAGACATTTTTAAGCTCCACACAACTCTTTATTCTTCTTTTAATGTCTAGTCCCCATTTGTTATCTGGATCAATCTCACTTTTCCGGTCTAGGATGGCTAGAACTGATTGAATAGCACTGCTTCCTTTAGATAAATCATTAGTCATGCTCCCAGCTTCAGCAATGATGTAAGCAGTAAATAGCAATATTAAAAATGCTTGAAAAAGATGCTTTGGTTCTAATAAATTTTGCTGTAGAAGCCTCCCACCATACCAGAAAGCCAAAGCTGTCGAAGCTGTGTTAAAAAACTGGGAGCTAAACAACCCAAAATCCAGGATTGTTTAATACTCTCTTTCCTAGGACCTTCTAAGGTTTCAGCAAAAAGACCCAATATTCTTTTCTGAGAAGAGAATGCTGTTATAGTTCTGTGATTAATGACGGCTTCACTTGCTAGTTGGCTGCCTTCCTTCTGTGCTTTTCGAGATTTTTCAGCCATACTCTTCATCAAAACACTCCTTGCATAAAAGCTTCCAATGACTAATGGCTGCACTGCAATCATCACAAGGGATAGCCTCCATGTGAGCACAAGTCCTAGTGCATAAGCAAATTCAGCACTAAAAATTGCTTGGAGCAGCAATGACATCCGGTCCCCAACAAGGGACCGAACCATGTTGGCTTCAGTGGATAACCTTGCACAAATTGCTGCACTTGTGTTATCATCTTGATCAAACCACCCAATCCCAAAGGTCATCAGTTTTTCCAGTAAATTCTCGCGTACCCTTTTTGTCAACTTTTCTCCCATTACTGAATAATTGTAGTGTTGGAGGTCATTAGTAATACCTAAGAAAATGAGGGATAAGACTCTGGATTTAGACTTGATTTCTTTTTCATCTTGGAGGAAATAGACTGATATAAGTGATCCTACACAATAGGCATTTATCGGTTGTACTGCTCCAGAACCTAAGGCTCCCAAGCATCCAAGCACAGCTCTTCCCCACTCAGGTGTGTTTCATTTTATGTACATGCCACTGGGAAGGACGAGGATAGGTAGATTTCTTTAAATAGTCTCTATCACCATCATCATCAGTGTCATATTGCATGGTGATGGAGTAAGGTGTGCCCATGGAATATGCTTGACTGAAGGGATTTAACATTGGAGTACTGTGAACGCTTGATCTCACACTGATTGGGCTTGGTGGGATGCTCATTCTGTGGTGGTTTCTTACTTCTAATGGAGTACTAGGAGTGGAAGAAGCTTCATTCTGCATTGCCACTTGCTGCAACGGCACCATCTTGGAATATTCACCACCTTCTCCATCATTCATTTGCATCAACTCATTGTGTGAGCCTGACTCAATTACTCTGCCAGCTTGAAGAACCACAATTTGGTTTGCTGTCCTGACTGTGGACAGGCGATGAGCAATGATGATTGTTGTCCTCCCTTTTGATGCTTGATCAATTGCCTCCTGTACTATCCTTTCAGACTGTGCATCCAGTGCACTAGTTGCTTCATCGAGCAGAAGGATCTTTGGATCTCTGAGCACTGCTCTGGCTATGGCAATTCTTTGCTTTTGACCCCCAGACAATTGGAATCCAAATTGGCCAACCTGGGGAAACCACATAGATGTTGATGTTATGAACAGAAAGCAGTTTGCAGCAGGAATAATTTCTTAAATGCAGAACTTTTGCAAAGTTCAGAATTCGTGTCTTAGTGAGTCAAATCAAACATTTCAAAGCCATAGCAAATTAGTAATTCCTATGGAGGAAGCAAGCGCTATCTGCAATGGGGTAAACGTTTTAAGAAAACTGTTTCGGTGACTAAGGAGCTTACTCAATCTATCTCACAGATACATTTCCAATATAATCTTTGTTGCAATTTCATAGAAAAATTTATTAGGCCATTAAAAAAATACTTAAAATCACATTAGAGGTTGTTACTTCTTGAAGTGCCTAAAAACTTTAACCCAAACATAGCAGCCAAGAAATGATGTATGAATTAAAATGTGAAGTGGGCTTACTTGAGTTTCATATCCATCTGATAACTTCACGATGAAGTCATGCGCATTTGCTGCTTTGGCCGCATTTATGACATTATCCATTGAGGCTCCTTCTTTTCCAAATAGTATATTCTCTTTTATGGTTGTTGCAAATAGAACAGGTTCTTGATTTACTAGACCCAGTTGGGATCTCAACCATTTCAGCTGAAGTCTTCTTATTTTATATCCATCCAAGAGTATTTCTCCTTCAATGGGATCGTAAAATCTTTCGAGTAGTGCAATGACTGTGGACTTACCAGAACCACTGCCCCCAACAAGACCTACTCTCTTACCAGCTTGAACCTTAAGATTGAAGTCTTCTAAGATTGGCGTATCAGGTCTTGATGGATAACAAAAATATACCTCTTTAAACTCAATTTCTCCTCTCACAAATGATAAAGCTTTCCCCTTTTTATCTTCAGAGTCTATAGTAGGAACTCGATCAATCATTTCAAAAATCCGAGTGGCAGCAGTTGTTGCCTCCGTGATGCCAGTTAGATATGGAAGCGCACTCAAAACACTCCTGAAATCACAAAACCAAATTTATTAGTTCTAAATCAAGAAGTTGAAGCCTAAGCAAGTAGTGAGAAACATTAGTTATAAGGAAAAGACTCACAATCCTCCCATTAGTACATTTAAACCCAGCGATGAATACATGGCCAACCTTGTTCATGTTGTTGAGTAACCAAATAAGTCCCAACCCAAGCCTGAAAACCCCAACCTACATATATAATTCCCATGCTCCCCAACAGAATTCCCTTTACAAATCCTTGCTTAGTTCCAAATTCCAAAGTTGTCTGAAGTGCACTGCTGAATCTATTTAGTGTCTCCTGCTTCCCCCACGTATGAATATACAGTTCTTATCGAAGAAATTGCTTGCTCTGCAATCCCTCCAGCAACTCCATAGGACTCAATCATCTGCATTATTAGGCCCATCATGATCTTACCAAGGACAAGTCCTGGAACAATGAACATGATTGAGAGTGATATAGCTGCCAATGTGAGTCTCCATGACAATATGAAGGCAGATATGTGGCAGAAGATGAAAGTGGACATGTAAGCAAGGCAATCGGGTATCTGCATATAAAGAAGAATTCAATTCAACAAACAGCATAATGATGAAAATCTTAACTTTAGTGTAATCAGCCTATTCTTTCAAGAAATGCAGCTTCTTGTCACTGGTGAAAAGTACTAACACAGAAGCATAATCATTTCATGGAGCCTGGTTATAACTTGTTGTAAAAGGTTATCAACTTTATATGTGCAATTATAGAATACTATTTTGAGATATTGCATCTATGTCTACTTCATTTCTGGTTAGTATGCCTAATAAGGGTGTCACTGAACTCAAACCTTCTCACATAAAGCAACTTGGATTGAATTGGCATCAGAGGAAATGAGTGTCACAACTTGGTTGGTTGTTGAAGTACCAGCAGTTTGGGTGTCAAAGAAACCAACATCTTGTCTAAGGACAGATTTCAGGTATTCCATTCTCATCCGAGAGGTCTGTCTCTCAGCAGTTCTTGTCCAACATTGTCCTTCTGCAAAGGCAAATATCAACCACAATGAAACAAGAAACATAGCAAGGCTTAAATTTTTTAGACAATTTTCATTTATTTTCAAGCAAAAGATGATTCCTGCAAGGAATCTAGTAAAGTTACAAAAACAGTTACAACTTACCTATGAAGGCAGCAAGTCCAACTCCAATTGCAGCATAAAGCAGATTGAGTGCATGCTGGAAAATGGAAACGAAAGTCGTAAGTTCACAAATTGCATAAAGTGCTCAAAGTACATGATACAAGTGTTGCTTTGACACTTCTGCCATATTAATCCTAGATCCTTACATGTCACTTGTTAAAAATAAAATCCTACATGTCGTTTGAGAAAAAAAAAAAAAAAAAACTTAAATTTTGCATATCACTTGCAGTATTAAGTATGACTCTTTGGAAACCTTAAAGAGTAGGTATAGTGTTTTCTAGGCCTCCTGGGTTCAAGTCTCTTAGTCAATATCTCGGGATCATCCCAAAAGGATTCCTCCTTGTAATTATTTGGTGTGTGTGAGACGGAAGTACTACACACATTTGGGGGATTAGTCAAGTCTATAAGGGCCTTGGACACCCACCTTAGCCACAAAAAAAAAAAAAAAAAAATTATGACTCTTACGGTTGTTTGCAAAAACTGATTATCCATTAAAAAAGGTATTGTACATGTCATTAGTAGGAAAATAATATATTTGAATTTGCATGTTGTGTACTTGCACACAGGATACGAGTCAGACGTGTCATGTGCCATATTTGCACATTCAATTCCAGTTCCATGAACACAAGTATAGACATAAGCCCGACTAAAAAAAAAAAAAAAAAAAAAAATGTAGTCAATACCTAATCCACATATTTACACAAAAAATAAAAGACCTAATCCACATCATCTATTCAATTCGGGTACACCATGACACCTAATTAGCATTTACTCGGCCCGGCCATTGGTCCACTTGAGACAACCGAGCATAGGCAAGAATGACCTCAGCTTAGCCTACTAGAGACTTGTCAACCCACGAATTAATTACATTACAACTGTTATTCCCAATAACCACAACAAAGATTCAAGAAAACGATCCAAAAAAAAGAAGAAGAAAAAAAAAACCACAAAGATCCTTTATAAAGAGGGAAAAACAACAACACAGGTACAAACATTCGAATCACCAAAAAATAGCTCTCTAAAAAAATATATCCACTAACTTAGGCATCAAAGGGTCGATTGTTAGTACCAGATTGGTGTCCGTCTAATAATTCCATTTTGTAGGTGTTTATTGTCCACATCAATCATGAGATCAACTAATTTATCATTAACCAAAAATAAAATACTACAAAGGAAACTTCAAAAAGATTAAATTCTACATGTTCAGAGAAGATAAATGTTGTTTAGCAAAGGATTTAAACCTAAAAGTTCCCTAGAGTCTCCCATACCTGTGTGTTTTTGTTAAAGATCTCAGTCTATATTCAATTTAATTTTATCTGTATGACGTATACTGCACATCATAACTTTTACTACATCCTAGGATTAGTCTATGATTAATTAACTTAATTGTAACACAACAATTTCATACAATAAAGATGTATAGCCTCTTAAGACTTTACGTTGTGGACGTAAACCGTCAAATCGAACCATATCATAACTTGTATTACATCCTATAGTTAGTTTATAATTAGCCTAGTGTTAGTCCCTATATATATACCCCTAATAGTCTCATTGTAACACAACAATTTCATATAGTAAAGATGTAGCCTCTTAAGGTTTCCTATCATGGATGAAACTATGTTAATCTTTGTTTCCACTTCCTATATCTCTCACTTTTTCAATCCCATAAACTATTCTAATATTTTGTGTGTGTGTGTGTGTGTAAATAAGGCTTGCATTAAAAATAAATAAAAATAGAAAGAACAAATACGAGTAGCATGCATATTAGATAAATGAAACCACAACAAGGGTTTCACACTGCTCGAGTGTGATCATGAATGACAAAAGTCTCAAGTTTATGGCATTTGGATTACTCAGGAGAAGTGCCAAAGCCCCCAAGTAGTGGCAGCAATGGATGCCTCATGTAGTGCAATTCTTGTTACCATAGTCAAAATCAAGTTACACGAAAAAAAAAATGATCAACATGCTTACCTTGTTTACAACTTCGTTTGTCAATTCCTTGCCACTTCCATAGTCATTGATCACATCGCTTAGAATGAACATCATTAGAGGGTTCTGCAACCCATCTCCAATGCTGCCTAAAGTCCCAAACAACATCAACCACATGTCCCAACTATCCGCATACCTGAAAATGCCATCTTCGCCTTTGGCCCCCATAATTCCAATCCTCCTTCTAGTTCTAGCCAAGTTGGCCAAATTTTTTGGTATTATTTTCACCCATATATTCAACCATATGTAAGATTTATATACGCAAAGTCCACTTCTCTTACAATATTGGCAGGCTAGTCTAGTATAATATGTTACATTAATTTGTCTTTTTCATTATGGCTAATGCCAATGCCAATTGGAATGAATTAATGGGTTTTTTAAACAATGCCGGCATCGATTGAATATGTCGTTAGGCCATGGATGTTTGTTTCCATAATTCCAACGAGTACTTTTACCAGGTTTACTATATGAATTGTTTCTCTTAGCTTTCTGTTTATTTATTTGTCTACATTTTGTTGCTTATACTCCATAAGAATTATTCGGTGTATGCTTGTCGTTGAATTTATGTTTAACCAATTGAATCTAGTTAGTGACGATATATAACCGAAAAAAACATTGATTTGATGATTTTTAGGCATGTAGTAGGTAAGATTTTTACTGACTTTGCATTGTTGTGTAGGGCCAATGTCACATTCTTAGTATTCGGCAATGGTCATATTCGGTTTCCATTTTATGGTTGTTTTTGTTTTACTTTTCGAGTTAATTATTATGTGATTGCCAGCATTTTGCACCTCTGCCAAAACATAAAGACACACTGTAAAATGTAAATTATCAAATTGCAATTGTTTAGATGAACAATGATGGCATCCCACAATAATTTTTATTTTTTTACTACTAAGAGATCACTTGTCAAAATAATACAAAGAACAAAAACAAAGTTCACATTTTTTTTTTCGTTTATGTCTTTTTATATCTCTTATATTTTTTTAATTGATCAAGAAGTCTAGCTACTTGCAACAAAATCCTCAAAAAAATTGTAAACTGCTTGTTGGGGTGTCATGTGATTTGGTCAAATATTGCTACTTAAACAAGAATTTATCATAGTATAAAACCTTGTGGCTCAATTGGTGTTGCATGTTTTTTTATAAAAAGAACCATGATTCAAATCTCCATTCCTCAAACTATTAAATTATCAACAAAAAAAAAAAAAAAAAGAATTATCGGCACGACAATTACAGAATGATTAATTTGGTACATTTATAATTTTTTTAAGAATTAAAAGTGATTTTTTAAGAATTTAAAAACTAAAATAAATCTTGAACTAAATTTTAAAAGGTAATAGTATATATATATTTTTTTGTATGTACATTTTATTATCCTATTTATTTATTTATTTATTTTACAGGATTCAATGTATTTTTTTCCCTATGTAAAAAGGTCATTTTGTATGCTTTCCATCACGCCAAAAACTATTCAATTCTTTAAGATGCCTCATAGTTTATATAAATGGGTAATGATTGTTTCACATCATCTAAATGAGTATATATAATTATATATCCACAAATTGTAAACATTTGTATATGTTGATATCCATTATTTGTGAATTTATATCCAGACCTAACTAATTTTGTGGTTTAACCATATGTCCAAATAGAAAACAATATAATACTTTTTCATGCACTTAAAATAACGTGTCAAGAGAATTTTGTCTTTTTTGTGCCTCACCAGGGTGCACACGTAAGAAACCTCTAAATTTTACCACTTCAACTCAAATAAGTTGCAATCTCCATTTGTTGCAGTTGGAATAATTTTCCACTTGAATACGTTGTATGAAAGTGACAATAGCCAGCAGATTCAATCATTCAAATCACTCAACCATTTACTTTGGAGTCATCCGCAAATATATAGTGGCAAACATGCTGACATGGAAACAATTTTGGCAACAACAAATAAAAAAAATCGTTGCCTTGGTATAGACTTTGAATTAACTTGTTTACTGAGGTAAACAATCAAACATGAATGCCTAGAAATGATCTACTATGCAATAAACACAGCTTTGATCTTTTTTTTTTTTTTTGGCTCAAACACAGCTTTGATCTTGCTAGAAATTTATCGTGTACCTTCAGATTACTTGGGCGAAGAATGTATCCCTTTTAGCCAAATCTCTCCCCCATGTTCTTGATGCTATATATAATTATATATCCAATAACCTGCCTACTATAACTCAATATATACCTAAGAAGCATGGGTGCGATTTCGGGTATAGATACGGATATTGATACAATACACACACTAATACCATCACTAGCTCTTGAACCTTTGATCTGAAAGGTGATTTCAACACACCCAACCAACAAGGCCGAACGGGTATATGGCAAGGTACAGTGGTATGATAATTTTTGGAAAATTATGAGACAGGTAAGGTGGAGATATATTTTTTATTAAATTTTTTATATATATTATGCACATATTTTTCATATATTGTTAAGCATACGTGAATTTTTAAGAATGATTATGGATAATAAAATAAATCAATTTCTATTAAATGATTTTTAAATTACAAACCATGATCCAAAAGAGTAAATGGAATAAGTGTTTAACATTTAAACCTATTACACTTAAATAAAATAAGTGAACATTCATATAGTTACACCTAAATAAAATAAGTGAACATTCATATAGTTACACTTGATGTTCATGTTTCCACACCTCCACTTATTTTATATATTTTTGTGACATCCAAAAAAATAAATAAAGGAAGCAGATTTTATAAATAAATAAAAAATTTGGGTGCACTAGGTACCCAAACCCAAACAGTATCCGGTACCAGTACAACTCCATTTGGGGTACCCGGGCTTCATAGGTATATACTGATTATTTTCAATGTTTAGCTTCTCTTTAATTTCTACCTACATTATTGCATTAAGGACAAAGTGGACTGCAATGGTTAATGCAATATGCTAATCTCTTCTATTTACTATTTTATTTTCCATTTCCGGTCAGCAATCATACAGAATAGATAGCATTTCAGAATCCAAAATAAGTGGTTAAAGGATAAAACAAATCAAACAGCATAGGTAGGTCTTTACACCATCTCTGTCAACCTCTATGACTCTATTAATATTATAATAAAGTTTCTTTCTTCTAATGACACTATCTATCCATAGAAATGCACCAATGCATTACGGCTCATTCTAATTATCTGTACAATGTTACACTAATAGACATTTTGATGATAATCACCCAATAATCTATGAATTGAACCTAGATGTCTCCATTGAAAATACCAGGAAGTGTCAGTTGAGCTACAAGGCTATTGGCAATCATCTATGATACATTCACCGGTAATGTTCACTTTCTTATGTCGAAGACTCCAAGGTTAATTTTGTAGATGACTCCTAAAATAGTCAATATCTAAGGAAGACACCTAGCTGTCGATAGCTAATTTAAAATCTCACCAACCTCAAACTTCTAGAAGCAGGAAACATTAAAATTTAAAATGAAATTGCCTAAGGCTGCTGGGGCAACTCATTGTACCACTATTTTAGATTTTATCTCTTCTATTGCTTGAGTGTAATTCTTGAGCTGTACACTGCCTGTGTACTGTTCCTTTTTGCAATAAAATTTTTCTTATTTACTGATCAAAAAAAAAAAAATTTAAAATGAAATTGCAATTTTCTCATACTTTTATGGGGCTAAAATTGCATATGCCTATCCTAAACTCCTTCATTTTTCATTTAAGTATTACCCTTTTATAGCCAGCAATTACATAGGATAAGAAGAAATTTAGTTTCTATTATTCACAACATGGTTAAAGAATTAAGATATTAAACCAACCTTCATCCTTACTGTAATGTATTATTGCTATTGAATGAAACCATGTATATACAACTGTAAACCTATATGCAATTAGGTATGATGATGATAGATTCATTCTTACTATTTGTACAAACACTTGTAAATATTAAATAGTAGGATCGACAATATGGTATGTATGCCTAGGTTTTTCCTTCTAGTATGATGGAAGGAACAAAAGGTAATATATACTTCCCATTATTGTAACACCAGAAAAGCCAAGCCACTTTCGAGATGTATAATCCAATATTCCATAAGAATAACCTCCTTAGCCTTTCAAACTAAAATAAATTATCCAATATTCCATAAGAACAACCTTATTAGAGTTTCAAACTAAACAACCTTATTAGAGTTTCAAACTAAAACAGATTATTAATGTTTTCATGTGCCTCAGAAAATAGGCATGTTCATGTAATGCAAATCGCTACATGAAAGGATTGCAATAAAAGCATAGCTGGACAAGTACCAGTTCACATGTTCTAAAAGGAAGAGCTAAACAAGCAAAAGATGAGAGAGAGAGAGAGAGAGATGTCACTTAGAATCACGATCTAGGGAATCATATTGTGGCCCAACTGCAACCCTTGTCATACTTCTAACGAAACCTCAAGAATGAGAACCAAATTCCTTCTTTTAATTGTTATCCTCTCTTTCAGAACCCAGGAGTCCATTACCTGTTTAAGATATTATAAAACATATCAGACAGTGACGAAGTCAAAAAATGTTTTCAAGAGAGCCAAACTTATATATTGATATGAAAATTTTTAGAGTTAATAACTTATCTAATAGCCTATCTTGACAATTCATGGTCTAATAACAAGGCGATGAAAGTCACAAACTAATTGAACCTTATATATGTATGCAAGGATGTAAAATTAATGGACCCTATGTTAAAGTAGCAATTGACCATCACCTTACATGAAAATATAAGTAATATCATTGCCATAAACATTTCATTCACAAAATTTTAACAATATAATGTCTCACATTTCTATCAGTATTTCGATTTTAAAAATAAAATGTTAAAAATAGATTTTGTGAAAGGTTTGTCAACACGGTGTTTGTGAAAATAAAATTATTGCTAAATAATTTTAAGTTTATAAATTGTTAAGTCACATGACCCATAATGACGTAATATAAATTTATAATGCCATTTTTTAATCTCAAATAACAAATAATTATTTACTAGTTTTAAAGTAGAACATGCATAAGAAGTATACCTAAAAAGGAAAATGATCAACTTAAATAATAAGAAAAAATACACAAAATTTCCCCCTGTGGTTTTCCTTTAAAACACAGAACCATTTGAAGTTTTGAGTATAACACTTAACCCTCTATGGTATTGTTTTATGTGTAAACCATTCATTTGTATAACCCTTAATCTCCCTAGGGGTTTTGAGTGTAACATAAAACTCCCATGTGGTATTGTTTTATGTGAAAATATAGTTCTAAATTTGCACATAAAACAAAACCACAAAGGGGTTGTGTTACACTCAAAATCTAAAGGGATTAAGTGTTACAACATTAAAAGTTTACACATAAAGCAATACTTAAGGGGGTTAGTATTAAACACAAAACTTTAAGGGGGTTCCGTGTTTTATGGTGAAACCACAAGAGGTTTTGTGTACTTTTCCCTAAATTATAAAAGATGATATAGAAAACTTTAAGGGGACCAATAATAATAAATCCTTTTGATTTTTGAATGTATACATAATAAGAGGGAGTGACTCCCCATAGCCTGCCCTCTCTCCGCCACTGATGTCCGAAATTAATGACCACCAAGTTAAGGAAACCTGAAAATTGCTTAGATCATGCCACTCTACCAAATTACCAGAAAGGTGGCATTATATGTAAAAAATACCATCCACTTGATTCAAACGGAAACAGGAATCTGCTTGGTGATCGTATGTGTCACAATCTTAAATATTTAAGTATAAAAACTGGCAAGTAAAAGGTGAGCATAGATCAGTGATATTCTACCATCAGAGAAACTAATAATTTGAAACCAGTTTCAGTACTTACATGGGAGGAGGCTTTCTGTATAAGGAAACACAACAGGAAGATTCCTTTCAAAATCATCTGCTAAATCAAGTTCTGTCCAAGTTCCATCGTCCAGATTATAGATCAGATAATGGTCCGTAGTGATGAAAAAAATTTCATTCTTTAGTGCAGCTACAGAGTCAATACACTCATTACTTGAGAAGGGAACATAATCACTACGTTTCTTTTTCCAATTAGGCTCATTCGAGTCATCTAGAACCCATACATCCACAATTTCATCCTCATCATACACAGCAACTAGTGATAAGCAACCTTCAAGATCAACCAAGGATGAGTGTTGAGTGACTTCTTCTGGAAGATTGATGATTCTAAAATTTTCCTCCATATCAACCGAAAGAATGAATCCAGGGATGTCATCATCTTCTTCTGAAGAAACAAACCAGTATACTTTTCCGTTAACAAATATATGATTTGAACCCAAGGGGCAATGCTCGTAATCCATGGGACAGTGCTGGACAACACCTATGCCTCTCCATGATCCAGTACTCGATGAATATATCTCACACTCAAGACGGGTATCTTCGGCTTCAGACTTGAAATGGAAAAACCTAAATACTTTGTACTCCCAAGGTTTGGGGCCAAAAGCAACTCCAATAGATATTTTCTTCTTAGAAGGACTGCCTTGGGGAAGCAAATAGACTTCTCGAGTAGCAGGATTGCAGATACGGATTTCAAAGTCAATCAAATATACTTCGTCATCTGAGTCTGGAACCAAGGGATAGTTTATGCAACAGATTAGACCATTACGAGAACAAATCAGACTGAGAGGGGGAAGATTTTCACAACCAGGAAGAGTAATCATCTCAATGATTTCCCCGTTGCCCTTCATCAGATACAAATTCACTACCTCATCCATATACGGATAAATTATATAATTGGGTTTTTCTAGGGACCAGCGTAACTGCAAATTGATGAAAGCTGGACTCTGTATCAACCTATGCCAATGTTTAGAAACAGACTTGGAAACTAGAAGGGACTTAACAGGAACCCTTGAGAAAATATCGGCAAGGATGTCTTCTGCAGATTCTACTTCATTCCAAGAATCACTCTTCCTCCGGATAGGTTTCTTCCGGATAGGTTTACCGCCAGTTTCAAACATTTTAGATTTCCCTTTTAACCTCATTTGTCTCAAGAAAAACCAGCTACTCCAATTTGACAGATTGAAAAATCAATCCTATCTGCAATATGAAGAGATCATATTAATGTTCTAACATGCATGGCATACAGTAACAAATGTCGATAGCAACACCAAGTGTTCATGACTTTTATTTGCCAAAGGAACTTAAGATTTATGTTTAGATGAAATTCTTTTCTTTCTTTTTTTGATAAGGATGTTTAGATGAAATTCTCTAATCTCCAACTGTAAATTCTGAAACTGTTGCAAAATCTAGAATGGACGAAGAAAAAAAAGATTCAAAGAATTTCTGCATAGATAAAGAACACTATCTAACTGTATCAAATAGATTCAAATGTAGTAAAACTGCATCTAAATTCTCTTAGTTCAAGTTCCTCGTTCATCATACCTGATAATTCGGATCACTATTAGGTGTCGTACCAAGTTCAACAAACATATATTAATGTAAAGAACATTATTAATTAAAAAAAAAAAAAAATGAAAAACATTTAGAAGAAAAACTTGCAGGGCAATAACAAGGGAATAACAAAAAAATCATTAAGATGTATAAAACATGGACAGCATTAACAATATAAAGCATGAGTTGCAAACAACTATTGAGGCATTTGCAAATTCAAACATAATGAGAGGGCAAGAACAAAGAGAAGTACGTTAAGGATGATGACCACGTCTAAGACGATAACTAAATAGCTTCCTTGTAATGGCTAATCAACAAAAATTATGTTTATGACTCTCTGCTGATCTCCAGGTAGCCTACTATCTAATTATAAAGCCTCTCCACTACCAAGGAAGCAAAACCACTGAGGCACTGAGGCACCAAGGGATGACACTATGGCAGCCTTTTTCAAAAAATTATATAATCTATGGCAAACTAAATACCTCCATCCTTTATGTCCATAATCATAAATGGCCAAAGAAAAAATTTTAAAAAAAAAAGAATGGAGAGGTCCATAGTGAAACAGCATACCTTGAGTTTTGCATCTTATTGCATTTCATTATAGAAAGTTATAGTGTTTCTAAGAGAAGAGTTTAGAAATCCGATGACAGAACAAGTCATATACTAAGTGACTGGAACACAAACAACCATGAGGATGATTAAAGCAAGAGAGTGCATTTAGAGAGCCTTTAGGGAATTATATTATAATTTTACTTTGTTACACAGAAATCATGATTTTAAATCTTATTGATGTTATGCCACAAGGCTAAAATAGCAAACAGTCAAAGGTAATGGAGGATGTATGGTGAGAGCAAAGAGTGAAGAACGAGAGCCGAGTCCCTCTCCTTCTTCATCTAATGCTGATAAAGAAAATAGAAAATTAATCTCAAATCAGAGCTTGATGACTGTAAATGAAACAGACTCTCAAATCAACAAACAATCCAGACAATTGAGGTCTAGAGGAGAAAAAAAATATGAATAAGTAATCAATTGATTCAAGACACAACCATGCACAAAACACAAATTCTGATTAATTACCAATTGTCCCAAAAGCTTAAGCTATTAGGAAATTGTGTATTTAATCATATAACCAATATTCTAACACTCCCCCTTAATTAATGGGGCTTAACACATGAGATTTTAATTTTTTTTTTTTAAATAGGAGGTAGGGTGGAGTTAGGGTTCGAACTTAGGATCACTTGCTTTGATACCATGATAAATTACCCATAGTCCCAAAAGCTAAAATTATTAGGAAATAGTGAATTTAATCATTTAACCAATATTCTAACAAATTCATATATTTATATATATATATATATATATATAGAGAGAGAGAGAGAGAGAGAGAGAGAGAGAGAGCAAATCCAAAGTGAAAACAAACCTCTATGAGGCAATGTAAAATAAAAGAAAAGTATTAGAAAGTGATAATTTTGTGGCCATGGCTATGTCATAAACAAGGTAATCAGCATAAGGACTTCACATTTAACAATTTTTCTAACACTCCCCCTCAAGTGTGGGCTCAAACTCCCCCTTCATAAGAGAGACCCAACACATGAGATTTTAAACTTTATAAATGAGAGGTAGAGTGTAGACACGGTTTGAACTCAGGACCACCTGCTCTAATTTCATAAAAAAAATTACCACTTGTCCCAAATGCTGAAGCTATTAGGAAAGAGTGAATTAATCATTTAACCACTGTTCAAACAAAGAGAACGTTAAAATAAAAGGTATTAAAAAATTATTGGAATTCATATTTTGGTCTAAAATGGTGTCGTTTTATGAGCTTAATGGGAAAAGTGAGACTGACAAAGGACAAAATACCCCACGTTTGAAAAAGTGAGGGACCAAACTGACAACTCACAAAACTTTGAGGGACTAAATAGTGGTCTAGCCAAAAAAACACCACCACGACAACATACTTAAGTTTTATTTTTTCTATTGGTAATTACTCACACCTGGTGGGTTTTGATTCCACAACCTTACCCTCTATCTTGTATTTACAAGGGGAGGAAGTGCCATTTAAGCTTGTTGGCACATACTGAAGTTTAATTTGGGCTTTAGACAGTAATCTTGCATCTAAATCCAAAATAAAGATGCATAATCACTTCGATAAATAGTAACATTAAAATACCATAGTTTAGAAAGATTTAAAGCTCAAAACAACAACAACAACACAAAAAATAGACTTTATATGTGTGCGTGATTAATCATATATGACAAGCATCATCTGTACATGCACACACATGCATGACAGGAATCAGGATGTTCAAATGGTGAAGGAGACTGACACAAAACCTGTATGTCGTTGCCTCTGCAAATTTAAATCCTTCTGCCAACATATCAACCCTCCTCACGTGGTTGAGATCAACACCTTGTTAAGGAAACACATGCACACAGACAAAATAAGTGAATCAATAGATAAAGGCTAAAAAATAGCTTTAGAGAAAAAAGCACAACCAAAAAGGTTATCAAGAAAGCAATAGAAAGAGAAAACCAAAGATGAACCAGTGAAGGGAAAATAGAAAGAGGGGGGGGGGGGGGGGGGGGGGGGGGGGGGGGGGGCAGCAAACAAAAAAAGCAAGAATAAAATTGAAACACAACAAATCTTGCAAAAGATGCTCATACAATCTACTGATCTGAGCCAACTTACGATCCTACAACAATTCTACTACAAGTGATCATTCTAGGTGATAAGGTGAATTTGAGATCGATGGAATAAATAACCTCACAATTGTATGAGTCAGAAATACTTGGTTATGAGGAGCCAAGATTCCATATGCCATCACAAGACAATCACCAAAACAAAACTGTCAAATTCCATCATACACAAGATTAAGACAAGATCTACAAATTTTGGGATTCATTTTGCTTTTGTATAAGCCGACAAGTTTTCAACCTCAGGAAAAAGGGGGATTAGCAGCAAATCAGATAACCTCAGGTTAGTACCCACTTCGAGGTTTAAAATCTTTTGCAAAAACTTTTCCAAAAGAAGATATGTGATTACAATTTTCAAATGAGCTAGAATTATGTGGAATACATAAACCCTAGATGACCAAACAAAGAGTGCAAAGATTACTTGTCAAAACAAATCCATTTTAAGATCTAACAAAAGGAACTCACCGAGCACAACCAACCCAACTGACCGCCATCTGGAGAAAGATTGGAGAACGATTAGAAACAACTTCTTGAATGAGTGAGAAAGAGTAATTTATAAAGCTTATCAACCATCAAAGGTTTCTGTCACTGGCAATTTAAGCCTTCATGCATTACAACAAGTGGTTGGTGATTATCGGGTTGGGTGAGTGACAATCCCGAGAAAATAAGGGGGAACAAATAGGTGATTTTCTATTCCCCTCCCGTGATACACGGGAGGTTTCTAGAGGCCTTCTAATGAGTAATTGTAAGATTTAAATTTCTTACCTTTTCCAACAAATGACAGTTACCATATACAATGGAATTCCCTAATTTTACCTTGCACTTTACCCACATTACCCCTCCCCCCCGCGTCCGGTCCCAAATATAAAATCAAAATGAGGTACACTATTATTTATTTTGTTTCCTTTCGTCAGTTTGTGTTTTTCATACATTTGTATTAGCATAAAATTAGCTCAATTGCACATCCATCATAAACGATTAGAGTAATAACTTTTTCCCCTGATTAGTAAGGTATACTACCTAGATAACTTAAGCTTTGTTTTAACACATATCACTTATAAACATATTTTATCTTAAGAAAGTAAAATCATCATATATTTCTTTTTAAGCATCAGTTCCTACTACCTAGTCAAATATAAGTACCTTGTAGGTGAACATACAGAGTGTGAAATTGGCTTTCCATGCTGAACTTTATATTTATACTCCTACACAATTATTATTAGCATCATCATACATAAGTCATATTTCCACAATATTTAGCCAAGTTGATTCATTGCACCATGAACCTAATCTAGGTAAGGTTGGACATGTCAAGACTACAATTTGTAGTTATTTTTGGCTATTCAAATAATGATTCTCTTTTGTTCTAAGGTGACATTACAAAAACACTACTGCCTAAGAACACACAAGGGAAATAAATTTTATGATGCATGCCACCACAAGGGTGCCATCCCCTTGATATTGGGTCTTTCAATAATCCACCACACTACTATGCATCAATAAGTAGGCATCATAAAAACCTAATCAACTTTACATATGTACACAGTTGAAATTATAATGCTTAAACCACCATACAACACATCATCTTTGAAAAATGAGGAAAAAAACTGTAGACATCATGGTGGTTAAAGTTAATTTTTGAAGACTCTATAGTTTTACTTGGTAAGTCAAATAAGGCGCTTCACAATACCAAAGGAACACAGATAATGTAATTTACTGCTTCTTTTCATAAAGAGCCACTCATAATGAATTGGTAAAATCATGTATATTCAGTAATAGAAGATTATACTGCATAAATAACAGGTCTTTCACTTTTACTTTTAACACAGTTCCAGTGAAATTGTGATAAACTTAGAAAGTAATGAAACCATCATTACTTTATTTGAGCATCAATTATATGACTATCATTACACTGGTATAATGATAGGTTCTTGCACTAGTACACTGTACAAATCTATATCAAACTAATTCATAGTTATTCATGCCCCTTCATGTTGAGGACCTAAATAAGCTCAATCCTTTTGTAGGTGATCCTTAGATAATAATGAAATCAGCCTTTTGTGGCAAAGGATATTTGATAATGCTGTCATCTATGACATATATCCATGTATAACTGTTGTTATCCTTTTCGTTTTCTTTTCTTTTTTCCTATAATCTCTGTTAACTTTGTTTGGTCAAGTTGATGCATTCAGTCCAGATGCTTTTGTCCCTCTTAACAGTGATTCTTTTTGTTTTATACTAATATTACTAAAGATAATTATCACCTATGGTTGCAAGAAAAGAATCATTCATAGGGCACATGCATCCTCAAGGCACCACACCTTTGATAAATTGGTCTGCAATAACTATCCTCACCTCTAAGCATCAAAAAGTTGCCTCCCAGCATACATGTGTGTGTGTGTGTGTGTTGTCATATAGTCATACCTGTAAAACTAAGAGAACCAATACTCATGAAAAAGTTGTGTATTGAATGAACTCTCTAGTATGTACCAAAATCAGAAGAACAATCAAATTATTGTACAAGACATCACTTTTCTGTAAAGCAAAGGGGAGAGAGAGATGAATCTACATATGATGGTATTAAAAGTCCTTTTTTTTCCTAGGATACACAACAAGCAATGATTTTGTTGGAATCCCTTGTTTATTCCTATATAAGGTTGATTATAAACAATTTAGCAGCTCATGATAAGATAAAAACTTCAAAATTTGATAAGTGACCCATTCAATACAAGTAGCACTACCATTGGCATCCCAACTAATGAGATTGTAGCATCCAATTTTTCTATCTGCTTACTGTGGGTTTTATTCTAGATTCTTACTCCAATATATTTCCAACTTGAGCACATCATAATTGCAAACATTAACTCACACAAAATACTTATATTTTCTTCAATTCTACTAGATAATAAAGCGTTTATTGTGGAATCCAATCAGCTCAACCGGTAAAGTCTCTTGTACCCAAAAAAAGGGACCTAAGATCAAATCCCGCCTACACCCAAAAATAAAAAACACATTGCTGTTTCTAAGCCTCTCACCTCTAAGGTTCAAGCCATTAAGGATGCATTATATGTGAAGTTAATGATATTAATATTGCTTGCCAAAGAAAAAAAATCATAAGAATAATAACAAGCCATTTGAGCATTTTAGCTACAAAATTCCTTATACAATAAAAGTTTCTAATTCTCTTCCTTTCCAAATTGGAACCAATGCCTTATACATAAAGTCTTAAACATAACAAAATAGCAACACAGAATTACCATAAAAATAAAACAATAAAAAACCCAAATCAAAAAGAATCAACTTGAACCTGAAACTACCCAATACTTTGCTTTATCAAGAATCAAAAAAAGCTCAAAAGACATGCAAATTAAGCCAAAAACTGTACCTTCCTGGGTCATTTGAAATTGGGTATGCTCGAATTGTACGAAAACTTCCATGCAAGGCACCGTAGAGAGTTGAGGAGGTGATGATGGTAAATGGGTTTTGAGCATTGAATGGTTTTTTCTGGGTGCAACAATGAAGGCTTAACTGAAGAAGAAAAAGATTGAAACTTGGAGAACATTACGGAGTACAGAAAGGAAAGTATGGAGTAAACAGTGATTGTTATAAATGCCCAGAAACAAACAAGCATGATGGAGATTGATCAGTTTGCTGCTACGATCATATATAATTTTAGTCCAAAGACAACAATCAAACACTTGGACTGCAGAGACCAAAAGGTTTAAATCACGTTCTGGTTGGTACTGCTAAAATTTTGTCATCGGGTGAGTTTTTTTGTTTAAATATATAGGTAATTCGGATGGTACTGGTCCTTTAAAAAACCCAAACAAATTTTAGGATTTCGTTTGTTTTGAAAAAAAAAATAATAATAATAAAAGAAAATTGTAATCTAGAAAACTTGCGTGTGTGTGTGTTTTGGTACTATAAAAAAATATATACAAGTTAATATATAGTGTTTTTGGTGATTAATAGAAAAGAAATTGAATAAAAGTGAAAAGTGTTTTTGTCTATTTTAAAATTATATATACTCAAACGACCATTACAAAAAATTCTCTTAATAGTAACTTCTCTCTTTTTGTCCCTCTCTTTCATTCGGATATAATCTTTGAAGTTTTGATTAGCTAGTGATTAGAATTTTTTTTTTTTTTTTTTTTTCAAATGATATATTTTTTACTCAAATTATTCACTTTCTTACTTAATCTTTTTTTCCCCCCTTGAATTTGTGTAAGGAACACAATTAGGATTAGGGTTCCTTGATGAAACACAAATGGATTCTTGGTTTAGAATTGTTATGGTTTTGGAGTCCATTGACCCTAGGATTTCGTATGGAAAAGGGTTTTATAGTTCTTAATGATGGAATTACAAGGGATAGTGTTTAGAGAGTATTAGGGTTTTGGTTGGTGGTGGCTTTGCATGAACATTTGTTATGGTTTTGGGTCAGTGATGGATTACATGCGAGTGTTGATGGATTGAATGAACATGCATGACTACTTCGTGAGAGTCACTACTTCCAAGAAATGAGACTAATTCAAGGGAGTCTCTAACTCCAAGAGAAAGTAAGGACTAGGCAACCTCTTGATTAGACGAAAACCACTTTGAGTATTCAATATAGGTATGATATGTATTCCAAAATTTTGTAATGTATGATTTTAAATTTATTTTTCTCACTCTAAGTGAATCTTTCTCTCTTTAACCTAAGCTTTCTCTTTCTACCCTTTTTCTATTTAATAGCTTCCAAATTGATTTATAAACAAGCATTAGGTGAAATGCAGAGTTTTATCAATGATTTTTTTTGTTTTTCCTCACATCAATTATTATCTAGAATAACAGGGATGAACGGAAGCTCCAATTTGTCATATATTTGGAAATTTAATCGATCCTAATTTGAAATATGGTTTTAACTCTAGGTCTATTTATGCAATTTTCCAAAAAGAAAAAGGGAGGGAGAGAAGATGTATTGTATTTTTAATCAAATTAGAGTCCTATTATAGTATTGTTTCAATTAGAATATGTTTAGAAATATTTTTAAATGGAAAATAAGTTTGAAGCCTTTAAATTGGCTCTGAGGTTGTAACACAAAAATGGAGAAGTCTATTATCAATAAAATTTCAATCAATTTTATTTCCATTCATTTAGTGGATTCAAAATATTTTTCTCGTAGATTTAAGGAGTCCCTTATAGATTTAAGGCTTTGCATCTAGCTAGAATGAGATCTAGCCTTATTGCGTTTCCGTTCTGCGTCAGTTTACATGAGGACAGACTTTTTGTCTATGAGGTTCAATCCTATTATCCTAGACACTGAGAAAAAAGAAGTTGTTTAATTCTCTTATTCCCTACATGGGATCCTTCTTTCACCCATGTCTTGCTATCATCCAACTCCAAAGTGTGGCAAACAAAACTGCAAAAGTGCACGAGCCAGGTCAAATGAAGGATTTTTAATCCGTTGAGTTGATAGATGCTGCAACAAACACAGAACATGAAATATATCCACTTCAGTTTGAAGTGCAGGGTAACTGAGTAGTTAGAACACCTCAAAACCTTGTTATTAGACTTGTTTCTCACAATTTCAGACCCAACTGCATTGACTAAGATTTCTTGCAATGCCATTGATGTAGGCTCTCGGGTAGAAGGGTTTATGTTTAGGAATGGGGTTGGAGTGTGAGTTAATTTGAGTAGTAACTAGGCAGCATAAAGCCTCTGCATAGAGAAGTCCATCTCTAAAAGAAATAGCACAAAAAGCTAAGTAATTCTCATTCACAAAATATCAACTCTAAAACTAAATTTACAAAGGCAAGGCCATGCATTATATAGCATGCCTCAGGTACAATCTGATTGGCTGCTGGATGCAGCCCTATGATTGGCTATCCTATGCTAAAAGCCCATTGGCTGAATTATTAACAACCCCTAACAAACTAACCAACTCAGCCAAGCCTTCCTATTGGCTGCACATGGCTTAATTCTAAGTGGTTAACAAGAAAAGACCAAGTACTAGGTTGTTAAGCTTTTGAGACAACAAGTACAAGGTTGTCTCAAAACTAATTACAAGCCTAAAACAGAAATGAAAACACTAGCTTAGATGCTCCTGCATCATACTCTCCCTCTTAAAAAGCATTTGGCCTCAAATGATCTCAGGTGCATGCTAAGTATTTGGCCCCAAGTGTTTCAAGCCGAGTCTTTCTTGGCTTATCTTCTTTATCTTGACCATGGGCTTGGACTTGCTTGTGTCCTTCTTTGGTCGTAATGTATAATGGTGTTCTCTCTTGTGCAAGCTACAATGACTCCCCTCAATCAACAAGTCACAAGCTTTGTCTTCACTGCTGCAAGTTGTGTGAGAGATTTTGCTTGCAAGCCTATTCTTTTCCTCCATTTCTTCCTTAGAAACTTGCAAAATCTTTGTTGTAGCATCCATATTTTCAAGCACAAACTGATTAGACACAGGTTTAAAGGTCATCATACCTTCCAATGTTATGCCTTCTGCTTGGTCATCACCAATTTCAGCTTCAACCTCTATGTCATAAACAGGTGGTTGTTCTACAATTTCTTCAATCATCAAGATACCTTCACTCACTTCCTCTGCTTCTTGATATTGATCATAAACGGGTTCTTGAAGGTAGTCCTCTTGATTTTCTTCAATCATCAAGATGCCTTTCATCATTCCTTCACTGTACTGGAACGCTGCTGTGCTAGAATGTTGCTGCCAATTGCTGCATTGGATTGTTGCATCCAGTTGCATTATTGGAATGTTGCTGCCAGTGGCTGCATCACTTTCTTCTTCCATTGTTTTTGTCATCAAGGTCTTATTTTTGGCTTGCAAAGCTGGCTTCTTGCACTCAATGGACTTGTGACTCTCTTCACCATACTTATAGTGTTTACAAGAAAGGTTGGAGTTCTTTGGTTTACCAACAAATGATGTTTTGGTTGCAACATTGCTTGGAGGTGTGGGCTGATTGAACAGGCTGTGCATTCTTGGATTTTCCAAGGTTGCTGCTCAGGCTTGTTGGTACTGCCAAAGCTTCTGCCAAGACTTGGTATTGCAATGTCCTCCTTTCAAACTGGGTTTGTAGATAGTTGAAAGGCATAAACTGTTCTTGAAGCTTTGTCTTCATCTTGTTCCAATCTTGAATTTTCTTCTTACCAAATCTGACTCGTTGCATTTGGATCTGCTCCCACCAAGCTGATGCTCTCCCTTTGAGCTTGGTGCCCACAAGCTTCACCTTCTTGTGGTTTGGAATGTCATGGTATTCAAAGACACATTCCACATGATTGATCCAATCTATTAAGTCATCAGGAATTAACACACCAGAAAATTCTGGCACGTCAATCTTGACACTACCTTTCCATTTCTGCTCATACTTTGATTCATATCTCTGATTTTGATCCTTTCCTTCCCACTGCTGCCCAAACTCTCGGTGATAACCCATGAAAGGAGAAGCTTGTAGCTGCTGCTGCCTCTCGGGTGCTCTCCTTTGTTGTTGGAATACATGTTTAAATTCTGGATCTTGGGGTGGTTTATACTTTTGAAACTGCTCGGTCAAGACAGCAAGCTGTCTCCTCATCGTTTCCATCTCAATTTTCCAAGCACACCTCTTTGGAAATTCCTCTTCATTGGCTGCATTGAACTTGGCTTCAACTTCTGGAGCCATTCCTTGAATTGGTTTCTTAAGCTTCTTCAACTTCTCTCCTGCCATCTTGATTCAGGCTGGGGTAAGTGTTTAGGCTTAGGATAATTGGTTCTTGGATGATTCTAGAGAGATAAAGAACAAAGAAAATGCGCAAAACAGAGACTCTAAGGATCTCAAGCTCTGATACCAAATGATGTAGGCTCTCGGGTAGAAGGGTTTGTGTTTAGGAATGGGGTTGGAGTGTGAGTTAATTTGAGTAGTAACTAGGCAGCATAAAGCCTCTGCATAGAGAAGTCCATCTCTAAAAGAAATAGCACAAAAGGCTAAGTAATTCTCATTCACAAAATATCAAATCTAAAACTAAATTTACAAAGGCAAGGCCATGCATTATATAGCATGCCTCAGGTACAATCTGATTGGCTGCTGGATGCAGCCCTATGATTGGCTATCCTATGCTAAAAGCCCATTGGCTGAATTATTAACAACCCCTAACAAACTAACCAACTCAGCCAAGCCTTCCTATTGGCTGCACATGGCTTAATTCTAAGTGGTTAACAAGAAAAGACCAAGTACTAGGTTGTTAAGCTTTTGAGCCAACAAGTACAAGGTTGTCTCAAAACTAATTACAAGCCTAAAACAGAAATGAAAACACTAGCTTAGATGCTCCTGCATCAGACCTCCATGTGATACTTTTTAATGATGACTGAATAGAAAAAGGGGGGGGGAACTAAAATCCTTAATACGATCATCTTCCTAAACTTCCACTTTGAAGGCCACATTATCCTCATTATGCTTCTCATACTCCTACACTACCTTGTTACAATGTTAAATTATGAACAACAACATAATTCGCTCCCTTTAACAGCCACTGCTTCACCAAAGAAATTGGAATTTACATAACTTACCACAACTTTAGAGAACCACAAGCAAAAACTAGTGACTCAACTAATTGTCTGAAATTTCGTACTCATTAAACCATCCTTTCAGTCAATTGAAGCAACAAAAGAGGAATTAGTGATTCTATATGTATAATCCTCTAAAATGAAGCTCATTTAAGATTTTTGAAAAGTCCTCTTTTGCCACTTTCCAACAATCCTGAATATAACACCAGACTGACCCATCAGAGCCCGAATTGTGTTCAAATCTTCCCAAAGAAAGCACCTTTCACTTATTCCATCACAGACTCTCTTCTAGCGCCAATTAATTTTTTGTTTAGTCCACCAAAATAGGGTTCCAAAGGACAAGTGCAAAGAACAGCTTATTACCATCCTCCTTCAAGTAAATCCTTCAAAAGAAGCCCAAAATTTCACCTGAAATTGTCTTTGAGGAAAACCAACCTCTCAAGACATGCATCTTGAACAGGTCTACAACCATCACCAATAATGCAGACCAGAGTTCATTTTTTGTTGCTATTCAGACCAGAATCTCACTTGGATGAAACCTAGAGGAAGTACTGTTCCACAGAAGGAAAGCCATAGACAAAACACTTTTGAATAATAATTGAAAAACTTCATGCTCCCTGTCACTTAACTTCTCCTAGGAATTTAAAATACCCATGTCCAACAATAAGTGAAATTACTAAAATACCCTTGACCCACTAACTTAAATAAATGAATTTATATTAAAATATGATACTAATACCAAACAATCTACCAGCAATTGTTTCAAAACCAAAAGGGCTTATTGGAAGTCATGGGACCTATAGCCTTTTTTTATGGTAAGTTGCACCAATGAGCTCTAGCTAAAATGAACCCACACCTTTAGGTGTTTGGCTTCTAAAGAGGATGATTCCTCTCTAGCCATGCAATGGCTTCAGCATCAATAATATGCTACCAAAGGGAGGCACTACCAAACTCTTCATCTAGAACTGCAAATCTGATCAACAAGTGTACCAACTCAAAGATGGGCTCTTGAAACAATGCTCTTACTAATCATTTTTTTTTAAATAACAGAATTTATTAATAAGAAAAAAAAACATAGAGCCCAAGTACACAGGGAGTATACTGTGTGTACATAAATCAAACTCTTAAAGTACAATGATCAATCCTACCAATCAAATTCTTTATTTATCTCCTTTCACTTAAGCTCCAAAAGACTACATTCCAATAACAATCTGATGACGTCGACTCACCCCAACTTTTTGACATATCATTAGAAGCCTAAAAATTTATTCTTCTTCATCTCTCTATACTCTTTTCTGGACAAATCCCAAGCATAGTCCCAACATATTGTTTCTCCAACATACTAACCACTCTGTTTTAAACTCTCCAGTATCATGAGAAGAATGCTTGGCACCTTAATTCTGTGAACCATTAATAGCAACCACTTACAATAATATGAAATGCCAAAGGCCAAGAAATCACACAATAACAATTATTACCATCATAGCTTTCACTTGCTACCTCTGGTTTTGTATGCATCCAATAACAATACATGAGATGATCACCTAAACACCATTCACAATAGCCACATAAAGGGTAACAGCACTGACATTGACTAGAAATATAGTTATATTATACAATTTGCTAAAAGGTAGAGAAAAATAAGAAAGGCAAAAAGATGATATGCGTATCAATGAAGACTGCAAGAACAAAATCATATAGCCAATGAGTTCTAACTCAAATGGCACACCCTCCCCTTAAAAGAGTAAAGTGAAGAGTGAAGTCATGGGTTCAAGACCCAAGGGATGCATGTGTAACTTACCAATATAAAAATAAAAATAAAAACTCACATAAACCATAGAATTGCCAATGGATTAACATGTGACCAGTTACCAGGAACAGGTGACTGGGTAGGAATATCTTCACCAATCACTAAATAATGCCGTAGCACTGGAAACGCAGCAGATGGGGTGAAAACAAAATCGATTAAGGCCAAATCGCATGATACCAACCACAACTTACCTACCATAAGAGCCTCTGAAGTTTAAATTCATGGTCCTATTTAAGCAGAAAATGAAAAGAAAAGAACAAGTTGTAGATATTCCAGTGATATACAGATAATAATACTATGTGAAAGCATAAAATCTAGAGTTAAAAGTTGACGATTTGAATCATACAGATGCTCTTCTGAAGGCCCTATCTACCCATTCAACTAATTCAAGGGTTGCTTTATCTTCAGCAGATAATGAAAATCGATGAACCGCCTCTTCTCCAATGTCATACTTTGCTCTTTGCATGCAACTGCACAATAAAAAACATAATCATATGCACCTTTGCACAATAAGGTATCGGCATCATTAATATAGTCAATTAATTGATACTTTACTATCTTTTCCTGGACATCTAGCTTCTTTCAACAATTCTCTATAGTTACTGACGCAACTTGCCTTACCACTCAGGCTTTTAAGAATTTCAATCAGATCTGCCCCTAACCCAAGCATGTATAATTGTATATGCCGGCCCAACCAGAGAGACGGATTAGGGAAAAACACCCAGCTAAAAGTACTAAATATATATAGGTGTAAAGGATAAACTATTGCTTTTTGTGAGAGTCAGGTTCAAGTTACACCTAGTGTAACTTTTATTAGTGTTACACCACTGAATAACTTTGTATTGGATGAGTTTTTTGACAAAACCACCGTTTGATTACATTATATCCCGATGCCTTTAGTGCTTGGAAAATATCAAGATGATCATAGATCAATAACTATTTCATATATAAAATATTTAAATTTCAAGGTTTTTGTATTTTAAAATTCGATACATAGAACATGAGTTCAAAATCAACGAGTAAAATAATATCCAATAACATGAAATTTGGCATGCGTGTTAAGAACGAATAGGACGTGTGGTGGGATTTTTAAAATATTAACCAATAAAAAGTTATTAAGTAGTATTACATTAACAAAGAGTTACACCAAGTATTTTATATATATAGAAGTTTTGTATGTATGTAATGTGTATGTGTGTGTTTCAACAAACAAAAGAAGCATAGATCTGGACAACCAAAACCTAGGTTAAAAATATGATTGCCACAACCAATAGCAAATAATGAACCAGTTTGTTCCATTTGGTTGTGAATAAATCAAAAGTAAAAGAGAGAGAGAGAGAGAAAGAGAGAAAATTGAATACTACAACTCCAAAGATTTGCACATTGAGAATTTCTGAACACTACGCAATTCACTATCATCTCTTTTCCTTGTAACTTGATACCGAATATTTAAATTTTTTATTATTCACTATATTTTATTACTTTGTATATCAGCAACCAAAAAGTGGAAATCTGGAATGCATACATTTCAGAAGATTATAAAATATGCACTTCAATGGGAAAAAATCGTGAAGTCTAATGAGAAGTAATTGGCATAATAGCAATTGTAATCTAGCGCATAGGGCAACTAAACTGGCTTTATAAACCACCATCTGACATATTGGAATTAATCAATTACAAATATGTAGCACGCATATCGTGAGCAAGAACCGGTTACTCATCTTATGAATTCAGAAAAGAGTTTAACTCACAGGTTGAGTAGCTTGGACGGGGCCGCACGTAATACAGTCAATGCTTCCTTCCATCTCCACTGGCGTTCAGATAATGGTAAAAGACGTTGTAAAGTTGACAACCGCCATTCCCACTCTTCAATGAAACGTTTAGCAATCGAGACTCTCCACTCTAAGGCCTGTCTTCCACCCATTATTACACCCTCACTCAATGCTTGCTCTAATTCAATTACAGCTGAAGGAAGATTGCGACGTAATATATCAAGTAGAATCGCTGTGAAAGATATAACCATTTTGTTTCCTCCACATAGAGCAAGATCATTATTTTCCAAAGCACAGGTGTAGCATGATTCAGAATCTCTCTCTGGGGAGACACAATGTGTCAAATTCAAAGAGAGATCATTCATATGTAAAAGAGAAATTATAACATTCACCACCAATATCTGCATCATTGAATACAAACCACATTAATTTATACAGTATAAACAAGGAAAAGTAAATAACAAACATTAAATATATGCTGCCACAACTTCTACTTCAAGGCATTTAAATTCAAAGGGATATATATGTTAAGAGTTACTTCTTGTTATTTTTTAATTTGTACAATAGCATGTTATTTAACATTGGCATAACAGCATTCTTGTAATCATGACATAAACCCCAATATAAATATATGCTAATGTGAGGGAATGATTAACCTACCCTAAACCTTTTCTCAAATCTCTCTCTCCATTTTTATTTCTCATTTTCTCTCTTTTAACCTTAATATCTCATATTTTACAACTCAACTTGGTATCAAATCATACCGATCCAACCCAAGAATGCAGTAGAAAAATTTGTAGGTCATCATCAAATGATAGGGGTGTGTTGATGTTAGCATCCATACATTGACATCATCGATGGCATCAACACTGACACAATCACCAGATTCCAATAACCATATTGTTTGAGTTGTCGGCCTCCCTCAATAATTATGGTGAGTCATAATTTTTTGAAGCCATTTGATGTGAACTATTTTTTCGATCTACAATTTCGAAGTTTGTTTGCTAGTTTTGTTGCTTGGGTTTACTCCCGAGGGGGCCGAATAAGTGATGCAGAACGTTCAAAGAGATAACTATTCCAATTTAGTGCTATTTAATATTACAAGTAAATTATATTTTTATTGTTCAGATGTATTTTAGGTCCTAGTATTTAGACTTATTAGTATTTTTATTTAAATTCGAGGTTAGTTTTGTAATTAAGTAATTGGCTTTCCCAAGGCCAAGCCCATTAGAATTAGGGTTTCCTATGTCAGTTTAGAATTAGGGTTTAGTCGCCTATATAAACGAAGTATGTACTTAAGGAGACTATTTTTTATGAATGAAAAAAAGTTTCTTGTTGGAATTTTTCCAGTCCAACCCTAGGTGCTGACTCATTAACTCCTAGTGGTTTCTCCCGCTTGGTGCTCCAAGTAAGGCCTAGGTGTCGACTCCTAGGCCATCGGTGGCCAAGGGGGTGCCAGAAGGCGGGGAGTATTCCCAACCCCCGATGAAGCCATCGAATTACCTCGTGGGACCAGCCTGGCGGTTAGGTTGGCGCCCACCGGAGGTTTTACGAACTAGCGGCGAGTCCCAAGGGCTCTTCGTTAGGATGGTTCCTCCGTCATCAAAAAAAAAAAATTATTGTGTTAAAAAGACTTTCTTTTTTATCGGTAATAAAGAAATTTTAATTAAAAAAAAAAAAAAACTCCCCAAGTATACTAGGGAAAACAAGAAATTAAATAAAGGTACAGAAATCTAAAAACACCTCAAAAGAGGAAATAGAGTGGCCACACAAGCAACCATCCAATCGAAGAAAGACCGTAGCAGAATCAACTAGAGCTCCACATACTAATGCTCAAGGCCCTCAAAAGTACGTTGATTACGTTCTTGCCATATAAGCCACATAATACATAGAGGAACAGCACCCCATACCACCGCCTGGCGAAATTTTCCAAACGCCCCCATCCAACCAGCCAGCAAATCGACAACCCAAGAAGGCATGACCCAGCCAAACAGACAGGATACCAAAGACAAGACCATAAACTCTGGGCAAAATCACAATGAAGAAGCAAATGATCTGGAGATTCCCCACTAGATTTGCACATACAACACCCCTCCACAATACAAATATGCCTCTTCCACAGATTGTCCATAGTTAGAATCTTCCCCTGAGCAGCCGTCTAAACTAAAAAAGCAACTCTGGGAGGAACCTTGGCTTTCCAAATACTTTTCCAAGGGAGAGCCTAAAAGGGACAAGAAAAAACACCTTATAATAGGATTTAACCTCAAAGAGACCGCAACGAGAGTTAGAATCTAAGTCCATAGTTAGAATTTGCTTTAGCTTTGAGCAATGGAGGCTATGGTAGTTCTCGTGGTGGTTTTTGGAGTGGTCGTTGAGGCTGTGCCTTTCATGGTGGTTCTCATGGTAGTGGTCATTCTACGATGTGGTGACAGGAAGTGTCATCACTGTAATGGTACCAATCATATTGTGCTTTATTGTTGGGTGAACTATGGCAAGCTAGATTATGTGCATCAGTCAACACCCTCTTCTTCCATTGCTACATCAACTAGTACAGGTAATGCTTGATCTGTAGCCAATTCATCCCATTCTGGATCATTATCTAGTGCTAACAAACATATATATCTCGTACATCATCCTCATTTTCTGATTTGATTCATATTAACACTATTTTTTTAGCTAATGGTTCTTCTCATTCATCCTACTAAGTCATTATCTCTACCATCTAGTCTTAACATTCCTGATTTTCCTTTCAATTTGATTTCTTTTAGTCAATTGTCTAAGGCCTCACAATGTTCCATAACCTTTGATCACACTTCTTGTGTCTTTAGGACCTCAACACCAAGAATATGATTGGACCAAGGCATGAGAAGGGTGAACTATACTATCTGGCTTGATGGCTCTTTCTCCTTCACCTTCTCCGTTTTGAGTGCATCCATGTCTCCACTTCAACAGCATTTTCGTCTGGGTCACCCTGTCTTTGGCAAACTCAAGGTCATCATTCCTTCTAATCATTTTTTCTTTGTTCATCACTCCATCACTAGCATTATTTTCTTAATTTTTTATGTGAACGATATTATTATCTCCAAAAATGATTCCACAAGTATTGATGATTTGAAAGATATTTGGGACAGCAATTCCATACCAAGGACCCTAGGTACTCTTCGTTATTTCCTCCGAATTGAAGTTGCTCGTTCTTTTTTATCTCAAAAGAAATATGGTCTTGATCTTTTTTCTGAGAGACTGGGACTAGTCCCTAGGGTGCTCAACTTGTTGATAATCCTATTGAATCTACTGTTAAACTTAATGGCGAGCAAGGTGATTTGTTTTCTAATGTCGGTCAATACCGACAACTAGTTGGGAAGTTGATTTACCTTACCGTTATTTGTCTTGATATTACTTATGTCATTGGTGTGGTTAGTCAGTATATGCATGCTCTCCATCAACCTCACTATGAAGCTATTTGTCGTATCTTGCGTTATCATGACGAGTGCTCTTGGACGAGGAATGTTGTACAAGCCATCTACTTCTCTGTCTGTGAAAGGTTATACTGATAATAATTGAGCTAGTAGTTGTTTGATACACGGTCCATCTCAGGCTATTGTACCTTTGTTGGCGGTAGTCTTTGTACTTGGCGCAATAAAAAGCATAATGCGGTTGCCTAATGTGGTTGCCTGTTCTAATGCTAAAGCTAAGTATCAAGCTATGGCTCATACTGCATCTGAGATGTTATTGGTTTAATCTCTCTTAGCGACCTAGGTATTGTTGTTCCCACTCCTACGCATATCGAGGCTGAAAATCACCTTATTCGGGATTTATTGATTAAGAAATAAATTCTCACTCCTTTTGTTCGTTCGGATCATCAGTTGAGTGATATTTTCACGAAGTCATTAGCTCATGCCTCTTTTAAGCAATTGTCTTTCAAGCTAGGCATGTTTGATCTGTATGCTCTAGCGTGAAGGGGAGTGTTATAGTTACAACCTGTTATTTTATTTTTTATATTAGCATGTTATTTTATATTAGCATAAGGGTATTCTTGTAATCATGCCATAAACCCTTAACATGTGTTAAGGCGGGACTGATTAATGTAACCCTATAACTTTTCTCAAATCTCTCTCTCTCTCTATCTCAATTCTTCTTTCTCCTCTTCTCTCTTCTAACCCTAATATATCATATTTTACAACTCAACTATATATTTTTTGACAAACAATAAAATTGTATTGACATGGGAGTACACTATCACCTCTCAGTAGGTTATAATTAGAAACTAAAAGGCCAAGAAAGAATCACTGCAGATGCTGCCTAGAGCACACAGCTAGTCCTTGATACCAAGATGTAATACAAAAAAGCTCATGGTGGAGTTAGCATTTAATATGATGAATCAATAATTATTATACTTAGGTTTTTCCAAAAATTGAATCCTATCCAAAACCAACAAAATGCTACATTAGCCCAGAACACCCACAGGTGTATGTTTGAAATTTGCAAATTGGCTATACAAGTGTATGAAGATAACAACACAAAAAGGAAACTACAGTGCAAAAAGTTCATTAAGATGAGCAATTGACCTTGCGTGCAATATTATTAATAGCTTCCAAATGGTTCTGCAGGTCTTTCAAATGGCATAATGCCAATTGATGATGACTTTCTCTTTCATCAGTCATAGACCTTTCCATCGCTGCTAGTGCAAGAACAACTGATTCCAGAGCATAACGCATGTGCATGAGTTCAACATCTTGCTTTCTACCAACCACAAACCCCCACATCCCCCCCCCCCCCCAAAAAAAAAAAGGATAAACATCAGCATATTGGAAGTAATAAAGGCAAATTGAATAAGGAAAAAAAGGCTTGAAAATATATAAGATGCAAATGAGAATGGAACACAATACTTTTAGTGTGTTATCATCTGAGAACTAAAGTTGTGCTTCCCATTTGCAGATCCTTTTTTTTTTTTTTAAATCAAGTCATACAAGTTAAAATTCTTAAATTAATGCATCAATGCATCCAAGTCAAAAGGGAATTTGCATATACACCTCTTCCAAGCATCTGTTGTAGAAGCAATTGGCTGCATGCTGATCAATTCAATAGCTTCCTGGAATTTTATGCCTGGAACAACATCAAACAATACCTACAGAAAAGATATCATGTCACACCTTAATACTCCAAAAATTAAATAAATAATAGTAATAACTATAAAAGAAGAAGTGGTAAATAAAAAGAATGCAATGGATTAAATTCCACTAACGTGTTATTGAGAACTCAAACCATTTATACTTTCAAAGAAATGACTTTTTTGATGAATAATAAAAGTTTCATTAAAAGGAGTATACTAGAGGTACACAAAAAATTACAAGGTTAAGGAGCTCTCAAAGAACAGAGCTCTAAAAAATGAAGCAAAGAGGAACAAGAATGGGAGCCCCACCCATCAACCCAATCAAATAAAGAACGTAAAAATAATAACTTAATCTCAACATACGACCGTTCGCAATCCTCAAAACTACGCCAATTACGTTCTCACCAAATGCTCCACATCAAACAATGAGGAACGACTCTCCAGATCAAAAAGTTCCTATGCTTCCCAAAATATCCTTGCCAGCATTCTAGCAGCTCCAAAATACTACTCAGCATGACCCAATAAACACCAAAGAGATCAAAGACCATAGACCAAACCTCCCATGCAAAAGGGCAATGAAGAAGAAGATGGTCAACAGACTCCCCTCCCTTCTTGCACATGCAGCACCAATCCAGACTCAACACATGTCTCTTCCGAAGATTATCAATGGTCAAGATCCAACCCAGAGCAGCCGTCCAAACAAAAAAGGCTACTCGAGGAGGAACCCGAGATTTCCAAATAATTTTCAAAGGAAAAGAAATATGCGACGTACCTGTCAAAGCTCTATAATAGCTAGCCACAGAAAAAACTCTTTCTACTAGCCAAACCCCAACAGATAGTGTCCTCTCCAACTCCCATTCTGTGTTTAGCATAGAGCAACTCCAAGAGATCCATTAAAGGTTCTAACTCCCAATCTTGGATATACCGAGTGAAAGTCAAATCCCAATGAATGGTATCATTATGACGCCTCATTAAGTCAACCACCATAGCATCTGGGTTACAAGAAATAGCAAAAAGGACAGGATACCTCTCTTTCAGAGAACTCTCAACACACCAAACATCATGCCAAAAACTCACTCTAGAACCACCCCCAACTTCGAAAGAAATGAACCTACGAAACGAAGTCCATTCCTTAGCAATAGTTTTCCACAGGCTCACCCCATACGGCCTATTCACCAGATTTGAGCACCAACCACCCCTATCACAACCATATTTTGCCACAATAACTTTTCTCCAAAGAAACTCCCTTTCAGTACCAAAGTGCCAAATCCATTTCCCTAAAAGAGTTTGATTAAACAATCTCAAATTTTTAATGCCCAAACCACCATTCTGGAGAGGCAAGCAAACCTTATCCCACCTAAGAAGATGAAACCGTTTCTCGTCACCAAGACCACCCCAAAGAAAGTCTCTTTGAAGTTTTTCAATACGATTAACCACACTTGCCGGCATTGGAAACAAAGAGAGTACATATGTTGGAAGACTAGAAAGGGTGCTTTTAATCAAAGTAACACGCCCACCTTTAGACGGATAGAGCCGTTTCCATCCGGCAAGCCTGTTCTCCACTTTTTCTATAATAGGATTCCAGATAGGCTTCTCTTTAAAACCAGCCCCCAAAAGGCATCCCTAAATATTTCATAGGAAGAACACCCAAGCTACACCCCAAGATATCCACCAGAGAATCCATATTGTCCACCTCTCCCACAGGAACTAATTCGGATTTGCCCAAATTAATCTTGAGACCAGAGGCCGCCTCAAACCAAGTGAAGACATAACGAAGAGATGATATTTTATAAGGATTGGCATCACAAAATATAAGAGTGTCATCAGTAAAAAGAAGAAGGGAAATTACTAATTGCTGATCTTCAGAATTACCCACTGAAAAACCTGAAACATAACCTCTCTGGACAGCTCTATCCAACATACGGCTCAATCCTTCCATCACAATATCAAAGAGCATCAGGGAGAGAGGATCTCCTTGACGCAAACCTCAAGAGCCCATAAAGAAACCCACCGGGCTGCCATTAATCATAACCGAAAAACGGGCTGTAAAAATACAAGATGAGATCCACCTCTGCCACGAAGAAGAGAACCCACATCGACCTAGCAGGTAGTGTAGAAACTTCCAGTTGATGTGGTCATATGCTTTCTCCACATCCAACTTGCACATAACCCCTGGAACACCCGTCTTCAAGCGACTATCTAAGCACTCACTAACAATCAAAGCCAAGTCTAGAATCTGACGACCACCAATAAACGCATTTTGAGTCTCAGAGATAATATCTAGAAGGACCACCCGTAGTCTATTTGCCAACACCTTAGCAATAATTTTGTATACCCCACCCACCAAACTGATAGGCCGAAAATCTTTCAACTCCTCAGCATCATGCTTCTTAGGAATAAGGACTAGAAAAGTAGCATTTAAGCTACGCTCAAACTCCCCAAACTCATGAAAGCTATGAAACACCGCCATAAGATCTGTGTTAATAATGTGCCAACAAGCTTGAAAAAAAGCCATTGGAAACCCATCAGGCTCTGGGGACTTATCCCCCACACAGCTCATCACCACTCCCAACACTTCTTCCTCCTCAAAAGGCCTATCCAACCAGTACAAATTGTCCTTTGAAATCCGAGAGAAATCTAGACCATCCAGATGAGGCCGATAATCACTAGGCTTAGAGAACAATTGCTCATAAAACTGGGTGATGCACTCTTTAATTACCACTTTGTCATCAGTCAAGGCCCCATTAACTCAAAGATTAACAACAGAATTATTTCTTCTATGCGAATTGGCTACTCTATGAAAGAACCTTGTGTTTCGATCCCCCATCCTTTAGCCACGAAGCCCTAAATTTTTGCCTCCAACAAATTTCCTCCATGAGAATGGTTCTTTCAATTTCGGCTTGGGTCAGAGTTCGTTGATCTCTCTCCTCCAAAGATAAAGGCCGAACCTCTGCCAAGACATCCAATTCCTGCAGCTCATTCCATAAGATATTTTTCCGAGTCTCCACATGACCAAAAACCTCTACGTTCCACTTTTTAAGATCCCCTTTGAGGGCCTTCAACTTATGAGCAAAAATGAAACTAGGAGTACCATGGACTTGGTATGAATCCCACTAGCCTTTAACCTTCTCAACAAAACCATCGGCCTTTAACCACATATTTTCAAACCGAAACGGTCTAGCACTCCTTTGGATTGCCCCACACTCCAAAAGGATTGGGAAATGATCCGAAAGAATCCGAATAAGTCTCTTTTGAGAAATTGTAGGAAAGTGTTCATCCCAATCAATTGAGAAAAGGAAACGATCAATTATGGAGCTACAGGTGTGCTCGTTGTTATTAGACCATGTAAAACGACCCCCGAACGAAGGGATGTCCAATAAGCCAAAATCTGAAATAAAATCAGAGAATTCCAGCATGTCAGCAGAGAAGACAGCCGCCCCAAACAGCTCAGAAGGAAATCTGACTACATTGAAATCTCCAACCACACACCAAGGCACCCCCCACCAAGAGCCCACCCCAAATAATTCTTCCCACATATACCGTCTCTCATTAACAATGTTAGGCCCATAGACACCAAAAAAAGCCCATACAAAATGGTCCTCCACATTCTGGAATTTACAAGATACCGAGAAACGGCCTACTGCTTCCTCCACTTTCTCTACAACCCTCTTATCCCACATCACCAAAATCCCTACAGACGCCCTAACTGAGCCTAAGTAACCCCAATCCACATAATAACAACCCCATAAGCTCTTCACCAATCTACGACTCATGACTTCCATCTTAGTTTCTTAAAGACAGATCACATCTGCCTTCCAAAGCTTAATAAGATTTTTAATCTGCAGTCTCTTATTCAGATCATTCAACCCTCTCGCATTCCAAGAAATTATTTTCAAATTCATTGATGAGAAACTAAAGCCCTTTCCCTTGAGACACTCCTTTTCGAAACAGAGCTTCCCTCATAATTAAAAGAAGAGCACAAATTCTTCAATTCTCTACTTAATCTTTGCCCCGTACGAGTCTTTTTCTTAGCACCCTGAATATCAGTAGGCTGATTGTTTCTTCTGGCTTCAATATCAAGGAGAAGCTTCTCTACTCTGTCTTCAAAGCCTATATAAGATGCTCCCAGCACTTCCCCAAAAGCCTTGAGATTCTGAATGAGCCATGCTGATTTTGGTTTATTCCCCATCACAATATTATCCAACAGCCCAGGATCACTCCCCGATGAGGATGGTTCCACAACCATTGCCAGGGGTTCCACAACCAAAGGAGCTTCCTCAAAATCCCAACCAAGTAATTCCATCCCTAGTTGTCCTTGATTCTCGACAAAATCAAGCCCCTGAGACTCTACTAACAGACCATCATCGCCCGTACTATTATTCTCCCAAGTTTCAGCATCGTCTTCCTCAAAGACCACAAGTTCTGAACCACTCGATATCGTAACCTTACCCATACCAAGAGTCTCAGTTGAGGGCCTCACCGAGCCATCCTCCTCCATGACCAATGAGAATTTGTTTGTATGTAGTTCGATGGGCTCCCCAACATTGAAAGAAGGTAGAGTAGACTCCAATCTAAGCATGTGAGAACCCATGACCTCCGGTGGGAGTCTCACAGATCTCCCATCCCTTAACTGGAAAATCCAGTCCTCAGCCTCCCTCGACAGCGTCGGAACTCCAGACTCCTGAGGAACGACGGAAAAAGATGACGACCCCTCACAAAGGGCCTCACCTGAGCTCGCACCCATGGAAAAGACCCCCACATCTTCTTCTTGAGAGGTCTGGAGCTTCACAAAACTTAGAGAAGGCTTTGGGTCAACGGATATTTTATCCGTAACATAACACAAAGACTCGGTGATGGGCTTGTATCTAGGCTTGGGTCTCCAAGAATGAGTCGAAGTGGGCTTAGTGTGTGAAGGACTGACCCATATATTATTCTCTAAGCCCATTACGTTTTTTCCTTTATCCCCGCTCTTAGAAACTGCTTTTTGGGCTCGAATCGGTTCCTGTGGCAGCCCAGTATCATTTGTAATTGGCCCAGCCCATTTTACCTCCCACCTACCATTTGGGTTCACCGATAAAATCAGTTTCAAATTGATTTCCACATGATTTGCTCCTTTGCTATGAAATTACTCTCTATCTTTCCATAACCAACGCTGTCCAATCTCGCCAACTCCGCGTCAACCCTCCCTTGGATTATGGCATCCTTAAATGTCCCAGAATCCCATCGTTTTTGAGTTTGAGGCCTATGAATCTCCGGCGGTCTAATTTGTTTGCTGTGAACATCTTTCACCGGCTTGACTAACTTGGATACCACCTGAGCTAAACCCCGCCAACCCCACATATCACAACCCGCCAGAATAACCACATGGCCTTTGTTCCTCGAGCCCCCATACTCCGTCACTGTAAGGAACCAACCACGGTCATTGCGGTTTTTCTGGAGCACAAAGACCGTCCCATTCTCTCGGAGTGTCTTAGAGTAGCTTTTATTCAAAGGAAGAGTAACGACCTCCGCCATGGTAGAGCAAAGACACTGCGCACCCTCCCTACCCCATGTGATTTTGCCCACATGATTTTTGCCTCTCTCAATGAGTTGTAAACCAGAATTACCCCCATACAAAAGGACCTCAAAAGATTTTGATTCAATGAAAAAGAATTTTCGCCCTTCCATTATAATGTAAATAGTAACACACTGCAATATCTCAAATGTCACCGTTAAAAGGACTAAGAAACTACCGTCTCAACACCCATTGGACCTCCTTCACAGCCGCCAGTGGCAGGCCAGGAAGTCCGGTGAAGTGACTGGTGGCCTCCCTAATGGGGAGACACTTTGCGTTCCTCATACACAGGACGAGAGAGAGAGAGCATAATTAACTAATAAGCTTGTTACCATATACTTTCAAAGAAATGACTTACAAAGAAAGAATATCTAGCATCTAAAATTCAGAAGATCGAAGAAACTCCAACAAATTCAAAAAATAAAATGTAATAGTAGCTGCCATCCAATCATAAAGGGATCTCATAAACAAAAGATTCAACCTCGTAAACGGGTGATTCATGTTTTATGAACAATTATTATATTGAAGTGTAGAAGTTATTAATAAATTCTTAAAATACATTTAGATTGTCAATAAGAATTAACAAAGTAAGAATATAGGTCTCTGAAGTAAAATTAACATCAAGTTAGTTAACCAACTCAACTTAGCTTGTGCTCATTCGATTTATCTTTAAACCAAGCTTGAAAAAATAAAAATAAAAATAAAAAAAGGCTCAGCCTTAAGCTTGAATCTGACTAAAGTTTGATAACAATTTAAAAAGAAAAACCTATGCCTCAATGCTCGACTAGGCTCAACTCATTTACAATCCAACCTAAGAAGTCAACCAAAGATCTTAAACCCTCCACCCCACATCATAGAACTAATTTTCAAATTGAATAACATGCCTTGTAGTCCAACACCTACCCAAACTCCAAAGTATTGGAATCCTATACAATTTTATCAACACATATAGAATCAATGAAGTAAGAGTGGAACCCTACAATATGAACAGATAATAATTGGTTTATACCATGCCCAAAAACCACAAACCAATATGCTACTTCAATTACATCACTTTATCATTACGCTACTACTACTCTAAACAATCAATCTTTAGGTTAATGAAAAGATGGTCTCTCTTTTTTTGCCGAAATGAAAAGATGGTTTTTGAGTTTCACAACAAATAAATTTTTTTAATGTAAAATATTATCCATAACATTCCAATTGTAAATGCTTTTTGAATGGTCATGTAAAATCCCTTGTTTTTTAACTCATCCTTAACCCTTTTTTTTCTTTGTTTTTAGTAAGTTACACACGCACCCAATGGGTCTCGAACCAAAACCTCACCCTCCACCTTACTCTAAGAAGGGAGGAGATGCCATTTGAGCTAGAGCTCATTAACACTTGTCCTCAACCTTTCAATTACACAGATTCATTTTATAAAGGAATCTTTAACTTTCTTCTTAAGATTGTCAAGTTGAACCAAGGAATTCTCCATCAATTGCAACTAGACTCTTCATTAATGAACTCAATATCTCCACCAGCCACTTACCCAATAAAGCCTTGTTCGTACTGTTTAACCATTCAATTGCAACTAGACTCTTGATTAATGAAGTCAATATCTCCACTAGCCACTAACCCAATAAAGCCTTGTTCGTACTACTTAACTGCTCATTCTAAGTCCCTAACTTCATTGAAAGTGCATATGGCATCCCTATCAACAAATTAGAAAACTATTTTGAGTGCATGGAGCATAGTAGTTCTATATCCAGACGTATTGACAACCCAAAAAAAAAGGTGGCGGTAGCATTATGTATCAAAACTAATAGAACAGTAAAATCCATAACACCATTGAAATGCACACAGAAGACTAGAAATATGTTTGGAAGGGGCGAGAGGAGAGGGGTGAGGGTTACTTTCCCTCATGTTTAGGTTTTTTTTAAGGTGAGGGAAAAATATTTTAGAGGATGGAGGGGGTACCTTACTTCCTCAAATTCGCTCTTTTTTTATTTTCTCAAATAGATGATATATTGTTTAATGAATTTTTCTGTATTTCCCTTTTACCATTAACAATTAATTAAAATTTCAATAATGTCTAAACAAACCTCTATCACTTGTCTCACTCTATTGTAAAATTTATATAATATTTTTACCCTCTCCTTTTCTTTCCACCTTATAACAAGACAAGGCAAGGGATCCCTACTCCTTTCTACTCCCTTTTCATTTTTAAAACATCCAAATAAAGGAAATTGATAACTATTCCCTCTCCTCTCCTCTCCTCTTCTCCCTCCCCAACTTTAATCTTCTAATTCTCCTCTACCTCTAAACTTCCAAACATACTCTAAGAGAGGGAAGAACCTGCCTAGTGCAAAAAAGATACATATATTAATAGTCATTCTCATAAAGAACTTGTACTGAATACACAGTAAACCAAACAAACTGCGTGAACATGCAGTTCAGGTAGCTAGATAGCCTAGCCTTTCTAAGTCTATTAAGTGCATACATTCTTTATTTTATAAGTAATTAAGTACATACATTCTTACCCGAAGAGGACTTTGTACAGAGAGTCTTTCCAACACGAAGTTCTCAACAAACGGGTCTGATTGGGCACCTTCCTCTCCTAATGCTATTTGTTCTTTTCTAGACAACAACAATGAGAATTTTGAATTCCATGATCGACCAGAATTGACACAGGCAACGAATGAGGCAACATCAAGCTGATAACACAAATCATCACAAAGATGTTCCACACAAGATATCTGCCAAAATCAAAACATACAATTATATATTTCTGCTGACCTTTTATATAAGTTATCATCCTGTAGGTTTTAGGAAAACTTATTACCTCATCTGATTGATTACCATATAGTGAAGATTCTTCCAACCGAAGTACCTGAGACTTACTTGTCCACAGCTGTTGCATTAAACTCCTCCGTGCTGTTGTTTTACCAGACAATAAATCCCAACCCATGGAAGCCACCAAGGGCTGAAGTCGGGGAAATAACATAAGAACCTGCCACATACCCAGACCAACAAGATTTGTATGAGTACAGCTACCATCAATTCCACATTGAGAAATTAAATTTCAATAACGCAAACCATTGATTTCATACTCACATATTCAATTTAAACATAAAACTGGACACATACATTGCTAGCTTCTTGAAGCTGCTCCCTCTTCACAGCAGATATGGCACAATCCATGACACATTCAAGCACATGTAAATTAGATACACGAGCATAATGGTACATATCTCTCATGCAAGAACTGACTGCCACATTCAAGGATGAAGTCTTCTCATATATATTTGTATCAAATTTCAATTCTGCAAGATATCTTTGAAAGCGCTCAAGAGGAGGTATCTGGTTGTCATCAAGAGCTCTATACGTCACAATCTCTTCAGAGAGAAACTCATCTTGAATAGCCTGCAGTAAGTCAAACAGACAATCTATTAAAAAATTCATTATGTAGTAAAGCTTCAGCTTCTCATATCAAAATGACCACAAACCATAGAGATATGAGCCAAGGGGCCATTCTGGAACTTTACAAAGTGAGCTACTTAGTGCTAAACCAGTTCATATGAATTCTATCTTAAACTTACTTCAACCTGATGTGCATTATCATCATAGAGTAAGACAGAAATTAAAATAAAAAAAATAAAAAAAAAGCACAAACACACAAGTACAAAACAAACAAAAAACCCTGAAAACCAGCCAGATAATACTAACTTACACAGGATTTGGGGCTTGACACACAGCCCCCAAACCTCTTAGCTATCTAACATAGTTTGAACAAAGGATTGTGTTAGAATAATAGTTAAAAGACTAAACTCACCATTTCCTAATAACTTAAACTTTTATGACAATTAGTAATTTGTAATGGTATCAAAGCAAGTAGTCTTGAGTTCAAACCTTGTCTCCACTCTATCTCTCATTTAAAAATTTAAAAAACTCACGTGTTGGGCCCCATTCATTAAGGAGGAGTCTAAGCCCACACGTGAGGGGGGTGTTAGAATAATGGTTAAATGATTAAATGCACCATTCCCTAATAGTTTAAACTTTTGGCACAATTGGTAATTTACCATATGCTCAAACTAGCTGCTTAAAAGAAAATTGTTGAAGAATGTTGATATCATGCCATAGCTGACCAAGAATCTACCAATCAGACCCCTTACAAGAAAAGGACAAAGTTATTACCTGAATCATTTGAACAAGATCTCTGCAATTTGATGAGAGAGCTTCTCCGTAAATCCATAGCAATTTTTCTCGCACAGCATGCCATGAGTCTCCAAAGCCCTCCCTTCTCGATGAAACACTTCCGATTAGATCTTGCAAAACCATGCTGTAAAGTACAAGAAAGGAAAATGCAAATAAATATCTAGAAGAGAAGCAAAATATGTGGACAAGTTTCTCAAGTGTGAGGACATGAAAGCAGAAAACTAGACTTGGAGATTAATGGTCTCCTAACCAAACTGGGAGATAGAACAAACAAAATTTTAAACAATTCTCAAGGACTTGATCTAAAAAGAAAGAGAGCAGTTACACCAAGATCACCAAAGCTCATGAAACATTTTTTTTATATATAAGTAATAATGCAATTTATTGATGAAAAAACACTTTTTGTGCATAAAGTATGAACACAGAAGTGGTGTGAAGTTACAAAGTAGATATGTATGAGGAAATGTGTAAACAATCTAGAAAAGAAGTAACAGAATCAGATCTGGAGTAACCCAAGCTGTTGCCCAGTCGTATAGCGTATTAGAAAAAAGTTCTTGAAGTTGTGAATCCGTACGCTCCGTATTCTCAAAAATACGACTATGTTCCATACCTTGGAATGAATCTTCCCCAAACCATTATACCAACCAAAGAAGAGATCAAGAACACATCCTGTCAACACCCATTAAATACCAAATTTCCGAAACACAAAACTCCATAGCCCAAATGCCATTTCACAATGAATTAGAAGATGATTTATAGTGCCCCATCCCAACAGCACATACAGCACCACCCTGCTATATGGGGTGTTCACGCTCCGAGGAAGGTTTGTTTCTTTGCTTGGTCAGCATCCTGGGGTAGAATCCTAACTGCAGATAATCTTATGCGGAGAGGATCTCATGAAACATTTAATAGTATGAAAATGTACTTCTAAAAGGGAGGAAGACTTGCTCTTACAAAAAGTACATTGGATCTGTTTGGCAACAGGTTTTTCTTTGGCTTGTTGGCTTATTTTATTATGTACAACTTCTTAAAAGTTGCACTTTTTCTACGTACAACTATATTTTAACCAACTTTCAACAAAAGCTACATCCAAATGCACTCATTGTCTAGCCTCCCAACTTATTATCTTTCCTTGTTTCCAATGCCAATTGATGTGGCAAATAGAATGGAAAAGCTCCAACATGACTTTCCATGGGAAGGTATGGGAAAGGAGTTAAAATTCCATCAAACCACCCACGACGTATAGAGTAAGTCTATGGAAGCATATCAAATATGGGTGGGCCAAATTTTTATGTTTACTCAGTTCATGGTAGGGAATGGATCTAGAATCCATTTCAGGCATGATCGTTAGTGTGGAGACACTTTCCTCATGCATATCCTGAATTTTATAACATAGTAAGGGATAAAGACTCAAAGGTGGAAATTCTTTAGAATGGACAAATGGTGGCCTTCATTGGAACCCTCTCATTTTGATCTTTACATGGGAGCTTGAACCCATGGTCCAGTTTTTAGAGGATCTATATGTTGTTCGTATTAATTCAACATATGAGATAAGATAATTTAGATATTTGTGTAGGAAGGGTGTCGTGATCTGGATTGGTGTAGTATGTGCAAACTGGACGGGAATTGGTGGATCATACCGGCTCTGAAATTTCGTTTCCTGCGGACTCTTTTTGACTAGTTGAAAGCATCACAATTAATTACCTCTATTTCATTGACCGATATGCTTGATCTTTGTTCTGCTTCTACTTAAGTTTTTTCTCATGTCCACTTCCTGTGTACATGTTTGTATTCTCTTTTTTTGTTTCAATGAAATTATTACTGATCAAGAAAAAAAAAATTCAAACTAATAAAAAATGCCCAAACATATGATAACCCTAGTTTAAATTCTTCTTTTTCTTAATTTCTTTGTAAGGGAAAGAAAGAAAAAAAACACATAGTAACCACGGATGTGTGTGTGTGTGTGTGTGTGACAAACATAGAACCATGTTAGAAACGAAATCCCTTTTCCCACCCCTATAAAATCATTATAGCCATATGTAAATCTGTTAAAGCATCTTGCACTAAACCCAGAATCTCTTAACCAAGTTTATAAGCCAAACCAACGTAGTCCATATCTAGGAAGTCTATGGATAGAGATCTTTGGTCTTTCGTTTCTCTCATTTTGGTGTCATGTCTTACTTTATGTTAGATTTGTGACGTAGGACAAATTGGGAAATTTGTCTACAAGTGCTTGTGGTGGGTTTAGGATTAGAAGAATTTGTGGATCTAGGGTTTAGAATTGTTGAAGAAATGGTTATGGGGTTCTGTTAGGAATTAAAAGTTAGTTTGATGAATTTTTTAATAATTATTTGTAGGGTTTTAGGGTTTTAATAGGTAAAAGAAATGGCTTGATTTAGGGTTGTACAGAAGAAGGGAAGAGAGAAATATATGGTGTTCAATGACTATATGAACAATAGTCATGAACAGTACCACAAGAAAAAGCCAAAAACCTTATAGCTCAACTAGCATCTTCTAGTGTTTCCAATGAAGAAATCCAAGGTTTAAATCCCCCATTCCCAACTATTGAATTATTTAAAAAGAGAGAGAGAGTAAGAAAATAGAAATAAGGCCAACATGCCTCAATACTCGAACACTCTTAATATTTTTATTAATCAACTCCATCTCCTCTCCGAGTACATTGAACACAAAATTCTTCTTTATTTTTTAAAGTATATATAAGGATTCTTTCTTGTACTAGTAGTATTAGGACTCCTTTTTTTTTATATAAGTAATGATATTTTATTTTAAAAACAAAATGTTATATTATGTTCACGATGGTAAATACAAAACAACCTTAAAGAATTACAAGAGGGTTATATACAAATATGAAGAGAGAGAATAAAATCCAACACTGAAATCCAATGCATAAAATCCCACACTCTAGACCAATCAAAAAGTGTTCAGAAAAAAAAAATTCCAACTTAGTTGTAGACCGCTCCATGTCTTCGAATGTGCAATGATTACGTTCCTGCCAGAAGATCCACATCAAGCAAAAAGGAACCAAGTTCCGAAATGTCAGAAGAATGCTTCCCAATGAATTCCACCACCCAAACAATAGATAGCTATTGTACTAGGTACCACCCACTGAACCCCAAAAACACCAAAAACCCTACTCCATATCCTGGTTGACTCCTTGTTTGACAAGTAAACTAAAAACCTAATAAAAGATTAACTTGGGACTCAAAGAAAATAAAACCTAAGATACTTAGAATCTCCTATAAAATTCTAGACTCAGATAACTAACTACCAAAATGCCCTTAATTCGTAAAGTTTCAGAAATTATAGCCCCTGAATGGAAAATTGACAATAACTTTTTCAAATAAAAACCCAAATAAAGAATTGTTTTTTTAACCCTAGAACACATATAACTAGACCTTTAAATCACACAACTTTTACTTCAGTTGGAATTCACACATGAGCCACTTAAAATAAATCTTGAAGAAAAGAATTTGTGAAATAGTAACAAGTCAATCTTTCATAGTTACATCAATTTGTTGGCTTGTTAGAGAGGTTGATTGGGGAAACACAAAAATACTATGATTTGGAACATTGTGACATTGGCTCTTATGTGGTGTATTAGGGTAGGGTTGGGTCGAAAAACCCAGTAAACCAGACCCATTACCATCCCTAAGGATGAGTGTAGCTCAAAACATGAAGCTTTTGTTAGAGCATTATATGAATGGATGGCTACAACAATTTCTTTTTCTTCTTCTTCTAAGTTGGATTTCGCAGAGTCGTTAAATTTTAGGAGTTAGTATATTTGTGTTTCTCAAGTCAACCTCTAGTGTACTAGGGTGGCACACCCTTTTTGCAAATAAATGTTTATTACTTAAGAAATAAATAAAGTCCACAAATGAAATACAGCCACGAACTACATTTTTAACTCTAACAAAACAAATAGGTACTCAAGAGACCAGCAAAAATTTCACTGTAAAAAAATTCAACCAAGTGCTCACGACATTGACAAGAACAAGAGAAATCATGAGATACTTTCTTATTTCACAGGAGTCCCTCATGTCCTATTTCACTACAAGTCATCACAAACAATAACTCCAGCTTCCACCCAAAAGGTGAAGGGGATGACAAGTTGAGTTGGAGGCATAATCTTAACAAAGGCTTCTCGGTCAAGGAATATTATCGTTGTTTGAGTACGGTTTCTTTTGACCCCTTCCCTTGGAAAAGTATCTGGAAGGCCAAGGTCCCGCCAAGGGTCGCATTCTTTTCTTGGACAGCAGCTTTGGGAAGACTTTTGACTATAGATAATCTGCGGAAAAGACATCTTATCCTTGTAGATTGGTGTTGTATGTGCAAGAACAGTGGTGAAAGCGTTGATCATTTGTTGTTGCATTGTCCTATGGCTTGGGAGTTATGGTCTATGGTGCTAGGTTTATTTGGGGTGCATTGGGTGATGCCTTGTCATGTGTTGGATGTTTGGGCTGGGTGGCAGGGCAGTTATGGCAGCCATTGCAATCTGGTTGTTTGGAGAATGGTGCCCCATTGTGTGATGTGGTGTCTTTGGAGGGAGAGGAATGCTCGGCACTTTGAGCACTGCGAAAGATCTGTTTCAGCTCTTCAGCTTTTATTTTTTAAAATGTTGTATGACTGGGTGTTTGCCGTGGGTACTTTTTCCATCCATTCCATGATGGATCTGATAGATCATTGTTCCTTCTGATTTTTTTGGCAGTCCTTATGTTTACAGCTAGTATACATAGGCTGACCTTCAATAAAACTTTCATTACTTATCAAAAAAAAAAATAACTCCAGCTTCCACCCAAATGCAAAGCTGATTGAAGTTCATGATTAGGGAATTCCATGTACCCAAGAACAAACTCCAATCACCACAGGCTCCTTTCAGATGTAAAGAGTAAAAAGGAAAGTGAAAATAATATCTGAGAGAATTGAAGTTTCCCATTGGATGAAACATTTGGGGAAAGATGCAGGAAACACAGCCCTCGCAGTCTTACTGTTCAGCTCAAAAGTGCCATTTTTTACACCATTCAAACAGCAGATAAAGTGTCATGTCAGATTTAAGTTGCCATTTCCTTCACTTTCTTGTCCTCTACAAATATCCATGAGACAATAACTATAGCTATTCTCACCTAGTTTCAGAACACCACATCAATGGCCCCTCCTTAAATAGGCAAACATTTATCAACCACTTTCCTAATTTAATATTCATATAGGATATATCAACCTAAAGCAGCACTTCTCACTTCTTTGTCATGGTACAGACCCGGATTCAATTCCCGGCATTAATATTTCACTTTTACTCATCAAAATAACTTCTTTGTATTTGAAAATAATCAACACAAAGTCCTAGCTGCTAAAGCTCTAAGCCATTAAAAAGAATCCTTACAGCTTTCACCTCTATTCTTAAGAAGAAAGTTAAGAATTAATTCCGATTATTAACTAGGTAAAGGCAATGAAAACTGTAAAGGATAACTTAAGTTGCATTGAAAGGGGTGTAAAGCCAAATACTATGTCAGTAGCCCAAGTACTTCCATAAATTTCATTCAAGTAAATAAGAGAAAAATAAATAAAAATTTGAAACAGACATACCGATACTCAGTCTCTTCCCCTCCATAATCAATGTGAAGAAAACGAATTCGAGGAATCGCTCCTTCTACATCACCCTCTTTCAAGCATTCCTTGATAGCATCCAAATGAGCTAACTGAACACTCCTTTGTATCAACCCCAGAACCCTCAGATCCTCCCCCTCTTCCTCCGACAAATCCTCTCGTCTCGCATTCTCGTTAATTGATAAACCCAAATCATAACCCTCCCAACCCCTAACTTGCCGCTGTATATTCCAACACAATGCATCGAAAACATCCGCGTAATCCAATGCTACCTTCCTCAAACAAACCAATTCGCCTTCCTCGATTGACGCGGCACCTGAACTAATACCATTGCCATTGCCATCACCATCGTCAACATCAACATCTGGCTTCAACCTCTTAACGCCTAATTCTAAAATCCTATCCAAAATCCGCACGCAATCATCGAATTCACCATTTGAATCCCTCAATTCCTCGCCCTTTTCCAATACCTCCGCTCGCTCGTCGTAACTCTCGCTCTCGCTCGAACCGTCTTTCTCTTTGACTTTCTCTAAGCTTTCAAGATCAAAGTTCTTCCGCAGACTCTCCGACACCCTGTCGATCAGGTGCTGAACCAGTAACAAGAACTCTGCGCGCAACCGCAGCGTTTCGGGATCGAAACTCCAAGCCGATGTGGCATTGTTGTCGAATTGCAAGAGTTCGAGGGTGGACAAGTAGGTGAGGAGAGGTGGGGATGGGCAAGAGGTTGACCAGAGAATGTTCTGGAAACGGCCGGAGCGGGCGACGATGGTTTGGAGGACAGCGAGAGCGAGCTCCGGGTTTCGGGATCGGAGAGCGAGGAGAACGGCTCGGAGGGGCTCGAATTGAGCTAGGTGAAGGTGGTTCGCGGCGAGGCGCGAGAGGATTTCGGTTTCTTTGTCCATTGCTTTAGGCTATAGAGATTGAGAGAGATAATTGAGAAATGTTAGGGATTTTAATTTCAGTGAATTATTTAGAGAAAAGAAGGAAGTTTCTTGAATTGGATGACATGAGAATGAGAGTTAGATTTGGTTTGAATTGGGGTTCAGAAATCGGAATTGAAAACGAAATGAGTTTTGGAAATTGTCTGAAAGATGGCTGTGTATGCCTGTCCCGTTGATGACGGAAAGTGACAGTCGAGTTGACGCTCCACTTAAACGATGTCGTCTCTCATTTTTCTTCCAAGTAAAAAACACTTTTTAAAAATATAAAATAAAAAATCTTTTTTTTTTATAAGTATAAAAAAATCTTATTTAAATCTTGGTCAATCATCATTTTCATAACTCAAATTTTTTTTTTGGGTCAATTTTATACTTATAATATTTAATTTTTAAGTAATTTTTAATATTATACATAAAAGTTTACTATATTAACAAAACTTACTAAATTTTCTTATAAACAAACAAAATAAATATTTTATTTTCTCTCACTCCTCTACCTCACTATTTTTCCCTCTCTTATTCACAATTGTGGGTCACACATGGGAATGATAAGGTTGATATTTATTCGTGCCAAAAACAACAATGCATCAGCATGATTTGTCCTAGCATGATATTTATTCCTTTGTTAACCTCCAATTTCAATAACTAAAATGCATGTTGGGATCTAGCTAAATTTTCTCTTAGATCATAGCAATTAGCTCTTGAATTGGTTTGGGTTTGATTTTTTATTAATTTTAGAAAATAATATTATTTTAATATAATTATTTAAAATAGTACTGTTATGATATTATTTGTGAAAATAGTCTTTTTTTTCACGATTTTCGGTTACGTGGCATGGCAATTTTTTAAAAAAAATGTCCACCTGAAAATCGTGTTTATCAAACATGAGTTATGGTTTCGGTTACTCTAGTAATTTTTAAACCCTCACTCCCTACAATCTCAAATCCACCATGAAAAACCCTCACACGCCTCACGCCTTGGCTCCATTATCAGTCTCAACTCTCACGATCGTGGTCTAGTTCATTCAGGTATAGTTTGTGAAATTTTTTTAGTTTTATGAATTATGGTCTGTTTCATTCAGGTATAGTTTATAGTTTCTGCTTGTATGGTTGAACAACGGGATTTTCTCTTTGATGCTTGAGTTTTGGTTACATAGTAGTTATTACTTCAAGTTTGTTCTCCCATCCCAATAATCAATATCTTGTTTTGACACCTCTTATTCCTTAACTCCAATGGAATAAGGTTTATTGTAAAACAATATCTTTACATTGTTGTAGTACTGGGAATGCATCTCGGTTGCTTTGTTAATATTAATCGTACTAAACATTTCGTTGGCATGATTTTTAAGCTTTGAACAGAATTATATGACTAGTGACGAAATTAGCTTAGGATATAGCTCGTATACTATGATGTTGTAGGTGAGAATAAATGTTAAAAGGGCTGCACAGTCAGTCTTTCAACTCGTCAACTAGTCTCAGGATTTCCTTGGTAGTCATCACTGGACTGGTCAAATAATAAACTAGCTAACTACTTTCAAACCTTTGCAAAAGTGGGATAATTAAAAAAATTATTTGGGTCAAATTAAACATTGACTTGCTAAAGCTTAATTCTCTTATTACAAGAACATAAGATGACAGGGTCAAACAAAAACCTCCATTTAACCATAAAAATTATTATTCTAAGAAGCTTCTTATCTCACTTTAATCTGCTAAATTTCCTTACAGTCCTAACATGATAGCTTATAACTGAGCTATAATTTTGATATTAATTTAAACTTTTTGGAATAATTTATTTCTATAACTAAATAAAAAGGATTGATGTTGTTTGCAGTGTAATAGGGTAATGAGATAGTATATAGAAAGGATATAAAAAAATTGATGTTATTTGCAATGTAATAGGTATGAGATTATAGGAGGTGTTTTATCTTTTTATTAGTATTTGAAACCATATTTTTTCCCTTAAAAGAGAAATGAGAAAGAGTACATGCTAGGTTTTTGTATGAGTTACTTCAAATTACCTTATTGATACCTATTAGCATAGCTTGCATGTTACAACCTCACAAAAGGTTCTGAATTTTATGCCCAATTTTGAAGATGGGTTTAGGTAGCAGTACCACGCATATTAAAGAGCATTATGAATAGAAATAGTTGTTTACAGTCATACACTTATGATCGTCATCGACTTACAAATTACATTTATTTTATTTTTGACAATGGACATTTTGCTATACCATTCTGCAAAAATAAATCATGTTCATAATGCAAGCAATCCTTATTTGGTGAGTTCATAGTCAAAGAATTTGTTGCATAATTAGTAAGCAGTAATTGATTGAAATGAAAATAGAAAGGAGATAATAACCAAAGTTGTGAGACCCAAACCTATATGACAAACAATTAGAAAGAGATTAATTTTAAATAGTGATACTTAACAACAAGGTCTCATATTTCTAGGGAGATATTTCTTGAAATCATCATTGCTTGAATTTGAAAAGTCTGATATCTCATTATTAGATGTCAAGTTAAGAATTTCCTTGATGGAATTAATGGCACGATCTTGGCCTTTCCTCTTTAGATGCTTCCTAACTTTTTGGATTGCATGGTAACGATCTAATCTTCGTTGCATTTGGCGTTCTCTCTCTGAATCAGATCGAGTATATTCGCAATGTTATCTCTAGGTAACTTAGCTGAACGTGCTTTTGGCACATGCAACCCGTGCCATTGGCAATACACCTCAAGCGCACATTGTTTTTCATATAATTTTGACCATGGTGGTTCTTCAACAACTTCTGTAGTAAGTGCCCTTGTAGTAGCTACACTAGTTTCACCATTCATAATGAGTCCAACTCTTCGAAGACTATCATATAAGTTAATTGGCATATTAGCGAAGTCTCGCTTCTTTCCATGCCATGTCACCCCATAGTGGTCTGTGTATGTATGTAATTATGAATTAGTTGGAGGCATGGCCAGCCCAAGCCTTAAGCTAGTTAAGCAGTGGCTTGAGGCCCCCAAATTTTAAAAATCTATATGTATACTATACTTGAGATCATAGAAAAGACATATTGAAAAAGCTCGAAATGATAAGATTAAGGTTTATAATATACATGAATAGCCTAACTATTTTTTCTTCGCCGACAACTTTCTCTTCATTTTCTTCTTCTTGGTTGTTATACCTACCAGTCAGGCAGCCACTTTCTGGTCGTTCATTCATTCTACGTCGCACATCTTTCTATTCTCTTCTTCACACAAACTCTTCTTCTTCTTCTTCGTATGCCAATCTTTTCATTTTGTATCTCTTTTTCTCATTCTCGGAGTTATTGCTTTCTTTTTTACATTATATGCAAATAAAAAAACAAAACAAAAACTGGACATTAGTTTGTCTGCCCAACTATCCCATTGGCCACATTAATACTTGATGGCTGAATAACTTTTCACTCAGCTTTGTTTGTTCTAGAGCCCCACCTATCATATATTAATTTGATTACTTGTTTTTTTTCTTTTCTTTTTTTTTTTAAATATGTATTGCATGTGTTTTCTTTCTTTAATCATATATGTGTCAATTTTATTGAGCTTAATATATTGGCTACTATTCTGCTAATATAATTAAAACCCATGAGATGTAATCTAGTTCTTTTTGAAAAATTACAACTTTTCAAAATCTTGATTTGGGTTCCTCAATATTTGGCAAGTTGACTTGTTACTTTGTTTGGTAAGCTGCTATAAACTTGTTGATATGAAGAATAGTGAAATTTCAATAAAAAAAAAATTTTATTTTTTATTTATTTATTTCAATTTACTATTGAATGGTTAAAAGCCTCAATTGGAGATTTTGCTTAAAGCCCCTAAAATGATTGAGCCGGCCCTAGTTGGAGAAGCTGCACTTAATACACACGTAGAAGAAGATCTTGATTCATCATTTACACGTCTCTTCAACATTAAACTCATATAACTCGTGTATAATTCAAGCGTGTATGAGTTTAAGATGGGCGTTTGGTCCAATCATAATGATTATTTAAAATCGTAACTTGATTTGCCATCAACCATTTGTTTGAGTTGTTAGTTGGTGGGTACATGTGACTTTGTTGTGTTTTACATAAAATTGACTTGTCATGTCACTGCTACATATTTCAAAGTACTTGATGTATAAAGTATGTTAAGTTCTGCATAAACAAGTTATCTTTTGTCACTATAATAGGAAATTTCATGTCACTGCAAATTTTGGATTGATAAAGTATGTTTGAGTTATCGTTTCAATTATCATTTTTATGCATTGGTGGAAGTATTGATTGTCGGTATTGATGTGACGTTTCATCTTTAATGCATCTCTAATAGGTGCTGATGCAACATATCATATTGTTTTTTAATATTTATTCGGTGTTGATGCAACATATTAACATTATTTCTTTATAATATGTCTTGATGCAACATATCATCCTTCTTATATTTATTTGTAATCAGTATTGATGCGATGTATTGTACCTTTAAAAAAAAAAAAAATCAATGTTGATATAATATACCGTTTTTCTTATGTAAGATTTTCTTATGGAGTCAGGTCATATTGATGATAGTGTTTTGACTAGACAGGCTAGACATCACTCTGAAGATATTTGGAGAACACATATAGGATCTTAATTTTCATAAGTTCTACACAATAATCATATTATCCATTAAATATTATGTACTATAATTATTTGACAATATCTTTTTCCCTTTGTAGGATTTTATTTCTTTAACATGTCGCCATCGTGAGACGATGCCGGCATGAAATAGGCTTAATAATCCACGTTGTCCCTTATTTGCGTTATGCTAGGTTTTATGGATTGTCCAGTTTTTCATTCATCAAGTTGGACTGGCACTTGATCACAACCTTAATGGAGCGTTAGTGTCCAGAGACACATACATTTCATCTCCCATCTTGGGAGATGACCATCCCTCTAAAGGATGTGTCTTATCAGTTAGGCCTACAAGTAGATGGTCTATCAGTTACGAGGTTTACAAGTTCGAGGTGGCGAGAGTTGTGCATTCAGTTATTAGGCATTGATCCACCTAGTTCTGCACTCAATGGGTCACGTCTTAGTTTGAACTGGTTTATCCAACAGTTCCCACCACTAGCAGCTAATGTCAATGATGTGATGGTAGAGAGGTATGCACAGATGTACATCCTTCAGTTGATGGGAGGTAGCATCTATGCAGATAAATTACAAGATAAAAGTCCACCTGATGTTCCTAACATTACTTGAGGATTTCGATGTTGCAGGGCAATATAGTTTGGGTGGTGCAACATTAGCATGGTCGTATCGAGTGATGTGTCGAGGAAGCAAGTTCAATGCTTCTAAAATTGGGGTGCACTTATATTGCTATAGTTATAGGCATGGGATAAGTTTCCCCACATTGCGCCATAGAGATTGATGCAGTGGCATATTGAGCATTTTGTTGACGTTCAGGGAGAGGTCCTTTGGGCATTACGTATGAAAGAAACTCATTACAATTATTTTTTGTCTATGCTTATTCTCGTTAATGTAATTATTTTTATTTTAATATGTTATTGTAATTATTGTAACTAAAATGACATTAAACATTAACTACCAGCACATGTACACAAAAAGTTAAAGCTTCCATCTACAATACATGAAGTAACTGCCAGATCAATGACTTAAGGAAGAAAATTAGAAGACACTATTTTTTAAAAGAAGCTTTTGTTTAGAATCACTGGTGTGATTTTTGAGTCTCAAGTGAGTGCCTTCTCATGTCTCTTAAACAACTTACTCATAACCTTCATTCTAAGCTCTTCAAGCAAAGTTAGCACTGGCTTGTCTCTTACTTCCCAATCCAAATGTTAAATGACTCTAACATGTTATTTGTAAGTTGGTCACTCTTTGCTCTCTTGCTGTAAAGATATCTTGCCCACTGCTCTTTTGGTACTTTTGACTATCACTCACGAGTTTCAGGCTTTTTTTTCTTCATCATTTTCATTGCTTTTTCATAAAATCACTCATTGTAAGCTCCAGCTGCTTGCCAAAATGTTGCTCTTAAAACCAGACCAGCATGCTTTACTTTGAAATTGTTACATAGGTGCCTGCAACAGACCCTATGCAATGCTTGTGGCATAGCTTTTTGCACAGTCTTAGGAACCGCCTAATTGCAAATCACATATACTACTTATATATACTAATTCTAAATAGTTCACAACAAGCAAATAAGCAACATAAAGCATTAATGTGTTCTGGCTACAGCAACATATATAATTAGTTATCTATGGTTATTAATAGTTTGTTATGTATAGTTATTCATCATTATAGATTATAGGGTAATCATTTCAAAATGTACACATAACATATGTATTTAGTAAAAATAGTTCACAACATAGAAATGGTTTAGAAAATACACACCTTTTGTCTATCAGACATCATAATCAGAACTCCTTTACTTGCCACCATCTTGTCCAAAAGCCTCAAGAACCAACACCAGCTGTCATTGCCCTCACTTTCAACCACTGCATATGCTATAAGAAAAATGCCGTTGTTGCCATCAAGTGCAATAGTAGATAACAACACAATCCCATATTTCCCTTTTAAGGTGACATCCATCTACACCTATAAAAGGCATACATCACTCTACAAAACCTTTACTCAGTGCTTTAAAACACATAAAGTACCTCATGAATCTAGGTTGTATGTTTAAAGAAGGCCTATCTAACTTCATTTTCACAAAGCTTCCAGGGTTAGTTTCTCTAATCAAATCAGCATACTTGGATAGCTTACTGTAAGAATCATCATGGCTACCCTCAACTTCTTCATTTACTTTCTTTTTTGCCCTATAAAGCCTATGTCTAAATACATCAACCCCATATTTATTCATTAAGATTTGCTCCATTGACTCATTATTTAAGTTTGGGTCAGCCTTTAAATTTTCAATTAGTTTCTCAGCAATCCAAGTTGATGTGGAATTAGAATTCTTTAAACTTCTAACACAATTGTGCTATGAATTGAATTCTTTAATCTTGTAAGAAACCCTATCAGCAACAGAAAAAACATATATGTAGCATGTACAACCTTCAACTGCACACTTTGCACCTACACGTTTTTTCTCATTTCTCAACTTGACTATTTCAAAACCTTTCTCAATGATATAATCTTTCAAGGCAGCCCTAAATGCATGCATTGTTGGGGAATTTGTCAAGATCAGAAAATAAATGCGACTTTGAGGCGTGTAATCACTTTCTTTAAGGTGATAATTGCCCCCGCTCTGAAAGAGTTTTGCTTCCGAGTAAAGGCAATTCACCTCCGGGATACAACAAAGTCACTAATTACAGAAAGCAAATTTCGGTAATCCCTTTAAAGAGTATTCTTACAAAATTATGTATTTGACAATGAATAGGCACTTTAATTTGTAGACAATTTAATTGGCACAATTCTAAAACAATATAACTTTTTAGAAAATAACTTTCATGAGTTAGCTATTCTCTACATAAAAAATAACTTCCATGAGTTAGTTATTTTCTAAACCAGAATCACACATGCACGTGCCACGTGTCCAAGTGCCAAATGTGTCACTGATGCTTTCAAATATAAACTCACTTTTATATCACTATATATATATATATATGTATAACAAATATACAACAATCCCCCACTTAGTGATATGAAGTGTTTAGTCAAATATTGATTTCATCATGCATATAAGAAGGTATTTCTCGATTTAAACCTCAATTAGTGTAAGCATCTCAAATTTCTAACAAAGTCAATGGTGGTCTCAGCTTAAACCAAGACTTTTTGTGTCAGAAACGGAAAATACTACACACATGACTCCATCCAATTTCAGCGAATAAATTTACAATAATAATAATAAAATTTCACTTAATCAAGTGCTCCATCCTGTCATTTCATGAACATTTCAAAAAATAAATCTTAAACTTTTATCAAAAGTTGTTCTACTTTTTATGTTCATATAGGTGAAGTTCCTTTTTATGTCTTTGTTACTTTACATATTTAAAAACAACATGAACTTAATTAAGAGTAAACACTCATCCTCAAATTACCGTAACAGTCTGCACTGAATATCCTAGAACAGGTTTATCATAATAAAACATACATGTTTTAGTACTATCTCAGTCACATAACTGTAACTTGTTATTACTCATTAAACCTTAAAATTATTTGTTCAATAATATAAGGTCGGGTTTCCATTACAGGTGACTTATATACAACAGGTTTTAAACCCATTCTACTAAATATTTCCTTTCACCAATTTCTCGAGACACCTTAGGTAAAAGAATTTTATCAAGTTGTCACTTGATTTTACATAGACAATAGTTTTGAGCTTATCAAACTATTTATTGTCTTGCGTACACAAGTCTTAGACTCAAATGTTTAGACTTCTTATTTCTCAAATTATGGTGGCTTAACTTTTACGGTGCAATATATAACTATCAATGGATATGGCCACATCTCCTTTATATAACATTTTATGTTATTCCTTTTCCCTTGCCTATAGCCAATCATACAATCTTTATAGTGAATTAAGAAACTCACTTTGTTTCTTCCATGCCTATTAACTAGCTCTTCCACCAAAAGTAAATATCCAACTAAACATAGATTTTATCATTTACACTAATAACCATTATTGGTATCCTACTCTTTGAATATCCAATTATGCAATACTTTCTAATGATCTTAAGTTTTCTTACAAAAACTCTGAAAGTCTATAGGAAAGCCATGTACATATAGCATAACACATGACACACAAAGCTTTAATTGCACTAGCACACTCAAGCTATGCTTCCAAAAACTTCATTAAGTTTTAGATTGGAACAGCGGTGAATTAGCTTCTTTGTACTTTTGAAAAGTTTTAAATCAAGAAACTTCATTTCATGTACAATGAAAACATCATCTCAATCTCAATGAGAACTTATATAGTCTACACACTATGTTTTTTCACCTTAATTTCCAATTCCAATAGTTATAGACTTTCTTGCAATTTTAGGAAATACGAACTCATGGGTTTATAAAATCATATTTCATTTCAAGATCATAACTCATAGAAAGTATATAAGAGGCATATAAAAAATTGAGACCAAGTCACTTTCAATATTTTGACTCTTTCGTTGTTTACTTTATGAACTTATTTATATTTTCTTATTATCACAAATAGATATTTTTGCATTACAGTCAAGTAATTTGATTAGGTTCTGAGATATATCTAGAATCGTAGAATTTAACCCCAATAAATTTATCTCTTGATTCCAATATAATATCACACTTAAGTCACCAAGACTTTTAGATTCTCAACCTAATCCACAAACACATCTTTAGAGTCTTAGTTTAGTCTTTTTCCGAGCCTGAAAACTCATTTAAAGATCACCACACACTTGGATCTCAATACCTCACTTTTTTGGGTTTTCACATTCCATAGCTTATATGGAAACTCCCACGCTTTGAAATAATCAAAGTTCAAATTTATTATTATTAAAAAAAATTTCACATCCACTTCTCTTTAGCCTTAATCCTCTCACCCTTCATCAAATCATTTCCAAAGTGATCAATGATGCCTACTTCACAATAAATGCGAATTCAATTTTAAAACTTAACTACATTCCATATAGCAATCGAATCAAAGTGATTCCACCACAATACTTGTCATTGTGCATATTCAAACTGAAATCTTGCACTTATGGACACATTTTTCAATTCAGTCACTTCCATATAAATTCTTTTTACATGCGATCAAGTGGGATCATGCACTTATAACCCTTCCATTTTTCTTGCATTTTTGTGGTTACATTTTAGGCATCAAATTCACGAGGTTTAATCACGTGAGAGTATGGTGAGTCAATCCACATATATACATTACATTATATTCTATCATGCACAAATTAATGTAATTACTATCAGTCACCATATATACTAAACATAATAACAATAACAACAAGTATTTTGTAATATCATGTGGATTTTTCTCATAATTAATTAATGAAATTTCTGCATTTTATCACATCACTAGAACAATAGAGAATAAAAATTCATGTTGTTCTAACACAGAAATATCATCTAACAATTTAAAATCAAAGTACATTGAACTTAAATTTAATCGTACCTATTTCAATCTTGTAATTTGCAATCATATGCAGTAGGATCTTCATCAACTGCAGTAGACACTTCTCATCATCTCGTGCCCATTTAAATGAATTAAAGTCATTATAATGAATCATTGTCATTTTGGATGTCATCATCCTCTTCATGACCGAAACATTGCAACCCGACTTAGTTTTCAATCCTTAATTCTCACAATATTATTACTATATCCTATTTGATGCGTCACTGGGCTGGTTCTAAATTACTGTCCATGGAGTAGTTTTCGCTGTCATTCTTCAAGCAATATAGTTCATTGCAATCACCGGCACAACCAAAACTACACTATGGGTCACCACCATGCATCAAGCCATGAATCTGCCACCACCACGATCATGACACCACATGAGCACGCCTAAGGACCACCTTGGTCATTAGAAAAACTGTTGGCAGAGTCATTCTAGACTCACCATGAACCGCATCATGTATTACCATGAATAGCCACTCATTTTGTAACCGTGCAACATAGATGTTATGTCTAATGATGCCTTGTTTTGGGATTATTTGCCATGAAAAAACATGCCATGGCAGTGAGTTTGATGTACTCAAACACACCCACTCACTGGATTGTTAAAGAAATAATCATGCATCAATTTGTTCATTACAAGATTGATTCATGACATTATGTGGATATATATATATTACTGATATTAGGAACATGTGTCAAGGATTGTGAACATGTGTCAACCATTTCCACCCCCACATGTTTCACTGGCAATGATAAAAATGAGAGTCCTACTCTTTGATGGTTTGGAAATCTCAATTGGTTACTTCGTGTGGTTCTTTGGTCTCAAAGATTACAACAACTTAGTTTTTGGTCCCACATCTACTACTCTTTGCCACGATCATCTTCTCACGTCTCTTTTCCACGGGATGATACGAACGCAATCAAGATCTTTAACACTCATATGAACGCCATCAAGATCTTTAACACCAATATGCCATAATTAATCTTCTGCGACAACCACATATGGTTAATTCATCATTTAGAAAGTCATCATTTCAATTCTAACCCATTGATTTATCACCTTAAAAATTGTTGGGGAATTTGTCAAGATTAGAAAATAATTACGACTTTGAGGCGTGTAATCACTTTCTTTAAGGTAATAATTGCCCTCACTCTAAAAGAGTTTTGCTTCCAGGTTAAGACAATTCACCTCCAGGATATAACAAAGTCACCAATTACAGAAAGCAAATTTCGGTAATCCCTTTAAAGAGTATTCTTACAAAATTGTGTATTTGACAATAAATAGACACTTTAATTTGTAGACAATTTAATTGGGCGCCATTTTAAAATAATATAACCTTTCAGAAAATAACTTCCATGAGTTAATTATTCTCTACATAAAAAATAACTTCCATGAGTTAGTTATTTTCTACACCAAAATCACACGTGCAAGTGCCACGTGTCCAAGTGTCAAATGTGTCACTAATTGTGATGCCCCAAAATCTGATAAGTGAGTCCCACATCAGGCATATACTGGGTTGAACTGGGCTTTATTAACAATTGTAAGGAGCCCCAATTATAACTTGACTAGTCCTTTTGGGGTATAAGCGCAGATGTGGCTAGCGCTTTCCTTAGGTTGTTACAAATGGTATCAGAGCCAACCCAGTAATCCCGTGTGGGCTCGGATATATGGGCCCTAACGAGGACGTTAGGGATTTAAGTGGGGAAGATTGTGATGCCCCAAAATCTGATAAGTGAGTCCCACATCGGGCATATACTGGGTCGAATTGGGCTTTATTAACAATTGTAAGGAGCCCCAATTGTAACTTGACTAGTCCTTTTGGGGTATAAGCGCAGATGTGGCTAGCGCTTTCCTTGGGTTGTTACAAATACCTTCAAACATAAACTCACTTTTATATCACTATATATATGTATGACAAATATACAACATGCACATCATTAAACAACATCCCCTTCTCCAAATTAACTGATTATTTTCCTTGTGTACAAAACTGTTTACCATTAAAAAACGTATCAACGTAAGGCCTTTCAACGTCAGAATTTAATAACTCTTTGTCACGACCATCACTATCATAGGTAGTTATTTTCGGTATTTACATAATGAAACTTATCGTAGTGGCACTCTTTGGTCCGTTAAACCAACTCCAACCAAAAGTTTGCCCTTAACCAAAGACGAGACTGTACAACTTCAACATTCAATCGTACAGCGCTGCCCATTAAAGGTAGCGGACAGCGACGCTGACGGATTAAGTCATAACATCTGAACATCAGACCCTATTTGTGAAACTTACTTTTAAGGTCTTTCCGATCAGGACGTAGACAAACCGCAGGTGGATCTAATAGTTGTTCCAAAGGTAAAGTGAAATCACAACAGGCTTCCTCATACCACCGGACATATCGTACGAGAGATTCCACCCAATATCTGAGCATGACTCTCTCCACGTAGAAGTCCCCTTCTTCAGTGAGCTTACGCTCCAAATCATCCCGCACAGACAACAAATACTTGTCATCTGGACGACACGACTCCAAAATAAAATACCGCACCATACCAAGGTGATAGCAATTAACTACTAACCCATCTGGAAAACCTAACCAGATAGGAAACGGTAGTGGTATGATTCCACCAGGCGAGAAGGCCACCAAAACGTGCCTATACCAGTGTCGGTTATATTGAGGTTTTTATTCCTTAGCCGAAGCTTGAACAAACAACTTGACTTGCCCAATCAAAGGAGTTTGCAAGCTGAGGCAAAAATGGCCGATAGTTTGGTGTTCTATTGAAGACAAGATTCTTTCTTGCCATCCAAATAAACCAGAAAAGAAAGGGGTAAATCATTATTAAAAAAACTCATCCTTACTTGATGATTGTGATGTTATTTGCCCTTTATCTTGGATCCCTTCCCTCCCTCCCCCTTCCCTTCCCCTTCAATCTCATCATTTTCACTTATTGAATAATTTGAGTCACTTCCACCAACAAAATCATCACCAAGATCATCATCATTAAATTTATCAACATATTCTACACTCTCATGTAAACACTCATCACTCTCATCATCAGACCATATATTATATTCATCACTATTTATGGGGCACTGTCCATATTGGAACCCATATCCAGACATGTCAACAGTATCAAATGGATGCACAACAGCGTGACAATTAACATAAAAAAAAAAAAAAAAAAAACTGAACACAAATGTGAATTTGGGTTATACCTGAATGTATGGTGAACATACACATTAAATCACTTTTAATGTCAATATCCATTTGCTCATTTGTTATAAAGTATATCAGATTTGATGATAAGTATGCAACCTTCATTCTCATCACTAAAAGCCCTAGTACAGATGTTATCAGCAAAGTAAAAAAAACAATAACTTTCAAAGTCCACATATCCCACTATGAAAAATGTATTATTATGATGTATGATCAGATCATGTATACCCATTTTATCCTGAAATGTGGCTCACTTGTTAATTATATGATAATAATTTGGTTATTAATGTGTTTAATCAAGAGCATGATTTATGCTAGTGGGATTATTAGGGAATAGTTTATTAGTTGAACTTAGTCGTGGGCTTCTATGGTTAAAGTATTGGATCGTGGACTCAAAGATTTGTGGGTTCAAAGGTTTGTGGATAAGTGGGCCAAGGATGAGTTGGGTCGAAGTGTTTAAGTTTGGGCTATGGTATAGAGTTGTAGAGTTATGCATTGGGAAGATTCTTTAGTGGTTCAGCTGGGATATTTAAATTTGCAGATAACAATCAGGTGAACTTAGATCCCTTCTATATTGTTGTTAACCGAATGTAGATATTCTTATAAGTATTCCAATTTGACTATGGACCACTACTTTATTTTACATCATTTTTAGGGTCTTAGATTCTCTCTCATTTATGATAGGTATAAGTATTGAGCTTGGGCTTGTTCACAATAAACAATATTCAAATAATGGCAACCAACGACCAAACACAAGCAACTCATGAGATACAAAATTTTCATGAAGGCGGAGCCAAGGAGTGGGGCAAGTGCCCCCTTAACCTCATTGTAACTCATTTATATTAGGCTAGGTATAGAAGTAGAAGTAGACATATTTGACTATTGTGCTTGAATATTTTTATTGACTAAAAATTTACACATAAAATGGCATTTGTCCTAAAAATATAGCCATGTCCACTTCATACTTTGGATCTTGGTAATATGAACCATATGACACATTCCATCTTTGATTTTATTTCTTTCAAAATAAAATGATTATTGCAAAGAATCTCTTCTATCTTTGTTTAATTAAGCTCCAACATAGTTACCCTACGACCACCATAACTCGATGACAAATACTATCAATTGTTAATACAATTTGTATTTAATTCTCTTTACTTCTGTTCACTCCAATTATATTCAGGTGTATTCTCTAACTTAAGGCTCGTTCTCAATGAAAGGAAGAAGCATTCAAGACCTTTTATTTCTTCATCTTCTGATTGTATTTATGGTTTCCTTAATTTTATTCATTTCAACATTATTAATGGTTTTTTCGTTCTTATTGAAAGGAAGAAGCATTTAGGATGTTTATTTCTTCATCACTTTGTGAGAGGGGGATTACGCATTTATTTGTAGTCTTCGACTACCGAATAATCACTCATTTATCTTCTTGTTGTATTTGTCGAAACATAAAAAGTTACAGTTGGAAAAGCTGACTTTAAGACGAGAAGATAGTTCCCGGGTCGTTTGTCCGAACAGGATCCTGGAGTCCTGCAATAAGAGAAAGTTTATAACATAATAGTATCGTCAGAATCTTGATCAACCAGTGGGGTTGGCCTTTGATTCTCCGATGCCTAAGTCAGTTTTTTGGACCAAATAGAATGATTGTAAGCTTGAGTAGCAAAGCTAAGTAAAATTTGGTGGATGAATATAGACGTACCTCTTTACTGTTGAGTCTCATTCTATTTATATCTGCCTTCAATTGGTGATATTTTTAGATATTTACTGTCCCTCTTCCCAATTATTTAATTCCGTCAATCCTTAGAGATATTTAGGTTGCTTGCTTAAGTATATATTCTTCCCCAGCTTACGTTCTGCCGGTTTTAATGACTGACTTTCTTACGATCACTTCCCCCAGCTTTATTTTGGTTTTAAGACGTATTCTACACTCCTTGGATTTTGATATTTTAGTGCATTTATGGAAAGTAAAGCAACTGTCAGTTCAAAGCTAATTATGCAGAGTTTATTTTAGGCGGTGCACTTAATGATCTCTGTTCCAGATATTTCGGGCATCAAATGAAGGGTTTTAATATTATTTTAGTCCTTTTCTGCACTGTCCGAGCAGTATTCCAGCCGGCTGATCCGAACAGATATATATTTCGGATTTGACCGAACATAAAGGATATGCGTGGATATGATGATTTGGTATAAGCCGAAAGCTATCAGTGGGATGATGACAGGAAGAGGATTAGATAAAAATGAGAATAAGGTAATTTGCGTAGGCCGAATTACTTTTACGGCTTATTTGAACCGAATAAGTATATAGTTCGGAAAAAACCGAACACGAAGGATACCTCGAATATGACCGAACTACAAGTTGATAGGTTTTAGTTAAACCCTTAGCTTCTAGTCCTGGTTTGGTTACCTTTGGATTATTTCCCCTCCATTTACTTATCCCTCTTCCCAATTATTCAATTCCGTTAGTGGTCAGAGATATTTAGGTTGTTTGTTTAATACATTTCCTCCAAGTTTACATTTTGTCAGTTTCAATGATTGACTTCTTCTGATCACCTATCCCAGTTTATTTTGGTTTTGACATCTGAGACGTATTCGACACTCCTTGGATTGGATATTTTGGTGCAATTATGGAAGAAAAAGCAACTGTCAATTCAAAGCCAGTTGTTTAGAGTTTAATTTAGGTGGAATATTCAACGATCTCCGCCCCAGATATCTTAGGTGTTGGATGCCGAATCCCAAATTATTCCCGATTCATTCCATAATAAGCCGAACAGTTATTTGACCGCGTACCTTATTGACCGAACAAGATTGATAAGATGTAGGTAAGATGATTCAATATGGGCCGAGTGAAATTTCGGTTTATAGCCCGAACATGTATATTGCTCGGATATGACCGAACTAAAAACGGTGTGATTTAGTCAAGTCCTAACCTTCTAGTTTCGGTTTGTTTCACCTTCGAATTATTTCCCCTCCAGCATTTATTGCTTTCTTAACTCTATTTCAACATTAATGGTTTGTTTGTTTGGGAGTAAAGGGAGAGGAAGTAAGGGAGGAGATGCAAATCCCCACTTATTCTATTTAATTTAACCAAGGGGAAGGGGGGGGGGGGGTAGGGGATGTTGGCGGGGCTCAAGATTTTCTACCTGAGCCCACATTTTTATCCTCCCAAATTGGGTATAAAATTAGAAAAAGGGGAGAGTTTAAATAGTTGGTAAGGCCTACAATTGGTTTTCCACCCATTTTTACTTCCTCTCCCCTTTTTACATCCACTTATCGCTACTTTCTCTCCATTTTTTACATCCACCCACTTTTACTTTCCCCTAACCAAACAGAGGATAAGTGTTATTAGAGTTGAGATATTTGTGACTTGTAATTGAGCGACAAGTTTACCAGTTCAAAGGACATTTGGACACTTAACAACCAGATAGGCTTGAGGCTTGTTTGCCATTCAGTTTATTCAAATTATTTGGCTTATAAAAATCTTGTTAAAGTTTTAACTTTTCTATTTACACTTATACTTTTGTCCAAATAAACTAATAACAATAAGCTAACTCAAACAAGCACATCAAACACGCTTATTTTGGGCCTAGACCTACCCATTGAGTTGTTGTATGTTACTTAGCCACAAAACATCCCTAACGCATCACTAAGCATCCTCACACACAAAGTCGTGTTTAAGGTGCGAATCAAGGCAGTAGTATAAATCATCCTAATGATTTAGCATTTATACTTCAATACCTCAAAGCCTTTGTCCCCATGACATTCATGATAAATCTCTCGAATCTTTTGAAGAAATCCTTTGAGGGTGGCCTTAAGTTGTTAATTAGGAGACTTAAACCCAAGACCTCATTTATTAGATGAGGCCTAAACCACTAGACCACCTATTGGAGTATTTTTAAACAAACATAAACTAAATCTAGTTAGTTTGATATATTTATGAACACAGAAAGTATAATAATAATAATTCAATCCAATTGAGATAAAATCCGTCTAAACACACATAATTTCACACTCAAATTCACAATATGTTGAAGTGGCATTAGGGTCCACTTGTGCTATAATATGCATTTTCTGAATATTTTTACCAATCACAACTTATCGTTTCATAAATTATGCACAACTTATCGTTTCAATAAATTATGCCTTGAGTTTTCCAATGGGTAACTTTACTTGTGAAAAAGAAAACAAGGGGGGTGTATACCTTGAGTTTTCCACTTGGCTAACTTTACTTGGTTTAGAAAACAAGTGGGGGTAAACGTACAGTGGTAGAGGAGTAACTTCAAAACGGTGCGGTTGATAGAGGGAAGAAGAGAGGGAGAAGCGAAAGGACGGAAAGCCTGCCCTCTGAAATTAACCCTAGAACTAGAAAAGAACTAAAAAGCTAACCCAACTTAACCACGATCTCTGACTCTGACCCGAGGTAAATATGATTTAGGCGGGAAAAACCCCAACACACACACACAACCCGTCCAACTCCCTCCTTTTCTCTCTCTGTCACAATCTTTCTGAGCACGAGTTTCGTTCACTTTCGGTTTCTCTCTCTACAAGTTTTCTCTCATTAAAAACCATGAACGGCGGTCGCCGGACCCGAGCTGCCACGGCTAGCGAGGCAGTCGGGAAGGAAACGCTTCCAGTGGTGAAAGAAGAAAGCGCCGAGGAACCAATGGTGGTTCTCGACGAGTCTCATTTGGAGTCGGAGGTTGCGAAACTACGTGGACGATGGGAGCTAGCCTCCGTTCTCAATTTCCTGAGCGTAAGTTCATCTTCTTCTCGCTTGAAATTGTAATCAAATCATGCCTGAGAGATCTTGTGATTATGGTTCCGGAATCATGCATTTGTTGTTGTTGTTGTTGATATTTTGACAGGTTTTTGAGCCTGTGATTGGGAGTGGTTTGAAACTCTCAGCGGAAGAGATTGAGATGGCTTTAATTAAGCCTAATAGTTTGCTCGCTAAGCTTCACATTCTGCTTTTGAAGGTTTCCATTCTTATTACAATTCTTGAGCGTGTCATTTATTTCTTCGGTATCATTGCTAGAAAATCATGAATCTATGAGATGAGGGTTTAATAACATCGTCATTATTATTGAAATAGTTGGCATCTCTATTATTGCTATTGTTAGTGTGAAATGAACCCTCTGATTTGTTCGATATTGCTCATTTCTCTTATCAATTTCATAAGATGAAAGAGATGTAGTTGGTTGGGAGTTGTCTTTATTTTTTTGAAAGAGTTCAGCGTGATCATGAATTTTGTAAGGTATTGGCAGAAATGGTATCAAGTATCAGACTATGGAGAATACCTTCATAGCTTGTTATAAATACGGTTGGTACTAATCTATAGTTATTTCATGTTTTTGTTAGGTTTATGTTGATGCATATCCAATCTAGTATGATCGTCTTGAGTAAATGAAGATAACCAATGTATAAAGCGAGTCGTTTAAAAGAACTTAAAATATTTCTTAAACATTCTATTTTCAGACAATTATTTCTCTTTATAGAATGTTATGTAAGGTGGTGAATTGAATAGTCAGTGAATGATGGAGCAGCAATTATTTGTTAAGACTTTCTTTTTGGGGATATATTAAGCATTTGTGTTATTGGATAGCGTGATAGACAAGGCAGTAGCTTGTACGTTATACTCTTTGTTCATTTTTCCATTTTTGGGTGTACTCTGCTCTGTGCTTAATTTGTAATGAAGCTCCAAGGATGGGGGATTTGAACTTCTGGTTCTCCATGAAGCTCTATTATATTACTATGAATGCCTTATTGGATTCCAGATACAAAGACATGGTCCCAGATGCAAGGTTGCTTATGTCTTCTGGTTGTTGAATATGGTGCCTTATATTGTTGTCAGATTGAGTCCAATATTTTTCTCAATGGTATATGTTGTTTAATTCTATTATTTTCTTTTTAATTGCTCTAGGAAAAAGTATAAAATGGGATACATTATGAAATTCCTTACAGAATTAAATTCAGTTCTAGCATTACAGATTTTACTTCTAAATATATAAAAACGATAAGTGGTAGTGAAGTAATCTCAAACGTCGTGGAAACCCAAAATAGAGAGGTTTTTCTTTCAAGTTCTCAAATTTCTATTGCAAACTTACAAACTTCTCAATTCTTTTTCAAGAGTTATATAAATTGTCCATCCCTTTATTGTCTTGTATATGACCTGATTTTTTTTCCAGGGAATACCACCTGTAAGTAAAAATTTGAATGGTTCTGATGCGTGGGTGACTGTACTTTGTAAGAAACTAGATACTTGGTGGCCATGGGTAAGTCATTAAAGCAAGCATGCCTTGGTGTGTACTCTTTTTACACCATTTATAAATAGGAAGACTTTACAATTTGGACATTAATTTGCTTTTTATTGCAGGTAGCTGAAGGGGAGATTCCATTAGTGGCAGCTAAGGGGTATTAGTCATGTATTACTCGTTTTTAATTTGACCATTTTAATTTGATATCACTTTAACTAAGGTCATAGTGCCCTTTTGTGCTGTTTCTTGTGCAGAGAGGAGATACCCAGATACAAACAACTTGATTCAACAAATCGTTTACTGATTTTGAAGGCACTTTGTGAACTCCGGGCTCATGTAATATATCGTGCCTCTTCTTCCTTAAATAATTTATTTTTTAATTATTTAGGATTGTTCTGCATGCTTTCTACCTAGAGATCCTCTTAGCTGTTTGTTTTGTTTGTATATGAATCTCTCTTTCTCTCTCTCTCTCTCTCTCTCTTCGCTCTCTTAAAGGAGATGTTCAAACTAATAATATGTTGGAGGATAACCCATTTCTTTTGTCCACAGCAAGATGATACAGTTTCTTATGTTAATGATGCTTTAAAAGAAGGAAATCAAATTTCTTCTTTCCGCAAAGATAAGATAGGAGGAGATGGAAATGGGACTTCCTATTGGTAAGTCTTGAATGTGAAATGAATGTTATTAATTAGTAGCATGATCATTGTTGATGGTTCTTATTATGTTCATGGTAGGTATGATGGAAACAAAACTATTGGCTATAGATTGTACAGGGAACTGAATATGTATCCATCAAAGAGAAACTCTAAGGGTAAAGGATGTTTAACCCCACCAGCTATTAGCTCTCAATGGGAAACTCTTGCAACCAATCTTGATGAATTTCGCAAAGTTGTGGTAAGGTTGAATTTTCTTTTTGTTCTGGACTAGGAACCTTAATTCACTTTGTCTATTTCTGGCAATGGCAGGATGAACTCTCAGGTAGCAAAGTTGTAGCAGAAGTTGACGTTAGTAAGACAATTGAAACTGATGCCATTCCTGTTCTTGAGAAGCTTCAAAAGGTAAAGTCTATATTTAAGCTTCTGTAGTCATTCATTGTTCATATTGATTAGAACTAATACTATCTTTGGTTTTTAAAGAACAAAGATAGGGCACTTGAAACAAAAGCAACGGCAAGAAATGCTCCTAAATTAATTTTACGAAGCCTCTTGCGGCTGGAATTACTCGCTCTTGTCGCACTCGTAGGCCTGTCAGCTACACATTTGGTACATTGTAATTTTTTTTGTTGCTTATATTATCTGGTTGTGTAGCATAGATCCTGAGGGAACCTCACAAACTACATTTTTCAGTGAATAGATCTCCTACCAACTTATAAACCTGGATATTATCAGTTCTTTTGTGCAAATTCAATTGCATTAATAACAGGAACTTTGTGTAAAATGTTTAAGCCTTCAAGGTCTCACATAAATTGGTTCATATATTGTGAAGTGTTGGTACATCAGTACTTTGCCACCATCTCAGAGGTGGTCCTCATTTTCTGCCCAACTAATTTTTTCTCTCTCAGTAATATATTATCTCTGTTGTTTTCACTTTCTTCCTGGGATCATTAAGTCTTAGTACTGGTTCAGTGTTTTTCACTATGTTCTATCCTTGATATATGTTTTTCAAATGTGCACCGTTAACTCTTTTTTCTTTGAATTTAACTTCTTTTATACTAACAAACTGCTTTCGATTTTGGAAATAACGTGCAGATGAATATGACCGGGCTATTGATGAGGCTATACAACTAACAAAGTAAGAGAGATGTGATCTTACTACTTTTATCTTTATAGACTAATTTACTATGCAATCTTCTATGCTGCTCATGGATCGAGTTTGATGTAAAGAGGTAGTTTTTGCAACACTGTTCTTTGGGCACATAAACCTTTTGTAATTGTCAATCAATTAAGGAAGGTAGCTAGATTTTTTTAAAGGCTAAATCTGAGCATTTAAGATTGCGGTGAAGTTTCCACCTTCTCTTGCATATGTGCACGAGAAATTAGATAATATGTTGAAAACAGATCCTGTAACTTTATTAAATGACATTTGAGTAACCACTTTTTATAACTTACCAAAAGTATATTGTCAGAACATATTCTGAAAATTTTGCAGTCCGTTGGACATACCTGCTGATGGTAGTTATCATATATATTGTGATCGGGCTGCATTGCTCAGTGATTGGTATAGTTCTGCTAATGGATAAATTCACCACTCACTTTATTAGTTAGGGGAAATGTTTATGTGGAACTGATCCTTGTTAAGTAGAGACAAAGCAGAATATGATGTTTATTAGTTAGGGTAAATATTAACGATGTGTCAGCCGGTGTCCAACTCTCCTACCTTGTGAAAGTCTTTTAATTAAATCACTATATTTCACTATGAATGCTGCACTACTGAGATAATTAAATCAACAACTACGGTAATTGTTATCAATTATTAGGTGGATCCATCAACTACATCTAGTTGCATTCACTACTGGGTCGAATTATAAACATAGCTGTGTTAAAATAAAAATTGCCTCCTAGGCATGAAGATAAAACTGTTCAGACTGTCAGGGGTGAATGCCTATGGATTATCCGGTAATTGGTTTTGACAAGTGGGGTCAGTTGCCCTTAGGAGTTTGATAACATTGAGAATTGTTGTATAGTATGCTCTACGACGTGCAACTCTCTGAGTGAAGTTCTCCTATGTTATCAAAAAAAAAAAAAAATCACAATTCTGGGTCACTCCTAAAATGTTTGATCCCTTAATTGGTGTGTTAATGTTGTAGCATGATGATGGCAGTAAAGTCACTATAATAAAAGTGTCACTTAAACTTTATTTAAAATGATGAGGTTTGGATGATGATTGTTAGTCCTATTCATGAAAAAGGGTTGTTTTTCATAAAGGCAGTGAGTTGGAAACACTCAGCCAATGGGTTGTGGGAGGGGGTGACGTAGGGTAAGCAAATTTCCCACTATTATCTTGTCATATGGTAAGGGTAAAGGTATATGCATGCCCATCAAGACATTACATTGACATGAAATCATTTAATTGGTATTGTAATCTGCTTTATATTGCTTTCCCTTGAAATCTAGTTGCCTCTTGGATTGCTTCCCTCCACCAAAGGAAGGGGAGAAAAAAAAGGAAAAAAAAAAAAAAAGCCGTTTCCTGTAGACATCTCCTTCTGAAGATGGCTTCCCCCCCAAATAGAAGGATGTTATTACATACGTCATCTTAAATAATGTAGCACTTATATTAAATCAACTTTTCTTATGCTTCATGTATCATGCTATACTACTTTTTAACCTGTTCTATTACTCTTCTGCTTCCATAATATGCTATGTTAGGCTTAACATGTTCTCATAGAACCATCTTCTAATACTCAATCAGCTTGTGCATTCCATTGAAGAATTTGATTTTGCTGATTGTAACATCAATTTCTGATTCAGGAAGGGGAAAACTACTGATGAAAGGAAGGGTAGTCAGTATGGAAGGAATGGCATTGCCTCTAATGTGGGCCAAGAAATGGACACAGACTCCCAAGAAACAGACACGGACTCCCACGAAACGGACACAGACTCAAAAGATAGTTTTGGTAAAAAAGGTGACTCCCAAGAAACAGACACAGACTCAAGTTTTGGTAAAAAAGGTGACTCCATGGATAATGACACTGCAAATGACATGCTTCAAGAAGTTGGTATTGATGATGAGAATGACAATGATGATTATTGTGGCAAAAAGGATGATGATATTGATGATGGTAGTGACTTAGGAAATTCTGAGGCGGACAGGAATCATGCAACACTTGATTCTCAGAAGCCAAGTAATTTCACAAGTCATCCTGTTGTGGAAACTAGAAGCTTGGGTGCAAAGAATAGGTTGAGACAAAGACCTACCCACAATTCCGCCCTTGACTCTCTTGTTGTACCTGATTCAGATGATGAAAATCTACCAGAAAATACTAACAAAGAGATATCAGGAGATCAAAGCTCTTCCCCAGGTACTGATGCAGAAGAGGTTAGGGACAGCTAAAAAGATTTCCGAAATGTGTAACTAATATTCAAGTGAGTGCACAGGCTAAAATATTTTTCCATGAATTTTGTATCGCGTAGGAAGTTTTGAAAACTTACATTTTCCAAAAGTGTCATGGAAATTTGTTCTCACTTCTCACTACATTGTATTTAAAATCCTGAACTGAAATTTGTATTCTACAGTCTCGTTTCCATGAACTCTGTATTTTTAAATGGCTAAAAGAAAGATGGCTTGTACACGGTGGTAGTTTTGGAGAACGGACATCAACTTGACTCTCTAACTCATGAATTTTGTCGTATTTTACGTATGATGGCCTTGGGAGTTGCAGTGAAAAAGAGACCGACACATTGCTTTATATATTAGTGGATTTGATCTCTTAACTTGCCTCATAACCATGTTAAGGAATCTATGTTTTAGGAATGTTTCATGTGTCTTCGTGCATCTAGTTAGTATAACAAAAATATCTGCTCTTTTTGGACAGAATTGCCATTTTGATTTATGATATAGAAGCTCTAAACTTTATATTCTTAAAATATTACACCAATCAATGTAAATAATTTAATTTGGTTAAATTCACGTGTGCTCTATGCCTTTATCATTGCAATTAGCTGCCTAGAACAAATGTGTATAAAAGCTATAAACACAAAGGCAAAAGGTTCTAATGCACGAAGCATCATTTCTCATCCGAAAATTGTACTAACAAGAGAGAGTTATAGCACGGAACATCGACACAAAAATGGCCAAATAAAGACCTGAACAAAAAGACATGACATTGGACCCATTACAAGAAGTTACATAATCCACACGTTCTGCCCAGTAATCACGGTTCCAGGCTTGTTACAGTGCTTCTCACGGCAAAGTTGGCTAAATAGCCATCGCCAGCAAAAAGCTGAATCCTATGTGCCAGGCCTTATGGATATGGACGATTCTTTATTCGTTGTACGGGATGATGCATATGTTGTAGTCGTTTCCTTTGGTTTGGAATTAGATCAGGTCTTTCTTTCCCTCTCATGCGGTTTGAACCAGTTTGTAAGGGAGTGTTCATTTCATTGTGATTAATGCGCGTCTGAGCATGTTCTTTTGGCTTTCAAATTGTAGAAGCCTAGTTCAATCAAATAATTGCATATTATGTCAGGCTTGTTTGTGTAATGACTTTAGGGTTTAGTTATCTTGTCAGATTGCTTTTTCTGAACAATTTAGTGTGGGACCTCGGTTTTTAGAACGCATGTTCGCATTTGCCAGGTCATTTACAATGACCTTTCCTTTTCTTCGTATGATCCTTATTTCTACTGCTATCCTAATTGGTAAGAAGTTGATGGATGTTTCTTGGAATCTATACTATAATGTAAAATCGAAACTTTTTTATTTTTAATTGACCTCGTCATGTTGTGTCACATAAACTTTTGAAATCTCACAATTTTACACTCTCATTATTTTAATATATATTTTCTAATTGAATTTAAATTTTATTCTATTATTAAACCTTCCATTAGAATTTTGACACATCATATTTTCTTTAATATAAGAATATATTATTCCATATATAAAACACAATCATAATTAATGTCTAATACTAACATATATTCCATATATAAACACAATATAAATATCTTTTAATAATAATCATAATTATCAATTTTCATCAAGATTTTTAGAGTTCTTTTTTTTTTCTTATGTATTTCATTTAATTTTGTTGTTAGCAATGGAGAAAGATGGATGGATTTGTTATAATGAAACCATGTGAGCTTGAAATGAGTTATGAAAATTATTTAGGTTTGATCATATAATCATGTGTCTATGTATTTATTTGTCATTCTTCTTATTTTAAGTATCCTTTATTTTATTTTTGGATGAAAACATGATCCATATGGTAAATATAAACATGAATCATGTTTTATAAAAATTGGACTATATTCAACTTATGCCAAAAGAAAAATTACATTATATTAAATTTTAATTATCCTATGGTAAATACTTTTTTAGTTATTTTTTTAAACCAAAAAGTAGGATCTATCCTAAATCCGATTCATAAAGTCTCTTTATCGAATCTTGCCTACAACATTTTGAACTACAAAAAAAAAAAAAAAAAATAAAAAAATAAAAGGAATCAAAATTAATTTAGATTTTATTTTTAATAATTTTTCTGTGCATCGCATAGGTTTGGAACTAGTAATTTAGTAAAGTCGCATCCCTTTTAACAACCTCACAAAAATATGTAAGGACTCAAAGAACAGGTTTTAGTTATTTCTATATCATTTGTGCCACTGAAAGACCCCTACTCATAAGGATCTATTCAAGCGCAAACTTTATAATGGCAGGGCTTAGTTGCCCTAGTAGTGTATATCACATCCATAATCACAAGGACCTATTCAAGCTCAAACTTATAAATGGCAATTTAAGTTGGGCAGTTTTGGCCCAATAATGTGTTTTTTAAAGTTATTTTGCCTAACAACACAATTCTAAAGTTATATAAAATGATAGACCGTTTGGCTTCAAAATGGTCTCTTCAAGAGACGATTTTGTTTTTTTCAGGCGGCAAGGCACAGGTGATGTGGCGACTTTCTTTTAATAAAAATTCCACCAGGAAGTTATCTCTTGAAGAGACGATTTCCCTTTTTTTTCAACAAAAAAAAAAAAAAATGCATCAACCATCTTAAATCAAATATTTATAGCAAAATTGTTTTTTTATTTTTTTTAAGATAAAAGGACATGCCATCAAAGCTCCACTCAAACCAGATTCAAAAAAATAAAAATAAAATCATTTATTGAAGAGACGAGAGCTCTCTTTATATATATATATATATATATATAGAGGATAGAGAGAGATTCGAGAGAGAGAGAATAAATCCAAACTCTCCTGAACAAATTGTTCGCTTCCATTCAAGAGTTTGGAATAAAGCGCAAAGTAGTTATAGTACTATTAAAAAAGAGATTATATCTATAGTACTATGCATTTCAAAGTTTCAAGATGATCTTTTGAATCAAATTTTTTTAGTAAGAATTGACTACAAAAATGCAAAACATGTTTTAGAAAAAAAATAATGTCTTATACACAATTGATGATCACATTTCTTTTATTCTCCACCAACTTATCCTCCTTTGTTTTCCTTTGTTTTCTCAACTTTCAATCGAATCTACATAAGAAAAAAAATTGATGATCACATTACCTGTTTAAATAATGTCTTATACACAATGATCACTGTGTGGTGTCAAATTGTATCAGGACCCAAAAAGCCCAATCCATTGTATATTAGGACCTAGCCCATTTAAGTTAGGCCCAGTTACTTGTTTACCTTTCTCCCTATTTTCCATGTATCCTATATAAATGCCTCCCCACTTTATCTATACTATAATGTAAAACCGAAGCTTTTTGACTTTTGGTTGACCTCATCATATTGCGCCACATAAGCTTTTGAAATCTCACAATTTTACACCTCATTATTTTAATATATATTTTCTAATTGAATTTAAATTTTATTCTATTATTAAACCTTCCATTAGAATTTTGACACATCATATTTTCTTTAATATAAGAATATATTATTCCATATATAAAACACAATCATAATTAATATCTAATCTAATACTAAAATATATTCCATATATAAACACAATATAAATATCTTTTAATAATAATCATAATTATCAATTTTCATCAAGATTTTTAGAGTTTTTTTTTTTTTTTTTTCATTTAATTTTGTTGCTGGCAATGGAGAAAGATGAATGGATTTGTTATAATGAAACCATGTGAGCTTGAAATGAGTTATGAAAATTATTTAGGTTTGATCATATAATCATGTGTCCATGTATTTATTTGTCCTTCTTCTTATTTTAAGTATCATTTATTTTATTTTTGGATGGAAACATGATCCATATGGTAAATATAAACATGAATCGTGTTTTATAAAAATTAGGACTATATTCAACTTATGCCAAAAGAAAAATTACATTATATTAAATTTTAATTATCCTATGATAAATACTTTCTTAGTTATTTTTTTAAACCAAAAAGTAGGATCTATCCTAAATTCGATTCGTAAAGTCTCTTTATCGATCTTGCCTACAACATTTTGAACTACAAAAAAAAAAAAAAAAAAAAAAAAAAGTTCAAAAGAAGTAAAAGGAATCAAAATTAATTTAGATTTTATTTTCAATAATTTTCCTGTGCATCGCATAGGTTTGCGACTAGTTGTAATGATGACCAAGAATGAATAAGAAAAGACTAAGTGGACGTAGACCCCATTGACCGAACCACGGTAAATCCGATGTCATTTTCCTCTCTTTTTCCCCAATCATGCCAAAGCCTAAACATGCAGTTTTGACCCTAGAAATAAATTGGATGAGCTATTTTGACCTCCTACAATCACATTATCTGTTTAAATAATGTCTTACACATAATTCTTTGAGGCTACATTACAAGGTACTCAATTACCTAACCTTTTTGCCAGATATAGCACTGAGGCGAACACCATCATCCTTCTCACGCCCTAAAAACTGTATGAAGCACATAAAGGTTACCACAACAGAAAAACAACAAAAATTGAAACTGCAAATCTTATTAACTAATGAAAACCTTAGAAAGCTGTACAGGGCCGCTACTTCTCTCATCTTGCTGCTTCTATATATGGCTCCCATTGCCAAGACAAACCGGACACAGAAACAAACATCCAGGCAAGCCAATCAAGCACCCAGTCATCATGTCATAGACCCCAGCTCCAATTTCAAAGAGCCAATCCATAAAAGGCAGAAAGTACTATAAGCACCTCAGATATTGATATGTATATCACATACATTTTAGTCAAACATTGTGAATGCCATGATTTATTGCTAGAAATGCACGAACTTTCTGGAACTTACAGCTTATACATTTTTTGATAAGTAATGGGAAACTTTCAGCTTATACATAGAAAATAAAAATGACATTGAGAAGTATAGAGAGAGGATTGTCCTCTTCTTATTTTTACGGAAAAAAAAGTAAAGCTTTCTTATAACCCCATGTGAGTGCAGCACCTACTGACTGACTGAAGACTCTATGTTCTACTATTACTTTTCAGGAAATTTAAGTTCCAAATACAGTTTGCCATGGCATTTTCCTCTTATATTATTGTTATTGCCATTTAATGTCAAGTTAACAGCATTGTGATTTTGTTTCTGCAGTCATATATGACAGTTCACTCACAATTTAGTTACCAATCACAAGAGAGGAATTACAAATAAACATAATTCAAATGTCTCAGAGTTACTAACTGATCAAATCCAAACATACTAGACATGAAAAAGTACAAGTTAAACACATGACAATGAATGTAGGACATAAAATAAACAATATAGACATTGTGTGGAGTCACCCTTCCTTGATTATCAACTGTGGCATATTAGTCATGCAATTATATGATTCATACAACTTTGGCATATTAGTCATGCAACTATTACCTTTCTAATAAAAATGTAACCACATTAATTCTCACTTTCTTGGGAGCGGCAGAAACACCCAAGAACAGAACCAATGTGGCAGAACCATTAACTATTAATTATTGAAAGTTTAAAAAATGGGGTAGATTTTTCTCAAGGTCTATAAGAATGAAATAATAGACCTTGAGAAAAACCAAGTTGATAATCAATGAAATTATCGATCTTCGTTGCATCTTCATTCTCTGAGCAGGAACACCAAGTTGTTATACCATTCAAAATTCTACACTATAATTTTGGGAAAAAAGGGACAACAAAAGTGAAGAAGCATGATCATTAAGCATCAATGCATGCAAGAGTAAGCATCTGCATTCTCACATCAAAAACTCTTAAAACACATAATACACACACACACACATACAAAAAAAAATAATAAGCTTTGTAAAGATCGCCTAAGGCAGTCAGTTTCAAACATACCCAATTCAATATCTTTTATTTTTTGCAGTGAAAATTACCCATTTCAGTATCAAATGCCTTAACACAAATAACAACATCATAAACACACAAAAATAAAAATAAAAATGCAAGGGAGGAAAATAAATGTTTCAAGGAAATAAATAAAAATTAATGGGTCAATCTGATCCCTTTAATGCTCTCTAAATTGAATCAAAATCTACACTATAAGAATGAAAATAAGCAATTTGAACTATTACAAAACAAACATTCACCTTTAGAGGTGCAAATCAGAGTAATATACCAAATAAGTACATTCAATTATCCAACTGAATAGAGTTTCATGAACCATATGCAACATGTGAAACAGATACTCATTTGATACTGAATCTTATTAACAAAAACAGATAGATATGAATTCCTCCACAAAAACAGATAGATATGAATTCCTCCACAAAAACATTAACCAAACCTCTCCTTGCCAGGAGAACCTTGAATAACTTTGGAAAACCAGTCACCACCAAGACATCCATTTTTTTTTTTATGGGTCACTACCAAGACATCCATGATATCTCGAAAAGCCTTGCAAATAAAATAGGACATAATTTAAGATAGTTAAAGGTTTTTAAATTAAAATATTGTGGCAATGCATAGCAACTAAGATGACCCATTGATATAGTGAAGGATCAGAACACATTTCAAAAAATACAGTTGGTCTGAATCTTATTAACAAAAACTATAACAATAGAAAAATGTGACAGTCAAGGTTTATGGCTAAGCATTGCTAAGAATTACAAAAATGCAAAGTGACAAATTGGTTGCAGACATTCATCTTATTCACCCTACAATAATGTTTCACAAGAGTTCCAACATCCATGCAATCTATCATACATTTTGTTGGATGGGAAATCAATTGCAAAAATAGTAGTTCACCAAATATATTTCTGACTATTAAATATTAATACATAGTAGAAGTCCTAGAGGGGCCATAGACCCTTAGATACAACAAAAAAACATCAATATCTCAATCAAAGAGCAGAACAAGAGGTCTGAACATATGAACCACAGTAAATAAGCTCCCAAAATGACAATTACAAGGCAACAGCAGCAACCACTTAACTAAGGCCTCTAAAAATGTAAACTTACAGCACAACGTTGTCACTTTTAATCAGCTCGAAGACACAAACATCTCCAACCATTCTTGACAAAGCTAACTGGTTACAGTACCAATTCTTATAAAAAATCACATGAAACCTATTTCCATGGGTACAAATAGAAGCTTAGTACACAACATAGGTACCAAGTAAAGACAGATCAGAATTTCAATCATCCCCTCCAAATTACAACGAAACATAACGAATTCAGAAACCAAAAATGGACAACCAGAAATCACAGCATTGGTCTGAATACCACTTATGAGACAATTCTAAACCAAACAGTGATCATTATAACCAGCATTACCAAGCTGCATTCAAAACCTCAAACCCACCAAAACAAACAAACAATATTCCTATCATGCAATTCAATAGCAATGTCCAAGTCTCTAAATTCATGTACTTCCCCTCCTTCCTGTTCCATTGCAAATACAAAGCTATTCATAAGGATCACTTGATTAACATTCTTAAACCCAGTTTCCTCTCATTTCTACCACCAAACAAACAAAAAAGCAAACAAAAAACTCTGAATATCCAATACTTCCAGAGCCAAACAGACCCCATGATCTCCAACTCAATGAACCCAGCTAGGCAAAACCTACGGGCAACTGAACCCACCTGCCAAAACCAATTCTCAACTGAAATTTAACTTCAACTACTCTTAAATAGTGAACTCAGACAGATTCAAATAATATCATATTATTTTTTATAACAAAAAATTATTTAAATATTTTACATGGAGAGTATTTATAAACTTGAATGACAGTCCAAAAGAAAAACATACAGAACAGGCAGCATGGTGCAAGGATAGATTAGCTAGTTAAAGTCCTGAAGTAAGTGTACCCTAAGTGACTATAGGTAATATAGACCAACTTGAAGTTTAAATCCCCAGCTAAGTGTCAAGACAAGATGTTGGTCATAGGATTCAGCGAAGACAAAACTTTGATTTCATTCTCAGATCAGTCAGTGCAAGACTTTCAGAGTCAGAGAACTTAATAATTGATCTGAATGAGATTGTAAGGTAATTTACTGGGAACTGGGGTTGGCTTGTATGCATTCATCTTTGCATAACCAACTATACACGAGCATGTCCACATAAACAGAATAACAATACCATCAAAGAAAGAAATGCTGGAGCAGACAAACAAAATCAATGTTCATCCGGAAAGTCTCAAAAGCAAATCCCTGTTTGTTACTTTTCTTTCCCTCTCTCTTCTTTTTTTTTTGCACAAATTGAAATGCATTTAACAAGCACACAATAAGAGCAAAACAGTTTAATGTTAATCTAATCAAATCATGTTCGAGACTATACCCAATCATCAGACCTGATAAGGTTCATGATCGCCGTATCTGAGCCCTCGCATCGCTACAACACATGGCATCAGTTGTCAAAAAGGAAAATTAAGAACAAAAGATATATGTGCATTTGTGTGTGTCCATAATTACATTGAATTATCAATTTCCACTACGAACACATGCATGAACAAATCAATATATTTGATCATTAATATGCAACAAAGTGAAACAAACTAAACACAATTTTACAATGTAGCATTTAAATTTTTCAAAAATTCACTTTGAATTTAAAAAAGGCAAAGATTAAATAAAATAGATATATACCTTGCATTTCTAGGATTGGACTGTATTTGAACATCATCAACACTGCAATAATGCTTGAGCTTTCCTATGTACTCATCGACTACAAGTTGTACTCCACAGGAATGCTTTTTCCCTACCGTGAATATCCGTATAGGAAGAACTCTCTGCCCCAATTGCATAAGAATTAAACAAATGGCATGATTTCAAGTGAGTTAAACTCGGAATTTGATTCTTATAGAGAGAGGGTGGAGATGGTTTTACCACTGATTGGCCATGTATTTACATCGTCTATGTCCTGAAATTTTTTTAATCAAATATGATTACAAATGTGGTATTATTACTGATAAGAAATGGTGCAGAATTTATTGTTAATTACGTTATGTATGTAAAGTGTGATAACCAGGAAGAGGAATGCAGCCCTTTGTATGAAGATTGGCACAGAATGAGATAACCATTCCAGAAGATAAAAAAGGCAGAGAGAAATTTTGGGAGCTTCACTGCCTAGAACAAAAGTGTTTTTATAAAAGCTATAAACAAATAAAGGCAAAAGTTTCTAATGCACGAAGCAATCATCAATCTCTCATTATAAAATTGCACTAACCAAAGAGAGAGTTATTTTTAAGCAGGGAACATTGCCAAGAAAATGGTCTAAATTAAAGACCAGAACATTCACCCTAACATTACAACAAGCTACATAACATAAGCCACAACACACACGGTTTTACCCAGTAATCATGGTTCCAGCCCCTTTATCAGTCATAATCTCTAAGAGCAACGAATGCGGCACCCTCCCGTCAATGATACTCGCCGTCCTCACGCCTTGAGCGAGCGATCGCACGCAACAATTCACCTTCGGAATCATCCCACCACCCACCTTCCCATCCTTTATCATCTGCTTCACGTCACTAATGTTAATTTCTTTCACCAAGGTATTAGGATCGTCCCGGTCTTTTAAAATCCCCGCCACGTCAGTAAGCAGGATCAATTTCTCAGCTCCCAATGCCGCCGCCAATTCTCCTGCCACCGTGTCGGCGTTAATGTTAAAGGGCTGGCCTGACTCGTCGGCCGCAACCGATGTCACTACGGGGATGTGTCCGATCTGGATAAGCGGCTTGAGAACGGAGGGGTCGACGCGGGCGACCTCGCCGACGAAGCCGAGTTGAGCGGAATTGGGGGAAGGGCGGGCGGTGAGAAGCTGCCCATCCATTCCGGAGAGTCCGACGGCAATGGCGCCGGCCTTGTTGATTAAAGAAACCAAGTGTTTATTAACTTTTCCGACCAAGACCATGGAGACGATCTCCATGGTTTGGGAATCGGTGACGCGGAGGCCTTCGCGGAACACGGCCTCGATGTTGAGACGCTTGAGCCAGAGGTTGATCTCGGGGCCACCGCCGTGGACGAGAATGGGACGGAGGCCGACGCAGGAGAGGAGGACGAGGTCGTTGACGACGGAGGCCTGGAGGGCTTGGGATTTCATGGCTGCGCCTCCATACTTGACTACGATGGTCTTGCCTCGGAATTTCTGGATGAAGGGAAGCGATTCGGAGAGAATGTCAACTCGGAACTGACCCGGAGTGGGCGAGTCAGAGTGAATGGGAGTTTGTTGGGTTGAGTTTTTGATGGAGAGGATGCGTGAGTTTCTAATGAAGGGTGAGGGAGAGTGGAGATATGGGAAAGAGATGGAGATGGAGATGTTAGGCGTTTTTGAAGAGAAAGAGGGAGGAGGTGAATAGTGGTTTATTAGGGATTTTGCTGTCAACATTTTTGTGAACAAGAGAGTGCGACTGCACTAGCAGGGAAGTAAAAGGAAAGACCGGGGTTTAAGAAACACGACAGCGGATAAAACTATGCATTACTTTTTTTTTTTTTTTTTTTTTCTTTCTGAACACATTTCATTAAGCGGAATCACCTAACACTAGTCTCTCAACAAGACCTTTAATATAAAGGGAGGAACAGCAAATTATTTTGTTTGTGGACCACGATTTTAATTACAGGTCTATTTGGGATAGTTATTTGAAAAAATACATTTTTATAAAATAACGATTTTAAATTGTGCGATTTAAAAATATTAGTTTAGAAATCACAATTAAGCGTATAATAAAATTTATAAAATAAATTGCGGTTTTGGTTGTAAATTACTAAAAAGGACTAAATTATGTTATAAAGATTCTCTTATCATTTTTTTAACGGTAGAGTGTAGTCAATGTTTAAAATTGAAAAAAAGAAATATATTATTATTATTATTATAATTATAACCACGTTATTCATTTTTTCCACTAAAAAAAAAAGCCAACACAGTAACTCCATAATAAAGATAAAAATAAAATCTAATAGTTCCTAATTTCCCATAACCTTTTTCTAAAATGTTCTAGTAGGTTCCTGAAGCTTCCCCCATAAACTTCTTACTTAGATCATTGAAGACATAATCATGAATTTCTAGCAGATTTAATGCATGAAAAACCTTTAAGGACAATTGTGGTTGTGCAATGGCAAGGAAACAAGAAAGCAAAGAGAGATGGCAGCAAGGCAAGAAGAAAGGAGACAAAGGATGGCAAGATAAGCAATAAGGGAATCGGTATTTGATTAATTTTGATGGCCATTATGCAGTTTTGTTTGGGAATTTTAGGAATTGCAAACATAAAAGAGTGTGTTAAAAGAGGTAGATTTATGTTAAAAACTAGCGTTTTGGAAAAGGCTACCCATTACCTCGGTTCTGAAAACGCAAATATTCATCAGTTTTGAAAACGTAATTTTTTAAAAACGCAGAACCAAACATTTGCTTTTCTAAGTTTTTGTCCAAAAATGCGCATTTTTGTTCAAAAAATGTGGGGCCAAACCAGCCCTACATACCGTACTTTGGAGGTTAAGGTTGGAGCAAATAAGCTAACAAGCAAACCAATAGAATATGAAGAAACTTGAGAAGAAAAGCCAAAGGAAATTGGGGTTTGGGAAAAAAAATTTAAGTGAGACGGGGAAAGTAAAGGTGAGAACTGTGAGGAGATTTCTTGCTTTGAATAGACATCGAAACGTGCTTTTGGTCCGCTCTCTTCCAAGTCTCCTTCACTTATTAGAGCTATCCACGGTTCGATTTTTTCACCTCTGATTTTCTTTCAAGTTTTTTGATTTTTTATTTGTGAAATTTGAATTTTAAGTTTTTTTTTTTTATTATTATTATTATTCGTTTAATGAATTATTAACATTCGGGTTTGGCTTCGTGAGGCTTCAATGAAAAGAAAATAATAAAAAATTGCTAAAATGTAAAAACTTGTTCCTAACCATTTAAAAAAAAAAAAAAAAAAAAAAAACTATTCTCTCAAATAAGTTAATAAAAAACAGTATTATTTTTTTAATTTTTCTCTGGTGCAATAGTACTTACTCTATTATTACAATGGTCAAAAATTTTAACATGTTCTAAAAAAGGTACCATGGTACCATATTCCTTTAGCATATGATACGATATACTGCAAAAATATTCCTTTAGCTTGGTATCAAAAAAAAAAAACAAATTTTCTACTTTAAATAATATATTGAACAAAAATATATTCCTTTAGCATATATACTGGACTTCGAAGTTTAGACCCAAAACGGTTTTAGCCTTTTAGTGCTGAAAATTTCTTATTTGATTCTTTTCCAAGGTTATTAATTCCATTTCCGTTTATTGACTATATAACGGAATATTTTAGTATAAGTTTATTTTGGCGTACCATTTTGAAATTATCATTAATATATATTAGTAATATTTTTTTTTGGTTAAAAGGAATTATATAAATTACGAGCTAATCAAACGGAAACGAGTAGCATTCGATATATCCAAAGCTAAAGCTTCCAGCACATACGCTAGGGCATTAGGAAAAGAAATAAAATCCGGAGTCTGGTCGCAGCCAGCTTTTGCAAGTAAATCAGCACAGCCATTCGCTTCTCTGAAGATGTGCTTGAGAGAACAAATCTCAAATCTCTTCATTAAGGACCTGCAATCAGTCACAATGGTACTAAAAAAAGCATTAGGGGTAGTAATGGATTTAACAAGCTCAACTGCAACTAAAGAATCCATTTCAATCTCAAGGTGAAGAATCCTAAGATCAATGGCTAAATTTAAACCATCTTTGAGAGCCCTCAATTTGGCCTGAATACTAGTTGTGACACCAATGGTCCGAGAAAAACTACCCACCCAATCACCTACATGATTACGGATAACTCCCCCACCCCCTGCCAAACCTGGATTTCCCAATGATGAACTATCCGTATTCAATTTAAACTAACCTAAAAGAGGGGAAACCCACTTAATAGGAGTAGAAATCATATTTTTTACTTTGGAATAACTGCCAATAAGATAAAAAAAACTAAGAAGCATATGAAATGGCATTTGCCACAGGATCCAAAAAGTGTGCATCAGGTTTAAAGACAAACTGGTTTCTTTTCAACCATAAGCTCCAAATACCAAAGGAAAACAGAGTTTGCCATGGAATGTGATGATCATGAGTAGAAGAGGCAATACAATTAGAATGAATCCAGTTAAACAATGATGCAGAATAAAAGTGACTACCCAAGGAAGGGAACCGAAAAGAGCTCCAAAAAGTAATAGAATCAGAGCAATCTCTAAGCATATGGATCAATGATTCATTTGGGTCCAAACATCTAGGACAAAAGGTAGGGATATTAATCCCACGAGAAGCAAGTATTTCTCGCACAGGAACACTAAGATGGTAACATTGCCAAAGAAAAAACATAATTCTAGGACTAGTCCTAACTTTCCAAATCCAAGAGGAAGGTTTACGACTAGAGCATTCAGAAAATTTATTACAGGCAATAGAATATGCTTTACCAAGTTTAAATTCACCTCCAACCGTGTCCCAAACACGCTTATCAGCAAGAGGTCTATTTGAGCAAACCGAAATTGCCTTAATAGCCTCTCGGGGACAAGTAGGAATATCAAGGGAGAGGGTTGAAAGATTCCACATACTCACACCCTCAACAACATCACAAACTCTAAGAGAATCCTCCCAGGAAGATAAAGGACCATGCACCAAGGATCGAAGGGGACTATCACCAACCCATAAATCATGCCAAAATGAAATCTCATGACCATTGTTAACCACCCATCTAAGGCCTTTCCTAAAAACCTTATGACCTTTCTTCAAACTTTTCCAATTACTAGACCCACTCCTACGAGTTTCCAATCTCTCATCCATAATGCCATTAGGATAATACTTTGCAATCAAAGTTTTGGCCTATAAGGAGTCAGGATCCTCCATAACTCTCCAATTTAGCTTTGCAAGAAGAGCAAGATTCCTAACTTTTGTATAGTATAAGCCTAAACCTCCCAGGTCTTTAGGTCTACACACTTTGTCCCAACTAACCATGTGCATTTTCTTCCTTTCATCAGTGGAACCCCAAAGAAAATCTCTATTCAACTTATCAAGATTAGAGCAAACTCTAATAGGTAAAGCAACATTCTGCATATAATAAGCAGGGATGGCAGATGTGACAAATTGAACTAGAATCACTTTACCTGCAGGAGAGAGAAGCTTAGCTTTCCAGCTGGACAGCTTGGCTTGGACTTTCTCCACAACAAAATCAAAGTCTCTAGTACTACTACCATTGGGTCTAAGAGGAAACCCCAAGTACTTACCAAGATTTTGGGTGCTAATAACCCCAAGGATACCACACAGGTGATGTCTAAGGATAGGGTTGACATTAGGGGAGAAGAACACCTTGGATTTAGACAAATTAACCTTTTGACCAGATTGGAGGCAAAAATCCTCGAGAATTCAATTGTACTACAACAATTACTAGAAGCCTCAGCACAAAGAAGGAGATCATCAGCAAGTAACAGGTGTGAGAAGGAAGGACCATTCTTAGAGGCTTTGATGGCTTTCCAACTGTTGTTATCACATGCCTCAAGGATCTTAAGACTCAAATACTCCATACAAAGTTTGAACAGGTAGGGAGATAAAGGATCTCGTTGTCTAATGCCCCTAGAAGGTTTGAAGCTCTCTAATTGGCCTCCATTCACTAGGACAGAGAAAGAAGAAGTAGTCACACACTCGAGAACTAGATCAACAAAAGGAGGAGGAAACTTAAAGAAAGTTAGGACCTCACGGATGAAACCCCATTCAAGATGATCATAAGCTTTCTCCAAATCAAGCTTGAGTATGAGTGGCCCCAATCTACCTTTTTTCCTATTACTGGAGTGAATGAGTTCCTGGGCAATGACAACATTATCTAAACCCCTCCTATCAGAAACAAATGCAGCCTGAAAAGGGGAAACAAGATTACCCATAATAGGCCTGAGCCTACACACAATGATCTTAGTGACAATCTTATAGACAGTATTGCAAAGGCTAATAGGTCTAAACTGACTGGGTGTCTCAGGTCCAAGACATTTGGGAATCAAAGAAATCAAAATTCTATTCAAATACTTAGGCATTTTCCCAGTAGAAAAGATTTGCCTAACCTCATTAACAACCAGTTCCCCAACTGTTAGGCCAACACTTTTGGAAAAACCTCGGATGTAATCCATTAGGCCCAAGAGCTTTAAAGGCCTTCAAAGACCAAAGACTCATTTTAACATCTTTAACATCTACATGAGTAAAAAGAGACAAAGCCTCTTGATCTAAAACTCTAGGGGCCCACATAGGCAGACAAAAACCACTGGGAGGATGGAGATGTGAGGTGGAAAACAAATCAACAAACCCTTGTTGAATGTGGAGGCGAATGAGATCATTGTCTATGATCCACTCCCCAACACTATTCTTGAGTCTAACAATCTTATTCGCTCTCCTACGAACAATGGTGGAGGTATGGAAAAATTTAGTATTTCTATCCCCTTCAAGTACCCACCCCACTCTAGAATTTAGAGCCCAAAACTTCTCCTCTAGTTTGAGGATAATAAAATAATCTTCTCTAAGGGACTTCTCAATTCTATACAAAGATTTCGAGGGACTAGAGGTCTAAGCACATTGCATACCATTCAACCTAGCAAGAACACGTTTTTTCCTATGAAAAATGTTACCAAACTTAGACTTATTCCAAGCAGATACAAGGGCAGCAAATATAGCAAAAGTAATTGACAAATTAAGAGCTGGAGTAGCCCAAGCTTTTTCAACAACTGAGAGAAAATCCACATGAGAGAATGATATGCTTTCAAATCGAAAAGGTCTAGGTAAAATGCAAGGGATATTCGGACAAAGAGTCAAAAGCACAAGGCAGTGATCAGAATGAGTACGGGTTAAATGAGTAACTAAGGCCTCTGGAAAAAGGATCCTCCAGTCAGGATTCATCAAGACTCTATCAAGTCTTTCCATAATCAAAGAACTCATATCATGGCAATTACTCCAAGTATATTTAGGACCCGAAAAACCCAAATCAATCATGTTGCATACATTCAGACAATTTCTAAATTCCCGAATTCTACTATTTGAAGGCCTATTGCCCCCCACTTCTCTTCACAAGACAAAATATCATTGAAATCCCCAAGCATAACCCAAAGCAAATTATTCAAACCAACAATGATCTTAAGGTTTTCCCACAAAATCCTACGTTCAAACCTACGAAGGCTACCATAGATAGCAGAAATTAACCAAAGAGAATTAGAACCTCTTACCTTTACTGAAGCATGGATCTCTTGTTCAGTAGAGCATAGATGATCCACTTCCACTACCTCTGTTTTCCACAGGATCCAAATACCCCCAGCAAAGCCAATGGTATTAGTGCACAGGAATCCATCAAAAGGAAAAGAACGAGCTAGCTCCGTAGCTCTGTCACCACCAAGTCTGGTCTCAGTCAAAATGAGGATCTCTGGGTTATTGATATGTAGGGTATCAAGTAACGCTTTACGAAAACACGGATTCAATACTCCTCGACAGTTCCAAGTGAGTATATTCACACCAATCTCACTGCTTGACATAAATGGGGGGTTATTGGGTAGAAACAACGTTCCTTCCACCTCTAGCGAGTTCCATGCCTTCTCCGGCCACATCTCCCACATCTTATTTCATGTCATTGTCGAGGTAAACCGATACTTTAGAAACCCTTCCCCCCTCAACTCCGAGCAACGGATCCAAAGCTTGAACAAGGGCACGCATTTCGCAATCTGAGCTAATTTGAGAGATTTCCAATTTCCTACCTAATTGAAGTGAATTGGGGTTGATAGCATCACCTTCCTCTCTTCGAATTCCGGCAGTGTTACACAATAAACCTCCTCTAGAAATTGGACAAATCTCAGCTCTTGCAATGGCTGACAACGAACTCTTAGTGGACAATGAATCCTATCGATTCTCGGGATGTCCGTTAGGAAATTCCAAAATAGGCTTATCTCTTGCAACCAAACCATATCTGTTAGGAGAGGTGAATCTTCTGCTTGGACTGCTGGAGCTATTTCTATCCATGCTTAAGCTATCTTAGTGTCGTACCAACCCCACACGTGGAGTGGGTCCTTTCGGATCAGCTCTATCACATCTTCGTCGATCTGAATGGACTGATCTCCCAGCCGAATCCTCTAACTTGGAAATGTTTTGAACAACGGAAACACCCCCCATCGAGTGCTTGTCATTGCCAGCTTTGGATTTAGGGAGATGAGGACGGAGAGAAATTTCAGAACTGGAGGTCGGCGGCAGTTGTGGAGAAGTGAAATAGAGAGGTTTATCTTTAGTAAAACACATATCCCACTGACCGGCCAAATACCTTAACTATCAATGAAGTGCACCACGGGGCCCTGCTCTTTTGTTTAAGCTCACGGGGGAACTTGATAACTACTTCACCATCTTCTGGTGGTTCATCATCTTCCTCCTGTTCAGAAACATCTCCACCATCCTCTTCCATACTACTTCCAAAGAACGCACTCTCATATTGTGAGAACCACGACCCGAGGGTCAGATGGGCCTCAAAATGTGATCCAATTGACAATGGACTAACCCTCTTGATTTGAAGGTTGATTGTACATGTAAATGGAGTCGCCACTTATTTTAATTATTTGGACAAAATAAGAAATTCCACAATAAAAATAATTTCTCTTTATTCATCTTCGAATTTGTACAATTGCCAATGAATTTGTAAAAAGAAATAATTACATGTAAATGAGTTTCCTAGTTACAGTCGAGTAAGAGGAAAAATAGTTTGTTTGTAAGACACTTTGTAATACGAACCCTCAATTCAAGATTCGGAGGCTTGGTTATAAAATGGGAAGGTGTTTGCACCCCATTTTACCCGACATACGTCGGTCTTCTAGATTAAACTTGGCCAATATTCATATCATGTCAAAGTACATAAACTCATGTTCGCATCAAAATCCAATTTTAATGTTCAAGTTGTTGTTTAATTTATTTCATGTGAAATATCATGTTATAGTCATATAAGCATGTTATTCAAGAAAAGAAACAAAACAATTGAATACAGGTAAATAAATTTCAGTCTAGAATTTATACCTGTACGCTTGTATGGCTTGTAAAGAATACCTCAAGATTGCTTGTATAGCTTGAGAAGAATTGCTTGTGTAGCTTACGAGGAATGCTTGTATGGCTTGGGGGTCAAAATGTGATTTTTGGGAAATTTGGGACCAAAATGTAATTTTGTAAGTTTTGGGGTCAAGATGTAATTTTGGGAGAATTTGGGGTTGAAATGTGAATTTGGGATTGGATTTGATTTCAAATGGGTTTGGACTTTTAATTGAATTTTCGGATTGGGCTTGTAGGATTTTAGAGATGGATTAAATGTTGAGTGTGGGAATGGGGCTTTAAGCATTCGGATTGGGCCTAATGAAATAGGTTTAAGTTGGGCTTTGATTGGGTTACATGAGAAGGCAGCCCGGTCCATTTTTGGAACCGGGTAGGGTTTTACCTATACGGGTCGGGTCGGATTTGACCCAACCCTCACTTTCTCCTTCTCTTTTTTCAGCCGCCTCTCTTTCTCTCTCAGTTTTCTTTCTTTCTCACGGCTCCCTCTCTAATCTCTCTCTATCATTGAAACCCAAAAAGCCACCATGGCCACTCCAAGCTCTCACCAGCGCCGCTCATCACCGCCACCATTAATGGCGGTTTTTGGTTCGGCAAGGCCGAGCCTTGCCTCTCTCTCCCGGCTTTTCTCTCTTCTTTTTTCGTCTTTTCTCTCTCACTCTCTCCCTCACGGCTTCCATGGCTTCCTCCCCTCTCTCAAACTCACGGCTTACTCTCACTCTCACTCTCACTCTCTAGATCTTAATGAACCCGTGTATGGGTCACGGGTTTTGTGCGAACCCGTGCGTGTGGCAGTGTGTGTGTGTTGTGATCAAGACCATAGAGGTCTTGGGTTTGTGGAGTAAGAGCCGAGAGGCTCACGGGTTTGGTTGCAATTTTGGCCGCGGATGATGGTTTGTGGATTTTGGCCGTGTGTAGGTGGTGATGATAGTGTGGGTTTGACTGTATCTGTGCTGGGTTTTGTGTTTGTGTGGTGCTGAACACAATGTATAGGGTTTGTGTTTGTGAATGTATACATAGTGTGTTATGATTTGAATGTAGGTGGTGGAGATTTTATGAACAGATAGGAATTACATTACCATTTTGTATGTGGCTGTGTATTCAGTGAATCTAAGTATTTAGATTACCATTGTGTATGTCGTTGTACGCTCCTTCTTCATCATGGTTGTTTGCTCATGACCAGAAACAAAGGAGAATAATATCAGAATAATTTGTATTGAAACAGCAAACAAAAATATAGAAATACAGAAAAGAAACAAATTCTTTAGATTATTCCCTGTTTTGTTTTCTGTTGTTATGGCTTTGTTGTTGTTGTGCTCCGAACTTGATGATGAAAGGGGGTGATATTGTTGGTATGATTGTTGCCTTTTTGTTTGCTTCTTGCCTCCTTGTTGATCATGGTTGTGTACTCATGCAAAAATACAAAAAGAAACCAACGAGAATAATGTTAGTACGATGAATTAAAGAAAACCATTTGAATGATAATGAAAGTCACGATACTTAGTTACCCATACCTTTACCTGTGCTCCTCTCCCCTATCTTTTATGACTCTTCTTCCCCCTTTTATATAAAATGAATCAGAGCCTTAAAAACTCTTTTTGATATTATCTGTCTGTTTAAATCTTGAATTTTCAAATGATTGCCAGTTGACTATAGATATTAACAGATAATTGGTAATCTTCTTAATTCCTTAAAACACTGAATGATTTAATTCAAATGTTTTAATTAATTAATTAATCAACAATTATCCAATTAACTTATTCAGTTTATCCAATGTGCTAGAGTCCATGATAATTTAATACTTTGAGCCAATAAGATATTTACACCTTATTAATTAAAATAAAACCAATTAATGGACCAATCATAATTAATTTGGATTAATCTTATGTGCCCAATGCCATTTAATTATTATGCACTTTGTTCATTAAAGCTTCAACTGGATATAATCTTCACACACGTGGTCCGATTCAAACACATGACACGTCATTTCAATCGTCTCAACTTAAAGATCTGTTTGATTACTTTTAGTTGTTGATCAGACGGTCAAAAACATTGTTGGTTTAAAACCCTAATTTAGGCAAGTTGTGCACTTTCCGTTTTTAGAATTTTAATTTGTGAAAACCCTAATTTGTGTGAGGGTTAGAATGTAGGTAGCAAAATGGGGTGTCAACAGAATGCCCCTCATTGGCAGAGCTTGTAAAGCAAATGTCAATGTTTGAGAAAGACACCAAGTTTTGCAACCGAATGTTGGGGATAATTTTAAGTGTTTGTAACAACCCAACAAATTTGAAAACTTTTTTAGGATTTGATTTTATGTTGTCCATAACAACCTAAAAAATTGGGAATATTAGGAATGATTTTATGTTGTAAAAAACAACCTGATATTTTTTTAAAACTTTTTTGGATTTGATTTTAAGTGTTTTAACAACCTAAAAAAGTGGGTCGGGATAGATTTTATGTTGTTTGAAACAACCCTATATGTTGGAATTTTTTTAGGATTTGATTTTATGTTGTTCATAACAACCTAAAAATGTGAATATACCAGGAGTGATTTTATGTTGCAAGAAACAACCCGATATTTCTTTTAAAACTTTTTAGGATTTGATTTTATGTTGTCAATAACAACCTGAAAAAGTGGGTCAGGATAGATTTTATGTTGTTTGAAACAACCCTATATTTTGGAACTTTTTAGGATTTGATTTTATGTTGTTCATAACAACCTAAAAATGTGAATGTATCAGGAATGATTTTATGTTATAAGAAACAACCTGATATTTTTTTAAAACTTTTTAGGATTTGATTTTAAGTGTTTTAACAACCTAAAAATGTGAATATACCAGGAATGATTTTATGTTGTAAGAAATAACCCGATATTTCTTTTAAAACTTTTTAGGATTTGATTTTATGTTGTCAATAACAACCTAAAAAAGTGTATATACCAGGAATGATTTTATGTTGTAAGAAACAACACGATATTTTGAAAACTTTTTAGGATTTGATTTTAAGTGTTTTACCAACCTAAAAATTTTGTCGGGAACTATTTTACGTGGTTCCAAGACAACCCGAGCATGTGTGTTGTCAGAATCTTGTAAGATGATGCCGAAAATTTTTAGCTGTCTGAAGGCGTAATTCCGGATTTTTCAACCTTTTTTAATCTCCTTGCTAAAACCAAGATGCATTCGGTGTCTTGTTCAGCTAGTGGGTAGGCACGTATGCTTCTGCAAAAACAAAAACAATTCTTTTTCGAAAAATTAGATATCGTCTACAAAAGATAATTTTGGGCCAATGCCCCTAGTTTAAACAAGTCATGAGAACAAGCTAATTGTTTACAGCTCAAGATCATGGAATGTGTGAATGTGGATGTGAATCTGAGACTATAAGTGTAGGTAAATGAATGTGGGTCTGGGACCGAGCCTTAAGGAAGGCTGCCTACGTACCTCCATCACAGAGGATCAGGTCTGAACGTAGTTCAAAATGTGGAAAGTGTGGGTAAATGAATGTAGGTGTGGGACCGAGCCTTAAGGAAGGCTGCCTACGTACCTCCATCACGGAGGATCAGGTCTGAATGTAGTTCGAAATATAGGGTGTGTTTATTCTTGTTTGGAAGTTCAAAGTGTATGTGTGGACCTCTTGCGTGGAAGGAAAAAGTTGTACATATGTGTATGTGTAGACTTCTTGTTAGGAGGTGCAAAATTGTATGGTTGTGAACCTTTTATGTGGTAGTTCAAAATATTTGTAGGCTTCTTGTGTGGAAGTGAAAAATGTTTTTCATTGGGGATGATTTTAAGTGTTTGCAACAACCCAACAAATGTTTATTGGAAAGATTTTATGTTCTCACAAATAATCCAAAATTTTTGTTGTTTTTGGATGTCATGTGTCTTAACTGTGTAACCTGACTTGTGATCTCAATTGTGTACCTTGATTTTATACTTTGGCTGTGTACCTTTTTTGGAGAAAGTCTTTCAAAAATGTAAAGATGGATTTTGTAAATCATTTTGAAAACTCATTTTTTGAAATGGATGCAATTCATTGTGTAAATGAGAATTTTAAGAAATTCTTGTTTTCTTGGGAAGACATGTTGACAAACCTTAAGGTTGCAAAACAAAACTGTTCTCTTTCACTTTGAGGGGATTAAAGTCATTAAACCCTTATAAACATATTTGCATTTCTCTTGGAGCTTGTAAGGCTGAATCCTTTGAAGGCAATTAAAGAGATAAAGTGATTGAGAATTTTCCCGAATCAACAAAATGATGAAGAAGTAATGATATTTTTGAAAAGTTTGAATGACTTTGCAAGTCAATATTGTTTGGAGCAATGATACAGACATGCTCTTAACTTGAAATTCTGACCCATTGACAAATTAGGGAGAATACCCCTAATTTGGAGATTTGTGATATTGTTTGGATCATGTTGAGAAAAGACAGTTTAGTCGACAAACTAGGGAGAATGCCTCTAGTTTGGACATGTGTGATCTTGTGTGGATCATGTTGTGGAAAGACTTTTTAGTTGACAAACTAGGGAGAATGCCCATAGTTTGGAGATGTGTGATCTTATATGGATCATGTTGTGGGAAGAATTGACAAATTAGGGTGAATGCCCCTAGTTTGGAGATGTGTGATCTTGTGTGGATCATGTTGTGGGAAGAATTGACAAATTAGGGAGAATGTTCCTAGTTTGGAGATGTAGACGAAGCACTTGGAAAACAAAGGGGGATGCCCTAAGTTTTGACTTGAAATTGAAGTCTTCGAGAGAGACTTGACTGTTTGCAATGAGAAAGAAAGTGAACTCTGAGTTTGAATCATTTGTTATGATTCACCTTTTCATGGGAGATTTGATTGGTGTTTGGACCTTCCATCATTTTTTCTTTTTCTTTTGCTCTAACTTTTGCCTAGGCCGCTTTTTCAGGTTTTCAACCTAGCGAGCACTTTTCATACTTCCAATGGAGAATAACAAAAGAGCTTAACGTCATGTCTTGAGCAAGCAGAACCTCAAAGAGGGCTTTGTTTATTGGTTATAATGTAGGTCGGGTTTGGGCTGTGAAAAGAAAGTTATGAAGGCTCAAATTCCCCAATGTACCCCCAAGTGTGAACTCCAAGGATTGTATTTGCTTCGTGACTTCTTTCCTTTGCTTTTTTCCTTCACGTCTTCTTTGTATTTATATTAATGCATTTGACTTTTCTTATCTTTGCGTTGGCATCCTTTATTAGAGGCGCCCTTTTTTTTTGTATGTTAATGTTTATGTCAAGTGTTCTCAATTTGCTTCATTCTTATTGAAGATTGACGCCCCCGTCGAGTATGTCCTTGTTCTTTTGTTCTTCCTTCTTTGACATTTTGATCTTGAGAAAAAAATCCATGATCTCCTTTTTGTTCACATCTAAAATTCCCACCCCAGGTTTGGTTTATGGGTTTCAAGAAAGAAAAGGCTCATTTTTTTTAAGGCCCAAATTGGCTAGCAAGTGATTGCATTTGTAAGGTGTTGGCAAGAATATTTGGGTTTAATGAAAAATGGCCTCCTGTCCTTGGCAGAGCTTGCTTTTGGCATGCAACGTTTGAGCTCTTTTGATGACTTCTTTCTTGGAAATAATTCTCTCTTTTTTCTTTGTGAAACCCTAATTTTTGCTTAGGTCGCCCTTTCGGGTTTTCGACCTAACAGGCTTTCATTTCTCTTTTTGCATGGATGGTCCATTGTAAGCCCAACTATTAAGATACTTTTCTGAATGAATGAGCAAGAATGTGGTAAATCATGATCGGATTTAGAAGGAATTTCGAAAGGAGTGACTCGAGATCTCTCAATGACCTTATTTCCTTGATTTTCTTTCTAGGATTCATTCTTTTGTTGTTCCAAGTATTTGGTGACAATTTTTATATGAATTGAATGAAAATGATCCCCTTATCAGTGCAAATTGATTAGTCAAGTGATGTGACCATATGATTTGTCATTTGTTGCCCAAGAAAGAATATTTCAAAAACTTGATTTTCCAAAAGTACTTTTGCAAAAAAAAATTTTGAAAATTTTCCTTCTCCAAAAAGATGTGAAAACATAGGAGACTTGAAGACTGTTGCTTAAAGTTTCTTTTTGATGATGTGATCAAATTTTGAGCAATTGTAATTTGAGACATGAATTTTAACCATTAGGGTGTGATTTAAAAATGTGAATTTTAACCATTAAGGTGTGATTCAAAAATGTGAATTTTGACCATTGAAGTGTGATTCATTTTGTGAATTTTAACCTTTGAGATGTGATTCATTTTGTGAATTTTAACCATTAAGGTGTGATTCAGAAAATGAGAATTTTAACCATTGAGGTGTGATGGGTGAATTTTAATTGTGTGAAATGTGTGATTCAAACAAGTGAATTTTAACCATTTTAGGTGTGGTGTAATGGGTGAATTTTAACCATTTAGGTTTGATTCAATTTGTGAATTTTAACCGTTTAAGGTGTGATTCAAAGTTTGGTTCATTGAGCTTTTTGTGAATTGTTGATTACTTTTTGTCTTTTCAATTTTTGACTTGCAAAGTTGGAGAAATTCTTGATCCGTAAAAGATGTTTTTTTTTTTCTTGATCCAAAATCCTATGCAACACACTAATAAAACAAACAAAGCAATTCAAATGAAAATTACACAACTAAATTTAGAAATGTAAAATCAAATGATGACTTGATGAAGCAATGCCGATGTCCTTGTAGGTTGTTGACGTAGGGGAAGCCCATGAATCAGTCGTGTTGGAGGAAGAGGCTTGTGTGACCTTCATGACCTTGATTTCGAATCTTGAACCTGGAGGCTTGTGACCTTTGTAAAATGATTGTCTTGTCTGGCCTAAAACTTGAATCTTGAAGCTTGATGACTGATCGTTTAGGGTTTTGGGCTTTGCGTGGCCTTTTGTAGAGTATGAGGGATGGTGAAGTCTTTGTGGTTTTGTTTTTGGTAAGTGAGTGACTGTTTAAGAAATTGAGCTTGTGGGGTCTTTTGGTAGATGTGGGGTAGGTAATTGTTTGAGAAATTGGGCTTATGGAGCCTTTTGGTAGATGTGGGTAAGTGTTTGGGAAATCGGGCTTGTTGGGCCTTATGGAGAATGATGAAATTTTGTGGCTAAATGGGAGACTATTTAGGAGATTGAGCTTGTGTGGCCTTAAAGTCTCAATGTTGTGAGCTACCTTTTGGAGGGCTAGAACTTTGGCTTTAAGTCCTTGAAGCTTGTTGTTGTGGGCCACTGCTTGGTGGGCTTTAAACTTGAGCTTTGAAGCCTTGAAGCTTGTTGTTCTGGGCCACTACTTGGTGGGCTTTGAACTTGAGCTTTGGAGCCTTCAAGCTTGTTGTTGTGGGCTACTGCTTGGTGGGTTTTGAACTTGAATTTTGAAGCCTTTGAAGCTTGTAGGCTTGAACCTTTGAATCTTGTGGGCTTGTGGGCTTGATCCTTTGAAGCTTGTGGGCTTGTCTTTGAAGCTTGTGGGCTTGTACCTTTGAAGCTTGTGGGCTTGATCCTTTGAAGCTTGTGGGATTATGTTTTTGAAGTTTGTGGGATGTACCTTTGAAGCTTGTAAGTTGTGCCTTTGAACCTGGTGAACTTGTCTTTGAAGTTTGTGGGCTTGTACCTTTGAAGCTTGTGAGCTTGTGGGTTTTAGCTCTTGAAGCTTGTGAACTTGTGGGTTTTAGCTCTTGAAGTTTTGAGCTTGCCTTTGAAGCTTGTGGGCTTGTGGGCTTATACCTTTGAAGCTTATGGGCTTGTGGGTTTTAGCTCTTGAAGTTTTGAACTTGCCTTTGAAGCTTGTGGGATGTACCTTTGAAGCTTGTAAGCTCGTGGGCTTTATCCTTTGAAGCTTGTGAACTTGTAGTTGAAGTTTGTGGGATTTTAGCTTTGAAGCTTGTGAACTTGTAGTTGTCTTTGATGATCCTTAACTCTAAGTAATTGTAGGGCCTTAAGATTTTATTTATGATGGACCCAAGTGTTGGAGCATGGGCTCATCAATGGAAAACATGGTTCAAATAAAGGCTTGTAATGGGCCCAAACGTTGGATTTAGGCTCATTCGTAGCAAACAAGGTTCATCCAAGTGCAAGCAACGACAGTCAAAAGAGACGATGGGTTCAAACAAGCATGTATGTACTTAATGGACCGCACCTAAGGATAGTTCTAATGGGCTTCTACATGGGTAGAAGGTGGGCTTGTAGGGAACCCAAGAGCTAGGATGTCGTATCTCCCAACTTGTGACATAGGAATGCCGCGTTGGTCCAAGCGATACAGTTTATCCTTTAACGCATTGACTAAGAAGGATCATAGTCAATACTGCGCTATGGGCTGGTAGCTTCACCATGGGTACCCAAGTCTAGGAAGACTGTGATCCATGGATAGAACTACCGTGGCTTCTGGGCTTCACACACTTTAGAACTCAAGCAAAATGATGCATGAACATGTTATTGAAAGCTTTAAAAGACAAATACAAAGACATGATATGGCTTGGCCAAGCCCATTCTATTTTTGAAGCTAAGCCCACAATTAGTCCCCAGTGGAGTCGCCACTGTGAGAACCACGACCCGAGGGTCAAATGGGCCTCAAAATGTGACCCAACTGACAATGGATCAACCCTCTTGATTTGAAGGTTGATTGTACATGTAAATGGAGTCGCCACTTATTTTAATTATTTGGACAAAATAAGAAATTCCACAATAAAAATAATTCCTCTTTATTCATCTTTGAATTTGTACAATTGCCAATGAATTTGTAAAAAGAAATAATTACATGTAAATGAGTTTCCTAGTTACAGTCGAGTAAGAGAAAAAACAGTTTGTTTGTAAGACACTTTGTAATACGAACCCTCAATTCAAGATTCAGGAGGCTTGGTTATAAAATGGGAAGGTGTTTGCACCCCATTTTACCCGACATACGTCGGTCTTCTAGATTAAACTTGGCCAATATTCATATCATGTCAAAGTACATAAACTCATGTTCGCATCAAAATCCAATTTTAATGTTCAAGTTGTTGTTTAATTTATTTCATGTGAAATATCATGTTATAGTCATATAAGCATGTTATTCAAGAAAAGAAACAAAACAATCAAATACAAGTAAATAAATTTCAGTTTAGAATTTATACCTGTACGCTTGTATGGCTTGTAAAGAATACCTCAAGATTGCTTGTATAGCTTGAGAAGAATTGCTTGTGTAGCTTGCGAGGAATGCTTGTATGGCTTGGGGGTCAAAATGTGATTTTTGGGAAATTTGGGACCAAAATGTAATTTTGAAAGTTTTGGGGTCAAGATGTAATTTTGGGAGAATTTGGGGTTGAAATGTGAATTTGGGATTGGATTTGATTTCAAATGGGTTTGGACTTTTAATTGAATTTTCGGATTGGGCTTGTAGGATTTTAGAGATGGATTAAATGTTGAGTGTGGGAATGGGGCTTTAAGCATTCGGATTGGGCCTAATGAAATAGGTTTAAGTTGGGCTTTGATTGGGTTACATGAGAAGGCGGCCCGGTCCATTTTTGGAACCGGGTAGGGTTTCACCTATACGGGTCGGGTTTGACCCAACCCTCACTTTCTCCTTCTCTTTTTTCAGCTGCCTCTCTTTCTCTCTCAGTTTTCTTTCTTTCTCACGGCTCCCTCTCTAATCTCTCTCTATCATTGAAACCCAAAAAGCCATCATGGCCACTCCAAGCTCTCACCGGCGCCGCTCATCACCGCCACCATTAATGGCGGTTTTTGGTTTGGCAAGGCCGAGCCTTGCCTCTCTCTCCCGGCTTTTCTCTCTTCTTTTTTCGTCTTTTCTCTCTCACTCTCTCCCTCACGGCTTCCATGGCTTCCTCCCCTCTCTCAAACTCACGGCTTACTCTCACTCTCACTTTCTAGATCTTAATGAACCCGTGTATGGGTCACGGGTTTTGTGCGAACCCGTGCGTGTGGCAGTGTGTGTGTGTTGTGATTAAGACCATAGAGGTCTTGGGTTTGTGGAGTAAGAGCCGAGAGGCTCATGGGTTTGGTTGCAATTTTGGCCGCGGATGATGGTTTGTGGATTTTGGCCGTGTGTGGGTAATTGTGAACCCGTGTGTAGGTGGTGATGATAGTGTGGGTTTGACTGTATCTGTGCTGGGTTTTGTGTTTGTGTGGTGCTGAACATAATGTATAGGGTTTGTGTTTGTGAATGTATACATAGTGCGTTATGATTTGAATGTAGGTGGTGGAGATTTTATGAACAGATAGGAATTACATTACCATTTTGTATGTGGCTGTGTATTCAGTGAATCTAAGTATTTAGATTACCATTGTGTATGTCGTTGTACGCTCCTTCTTCATCATGGTTGTTTGCTCATGACCAGAAACAAAGGAGAATAATATCAGAATAATTTGTATTGAAACAGCAAACAAAAATACAGAAATACAGAAAAGAAACAAATTCTTTAGATTATTCCTTGTTTTGTTTTCTGTTGTTATGGCTTTGTTGTTGTTGTGCTCCAAACTTGATGATGAAAGGGGGTGATACTGTTGGTATGGTTGTTGCCTTTCTGTTTGCTTCTTGCCTCATTGTTGATCATGGTTGTGTACTCATGCAAAAATACAAAAAGAAACCAACGAGAATAATGTTAGTACGATGAATTAAAGAAAACCATTTGAATGATAATGAAAGTCACGATACTTAGTTACCCATACCTTTACCTGTGCTCCTCTCCCCTATCTTTTATGACTCTTCTTCCCCCTTTTATATAAAATGAATAAGAGCCTTAAAAACCTCTTTTTGATATTATCTGTCTGTTTAAATCTTGAATTTTCAAATGATTGCCAGTTGATTATAGATATTAACAGATAATTGATAATCTTTTTAATTCCTTAAAACACTGAATGATTTAATTCAAATGTTTTAATTAATTAATTAATCAACAATTATCCAATTAACTTGTTCAGTTTATCCAATGTGCTAGAGTCCATGATAATTTAATACTTTGAGCCAATAAGATATTTACACTTTATTAATTAAAATTAATCCAATTAATGGACCAATCATAATTAATTTGGATTAATCTTATGTGCCTAATGTCATTTAATTATTATGCACTTTGTTCATTAAAACTTCAACCGGATATAATCTTCACACACGTGGTCCGATTCAAACATATGACACGTCATTTCAATCGTCTCAACTTAAAGATCTGTTTGATTACTTTTAGTTGTCGATCAGACGGTCAAAAACACTGTTGGTTTAAAACCCTAATTTAGGCAAGTTGTGCACTTTCCGTTTTTAGAATTTTAATTTGTGAAAACCCTAATTTGTGTGAGGGTTAGAATGTAGGTAGCAAAATGGGGTGTCAACACATATGCTCCCAGAATCACTCCTATCAAAGACTCTTTGTAGGATATACTTGACTTCTGATTTCCAACATGGGATCTTGGTTCGACTTCAGGAGTGTCAATCGGCATATGTTTTGCCTCAGAACCTACCTCTAGATTAACCAGTGAATGACAATCTTTATGTTTCTTATTACTCCGGTGGCTGGCGCCGTCATCCTCAGCTGAATGTCCAAAATGTTCGCCACTATCACTACTACTACGCACACGATCTTTTTCTTTTGGACGGTCTGACATGTCAGTGTCCTCCATTTTTATCTATTTGAATAAAAAATTGCTATGCAATATATATTAGTAATATGAAATAAATATATTTAACTATTTGTTAAGTTTATAATCTATCAATATAAAATCAAGTATTAAAAGTTTTTATCACTATCTCATAAAGAATATATATTAATAAAAAAATATTACGTCAAAGTGATTGTTGAAAATTTTTAAGCTTTGTTATTTTAGAGTGGTTGTTGAAAACTTTAAGCTTTATTTTTAGGCTAAGCTTGCACCTGCACCTAAGTTCACCAATATTTCATGAGGAATTGTAATAAGTGCGCAAATGTGTGATAGTTGGATCCAATGATATTAGTTCGTTCTATTGTTTCTTCTTTCATATTTTGTTTTCATTAATGCTACTTTATTTGGTTGCCCATAAAGTGGAGGAAAAGAAAATAAAAAGTTTGAAACCGAGAGTTATTGTTTATGCTCTGTTAAAAAGTTGCCCATAGTTTCTTTGATGCTTTGTTTTTTTTAATGCTTTGTTTGTACCGTTTCAAGTTTATAGGGCATCCTAACTCCTAAGAATGCCATAAATTTGTTGGCAACAGAGTGAGATTCAATAGTTATTACATTACAACTTCTTTTATTTCTTGTAATATTGATACCTATTACAATGTAATAACCATTACAACGTACCAAACGTGCCCTAGGAGTTTAATACATTTTCAGGATGATACAATCAAGACTAAAGTCACCTTTTGGCCTCTTAAGTTTGGTGTTGTTTCATTTTGGCCCCCTAATTTTAAAAGTTTTCATTCTAGTCCCTTACGTTTGAGGCGCTTTCAAAATAGTATGTTCATCCAAATTTGTTACTCAATTTCCATTAAGGCTCCGTTTGTTTCAACGTAGAACGTTTTCCGTAAAATTTTTCATCATTTTCGGACGTTTGTTTCGCTGTAAAATCAAAGTCAATATACAAACGTTTTCTGTTGACCATAAAAACCTTAACAAAATTTAGGAAAACGGTCTCACAACGCGTTCTGCTTATTCTCTACTCTCTCATTCTCTGCTCTTTCTTTGCTCTCATTCTTAGCTCTCTCTCTCTCTCTGTCGCCTCAGATCTGGACCCGACGAGACGGTTGACGAGGTCGGTCCGATCGTCCGGTTCGGTTACGGCGGACGACATCGCGGCTTTGGATGGGGGTGGGGTCGAGAGAATCGCGAGCACGAGCTTGAATCTCTGACGAAGGACGAAGCGACGAGGCATGGCGAAGCGAGGGCTGAGAGAACCGCGAGCACGAGCTCGAATCTCTGACTAAGGACGAAGCGACGAGGCGCGACGAGGCACGACGAAGCTTGGTGAGGCGTTGCGTGGCCCGGTGAGGTGAGGAACACGAGCACGAGATCTGGGTTTTTGTTTTTCAGATTTACCAGATCCGCCATGGGTTTGATTGTTGTCGGTTTTGGGTTATGGTTTTGCTGGTGATGGGTTTAATTGTTGCCGGTGGGTTGAAATTGATGGGATTTGGAGTTTGATTTTTGGTTTTGTGCAGCGGATTTCGGTGGGTTGTGGAGTGGGTTTTGGGTTGATTTCGGTGGGGGTTTGGCTCGCGGTGGGTTGCGAGGTGGCTTGTGGTGGGTTGCGGGGTGGGTTTGGGTGGTTGGCACTTAGCAGTGGTGGTTTCCTTTTTGGTGGATTCCGATGGTTTTGGGTGTGGGTTTTTTCTTTGTTTTGTTTTACGTTGCTCCAAACACATAATGTAGAATATTTTTCGGAACATTTTCTTAGAATGCAAACAAACAGTGGAAAAATAATCATTTTCCTTGAAATCATTTACATTTACAAACATTTTACGATGGAGAATGTTTTATGTCGAAACAAACGGAGCCTAAATGCTACATAAGCTAATGATATGCTTTGAATGACAATATGCGATTTATCTTCACTCTAACATGTATGTTTGAAACATCTCAAATGCTTTCTTAAACCCAGGGCTGGTCTTAAGAATTATAAGGCCTGGAACACTATAAAAAAATGAGGTGTTCTATCTAAAAAAAATTAAGATAAAATATTATTTATAAATTACTCTATATGCGGTTTGTGCTGCAAAATTTCTAATCAACTTTATATATTCATTATTTTATAACAAATCTTGTTCAATAAATAACTAGTCGTTTACCTGTGTAATGCATGGGATAGTTTATTAAAAATTATATATATTATCTTCGTTAATCTATACATTTATATAAAAGCATAAGACATCTATATCTATATCATATCAATATATCTATACTATAATGTAAAACCGAAGCTTTTTTGACTTTTGGTTGACCTCATAATATTGTGCCACATAAGCTTTTGAAATCTCACAATTTTACACCTCATTATTTTAATATATATTTTCTAATTGAATATATTCTATAATTAAACATTCAATTAGAATCTTGACATATCATATTTTTCTTTAATATAAAGAATATATTATTTCATATATACAACACAATCATAATAAATGTCTAATATTAAAATATATTCCATATATAGACATAATATAAATATCTTTTAATAATAATCATAATTATCAATTATTATCAAAAGTTCCTTTTTTTTCTTATGTATTTCATTTAATTTTTGTTACTGGCAATGGAGAAAGGTGGATGAATTTGTTATAATGAAACCACGTGAGCTTGAAATGAGTAATGAAAATTATTTTAGATTTGATCATTTAATCATGTGCCTATGTATTTATTTGTCATTATTCTTATTTTAAATATCTTTTATTTTATTTTTGGATGGAAACATGATCCATATGGTAAATATAAACATGAATCATGTCTTATAAAAATTGGATTATATTCAAATTATGCCAAAAAAAATTACATTATATTAAATTTTAATTATCCTATGATAAATATACTTTCTTAGTTATTTTTTTAACCAAAAAGTAAGATCTATCCTAAATCTGATCCGTAAAATCTCTTTTATCGATCTTGCCTACAACATTTCGAACTACAAAAAAGAAAAAAAATACATATTCAACAAAAAGAAGTAAAAGGAATCAAAATTAATTTAGATCTTATATTCAATTATTTTCCTGTGCATCGCACAGGTTTGCGACTAGTTTTATATAAAGCAGAAGACATTGCCGAATGTCTACAATGTGTTATATTTGGGATTTCTTCCACATGTGGCAGCTTAGTGGGCACATGTGTTAATAATTAATTCCTTCCCTATGTCACATGGCAGTTTAATTGGCACATGTGCTAACCCATGCAATGCACGGGATAGTTTAATAAAAATTATATATATTCTCTTTGCTAATTAATAAGTAATTTGTTAGTACAGAAATATGTTAAAAATATATAATAAGATTGGTTAAATATACAACATTCATCTCAAAATGCCAGAATATACGTTAACCATTATAAACTTCAATTATGTTTTTCTTTTTTTTTCTTTAATTAAGGAAACAACTTATTATTGAATGCAATAGAGTTTGGCTGCTAACAATGTACATATATCTTGAAAAAAAAAAAAAAATCAGTTCCAAATGTGTGTTAGTGTGTATATTCTTTAAGACAAAACGAACACATATCCCATTAATCTTCCTAATGGATTTCCATTGGGAGTGATTGTGTATGTAATATGATTTTAGTGCACTGGTGCTTAATAATACATAGTGTCATGTTTCCAAATTTGTGTAAATAGCAACCACTGTAGAAATCTAAATAGACCCAAACTAAGAGGGAGTGGATTAAAACTTTCAAACATTAGGGAACAAAATCAAAATTGGCCAAACTTAGAGGGTGTACAGTGTATTTCAGTGTATTTAATAAAGTGGACAGCTAATCCTGAAGGGTAGCTTAACTGGTCTAGCATTGGGTGTGCTCCCAAATGGTTACTAGTTCGAGTCTCCTCAAGGCCACCTACCTAAGGCAAAGCCTTGCGCCTATCGTAGTACACGTGCTAGTAGGGTGCTGCGTGTCCCACCCTAATTATAAGTATCATCATATTTGACGTTGTTAATATCAAGACATTATTAATATAAAAAATAACAAATATGACGTTACGTGACTTATTATAACAGATTAAGTAGTACGGGTATCTTAGAGCATTCCCATCCCGTTAGCAAAAAATTTGCTATTTTACCTACTAAAAAACCCATTTTTCTAATTTACTTATCAACTTTTACATAACATCTCCCATCCCACTCTTTATTTTACAACATGTCCTATTAAAATATAATAAAACAACTCAATTTTTATATATTAGCAAACAACCCACAACCACCGCACAAAATACACTCAAACCACGGAATACCACCAAACCCATGGCACAAACACCAATACCATCTCCCATCCCACCAATCATAGGTCAAATATTCCAAATTCTTGAAGTAGGAATATCCTAGAAAATTTCTTGATCACCCAAGCTTGTGATCTCCTCCTTGAAGTAAGAATATGCAATTTGTAAACCACAAACCTTGAAGTTAAACCCACAGCACAAAATCCACAACACCACAAACACAAACCACCCATGGCACAAACACCACCAAACCCACAAAATCCACAACAACACCAACACAAATCACCCCTGGCACAAACACCACCAAACCCACAAAATCCACAACACCACTAACACAAACCACACACAGCAACCCACATCCATGGCAAGGTGGTGCCTCAACCAAGATTCGGAGCAATCCCATTTCGTCTGCAACCAAGGTTAAGATGGATCAATCAGCGAAGAGTGCGAAGGCCATCTCAGGGCAGACGAAGGTGGCTTGAAGCTAGGGATGGCAATGGGGCGGGGATCCCATCCCTCGCCCCCGCCCCATTATCCCTGCCCCATCCCCCGTACCCGCCCCACCCTGTCTCGAGGGGACTTTCTTCCCCCCATCCTCTCCCCACAGGGTACCCACGGGTACCCGTCCCGCCCCGCCCCAATATAAATTCCTTTTTTTTTTTTTTTTTTAATCTTAACATCTTTAACCACTTTGAATTGTGTGAAAAAATGAAATAATTTTGAAAGTTCAAGGATAATATTATCGTAGTTACTAGTTAGAAGGACATAGGTGATATAAAAACCGTACTAAAAGTAAAAGGATAAAAAAAAAATATTTTACTTTAAAAATGATTCAAGAAGTTCTAGTTTCATAGAGGAAGAGTGAGAAAATTGGAGAAAAAAAAAAAAGTTAATAAAATCTCTCTTTGTATCAAATATTTATCTGATTTGGAATTATGAATAGTGCTGCTAGTTTGGCACCCATACTACCAAGTTCCAAGTTCCTAAGCTAACGCAGTGATCCTAAGCTAATTGATTACAGAAGCAAAATAACACAACTGGATTAACGCAAATCATAGAATTAGTAAACCATATATGTAGTAGTATTCATTATCAAAATATATATATATATATGTGTGTGTGTGTGTGTGTGTGTAGTAGTAGTAGTATGTACAGCAATCCCAGAAAATAAAAAACTACACTGACTAATTTAATTTCCAGGAAGAGCATTGGATTTCGAAATAGTTGTAAATCTGTAATGTTTTGTATTGGAAAACATTCAAACATGTATATATATATATATATAAATACATAAGTAGGTACTTGAGAGTTGAGATAGGCAGGTAGCTATTGGCGGCAACTAGCAGTCCAATACGGCAACTAGCAGTCCAGCGGCAACCAGCGGTCCAGTGGCAACCAGTAGTCCAGTACGCAACCAGCAATTCAGCGACAACTAGCAGTCCAGCGGCAACCAGCAGTACAAAGGGGCTAAGGTGTGGTAGTCGGTAGCCGGTAGGTGATAGTAGCTAGGTTTATTTAGAGGGGAAAAATTAAACTAATGAGAGTATTTATATGTGAGTAAACTAAGTAGGGTTAAAACTTAAAAGAAATAAAAAAGGGTTTTTATTAATATATTATATTCGGGGCAGGTATGGGCTGGGGGAGGCATCCCCCCTACCTCGCCCCAAACCCGCACGGGTTTTTAAAACATCACCCGCCCCCACCCTATTAACACTATGGATCGAGTAAAACCCGTCCCTAATGGGACGGATCGGATCGGGTATCCGCGAGTCAGATGCAAATTGCCATCCCTACTTAAAGCTGTTGATGCCGCCAATCTAGACATCGTCACCACTGTCACCGATTGTGGAGAGAGAGAGAAAAGTGCGTGAGAGAGAAGAGAGAATAGTGCGTGAGAGAGAAGAGTGAAATGATGAATAGATAAAGTATGAGAGAGAGAAATGAATTAAAAAAAGGAGTTAAAATTTGTACATGAGCTACAACAGTACTCGGTATTGATATCAAGTACTCTAGCATTGTGTAAAAAAAAGAGCTACTTTAGATGATCGGTTGGGAGTTGTTTTTTATGATGTTTTGTGAACAGTATCATATATTATTGCTAAATTAACTCATATACTCTTACACAAACGGATATCAACAAGTATAGAATGCCATTGGGTTATTAGTCTATTGGCAAGTCAAGTTGTTAATTTTATATAGTAGGTATGAAATTAATTTTTTACCGTTGAAAAGTTGTAAGACGTTAGAGATATAATACATTGTTGTAAGATTTTTGTCTTCCTATCACAGTATCACTATCCTTTGAAATTGTATTTTTATAGTCAAAGTTCACATATTCTTATTCCATATACCAAACAATGAGTAATTGACACGCCAAGTGATTTGGAAATGGAGAAATCTATGACAATAGTGTATATGATCTTGTCAAAAAATCAATAATGTATATGACCAGATAAGGTTTAGCCAAAAAAAAAAAAGTATATGACCAGGTAAGATTGCTTCAATCATGGCGAAGATAACCAGATGTAAATATTCTTATCCCCCCCCCCCAAAAAAAAAAACACGGTAGGTATTGTAGAATTTTTCTCGGTACATTATTGCCATGATCAAATTTCTATTTAATAAAAAAGAAATAAAACAAAAAAGAAGAAGAAAATGACAGTTTAGGACAATGACTCATGATGTAAATTTGAGGTCTAAACTCGAAATTAGGAGTATGAAAACTTTAAAGAGCGAATTGTAAATTTGTTGCAACCACAGAGGGTTTTTGTTAATGCAAATCTTCCCTATATAAACCCTGACCCCTTCGTATTCCATTTTCAACTCCATTTTTTAGACCGTCACAACCAACCCCACCTTGAAACTCTTTCTAATTCTTCACTCATGTCTACCGAGTCACACGCTCCTTCCTCTGCCTCCGTACCAGAGCAGCCGCCACCACCACAACCACAATCAGAACAAGAAGAAGACAAATCTCAGAGCAAGAAAGCGGCAAAGAAGGAAGCCGCTAAGCAAGAGAAGCTACGCCGCCGCCAGGAAGCCGCCTTAGCCTCCGCAGCGCAATCTCTTTCCGTCGATGAGGACGACCCGCTCTCCGCCAATTACGGCGATGTACCTCTCCCGGAGCTCCAATCGAAGGTCGCCGCCGACATCCGGGACTGGACGGAGGTCGGCGCGCTGAGCTCGTCGCTGAAGGACAAGTACGTGCTCGTGCGTGGGCGTGCGCAGGTGATCCGCGCCGTCGGGAAGAACATGGCTTTCCTGGTCATCAGAGAGAAAGGCTTCACCGTGCAGTGCGTCGTGACGGCGCAGCCAGACGTTGTAAGCCGCCAAATGGTGAAGTATGCCGCTGGGCTCAGCCGTGAGTCGATTGTTGACATTGAAGGGGTCGTCTCCGTCCCCGACGTTCAAATCAAGGGCGCGACGCAACAGGTTTGTATATGTATTTGTATATGTAAATGAATGCTATAATTGAAATGATGCATTATATGCTATGTAATTATGCTTGCTTGATTAGAATGTAGCCTTCTGACACTAGTTGATCTAGGAGAGAAGAAAATTGAATAATTAATGACAAGGTTTGCTTGCTTTGGTAAATGTTTTTGGAGATTTGTTTATTATATTGATGCATAAGATATGTTTATATTCTTGAAGGTTGAAGTCCAAGTGCGAAAGTTATACTCTGTTAACAAGGCAATGCCTAGTTTACCCATCAATATTGAGGATGCTGCTCGTAGTGATGTCGAAATTGAAAAAGCTTTGCAGGTACATATATGTGTACATCTTGAACTTAGCTAAAAATTCTTGCACCTTAGATTATTATTATATGCTATTGGCCATTTCTATGTATATTTATTAATTGATCGTTTGATGGGTGCAGGCTGGAGAGCAGCTTGTTCGGGTTAACCAGGATACACGTTTGAACTATAGAGTTATTGACATGCGAACGCCTGCTAATCAAGGAATTTTTCGCATTCAGTGTCAAGTTGGAAATGTAAGTTACTGTACTTTCTGGATTATGTTTTTCACCTTTAGTAATCTATACTTGCTATATTGTTTGTCATCATCATTATGCAGTTTGTGTGTTTAAAAAAACTGCATATGAAATATAATATGGTCAAAGAATATCTTCAGAAGGGAAGGGATTTTCTGCTAGTCTGTAGTTGCGCTCCTTAAAAAAGCCACGTCAGCTGGTTGTCCATTGTGTGTGTGTGTGTGTGAGAGAGAGAGAGAGAGTTGCCATTGGCTGGACATAGCAAATAAAATGGAAGCAGGGAGAGGCATGAGAGCATCAGTTGGTTACATCTGAGAGAATAAAATTCATTTCTTATTTTCTTTTCCTCTTTCCAAACATAAATTAATGGCAGGTTGGGAGTTGTACTTATACATATTCAACTTTTCAATAATGGATTCATTTTTGGCAAATTATTTTTTGTTTCAAATATTTTTATGTACTTATGCCAATTTTATCAAGAAAGTCGAAGTAATAATTAATGATTTTGTAAAGCACTTAAATTTGCAGTTGGAACTCATTGAGTAGTATCTTCTTTATCAGACATAGGGGGTTGTTTTGTAGGCTTTCACCTATTCCCTACATGGATCTTGAAAATAATTGTCAGGAAGTGGTATTTAGTCATCAGTATATTCCAGGAGAAACAAACCAAGCCTTTTATTTCTATATATGAGCTTAACGAGTAAATGTAGTGTCCAAATTCTATGTGTGCTGAAGAAAACTGAAGAAAATGGTACTCTATGCAACTTACTTATAATCCCACCTTCTCTCTTCTTCTTGAGTTTTTTTTGTAGATCTGTTCATTAGAGTTTATTGTTATTTGTAATATTCCTAAGCCGAATGTCCTTGTGCTTAATTATTTGCATTACTGAGCAGATATTTAGACAATTCTTGTTAGCTGAAGGCTTTGTCGAAATCCACACACCAAAATTAATAGCTGGCTCAAGTGAAGGTGGTGCTGCTGTATTCAAACTGGACTACAAGGGGCAACCTGCATGCCTGGCTCAATCACCTCAGCTTCACAAGCAAATGGCAATTTGTGGTGATTTTGGACGTGTTTTTGAGATTGGTCCTGTTTTCAGAGCTGAGGACTCCTATACTCATCGCCATTTGTGTGAGTTTACAGGTCTTGATGTTGAAATGGAAATTAAAAAGCACTATTTTGAGGTAGGATTGGATTTCTGAGATTCTTTTCTAATCAACATCTACTGATGGTCTGTGCTGAGGAATTGTGCTTGTTTGTGTAGGTTATAGATGTTGTGGACCAATTATTTGTTGCAATGTTTGACGCTTTGAACAAGAATTGTGCAAAGGAGCTAGAAGCAGTGGGGAGGCAATATCCATTTGAGCCTCTCAAGGTTATTACTCATTATGTGTTCAAATTCTTCGAATATTTGGTTGCAATATTCTGTTTGGTAATATGATTTCATAGTTGCCTATATATTCAAGAAGCTTATGAAAATGATCTGTATGTTTATCCAGTATAAAACTTGTGGAGTATTTAGGAATTATCTCCATTTTGAGTTTCTCTTGGTTTGTCTTTATCTTGAATCTAATTTGAAATGTTTACTTGTGCAGTACCTGCGACAGACCCTAAAGCTTACATTTGAGGAAGGGGTCCAAATGCTCAAGGTAATGATGATGTTTTTATGTTCAGCAAAAAAAAAAAGAAGGATGATGCTTTTAATTTAATTCTTTTGGTAACAAAGATGCTTTTATGTCTTTGCATCACCTCTAAATATATAGAAAGTGACTAAGATGATTAAGGTAAGAATGACCTAAACAAATAATGAAAATTAACAGTTTGGGGTTGAACTCTTATTTACATGGCTTTAGCATATGCTTCATCTTCCAAATTCCAATAACAAAAGATAGTCACCTTTAAATAATTTAACTATTTTTCATGAATGTTTCCTTTAGAGGGCAGAAATTAATAGGGTTGGCAGTTCCTTGTGTCCAATGTGTTGTTAAAAGCGTGCTTAAAGCTCAAAGCCCTAGGGTCTAAGTGCTTTTGCTTGGCCAAAGCGAAGCTCATTTCATGAAGCGCACCTTAGGCGTGCTTTTTTGGGTGCTTTTTGAAGAAGCAAAAAGCACTCCTAAGTGTGCTTTTTTTTTTTTTTTTTTTTAATTTCTAAAAAATGTGTCGTTAATTGACTACTCGATCTTGAAGGAAATGACATGGGCATTGAGTGTATTAATTTTATTTATTATTATATGTTATGTGTGCTGTTAGCCTATTAGAGATTTTTATATATTATATTTGAAAAAAATGTGTTCTTTACTTCAATTAGGTGCATGCTTGTGCTTTGCACTTAGGTCCAAGAGACCTGTGCATTTAAGTGTGCTTGATGCTTTTACCAGCACTCACTGTCCATGTCCCTGGTATATAGGTTTTGAATAAAAAAAAAAAGTATTCATAGTAACCAGCCAGGACAAACACAAATCTAGTGGTATGTCTTATTAGACTCTCTTTGTCTGGTGGGCTTGAGGGTTACATGGTTTTCTGTGAATTGTAGTTGTCTTGTGTGGTGGTTGATCCCCCCCCAGTGCCCCTCCCCCACTCCCCCTTTCTTTTTATCTCTATCTCTACTTTTAGTACCCAAAGAAGAGGCAATGGAGGACTTCTTTATGGCTTATGATTAGTTTCTACCTGTCCCATATTTATTTGAATGTTTTACTTTCTTTTCCTTCTTGTCTTGGCTGTTAATATTATCCTGTGTAAATTACAAATTATAAAACATGAAAGCAAAGGGTGATGGAAGTGGCTTATTAAAATTTATGGCATCTTCTGCTCTCAGTGATTGAAAAATTGCGGGGCTTATGCTTACTAAGACTAATGCATGGCTTGCTGCTAATCGAAATATTTATTTTACTTTATTTTTTATAAATAAAAAAGAGGTGATCCTGAAGTTTGACATGTTTGTACAGGATGCTGGTGTAGAAGTTGACCCTCTTGGGGACCTAAATACAGAGTTGGAAAGAAAGTTGGGACAACTTGTTTTAGAGAAGTAATCTATTCTTTTTATATAGTTCTTTTCTTTTCTTGTCTTTCTTATTTTATTCTGTTATTAATGATTCAAATTGTGTAGCTACATAAATGACTAGCAGATTTTTTTTTCTGATGATAGGTATGGCACTGAGTTCTACATCCTCCATCGCTATCCTTTGGCTGTTAGGCCATTTTATACAATGCCTTGCTACGATAATCCAACTTACAGTAACTCGTTTGATGTCTTCATTCGAGGTAAATTATCAACTATTTCATCAGTACTATTGTCGCACCTATATTTTAAATCTTTTGCTGCCTTGTTTTTTTAGAATTTTAGGCTATTTACAATAACGTGTTATATGATCTACGTAGTGTGGATACCAATATAGGATATGGATACGATACAACATATATAGATATGTTGATATGATAATTCTTGAAATGTAAGACATCTTTTATATATAAATTACAAATTTTGGTGACTTTTCACTTTCAGTTTTTAATCTGTCTCCTCTTTGTGCTCTTGGGCATGAGCATAAACCACTTAGTCTGTTAGGGGTAAATGCTCTGGATTACTCGACAACTGGTTTTGGTGGGTAAACTCAGTTATCATAGGTTTTACTGCTTGGAGGCGAGTCTAAAGGACTTTTTTTTAGAAAGGTTCCCTACGTTATAATATATATATATATATTCTCTCCTCTGTGTTTTCATGTAATGTCTCTTAGTTCGTCCTCATTCTGGAGATCGTTTGTATCTTGGATACCCAATTATTACCTTTATTATGTAACGTGTTATACGTAGTGATTTATAATTTATAAATGACATCATGGGGTCTCTATTACACTAACTTGGCAATTTACGCTGAGTTACTCATTTCAACATATGGGCATAAAATCTGAGTCTGACACCCTTTTGAAAGTATGGACATGGCTTGTCTCCAGAGAGAGAGAGAGAGAGAGAGAGAGAGAGAGAGAGAGAGAGAGAGAGAGAGAGAGAGAGAGAGAGAGAGAGAGAGAGATTTTCATTGCAGTATCTGCACCAATACTAGCACCAGTGCCTATTTGGACTGTTGTGAAAATTAACTGTGGGGCACTCTGTATTCATGGGTAAGAACGGAGCTCGATGGTTGGGAAAGTGTATTGAGGAGAATTTTGTGAGAGAAACTGAGCAGGCTTTCATTCGCACATTCAGAGAGTGTGATAAGGGGTATGTTATTCGCTGGTTTATCAACAAGAACGGTTGCTATCTTGAGCTTACTGATTATGGCAGGGCTGGTTGTAAAGGTCGGTTGGCTATCCCGGAAGGCCAAAAACAAAGTGGGTGGCGGGGTTTTAATAAGGAACCACAGTTACTGTTGAACCCGATTCTGGTTGATAACAAGGAGAGGAAGAATCATTATCAGCAGGGGATTCCGGTAGATGAGAAAATCCCAAAAAGGATTCCAGCAAAGGAACGGTTGGGTTTGGCGATGTCATATGCAGAATCTCTTCAGGTTCAGGTTCCGACGACGCCTCAAGACACACATGGTAAGCCGCCGATCTCGCATAATCTCAATTCGAAAGTTTTGAAAACGCTGGAAATCACGCATACGAAAGTTATTGTTATTGAAGATGAGGAGGGAAAGGCGAAAGGGCAGGAGAAATTTTTGGGATCCATACCTTATCAGCTCATCGGGGCAGATATTATAGCCTGTCCTAAATTAACAATCTCGCTTGATACTGATGGAAAGCGTATAGTTAAGTGGGGTGGGCTAGTAAATCAAACTGAGTTGGCTTTAACAAGGGACAAAGGCCACGGTATGGGCTAGGAGCTTAAGAAGCCCAATTTGTTGGCTCGTGTGGGGCATACGGACATGTTTACGGGCCCATCTCACTTTGAGAGGGGCGAATCTTCTAAAACCACGCCCAAGCCCACGCAAGTTTGGGTTCCTAAGCTTTGGGGGGCGGAAGTGTTACATGGAGGCCCACAATTGGAAAATAATTTGGCTCCTAATATTAGTGCCGAGAATGACGTCGTCCATGTTGTAGATGCATTGGTTGTTTCTAGAGCTTCTTTGTTGGGTCTCACGCCAATTACTTCTATCACACAAGAGTCAAACTCTCTAATGCTTCGGACTTCTAGCGTAGGTGATATTCGACGCATCTGAGTCGAATACTATGTCGGCATAAATCTGAGTGTGCCGAGAAATCTCGGTGGTTACTGGGGTTATTGGCCGGAAGAAGCCAGCTACGTCGGTATTCATGGGGGAGTCGAACACGGTGCGGGTAGAAAGAGTAAAGGGTGCGCCGCCCAAGGAGAGCCACTGCCTTTCGGTGGTTCCGAGAGATAATTTCCGGGAAGGCTCACCAGAGGAGAGTTTGCTAGATATTTCTCCTCTTAATTCATACCAAGGTGAGTCAATTCCAAGTGATCAGTCGGAGTGGGTAAGACAAAATATGGAGGTTTTTAGCAAACAGATGGGGGTCTCTATAGAAGGCTGTGAGGTCGAGGCAATGGCTTTGTTTTCGGCGATAGAGCAATGGTGGAGGCAAACCCGTTCTCAAACGATTGTATGCATGTCTCAGCAAAGAGCTCGAAGAGGAGTTAGGGAGTTGAGGAACTTATCGTCGTCAGTCAACTATGGAACTTCTCTGACTCAAGGTGGTGGTCGTAGATCTCGTGGGTCAGTCCTTTCTCAATGTATTTAAGAATAATTTCCTGGAATGTTAGAGGTCTTAATTGCAAAGTGAAGAGGTCTCAGATAAAAAATGTGCTCAAATTGTGGAAGGGAGAGGTTATTTGTCTTCAAGAAACTAAATTGGAGATTATAGGAAGATCAGTTGTCTGAAGTTTGTGGAGTAATAGGTTTGCTGATTGGAAGTATCTGGAATCTGAAGGTGCTTCAGGGGGAGTTCTGATCATGTGGGATAAATGAGTGGCTGAAATTCAAGAATGCGCTAAAGGTTAGTACTCTATTTCTTGCAGATTTAAGAATGTGCAGGATCATTTTGAATGGGTGTTTTCAGGGGTCTATGGTCCTAATGTGGATGCTGATCGTTCTATTTTATGGGAAGAGTTGGCTGGTGTTCGAAGTTGGTGGGAAGTTCTGTGGTGCATAGGTGGGGACTTTAACGTTGTTCGTTTTCCAAGTGAGAAGTTGACGGAAGGGAGACTCACAGGGGTTATGATGAATTTTTCGGATTTTATCTCTGAGCTGGAGTTGATAGATCTTCCGCTTTTTGATGGGCAGTTTACCTGGTCTAATAATCAAGATCCTCCTTCTAAGTCTCGCATTGATAGATTTCTTCTGTCCACAGACTGGGAGGATCAATTCTCTCACATGGTGCAAAAGGCTCTACCTCGTTTTGTGTCTGATCATTGTCCAATCTCTTTGGATAGTGGCACTTACATTCGAGGTAAATCTTGTTTTAAATTTGAGAATATGTGGTTGCGTCATGAGGCTTTTACAGGAAACGTGAGGCAGTGGTGGGAGAGTTATGATTTTTAAGGCAGCCCAAGTTTTGTCTTGGCTAGTAAACTGAAAGTGCTGAAAGAAGACATTAAGAAGTGGAACAAGGAGTCTTTTGGCAGTAAAGAAGCTTGAATTAATGAATGAGTTGCAGGGGTTGGAGTCTAAAGAAAATCAGGGGTTATTCACTGGGGAAGACAGAGTCCGTAGGCTCAATGCTCAAACGGAGTTGGAGGAAACCTTGTTATTAGATGAGGTTTCTTGGAGGCAGAAATCTCGGATTCAATGGTTAAAGGAGGGGGATAAAAATACTAAGTTCTTTCATCGGAATGCAAATGCTAATCGCTGACATAATTGTATTGAGAGTATAACGTATGGGGAGTCAAAGTGGGAAAGTCAGGAGGAGATTCGGAAAGGGATTGTGGATTTCTATCAGGATCTTTATTCTGAGAAAGAACATTGGCGCCCAGTTATAAGGGGGGCGGATTTCATATCTCTAAAGGCTGAGGAAGCAGCTCATTTAGAGAGGCCTTTCTCAGAGGAGGAAGTAGTGTTAGCTCTAAACCAGATCAGTGGCGAGAAGGCGCTAGGTCCTGACGGGTTCACACTTGCTTTTTTCCATCATTGTTGGGATGTGGTCAAAAAGGAGGTTCTTGATTCCCTTCAGGAGTTTTATGATCAGGAAGCTTTTGAGAGGAGTTTGAACTCGACTTTTGTGGTTTTTATTCCTAAGAAAGTGGGAGCTTTGGATGTGAAGGATTTCCGCCCTATTAGTCTTACTAGTAGCATTTATAAGATTATTTCTAAAGTGCTGGCAAACAGACTTAGGGAGGTTTTAGGGTCGCTGCTATCTTCCTCCAAAAATGCTTTCATTCAAGGTAGACAAATTCAAGATTCGGTGTTGATTGCTAATGAAAGCTTGGATAGCAGACAGAAATCTGGGGTCCCAGGTTTGATTTGCAAATTGGATTTGGAAAAGGCATATGACCATGTGAATTGGAACTTCCTCATTTATTTGATGGAGCGATGTGGGTTTGGTGCTAAATGGCGCAATTGGATTCATTTTTGTATCTCTTCAGTTTGTTTCTCAGTGCTAATTAATGGCACGCCTGGTGGTTTTTTCCCTAGTTCTAGAGGTCTCAGACAAGGTGACTCTTTTTCTCCGTTGTTGTTTGTTTTAGTCATGGAGGCTCTTAGTAGATTGATGGATAGGGCGGTGGAAAGAGGTTACATAGAAGGTTTTTCTGTGGATAATTCCAATGCCTTTGCTTTGAGGGTCTCGCATATGTTCTTTGCAAAAGATACTTTGGTTTTGCTGGGGACAAAGCTCCAGGTCCGGATGGGTTCTCTTTAGCTTTCTTCCAAAGCTGTTGGGACATTATCAAGCAGGATGTGATGAATGTCTTTCACGATTTCCATGTCTCCAGGAATTTTGTGAAGAGTCTCAATGTGACTTTTTTGGCCTTGATCCCCAAAAAGCCTGGAGCTCAGGAGTGTAAGGACTTTCGCCCCATTAGTCTGGTCACAGGGATGTACAAAATCATAGCGAAAGTTCTGGCTAATCGATTATCTGGGGTGTTGCCAAAGCTCATATCGGCTTCCCAGAATGCCTTTGTAGGGGGGAGGCAAATTCTTGACTCGGTATTGGTTGCTAATGAAAGCCTGGATAGTCGCTTGAAATCTGGTTTCCCAGGGGTGTTATGCAAGTTAGATATTGAAAAGGCATATGACCATGTGAACTGGAATTTCTTGCTATACATGTTAAGGCGGTGTGGTTTTAGTGAGAGATGGCGCCAATGGATATACTCGTGTATTTCGACAGTCCGTTTCTCAGTCCTAGTTAATGGTAGTGCTCATGGTTTTTTCTCCACCTCACGTGGATTGCGCCAGGGTGATCCCTTATCTCCTATGTTGTTTATTATTGTGATGGAGGCCTTGAGTAGGATGTTGGAGAGGGCGGTGGCAGGAGGTTACATCTCTGGTTTTTCAGTGGGTAACTCAACCGGGGTTGAGCTGAGCATATCTCATTCCTTATTTGCAGATGACACGCTGATTTTTTGTGGGGCTAACTCAGAGCAAGCTTGGTATTTGAGAGGTGTTTTTATATGGTTTCAGGCAATATCAGGTTTAAAGATTAATTTGAGCAAATCCGAATTAGTTCCTGTGGGTCAAGTCATTAATGTCCCTGAGTTGGCAGGAATATTGGGATGTCGTGTGGCATCATTACCCCTCACATATTTGGGTCTTCCTCTTGGGGCTTCTTACAAATCGAAATCTATTTGGGTTGGGGTGGTGGAGAAGATGGAGAAACGGTTAGCGGGCTGGAAAAGATTATATCTATCAAAGGGGGGGCGTGTGACTCTTATTAAGAGCACGCTCTCTAGTATTCCAACATATTTCTTATCTCTGTTCCCCCTTCCAATGAGCATTGCTCGTCGTATTGAGAAGCTGCAGAGGGATTTTTTATGGGGTGGTTTGGAGGAGGAGCACAAGTTTCACTTGGTTAATTGGCATCAAACCTGCTCTCCTCTCCATAGTGGAGGTTTGGGTATTCGGGATGTGGCTATTTTTAACAAGGCGCTGTTAGGGAAATGGTTGTGGAGATATTCCATGGATCCCACTTCCTTATGGCGGCAAGTTATTGATAGTAAGTATGGTAGTCAAGGAAATTTTTGGTGTTCAAACAGAGTCAATTCTCCGCATGGGGTCAGTTTATGGAAGCATATAAGGGCAGGTTGGGATGTTTTTTCTCAGCATATCTCTTACACAGTTGGGGATGGTTCTCGGCTTCGTTTTTGGCATGATGTGTGGTGCGGGGATCTTCCTTTGAGGTCTCAGTTTCCATCTCTTTTTCAGCTAGCCCGAGCTCCCGAGGCTACAGTGGCTGACCTTTGTCACTTCCAAGGTATGAATTGCGTTTGGGACATTGCCTTCATTAGATCTGTCCAGGATTGGGAATTGGAGATGATTGACTCCTTCATGACCCTTCTCTATTCTAGTAGAATCCGGCAAGGAGTGGCAGACTCCCTTTGCTGGACTCCTTCAAGTCGGGGGCTGTTTGAGGTTCGTTCTTTTTACTCAACTCTGATTCACCCATTTTCCCAAGACTCTTTTCCTTGGAAAGGTGTGTGGAAAGCTAAAGTTCCTCCAAGGGTGGCTTTTTTTGTTTGGACTTCAGCTTTGGGCAAGATTCTCACCACGGATAATCTCAGAAAAAGGAGGGTAATCATTCAGGATTGGTGCTGCATGTGTAAGTCGAGTGGTGAGACGGTTAATCATTTACTCTTGCATTGCCCGGTAGCTTGGGAGTTATGGTCTATGGTTTGGATTCTTTTTGGCATTACCTGGGTTATGCCTCGAGGTGTGGTTGATCTTTTCAATTGTTGGCATGGTCCTCGTAGTAAGTCGGAGGCTGGCAAGATCTGGAAAATGACCCCTCACTGTCTCATGTGGTGTATTTGGCAGGAGCGTAATGATAGAACATTCAATGGGGTGGAGAAATCTATCCCAGCCCTCAAGTTTCACCTGCTGCACATCCTCCTTAGTTGGGCTAAGGCTGCTCACTTAGTTTCTTCATGTTCATTGTCTGACATGATTGATTATTGTTCTGTTTGTCCTTAATTTTTGCTGGTTTCATTCAGGTTCACTGCCTGTGTACTTGTTTTGTCTCCTTTCTTTTCTCTTTAATGAAATTCTTATTTATCAAAAAAAAAGATACTTTGGTTTTTTATGGAGCTGTTCGGGATCAATTGTACCATTTGAAGGGTGTTCTTTTGTGCTTTGAGGCAGTTTCTGGGTTGCGTATTAACTTAGGGAAGTCGGAAATTGTTCCAGTGGGTCCGGTTCCGGATGTTGAGGCTTTGGCACATGTTCTTGGAGGCCGGACTGCTTCTCTTCCTATGAAGTATTTGGGGCTTCCGTTGGAGGCTAGATATAAATCTAAGGAAATCTGGAATCCTATCTTGGAGAAAATGGAAAAGAGATTAGCTGGTTGGAAGAGAAGCTATTTGTCTAAGGGAGGTAGGCTTACTTTGAATAAAAGCACTCTGTCTAGTTTGCCCACGTATTTTCTCTCCTTGTTCCCTGTTCCGTCAAGTGTGGCTCATCGGATTGAGAAACTTCAAAGGGACTTTCTTTGGGGTGGTCTTGGGGATGAGTTCAAATACCACCTTGTGAATTGGCATACTATATGTGCTCCAATCCAACAAGGGGGTTTGGGTTTGAGGTAGCTTATTCCTTTCAACTAGGCGCTTTTGGGTAAATGGCTTTGGAGGTTTGCGAATGAGCAGAGCGCTTATTGGCGGCAAGTCATTGCTTGTAAGTACGGATGTGATAGGGATGGGTGGCATTCAAAGGAGGGGCATGATGGGCATGGGGTTTGTTTGTGGAAGCACATTCAAGCTGGTTCGTCTCGGTTTTCTCAGTATGTGCAGTATTCCGTGGGCTCCGGAGATTCCATCCGATTTTGGGTGGACAATTGGAATACTGTGGGGCTGTTACGAGATGTGTTCCCCCTCATTTATCAAATTGCTCTTCATAAGCAAGCAACGGTATCCGAATACTTGTCTTGGCATAATGAAGATATGTTTGGTCAATTACTTTGCAGAGGTCTCTCCAAGATTAGGAGCTGGGAGAGTATACTGATCTCATTGCCTTTCTTTACCAGCAGAAGGTGAGAAGGACGGAAGTGGATTAGTTGAGGTGGGTTTGCACTACTAGTGGGCTGTTTGAGGTACGTTTGTATTACCGGATGCTTATTTCTCATCAGCGTACAAACTTCCCCTAGAAGAGCATTTGGCAAAGTTGTGTTCCGCACAAGGTTGCTTTCTTTACTTTGGCTGGTGGCTCAGGGTAAGATTCTCACTATTGATAACTTGCGTCGTCGTCGGATTTGGGTGCAGGGGCGGATCCAGGAATTCAAGTATACAAACATATACGTAACAATCATATTTACAATGGGTATAACCAATCTGGATCATATAGGAATCAAGCCCTTTGTACCACTGTCTAGGAGACTGTTTGAGCTCATAAAGTGACTTCTTCAATTTGCAGACAAGATTTTCTGTACCAGGTTGCTTGAATGAACTCCTCTAATTGTACTATGAAAATCTCTTCCTCCAAATTTCCATGAAGGAAAGTCGTCTTCACATCCAATTGTTCCAATTCCAGATCCTGATCTGCTACCAAAGCTAATACCGCTCTAATAGATGTATGTTTAACTACAGGTGAAAATATCTCATCGTAGTCAATTCCATGTCTCTATGAATATCTCTTTGCTACCAGTCGTGCCTTGAATATTTCCCATTTTTTTTTTTTTTTTGATAAGTAATAATTCATTAAAATAAAACCACCCATGTACACAGAGTGTACAGTAGGTACAGATTACAATGTGAAATGACAGAAATTGATCAACTCATATACGGAGTTGAAATGGGGAGTGCCTGAAGCATTAACCCATGCCAATAACATAGAAAGAAAGCACTGTTTAAGCTCCTGAATTGTTTTTTCTAAATCTTCGCAAGAGCGGGCGTTACGTTCCTTCCATATCACCCACATAAGACAGTGTGGTATTAGACCCCATATAGAGGCAGCCCTGCATTTACGAGTGCGCCCAGACCAGCAAGCCAAAAGATCCACCACGTGCCTAGGCATAACCCACCAGACTCCAAACAATGAAAAGATTAACGCCCATAGTTCCCTAGCTGTATGAGAGTGAAGAAAGAGATGATCAATGGATTCCCTAGCTTCTTTACACATGCAGCACCAATCCATAATCACCAATTGACGCTTCCAGAGATTATCAATTGTTAACACTTTTCCCAAAGAGGTTGTCCATATGAAAAAGTTTACCTTAGAAGGCACACGGGGTTTCCATACTGACTTCCAAGGATAGTCTCTATGAGTAGGCGATAAAAGACATTGATAAAATGAATTGACAGAAAATTCCTTTTGCGCTGTAGGCTTCCAGCAAATAGTGTCTAATACCCCCTGGGTTGGAACCACCGTATAGATAACATCTAAAAATTCTGCAATAGATTCTAGTTCCCAGTCCTGCACCAGGCGAGTAAAACTGACATTCCAATGGAAGCTGGTGCCATCATACAAAGCCACATCCTTCACCGATGCTTCACGATTACTTGCAAGTTGATAGAGCTCGGGAAATCTCCTCTCCAATGGTATCTCACCACACCACTGGTGCTGCCAGAACTTAATATGAGCCCCATCCCCCACTCTGAAGTACACATGATCAGCAAACTGAGGCCAGCCTTTCCTTATGTGCTTCCATAAGCTTTTCCCGTGAGGACCAGCTACCTGGGTTGGAACACCAGCCCCCCCACAATCCACCATACTTGAGATCAATAATTTTACGCCATAAAGCTTCCTTCTCTAGCATATCGCCATAACCATTTATCCAACAAAGCTTGATTAAAGAACACCAAATTTCTGACCCCCAAGCCTCCATAGCAAAGAGGTGCACAAACCCGGTCCCAACTAACCAGGTGATATTTAAATTCATCTCCCATTTCGCCCCACAAGAAATCCCACTGAATCTTCTCAATGCGTTGAGCTACCCCCATAGGAGTGGGGAACAAAGAGAGATAATAGGTAGGGATACTGGATAACGTACTCTTTATTAACGTAACTCGACCCCCTTTGGAAAGGTACATACGTTTTCAGCCAGCCAAGCGAAACTCCATTTTTTCAATAATACCATGCCAGATAGTTTTCTGTTTAAATGATGCGCCTAAAGGCAGCCCCAAATAAGATATTGGCAAAGTGGCCACTTTACAACCCAGCACAGCAGCCAGCTCCTCCACTTCTGGGACAATACCCACAGGAATCAATTTGGATTTCCCTAAATTTATCTTAAGACCTGAAGTGGCTTGGAACCACCCGAACACATATTTCAAGTGCCAAAGTTTGTCCCGAGCAGCCCCACACAAAATCAAAGTCTCATCCGCAAATAAGAGATGAGAGATAGAGATATGATTGACCCTACCCACATCAAAACCAGAGATATAACCACCATCCCGAGCCCGAGCCAACAGTCTGCTTAAAGCCTCCATGACTATAATGAATAATAATGGGGATAACGGGTCACCCTAATGCAAACCTCGCGAACTAGCAAAAAAGCCACATGGTGTGCCATTAACAAGGATTGAGAAGCGGGCAGTGGAGATGCACATGTATATCCATCTACGCCATTTTTGGTTAAAACCGTAGCGGCGAAGCAAGTAAAAGAGAAACCCCTAATTTATGTGATCATATGCCTTCTCTAAATCCAGTTTACACAACACCCCTGGATCCCCCGACTTCAAACGACTATCAAGACACTCGTTTGCGATTAAAACCGAGTCCAGAATCTGCCTACCTTTGACAAATGCATTTTGAGGTGCTGAAACCACTTTCCCCAACACGGTCTTCAATCTATTAGCTAGTACTTTGGCCAATATTTTGTATATCCCAGAAACTAAGCTGATTGGTCTGTAATCTTTAATCTCGACAGCCTCCAGGTTTCTTTGGGATTAAGGCAATGAAGGTGGCATTTATGCTCTTAGTGAAAGTGCCATTGGAGTAAAAGTGGTGAAACACCTGCATGATATCCCCCTTTACCATCGACCAGCAGAATTGGAAGAAAGCAAAAGAAAACCCATCCAGCCCTGGTGCTTTGTCCCCATTCATACCTTGAACTGCTTCATAAATCTCCTCCTCAGTGAAAGCTTTTTTCTAGTCTGTCTGCCTCTACACTGTCTATGTTGGAGAAAGGGAGATTATCTAACATAGGCCTTCTGACTCTTACCTCAGTAAAAAGATTGGAATAAAAATCCACAATTTTTGTATTGATCTCCGTTGTATCAGTGATAGTCTCCCCATCCGCATTTAACTGCCCAATCGAGTTTTTTCGCCGATGAGAATTTGCAATGCGGTGAAAAAATTTCGTGTTCTTATCCCCTTCTTTCAACCACAAGGAACGAGACTTTTGTCTCCAGCTAATCTCCTCTATCAGCAAAGTATTTTCCAATTCTGCCTTCGCCTGATCCCGTTGGACCCGTTCCGTATACGATAAGTTTCGAACATCCTTAGTGTCATCCAGGTTTTTCACAGTAGCAGACAAAGAGGATTTTCGACCATCTATATGCCCAAACTCCTCTTCATTCCATATCTTAAAATCCCGTTTCAGAGCCTTCAATTTATTGGCCACCACAAAACTAGGAGAGCCCTGAAAGGAGTACGACTCCCACCATCCCTTAACCTTAGTAAGAAAGCCTTCCGATTTGAGCCACATGTTCTCAAATCGAAAAGGTCTCCTACCATGCTCAATCGACCCACATTCAAGCAAAATAGGAAATTGATCAGAACACAACCTCGGTAGTCGGCGTTGAACCAACGTAGAGAAGTGGTCCTCAATTGTGGGAGTGAAGAGAAAACAATCCAACCTGGAACGGGACTGACTGTTAGACCAGGTATATCGCCCATCGGGCCATTGGAATGTCCATGAGGCCAGATGAAGAAATAAAATCAGAGAAGTCTTGCATGGCAGTGGTAAGATTCGCTGCCCCCCATCTCTCAGTTGGAAAACGAACCACGTTAAAGTCATTGCCCACCACCCATGGAACATCCCACTAGCTATCAACACCAGCCATCTCCTCCCAGAAAACTCGCCGAGTAGGGGCGTCATGAGGGCCATAAACCCCCGTGAAGGCCCATTCATAGCCAGAGACTACACAACAAAATTTGCAGGAAGCAGAGAACAAACCCAAAGCCTCATCAAGTTTCTCCAAGCAACGCTTGTCCCAGAGTAGAAGAATTCCCCTCGAGGCCCCATTAGACCCAACAAATAGCCAGTCTACATGATGACCTCCCCACAAACTCCTAATTACGCTTCGAGACATACTCTGTAATTTTGTTTCCTGAAGACAAACTAGATCTGCTTTCCATTGCCTAATGAGATTTCTCATTGTTAATCTTTTTGAACCATCGTTCAAACCCCTTACATTCCAGGAAACGATCCTTATTGACATGTCAAAAGCAATGTCCCTCCGCTATTAATGGTACTCCTCTTGGAGCTCCCCCCTTCATAGTTAATGGAAGACACCAAATTTTTCAACTCCCTTGCGCCACGAGAGGATTTGCTGGGGGCTTTAGGTGTCACCAAAGACCCCTCTTTCTTCTTAAACCCCAGCTGTTCAATAGCACTTAACAGCCCCATAACTTCACTCTCATATCCCTCATAGGATGCCCCCAAATATTCCCCGAGTTCTCGATACTTCTCTCGGACCCAGTCCGATGGTTCATCCTTGGGAGGTATAGACTCCTCAATTGCTGGCTTTTGCTCCATCTCCGGTGGGTAGGAGATTGCGATCGGCTCAACACTCAACGGAGACTGCGCCTCCTGCCCTGTTGAGAAACCTTCACTAGCAGGCTCGAGCACCTCGACCATCGAATCCACCATACTCTCATCGTCAAACCATCCTTCCGAATATCCACTTGCAACCTATAGGTTTTTTTCCTTTTGTAAGTTCCGTTAACTCCCAAATTTTGTTCTAACTCAAAGACTCAATTCTCCTCCACCATAGCTTCCATCCACTTATCTTTTTAAGAGCTTTCAATTGCTTCTTAAAATGTAGAAGGATCCTCGCTACTGGTAAGTAGAGCATAAGAGACAACATCCTCGAAACCATACCTGACCGGTGGTCTTATGTTGCGTTTAGGCCTATCTGATCTGGTGCTATCCTGTTCTTGATCATTACTGTGAGGTTCCTCATTTAACTGAGACTCCAATTCATCAAGCTCCACCTGCACCGTTGATCTACAAATGTTATTACAGCTTTCCGCTGTTTGAGACTTCTCTTCCTTGAATGCTTTGTCATTGACTTCTCATCAAACACTACATCCATGCTAATCACCACCTTCTACGCAACTGGATCCCAAAGCTTGTACCCTTTTACCCATTTCTTAAAACCAAGAAAGATGCACTTCTTTGATTTTGGATCGAGCTCTGACTTGTCTTCACTTGAGATATGAACATATGCGGAACACCTGAATATTCTCATGAAAGAGTAATCAACTTCTTGTCCTATCCATACTTCCTTCAGCGACATTTCCCATCAAGTGCAACTCTAGGTGATCGATTGATGATATAACAAGCCATATCCACTGCTTCTGCCCAAAAGAATTTTTAGGAAGCTCAGCATTCAACCTTAGAACATCTAGCTGTCTCTGTAATGGTCCTGTTAAGTCTCTCAGCCTCCCCATTTTGTAGAGGAGTTTTCCGTATTGTGAAGTGTCTCTTGATACCATGCTCTTAGTAAAACTTCAAGAAATCACCATCCCTGTACTCAGTGTCGTTATCAGTCCTAAGGCACTTTATCTTCCTTCCAATCTGGTTTTTCACTTCTGCTTCCCAAATCTTAAATTTAGCAAAAGCCTCAGACTAGTTCTTCAAGAAATAAACCCAAGCTTTTCTGGAATAATCATCAATGAAGCTCATAAAATATTGAGCTCCTCCTTTGGAAGGAGTTCTCACTGGCCCCTAAATATCTGAATGCACGTAGTCCAATATACCTTGTCTTGTGAGTGGCAGTTTTAAATCGCACACTACACTGCTTTTTCCATAATACAGTATTTGCAGAAATCTAATTTACATGACTTAATCCCAACCAACATATTTCTTTTGTGCAATTCCCTCATACCACGCTCACTCATATGCCCTAGCTGCATATGTCACAAGAGTGTCATCATCCTCAGACTCAGCTACTACAGCAACTCCACCTAGAATGGTATTGCCTAGCAATTTATAAACATTGCTATTTATTTTCTGACCTGTCATCACAACAATAGCACCCTTTGAAACTTTCATTATCCCATTCTCAGACTTTTAGCTATAACCTTTTGAGTCTAGGGTTCTTAATGAAATCAAATTCTTTTTCATATCTGGAATATGTCTAACCTCTTCCAATGTTCTCACCACACCATCGGACATCTTAATTTTAATTGTTCCCATTCCAATAATTGTGCATGTAACATCATTACCCATTCGAACAGAACCACAATTAATTGACTTATAAGTGTTGAACCAATTCCTGTGGGGAGTCACGTGAAAAGAACATGTGGAATTCAAAAGTCAAGAATTGTTCAAAGTGTCAGTGCTTGATGAAACAGAAAGCATGTTGCTATCAGATTCCGAGTTTGCTACTACGTTGACAAATGTAGAGGATTCTTCCTTCCCGTTATTCCATTCTTGACAGTCTCGCTTGATATACCCATTCTTTTGGTTTTTTTAACACTTTATTGTCTTGCTCATGGATTTAGATTTTCCCCTAGCAGATTTGTCATCCTTGTCTTTCTTTTTCCACGATTTTAATAACCCTTAACTACTAGCCATTCATTAGAACTCTCAGTTGAATTCTTATGTTTCCGTTGGTAGTGATCCAATAGGGCTCCTGAAACTTCTTCTAATTCCAGAGTTTCTTTACCGTAAAGTAGGGTCGTCACCAAGTGTTCGTAGGAAGCCGGAAGGAAGGTTAGGAGTATCATCGCCTTATCTTCATCCTCGAATTTTATATCAATTCATAACATATCACTAACATATCACTAATGATTTGTTTGAAGGTATTGATGTGCTGCCTCAAATCCTCGCGCCCTTTATTATCTTAAGCCCATACAACTTTTGCTTTAGATGCAGTTTGTTCGTGAGGGACTTGGACATATTTCTTTTTTCTAGATTCAACCAAATCCCCGTGGTTGAGTTCTCCTCCATGACATTGTACATGAGTTCGTCTGCCAGTAATGGCCGAATTGTACTCACCACCTTCATGTCTAGTTCTTCCCATTCATCGTCTGTCATCTTCTCTGGTTTCTTTGTCTTCCCATACAAAGCCTTCACCAAACCTTGCTGCACTAACAGATTCTTCACCCTTCTTTGCCATAACCCAAAGTTACCAGTTCCGTCGAACTTAACTATGCCTACTGTCGCAATAGAAGCATTAATTGTCCATTATTTCGACTAACAGCTTTGATACCAATTGTTGTGAAAATTAACTGTTTGCGCAAGATTAAAAAAGAGAGAAAGAGATCAAACACATAAATAAAGAACACAAGAATTTACATGGTTCGACAATATGTCTACATCCACGGGCGGCAACAGGGAGAAAGTTTCACTAAGAAAATAGGGAGATTACAACGGTGGTACTAGGACTCTCTCAAAGAACCCAAACCCCAAATACACCCTAACCTCTCTCTCACCAAGAATAAACTTGGAGAAAACCCTTCTCTAACTATTCTAATTGTTGTACACCTTGAGAGCAAGAGAACTTTGCTATATATATATAACAATAGTCGGCTACTTCATGAATCCTAAAAGCAATAGAAAAACTCTATTCCAAGCCACCTAAGTCGGTTACTAAAGTCCTACACCCAAAAGGAATTCCATTTGAATTAGGTATCATAGTCGGCTATGAATACATGGGTTATATTCCCATACACTCGATTTTCATCGCACTATCTGCACCAATACTAGCACCAGTGCCTATTTGGACATATATGCAGCAATGGAGGCTGAGTACTTTGTCAAACATGCCTTCAAGCACCAGAAAGTAATTTGGGTTGGGTAAAGGAGGGGGCAGTTGATACTTCGGATGCAGCTGATACTGGCTACCTCTTTGGTAGGTTGCATCAATGGAATTAGGGTGAATGACTGCAAGCTCTATACAGGGGATATTGTATGCTATTTTAATGGCCCTTTGATAAATCATGTTGGCTGTGGGCACTGGGCACACTATGTTAGATTTGGTTGAGGTCGGCCCAATTCTGAGCAGATTATAAGAAGACTGAGCCCAAGATGAATTTATTTCTTATATCCAATTTTTTATTTTTTTTATTTCTGTCTCACTTTTTTTCGAAGATCAAGTCTTTGTCCATTTAGATGGTTAAAAAAAATTATACATTAGGGAATCGTTTAAATCTAGTGCAAATTCTGTACTCTTTTTATATGACGTGTGCACATACCCATACCTGATTTTATATCCTTGTCCTTATGTCCTATGTATGGAACCGTTGGGCAAGTCAAACACTTAGACACATACATGCACACCCCTCTAAATTTATGCACTTGGACTTAAAGATGCATGTAAAAACAATTAGAATAACCTTTCTTCCTTGCTGTATTATTTAAATTTGTAAGTTACACATACTTAGTGGCTTTTGAATCCATGACATAACCCTCTATGCTTTCTAATAGGGGAAGAGGTGCCATTTGTGTTGGAGCTCATTCAATTATATAATGATTTTAGTAGTTGGCCCAGTGCACACCCTAAAAACAAACTTTTGGTAAATCATGATTTGATCAAAACAGTTTTTAGTAAATTTTTATATATAGACATCGAATTGTAGATGAAAAGTTGGATATCAGACATAAAGAAGAAGCTTGAAGAGATCATTATATGAGCTTCAAATTAGGATTTTTTTAAAACACAATTGGGGCTTTTTGAGTAATATATTTAGTCTTCTTGTAGTGATTAGGGCAAGATGAAGGAAAAAAGCAGCTGAACCATTGGCAACTTCCTTCTATAGCAACACCCTGCGCCTTCTGTGTGTGTGTGCCTGGTTGGTCTAGTACTACTACTACTACTCTCTCTCATATTAAACTGATGGTTACATTCTCTCTCCTTGTTCTCTGTCTCTCTTCAGTTAATATCTGCGGTTGACTTTTCTTCATCTATTTCTTTCTCTCTTTCTGCTACTTGATTTTGTTCTTCTATTTCTTCTTGTATCCCCACAATTCTGTTCAAAACGATTGGGTTGACTTTACATTCGAATTATGTGATGACAGAATCAGGCTTGAATGACCCATTTGCAACCTCCTGAATGTGTTTTTATATTTCCATTGAATGATATTTTTGTCCTTTCAATCTCCTAACAGATTCTATTTCAATTGTAAACTGATCACCTGTTTTGAAGTTTAATCTGTGTGTCAGTCTGTGCGTATGGCCTTAATGATTATGGATGTTCTGCTTGGAAAGTAGTATAATGTACCGTGTGTATGTTTTGAGGAAATACCATGCGATCATTAAGTTGATCTGAATTATTTTTATTCTGATTTGGTAATTGATCTTAATTGATTTCTGTTCCTTGTCCCTCAGGCGAGGAGATAATTTCAGGAGCTCAGCGTGTACATGTACCAGATTTCTTGGCTGAGCGTGCACAGGCATGTGGAATTGAAGTCAATACAATATCAACATATGTTGATTCTTTCAGGTAAGTTTCTGTGTAATAGTTTTTTAAATTATTGCTCTTTTAGTTAAAGCAGCCACTTGATAGCTATGTGCATTTTAAGGGCTGCTTTTGAGTTGCTTTTGTCAGATAATTTGAATTGATTGTTGAGCATTAGGAAAATGTGAAGTTCTATTAATCATTGAGTGTTTGCTATAGTGGACAGTTAATTTGGTCAAATACAATTGCCTATTGCATGTTGAGTTGATGTTACACCAGTAGATGCATGAAAAAGAACTATGAGCATTATATTATTATAGGTAGAACTACGAATATGAAACTTATAAGATGGAATCCAAAAGAGTTGATGTGGGAAAGTGTGGAGACAATTTTATTTTAATTATGGAAGTCAATTGTATTTTTGTTGGTCAATTGGATTTTTATTTTAGGCCTTAGTAGTTAATTAGTTTATTAGTATTTTATTTTATTTCCTAGAGTTTTGTAATTCAATAATTAGCTTTCCTAATTCAATTGGAATTAGGGTTTTCCTTTGTCAGTTAAAATTATTTTAGTAGTTTATATAAGTGTGCTATTGTACTCCTATATAGACAAGTTTATGACGAATAAATTTCTATTGGAATTTTTCTAATAGTTTGGTGCCGACTCCTATTTTTGTTCTCTCTTTGCTTGGTGCTATCTTCAATGTTATCTATCTCTTTTTCTTTTTCTTTTTTTTTCTTTTTCTTTTTTTTTCTGCTCTTCAATTTCTTTGCATCCGTTTTGGTTGTCTTGCGTCAAATTTTGGTATCAGAGCTTGTTGTTCTACATTTGTTTATGCACTCAAATTTTTGTTATTGTGTCACATTTTTTTAAAGGTGTTTATGGGAAAATGGTGCTTAATATTATTGAAAATGAGGTTTCTCTTCTCTCTTGACTGAGATATTGTATTTTTTGGTTATTACAGATATGGTGCACCTCCACATGGTGGGTTTGGAGTAGGGTTGGAGCGTGTGGTGATGCTTTTCCTTGGTTTGAATAATATTCGGAAAACATCCCTTTTCCCTCGTGACCCACTTAGGCTTGCTCCGTGATCGTATATTCCAGTAGTGTGGTTGACACTGCATTCTTTTTTACTCCCTCGAAATTTATGCTCAGAACTGTGAAGAGACTTACACATGAGTTCCTAACAAAGGGGAATATTTCTTTTAGGCGCTTTTAAAGCTTGTGAAGCAATGACCAATTCCTATAAATTCCTACTTATGTTTGTATTTCTTTGTTTGCTACTTTCGAAAACATTTTTTTTTTGGCTATGAAGTAATTCACACACACTCACCAGCAGGATCAAACCTGCCGTCTCATGCCAGTTGGGCTACAGCCCAATGGCTACTTTGATATGAAATGGAATGAGAGAGGATCTCTAAATTACCCTTCTGACATGAGGACATCACTCCATGTGAGAATTCCAGGTAAACTTGTTGCAGTGATCATCTTAGGAACGGCTTTCATAAGTTCATGACCATGCCACCGGAACAGATTGGATGAATGGAGAGAAAGTACAATGTTATTTTGGAAATTGCTTCATAATTTATGTTTTGATGTACAAAAGGGTTAAATTACTTGGGTTATGTAATGACCATACCCGATGTTTACGGTGTCGTTATCATGGTGTTATTATAATTCTTCAAAAGTAGAATTTATAGTTTTGATTTCTAACTATAAAATAGAGGTATATAAAATTCTGTGCTGCCCCAGATTTAAATCATGATTACAGTTGGGCAAACAATGTATTATACTTTACTCGGGTCTCCCTTGTCTATCTTGTCTGGAACCTATAGCTTGACCTAAACAGGTGGGGTTTTTTTTCTTTTTTGGTGTGTCTACAAGGGCCATCGAATTCTTTTTCAATGCCAGGTACAGCATATCAGAACCCACATCTTACTTTTATTTCTATTAAATGGGTTAAGCCTATCAAGGGTTTCTATAAACATAAAACCGATGGCATCTCTTTAGGGAACCTCTACAAAACAAAGATTGGCTACAAAACAAAGATTGGCTTGTTAATGCCTTAGGAGACATCTGATCATATTGGAACGATATAAAGACAAAACAAAGGATTACGAATCGATTAGGGATGTCCATGACAGATCCACTTGGCATTTGGTTCAACGGTGTCCCCCTTTCCTCAATTGACTCATCGACGTGTGATGGTGTGGATTCGATTCTCCTCGCACAAATTAGATTAAGAATAAATTTTGAATTTTTGTATTTGTTTTTTTAGAATACAATATAACAGAATTTTGGGCATTAAGAGATGAATTGACACTAGCTTTGAACCCTTAGTTATTAGAATCGTATCAAGTATTCAATCGTCAAAGGGGTTGGCATGATGGTTTATTAATAGAATGGTTGGGTCGTCAAAAGTCTTGTAGTTTAATTGGTTGGTGCCTCTTGGTGTTTTCCGAATGAGATATAGGGTTCAAATCTCTTCTTCCCCAACACTATCGAATTATTAAAAAAAAAATGAATTGTTGGGTCATTGGTTCAACCACGGGATTAATAATTAATTTATAAACTATAGAAAAATGTGTTCCATTCATTTCTAACTTATCAATAAATTATTCCTAGTTGTTTGATTTGAGATAATCTTTTAGGATTCTTAGGAATACTCTTAGTATTCTCGAAGCATTCCATATGTTTGGTATGTTTTGTAAAGGGAAATTATATTTCTACACCAACATTTGTTATTTCCGCACCATGGTGCCGAAATAACAAAAATTGGTGTAAAATACTCCCAATTTAATTTGAATTGGATAGAGTCCTTTCAATTGAACGTTGAACGTTTCCCTCTATTGCCAAGTGGTTATGATATGTATTCTTTTTTCTTTTCTTTTCTTTTTTAATATTATAGTTATATTTATCTTTATGGATTATTGTTTACTTTGATTTTTTTATCTTCTATTTGGAATTGAAAACAAATAGTTTTGATTGACAATGCATGATATCCGGATAAACTTTGAAGAAAAAAATATAGAATTAATTATTTCGATATTGTATGTGTCAATTAGAAAACTCATTATTATTTTTTATTATTTTTTTGTTGATGTTTATGAATCTTAAAATATTTCAAGAAGAATAAATAATTTTTACTAAATTACTAGGAATAAAAAAAAAATCTCATTTCCAAAAATCATATCAATTTTTAATTGAATTAAACAATCCAGGTTCCTAAGCTCGCAAGAATCTGAATGCCAAAAGACATTAGATTTTTTAAACCAAACACTATGTAAATAGATTCCATTAAACGGTAATAATAAAGGCAGCCTTCCTCTCCTCCTACGTTTGCCCAAGACCACCGTGTTATTGGGGGCTCCTATATCAGTCATATATATATATATATATATATATATATATTCTCTCTCGGGCCCCACTTGTTGTGAGAGAGAAGATATATACGACCAATATAGGTAATCATTTTTCATTACAGGAAGGGTCTACGTATACACCAGTGGAGAAGACTGCAAAAGAGAGGAAAAAGAGACCATCCCCATAGAAAACAATAAATTGCTGCTTCAGGTGGCTCCCTCCTTTGCAGAAATCTCATTAATTAATCTTCCTCAGCTCTCTTTTCTTCTTCTCAAGAACGATATATTTTGTATTGTTATCAATAACAGGTGGAAAGAACGACTTCCCTTTCTATAGAAGCTTTTTTTTTTTTTCGATAAGCTGTAGAAGCTATTTTTGCGTATCCCTCTTGCCATGATTTTAATGACAAATCATATCCAGGATCTAACCGTGTACGTACGGGGTGACCTTTAACGTGGGATAATCTCCTAACAAAGAAAAACGACTATTGTGTATATTAAAAAAGGATGAAAAAGTACACCTGAGCTGATAAACTAGATTGGCATATCCTCTCTCCCATTCCCTATCTCCAAAAAAATAAAAAATAAAAACAAGAAAGAGAGAAATCCCAATAAATAATAATTACATCATCTGACAAATTATGTAACATTTAGTATCCATATGAGCTACCCACAAAATCATCCTCATCGTCACTACTAAAAGATTCTATCAGTTGACTATCATCGTCATCCTCGTCACCCTCAGTCACAAGCTCCATGAATCCGCCTCCACCATCCATGATGAAATCCCCATCATCGTCATCATCATCAAGGTCAAGGTCACTTACACTATCATCATCATCATTGCTCAAATCATCAGCATCACTATCCCCATCCCCATCAAGATCTGTACCCAGAATGTGGTCCACATCATCATCATCATCCTCATCATCCTCGTCTTCCTCTTCACTCTCGGCATCATCGGGATCAGAATCATCATCGGTTGGCCTTCGGCGACCGATTTCGTAAACCCTAGCTGAAGAAATCATCTCATCTTGGTCATCCATTGTAATCAACCCTACAAAGGAATCTGTTGGCTCTGATGCAAAGTCAAGGACACAACGATCTACTGGAATAGTGGCAATGTCAGAGTAGTTGACCGCATCCACTGTGCGGAAAGCAGCAAAGAGGGGATGCTTGGCTCGACGTGTGTGAACTGCTGACATTACATCCTCAAGATTTCTCCTAAGGATTGCATAAATTACATCACCACGAGCATTAAATGTTATCATTGTTTGGTCTAAAGAAGGTACACTTCGAAGGAGCCTAAACTTCCGAAGATCCCAGACCTCTGAGTTTATAATAACCTGTCAAATGAAAAAGAAAAACATATATATATATATATATTGTATTAAAAAAAATTACACGAAAGAAAAAGGGAAGGGTGAAGGGGACTACAAGCATTTAAACAGAAGTTTGAAGCTTGCCAATGCAAACCAATGTATATGAAAAACTGCAAGTGGTCAAATGTCAGTTTAGAATTTTGGAAATTTTTTTTTAAAGAAAAATAAGTAAAAATTCAGATGCATCTACAAAAAGTTACACCTCCAGACAACTTATAAAAATAAAAAAATAAAATCAAGATACTAAGAAAAGCCCATCAAACAGTTTATTTAGTTTATATAAATATATATATATATATATATTTTTTTTTTGATGACGGAGGAACCAACCTAACGAAGAGCCCTTAGGACTCGCCGCTAGTCTGTAAAACCTCCGGTGGGCGCCAACCCAGCCGCCAGGCTGGTCCCACGAGTTAATCCGATGGCTTCATCGGGGGTTGGGAATACTCCCCGCCTTCCGGCACCCCCTTGGCCACCGACGGCCTAGGCAGTTTATCCTCCTACCCAGGAGGTATTTAGTCTATATATATATATATATATATATACGTTTAATTTATTCTCCTGACTTCTACTGATCCAGTCAGAAACCTCATCTACATAACATTAAATATCTTAACAAATCTAATCATAAGCCAACTGCTGAAATCTGGTGCTTGAAACTCTTTTGACTAAATGCTGTTCAAAAGGGAAAGACTAAATACTGTTCAAAAGGAAAATAAATATAATTAATTAATTTTTGACCATTAACCTTCTTCTAAATAACATCATCTTTATTTTCTTGGATAAGGGTCTGGAGATAAATTTGTTTTAGTGATGAAGAATTCAACAGGTTAGCACCCAAATAATATTCATATAAGAAATACCAGTATGAGTTGACTATAGCAGCAGAGGAGGGGTTCTCCATACCTCATTCCCAGCTGGATGAAAACCACCACCTCCATAATCTGTAAATTGATCAAAGCGATGAACAGGGCCAGGAACCCGTCGATCCCACAGGACCCCATTCCATAGCAGCATAGTGTCTGAAGGGCTGAAATGGATAGGGGAATAAATATGCCCCCGACCTGTAGAACTGGCAAACGTATCTGATAGTGTCGATTCCAACTGACAGGTCTGAATATCATACACGAGAATTTCCCGTCGTGTGGACTCTGATGGTAGGGCTGCAAAAATGTTTCCAGAATTGCTAAACCTTGCAGCTTTACACCCTTCAAATGGATGCATTGGCCCACCTGAGATTGAAGATGCATCCCACAACTTGACATCTTGGGAGCTTGAAGAAAGCACCAGCTGCGTCTCACCAGAAAGATATGACTCAACAAATGTCATAGGAGCCTGATGGCTTGTGAAGCTCTCCAGCACATTGTTGCTGTTGGAGTCAAAAATTTTGAGCTCTCCAGTGTGGGTGCCAACTGCAAGACGGGATGAGTCTCCAAGAAAATTAATGCATGTCAAAAGGGAAACAACTTCATCTCTACAAGTTCTCCATGGTCTGAATCTGCTGTAAACAAACTGACGATCTCTGCGATTTCCATGTATCCCACCATACATACTTTTAAACTCACGTGAACCAAGTCGGGCGGTTACATTTGATGGGGCATCAAGGCTTCGTTTTGGTTCAGGACAAACATGTGGGTGTAAGAGAGAGAGTGGTGGAAGAGTGGTTATAGGGGCAGGGCATTGGCGATGCTGGTGCTTCAGATATTGAACAACAAGAGAGTCAAGAGTTAAACGCTCTGTGCTGCTGGCTTGAGGATCATTTAAAAGCCCAAGTTGTGAGGACGGTGTCACCTGACCCATATGGGTGTTAGAATATAGGTTGTCATCCATATAATCTGCCAAACAACTTGGTGTTGATCGCCCATGCTGATCTCTTAGGTTAGAACTTGGTGTAAAAAGCCCAATGGTATCAGCTAGAAGATTGCTTTTACGAACAGTATTGGGTGTTGGACAAACTGGAGACCGAAGTCCTTGCTCACCCGCGTGGAATCGCTTTCCGGAGGATGAAACCAACCCAATATCCTTTAGCTCTGATAGTTTTCGTTTCATTGGCAATACAATCGGAGTCTTACATTGGGACTCTGTATCAAAATTAGGTTTTGGCAAGGACTCTGACGGAGTTTCTGATGCAATTGCATGTGCTGAAGATTGTTTTGAACTAATGAAGACTTTCCTGACAGATGCTGAGTTAGGATCATGGGATTGCAACTGATTTCTCGACTGTAAACCAATACTAGGTGAGAAGGCCAGTGGTTTTCTCTTTGAAGATGATACAGTTGAATCATACTTCAAGCCTGTATCCTCATCCCGTGCAGTAGGTTTAGATTTTTCAGTAAGAAATCCAGAAGGGGCACGACCATAGGGCCAGTGGAGTTGCATAGAGGGGGCTTCTTGTGAAGAAGATTGGTGTGCAAGAGACGATGGAGCTGCCAAGGACGGCAAAGGCATCAACTGAGCCTCTTTTAACAATGCAGCAGCAGTTGAACCCAAACCCGATGCCTGTAGGTGCTCATGGATTAGAAGTAAAAGTTCCCTGGGATTTTCATTTACGTATACCACAAGAAGAGAGATAGTCAACAGGTGAAAATAAGAGGTACAAGTAGAAATAAGTGGATGATAAATGCATAATAATCACACTAAACAAGATATTACAAAGTACCTGGAATGGTAAGTAATAGGAGTAGCAGCAGCTATAGCTGCTCTTTCTATGCGCCTCAAAGTAGGAGTAGCAGCATCAGTAGCTGCTAACGTACTTGCACGCCCTGAATTTGTCACAATCTGCAAATAAATGGTTCAACATAAGTTTCAGTTACATCTGCAATGAAGAGAGAGCAAGAGACAGACCGAGATAAGGGAAAGCAACTTCAACTCTTAACCTCAAAGCTACCACTAGTTTTCTACATTTAAAAAAAAAAAAAAAAAAAAAAAAAGGCTTACTGCAATAAGCTCAATCGCAGCCTGGGAAAGTTCAGCTTGCCACCTTCCCTGCTCAGTTCCAGTTGTCTGACTGCCCGAATCTCGAATTAGTTCTGATAGCTTTTTCCCAACCTAGGACACCATATTGCACTAAGTTACACAAAGTGAAGACCTAGGAAATTTATCCACAAATTTCTCTTAAATTTAATATTTAAGATATCAAGATAGTAATGAGTTAACATCAGAAAAGCAGTAACCTAGATCGAATGCAGCAAGGCAAAACATCAACACAGTTAAAACTTATTGTGGAAGCATAAATAGGATAAGATATTTCTAAGCTGCAGCAGAATTATACTTGAGGAATACATCAACTAAACTATCATGGATGTTTTTTTGTTATTTATAGGTAACATCAACTAAACTTTTCCCTCCATCCCATATTGTTGGTCTTGTATTAAAAAACCAACTTTTTAAGGGAACAACATTTAATCCATTGTCTTTACATAAAAAGTTATAAGTTTCCAAAACTACCCTCCTTAATTTAAACTATAGTGAAAGAGGGGTATTTACTTTTTAATTAAAGTAAAGGGTAAGTTAGGAAATGTATTTATTGACTTTTCAGAGAGGACTACAATTTGGAAAATCCCAAAATGAAATAGAGGACTAAAAAATTTGGGATAGAGGGAGTATCATGGAGTATGAAATACCAACTAAAGTTTCTTTGCAAACATGATATACCATGTCAAGTAATGGAGTGAAAAAAAAAAAAAATTAACGCCTCTGTAAACTGATGGTGGATCTCCACTTGTGTTTATCAAAAAACCTTTTTCATGAAGATAACCAAATTTGTGAAACTTCCGCTACTTTTCTTTCTAAATCCCTAAAAGGTCACAAGAGGATTGCTTCCTTCCCTTGAAGTCTTTGGTAATTTTAATATCAGATACCTTCTCCCATTTGCAACTGCAAGTGAACATTTAGGAAATCTTTGGGGCATCCTCGCCAAATGGGAAGTGATACTTATTTACATAAAAAGAATATGTAGGCTCTTTTGAGGACAACCAATATGCTTATTTTCAAAAGTGAAACTCCTCGTTCATGCCTTCAAGAACTCATTCATGAAAAGTGAAAGATGACTACAACAAGGTCTCTTAGAATCATTTTCTTGACTTCTCCAAACTCAATATTCTGGACCCATATACAACTGGGTATGAACTGAAGCAGCACAGACTGGGTTCAATTGGTTGAGTTGGGTTTTGATACTGGCTGTAGTGCTAAATTTTGTTTTTATAACATCTTTCATTTTCACCATGTCTGGCACCAAAGGCATCCACGTTTATGTTAACAAGATAGAAAATGTGATATTCAGTTCATTTCATCTAAAGATATTACTATTAATTATATGTAACAGTCATTTACCTGAAGCTTTGTCAATATGTGCGCAATAACATCATCCCTGGCTAGACCAAGCAGGACTCGGCATGCAAGAGCACGGAGACAATCAAGAGCAGCAGGAGGTGAATATATGCGTGGATGGAGTAGATGAAGAAGAACCTTTATGCCATTGTTGGCACGTACAGCCTCTCTTGCTTGACGATATCCAAGTTCCAATTGTGTAGCAAGGCCAGCGCAACCTGCTCCAGCACCTAAGGATATTCTACGATCTCCAACAAGTCCTGAAGTGGCTGTGGCAACAGGAGTTTGTGAAGTGCTACTGACGGACTGTGTACCAATTCCTGCAGCATTGCCTCTATCTACCACACTAGATTCCCCATTCCGCTCCCTTAGATCACTCTGGCCGGAACTGTTAACAGCTCGATCTGAGATATTACGTTCTGTATTCCTGTCTCTAGTCTCCGTGGCAGGACCAATTGAGGTTTGACCTTGTGCAAGTAGAGGCGGTTTATTGCTGATTGAAGGTGGAGGACAAACAAGATTGACTAATACATTTAGTGCTGGTTGAATGATCTGCAAAGATCCAAGTGAATGATAAGAAAATGTGATATAGTAGTGAACAAAAAGTCAAACATGATCCTTTATAGAGTCTGATTCCAGCAACCACAAAAGTAATGGAAGATAATCAAAAGATTGCACAATGTCTTACCTCTGGGTCTACATAACTACTAGCACTATTTGCCGCATCCAAAATGACTGCTATACCAACACGATTATTGCTTACTGTGGCACTTACAATCATCTTGCGGCTATTGGGTACTAATGTAACAATATGCAAAACACCCAATGCATATTGAAGCAAATCGTGCAAATAACGCTCAACAGGTGGGGCCTACATACAACCAAAATTAGACATATTAGATAATGCATGAAGCAAAAACAAGCTAGCAAAGATGAAACCTGAGCATATCATACCTGACACAATTCCAACAAGGTAATATGTCCGTTAGAACTTAAGAACCTCTCAACTGCAGGCCAACGAGTTCTTACAAATGCAGGACCCAGCTTCCGATCCTTCTGTAACTGCAGTAGGACTGCATCCATAGCTTCATTACTGATGTCAAGTGGCTTGTAGGCTGCCCTTACACTTGATATATTGCGGGCCGCAATTCGATTGCTTTTATTGGGACGAATGGATTCCACAAGCAAAAGGAGATGAGCTCTAAAATATTGTCGCAGAGCTACACAGGTGTGGTACGCTATCTGCTTCTCTGATGATGTCAGTACTTCGGCAGGTGAACGATCATTTCGAAATGACCCTGAACTGGACAAGCCTAATGCTCCAGTATTTACTCCAGATCTTACCGAGGCAGCATCATTTAAAAGGCCTAGTAATTTCTGCAAACCATCCTGAGCATCAAAGGCATCAAGAACTGCTCGGAAGACAAATGCAGCAGAAAAAAACAAGGCAGCATTTTTTCTAGCTTGATCCTGGGAGCACTCAAGAAGTTGGATAGCTAACTCAACCACCTGGTGAATAACATCTGAGGGAAGAGCACATACACGTTCCATTATTCCCTGAAAGAATTTATTAGGAATTGAGAACCCAATGAACAGACTAGATAAAAATGATATTAATGGGAAAAATACTTGTGGGAAAAAAAAGGTTTCAAATGATCAGACCAAACAAACCATTACCTGGAGAGAGCCAATACTAAATAGGCAGGAAGAAAGACCAACGAAGGTTTGAGCAACTCTAGGGACAGCAAGCAGTTTCTGCATGCCACTCCGATCAACAAATAACGCAGCAAATTTCCTGTGAGCAGCTAATGCACAGATTAGCTTCATTATATCAGGCAAGATTGCCACCTTTGATGCCTCTTGTTTGGAACTCCGTTGCAACAGTGCAAGGCAGACATCAACCCCCTTTTCATGCAGTACAGGCCCAAGAACTTCAACATATTCTCCAAGTATTTCAAGGCACTGAATACAGTATTTTTCTCTCAGCTGTGCAAGAGATTCAGAGTCCGGGATGAAATATTCTTCAACGTCCTCATTGGTTTCTGCTTCAGGGACGCCTTGATTCATTGTGTCATCATTGACACTAGTAGAGCTTCTGTCACCAAACCATGGAAGCATTATTATACAATTACTCAAAGTAACCAAAAAGAAAAAATGCATGGGCCCCTGGGGATCTACAGAAATTTTAAGCAGCACATGTCTCGTACTCCCTGGCCAATGAGCCTTTCAAATGGCACTAGCTCCTCTCACAAGTGTGAGTGGTGGGTGAAGTTGTGGGTTCAAGACCCATCAGGTGCAAATATAACTTACCAATAAAAAATTGTTCCCTCAATTTCTGTACTACATACTTTAATATGAAATTACCTACCTTGAAACTTCAATTACATTTGCAGCATCAATAACAGTGGATGCAGCTCTGGAAGCAGCCAAAACTGCAGCTTCTTCATTGTTGGTAGTTTTAAATTCCTGACATAGAGAGCAGCAAACCAGTAAGAAATGAAAATACTCCACATAATATACTTCAGTATAAAGGTAGGGAGAGCATTGCCACACACCTCAAAAGCTGCACTTTTGACAACTTCCGCAGCAGCATCACCAGCTGCTTTGATAGCCTCTTCAGGTGCATTGGCTGCTCTCGCTTCAGCTTCAGCAGATCTAACTGCCTTCTTTACCAGATCAGATATATCTTTAGTTCCAATTCTGCATTCTTGGAAGCAGTCATCATTATCCTCTCTTTCGACAGGCAAAGTATCAGATGCGATCCTGCCAAAAGACTTTCTAGCATCTGGTACTTTTTTCGTGTCTAAATGTCTTGAAAAACTCCTGATTGTACTCCGCCCCTGTCCTAATCGACTACCAGATCCCGGTGAGGTTAAAAGTTGTTCATTCTCTAGACCACCTTCATTGACCCTTCCCTTGCATCTGGATCTCGATCCACGGTTTGCTTTGCGCCTTGAGGACTCATCTCTTGCATTTTCATCAAAATCCCCAAATTTATTCTTCCCATCACGTAAATCTCGACTATGCCATCTGTCGTCACCATCAGCATCTGCCTCATAGATATCAACCCCATCATCCAAGGCATTGGGTGGTTCTCCATCATTCACCCAGAATTCTTCTCCACGTCCGTGCCGAACAATGCTTCCATCCTGATCCCTTTCAACACATTGGTCATCTACAGATCTCTCCTCTGCTCCCCTCAGATCATCTAAATAAGTTATGTCTAGAACCTGCCGAACCCTACCCCGGCTTTCGTCCCTACCTCTTATGCAAGTAGCACCAGATGCATTCTTACTCTCTATTAAATGATTAGCATCTTTCTGGCTTGTATTTGTCTCCCCAAGGACACGTACACGAAGATAGCGCATAAGCTTGGCAGACAATCCAGATGTCAACACATCTTCTACTACCGGACTACCACTGAAATTGACCAAAATATTTAAGACATAAGTGTAAACAAAACTAGAGCAGAAGAATATAATGAGAAGTAGAAAATAAGCAATAAGCAATAAGCAATCTGCTTCAGCAGCATACCCTGCCAAACATACAGCAAGAAGTCCAGTCGAATAGGTTTTCACCATTTCATAATCTAAGGCTTCCTTGCTCTTGCAGTTATGATCTACACCAGAAAACCTGGCAGCATCATCAATCACCCAATTTTTTATGTTCTCCAAAACGGCTTCTTCAAAAACATGAGGATACTGCAAAATAGCTCATCAAATTGTTAACCCACCATTAACTTTGAATAATCACACCAAATAGATCTAATACGAAAAAAATCTTACAATCCAAGTCAGCGAGCAACTTAAAAGAAGCCTTGCAGCAGCTGCCTGGACGGAGCGTGGGTATCTTGTTTCTGATAGAAACGTTGAAGATATCAACTCGAAGAAGTCATCATTTTCCTGAGGACAAGAGGGGGAAAATTTAGGATATAATTTGCTAACGTAATCTAGATAAAGTTGTTATGGTGCACCACCCAGAGAAAGGCTGAGTGGGGTAGGACCTGGCAAAATTTGACCCAAACCCATTAACCCGCTTGAGCCTGAAGGAAAAATACAGGTTTGGGTAGGGATTTTTTTCACTGTTGGATCTATTACTAACACTGAGTTGATTGAGGTGCGATTCATATAATTATATACTTATTTTCTCAACCAAACATGTTATGTTGTGTTCTTAAAACCTCATATATTTAGTTATCTAGGTAATTTAACTTTATTTTACAGGCGATAGGTGCACCTGAGGAGGTTAATATGGTCCAGGGCATATAGTTTTTTTGTTTTCGTTCTTTTGTGGTGATGATAAAATTAGTGAACCTTGGCTTGTGTAAACTTAAAAATTTATGTATTATTTAAATCTTATTTTTTAGTATTTTCGTTTATTTTTTGTCTTATTTATATTGAAAGCAAGACAAAAACAATATGAAGAAATTTCTATTTTATTTTTTCTTATTTTTTTTGGCATGTGAAAAAAAAAAAAATGCAAGTCATACCGGGTTGACCCGACCCTCAAAAGTACGGATAAGAATCATAGGTTTTGAAACCCATTTAGGACGACCCGACCCGTTTGCCAGAGCCAGCAAAAATGATAATGATGAAAAAACAAAAACAGTGACGGGCAAAATTTAGTTACCCGGACTACGTTTCCGAGCCGTCCAATGTTATGTGCAGCACGACCATTATTAGGGGAATGACCGTTCTCTTCCATGTATCTGCATTTTATGCCGAATATACACATAATACATAAGGAAAAAAAGTTCAACACTTATTTAAAAAAAAAAAGACCCAAGTAACAATAAGAGGATAGGAGAATATACAAAGAACACCAATTCAACATAAATGATATGCAGACTTGCTGAATGAATGAAATCATTATTCACATATGCAAAACCAGTAGACACAATGTAGATAACCTAAAAAGGCTAATCAAATTACCACAGAGATGCCCCTTTTTTTTCTTCTTTTTAACATACAATACATAGGAAACTTGTTAACACATAAATGAAAATAGTGGGGCTGTATGTGTAAGAATTCTGGGGAAACAGTGAAATAATCTTCTCTTGCATTGTCCGACAGCTAGACAAATATTATGATAGGGTAACTAGTGAGGCCATGAAGTGAGTTTTAAAAAAGAAAGGAGTTCCATTAGAATAATATCGAGTTGTAACTAGAATGACAATAAGTGGAGGCATCACAATGAATTTTTTGAATCAAAGATTTGCATTGAATCCATATCTCTTTGCATTGGTTATGAATAAACATTTCTTGGGGGATGCTTTTTGCAAACCATATAATTTTAGACATGAGTCAATTCCAAGTTGGAAATTCGGAGAGATGCTTTGGAATCTAAAGGCTTTAAGTTAATTAAGACAAAAAAAAATATAGTACATGGAGTGTCAATTTAGTAACAATTGAAAACCAAGATAAAGATGGCATAAAACTTGATTGTCAAGAAGGAGTGCTTTTGATATCTTAGATCAATAATTCATAAGAATAGAGAGATCACCATGAATGTAAACCATAGGGCAAGGAGGATGAAGAGGAGAAGCACATCAAAAGAATTGTGTGATCGTAAAATACCTATTAAGTTATAAGAATAGCTATGCTCTATCATAACAAATATTGGGCTATTAGGAAACAACATGTTCATTTTTTTTTCCCCAAGTGAAAAGCAACATATTCATCAAATGAGCATAAATGAAATAAGAATGTTAAGATAGATAAGTGAAAATACAAAGAAATATATGAGAGCGATTAAAGCAATGCACCAGTGAGAGAATGATTTGATTCAAGTCGAGAGAACGAAAAAAGGTAGATGAATACCTAAAATAACTTTGGTAGAAGTAGTAAAAAGGACCCATCAATTAGAAAAGATGATAGAGGATATGATTTTGAATAAGATAGAATAGAGGAGACCACCTTCAATCTCAAAGGACTAAAGCGCCTAAAGCTTTGTTGTTGTGTTCTATTTATTCAGAGTAAAGTGGTTTAAGCCAAAGAAACATGTTAGTTCAGTGGAGCAAACGATTAAATATTCTCTTTTTGGAGGGCTGTACATTTGGATATGTGCTTCTCATAGTGCTTACTCTCTCCACTTCTAATTTTGATTTCCTTGTTTGAATGAGTTTCAGACTCTGCTTATTTTGCAAAATTGTCTCTTTTTGCTAATATAATTTCTATTACTTATCCAAAACGAAATATATTTCACAAAAATTACACTCCAAGAAAATAATTATAAGTCCGTAAAAAGTTCTGCAAGTGTAATCCAAAGGAAGCAACTTTAACTTGCAAATCATAATTTAAAAAAAAAAAAAAAAAAATCATCAATTTAATTCATACACACAGACTCTCAAGGCACTATACCTCTAGAACATAAAAAATGAAAAAACCTAAGCCAGTTTAAGAGCGAAATAAAAAATAAAAATGATCCAAATTATATAGAGGCATATAAAACATGAAGCACATAGAGAGAGAGAGAGAGAGAATCTGTACCGGGATTCTTGAGTTTCGAGGAGGGAAGCGAGGGCATGGAGGACGAATGAGCTAGGGTTTTCAGGCGAAGAAGTGATTTTCTCCATGAGCTTCTGAGCCTTGGCGATCAACTCGTCGTCTTCGTTCCTTGGTTCCTCTTCTTCATCTTCGTCTCCTTGAGACTGAGACTGAGGCTGAGATTCCGACGAAGGAGGCTGAGGAGGAGGAGGAGGTTGAGCTTCATCTTGCGCTTGGTTCGCTTGGTCCTCCATGGCCGCCTCCATGTATTATCACAAATATATGAGTCTCTGTTTATAATTACGATGAGATGGAAATAAGAATGAAAGAATTGAGGGCTTGTTTATATGCAATTGTGTTTATTTTTGTATATATATATATATATATATATATTTGTAGTGTTTGTGTTTGTTTTTTTATTTTGGTTTTGGAGTTAAGGAGTTGCAGAGCTTGATGAGAAAACTAGAAAATGTGAGAGAGACAGAAAGAGAACGCGTCGTTAAGTGGGTTTCGGTTTTTATAGTGGGAGGTCAGAGGGTTGGAAGAAACTGGGTCGGAATGTTCCGGAGATATCCGGCCCGGTTATAGTTTGTAACCCTAGCCTCTCTCTCTCTCTTTTTTTCTTTTCTTTTTTTAATATGGTTTTAAGTTTTTACCCCTTGGGAGTTAGTAAATGTTGGACAAAAAAAAAACCTTTTTTCTTTTTCTTTTTTTGATATAAAAAACCTTATTTTCAAATAAGCTAAAAAATAACAATTTGCTTGTTTATTTGCTAAAAGTTGAGAAAAATAAGAAATGAACAAAAAAACAAAAATGTAGATTATATTTTTTTTAAAAAAATTGCTCAAATTATTGTCACAATAAGCTAATTGAAATGATAAATAAGCATGTGGTTCTAGTAAAATTAGAACATTTGTTAATATTTATCGTTAAACCCTAAAGGATTTAATCACATCACATATACATAGTAATAATGGAATTTCAAAATTACTGGTGATGTGATAGAAAGAATTTATATATCAAATGACTAAATCTATTAGTCTTTATTAATTATTATAAAATATTGATAAAATGTCTGATTTGTCACAAACAATGTGTATGGAGCTAACGGTTCATATTAAAAATCTAATGACACTCACGTTTAAGGTCATTGGTGATATTTATTAAAAGTAATAATAACAATTACTTGGACTTTAATTGAGATTTGAATTGGAATTTGAAATTAGTCTAGTCCTGTTCTTGACTCTCAACCCCATAGGTAAAGCAATAAACTTGTTTGATATCTAAGTTTAATATTTCCAATATTTGATTTTTAATTTTATCAACTCTTGGAAAAAAAAAAAATCATATAAGATATTATTGGTAAATTATGAAAATTGCTCATTATTGATTACTCCATTTTAGCTTTTTAGTTTTATTTTATTTATTTATTTTTATTTTTTTTAGGAAGAAGAAGAAGGAGGTAGTTCGTTAACCTATTTATATACTTAATTTATACTTCTTAACGTAATTTTTGTATTTGATACAATGAATTTATTTTATTTTTACTTTTCAAATAATTTATGAAAATTGAGTTGTTTTGAAAGTATATTAAAAATTAATAACCAAATTTTCAGGACATGAGAAAAAATTTCATTGAAATTTATGCTTTAATCAATAATAAGTTTTGTTAAGAAAAATTGAATGAGTTTCAAATCGATTTGAAGTAATTTAAAACGTCTCTTGGACTATAAATAATGGGTAGTCTCTCCTCTCACATGAATGGAGAGTCTCACTAATTAAATTTATGATGGAACCCACCACTCTGTGAGAGGACGAACTACGCATTTATTTGTAGTCCGGGACAACTGAATAATTTTTCAGTAGAATAGGTTAGAAGTACTTTTAAATGCACTATATGTTGCTTTAAATTCGAGCTTTGCATCTTTGATGAAAGTGTAGTTTTTTTAAGAAAAATGCTAATATAATTTTTTTATTTTTTATTTTTTAACTTTGGACTTTGAACTTTGGAGTAATGTAAAATATTTTTTCTTTAATTATATTTTATACTAGCATCCTCTATTAGACACTGTTTTTGGACGGCTTCTATGCATGTCTTCTCATTCTTTATTCTCTTTTGTGGTTTCAAAATGGTTTCTTTAGCTCATTACCTATATGTGAAGACCAATTAACCTTGAGTCTCATCGATACAATGGCCTTTCAAACAGTCTTGTAGACAATATAATTCAAATTAGGGAAAATTACACTGACCTCCCTTAAGGTTTAGTATAGGTGCATTGATCTCTACTAAGGTTTAGAATTGAACACTGACCTCTCTTACATTTCAAAATAACTTGCACTCGTCTCCCTTGTAGCTTAACTCCATTAAATTACAAACAAAACTAATTTAATACCGCTTTAACCTCACTTAAAAATATAGATTTCTCATTTTATCCTCTATGCAAAATTCCCATTTTACTACCCCCAGAGCTCATTCAGACACATCCCATTTTCAACCTTCCACCCCTCTAATCCCTTCTCATCAAGATTGGTGCAGTAGAAGAAGAGATACCAAACAAAAACAATATCATAAACCATAAACCTCCATTTCTCATGAACCAAGGGTCAAACCCCAACCTCCACCCCACCCTTACCCACTCTCTCACAGTCCCCTCCCGCCTTTCCCTCACCTTTTTCCTCTCTTATCTCCGACTTCCCTCCCTTATTGAACCACACCTCCTCAAACCCATCTCAACCCTCCACAACCTCACCCTCCTTATCCTCTCCTTCGTCATGGCCCTTGATTGCACACTCTTCCTAGGTCAGATGCTTTGTTACTACTTTACTGGGTCAGGTGCTCCAGGATATGGGGTTGGTGCTTCAATGCCATTTTCAATACCTATCTTGCACTCCTTGTGGACTTTCATGCTAAGAGCTACAGAAAAAAGATGGGACACAAGGATAAAGGGTCATGATGTATGTTTTGTTGGGGGAAATTCTTAGGTCCCACTGCAGGACCGTCCCGCCAAACATGTCAAAATTTGTAAAATTTGTGTGTTCTGATAAAATGTTGTGTGTGTTTTGATAAATATCTGTCAGGTGTTGTAAAATGTGTGTAATTTTGTAGTAAAGTTAACTTTATCACAAATTCTACCAGAATTCACACATTTTATTTTTACAACAATAAACACACAATTATCAATACGGATACAACATTTACTACAAAACACACAAATTTTATTAAAATCAACAAAAATCTCATGGCGGGACCTAAGTGTTCCCCTTTGTTGGGAGTCTTCTAGTCTTATCATTATTATTATTATTATACTATTACCGCGAGTTTGATGATATGGCTTTTGTGGAAGGTTGAAAATGGGGAATTTGTGGGAAATTGTGTGTTTGAATGAGTTAAAGGTAAAATAGGAAATTTGTATAGAGGATAAAAAAAAAAAAAAAAACAATATGCATTTTAAGTGAGGGTAAAATAGTATCTAACCATTTTTGTTAGTAAGTTAACAATGTTAATCAAAAGCTCAAGGGAGGTTAGTGCACTTGCACTGAATCTCATGGGAGGTTAGTGCAATTTTCTCTTCATTTTATTTGGGGTAAATTGCTTTTTAAATATTATAGTTTTTTATACGTTTCATTTAAACATCAAATTTTTTAAATAAATTTCATTTAAACCTTATAGCTTTAGATCGTTTTATTTAAACATTATATTTTTTGATAAGTTTCATTTAAACCTCAAAGTTTGAAACAAATTGAATTTAAACAACAATAAACACACATTTATCAGTACTCAGTGATGGCAAACGAAACTTCACTGCTCTACTATATTTTTCAATCTTTTTTTTTTTTTGTATTTTTCTAATTCCAATTTTTATTCAACATTTTTTTTAAGATAATATCAACCCTGAAGAATCTCGAATTGGAACGTTCGATTACAATCACCAAGGCTTCCCCACTATAAATTGAGGAGGGGTTCAAAGTTCAAGGCACATTCAATTTTCAGAGATAGAGCTTTTGAGAATAGCTATTAGGTGATTGCTGATTATTTTAGTTAATTACAAAACTCTTCCTCAAAAGCCACGAAATTCCTTAGGAATTGTTTGAACAAAACTAAATTTCCTAATTAATTAAGTTCATTATTCAGTTTTATCCAAACTGATTACTTATTTAATTATCCAACTTCTGTAAATCAAAAGGATGTGTTTGGTCCGAATTATACCTTAATGATAAAGGACTTTGTTCGATCCAGCAATGGTAAACACTTAACTGATTTACTTATAATTTTATTGTTGAAGTTGATATTAAACAATCTTTAAGACAAACTTGATAACAAATTCAATCTCGAGATAACAAGTTACTGTTTATACTCTACAGATGCAAATAACTTCAAATTCAACAAGGCAGTAAATAGTTATAAACTGCAGAATCTTTATATTAAATAGTAATCGAATACAAACACTTTGAACTGAACAAGAACAACAAAAACTTACAAAAGGAGAAGTTTCCTGTTACTCTCACACACTTCTGGAACTCGAACTGCAAGATCTATGTCTCACTCGAACTAAAATCACACTAAATGCACTCAAACACACTGAATTACACTGTTTTACACACTGAATTGCACTCGAACACACTTCAAACACACTTGAACACTCTTAAACACACTTTGAATCACAATTGAACTCTTGAACTCTAGAAAAATACGTGGGGGCTTGTAACTGTTTTCCTTTCTTCTATTTATACTTTCCTTGAGCAACAGTTTCTTCAATTGAACAGTTACTTTCTTCATTTTGAATTTCAAATCATCAAGAGATCTGATTCAATACAGAATAACAACTTCCTTGGAGATGATAACACCTGTCACATGAGTTTCCAGATTATAAATAAACCGTTCCTTAACAGTTCTTCAAGATCGAACTGCTTGTAACTGTTTTTTAACTCAGTCTAAACATGACCTCGAGGTAAAACTGGGTCTTAACCCCTTGGGCTTTTATTTAAATGAAGTAACTTGTCTCACTTAGGCCTAAACAGTAAGTCTGGTCCTTTAAACAAATAACTTAACTTGGCTCAATACTATTAGTAGGCCCAAAAGTTATTTTTATGTGCAAACACATGCCCCCTGCATGTGAATGGTATATGTAATATGCCACTATTGTGTATAACGGCCATTTTTCAAAACATAAACTTATAAGTTCAAAAGTTTCAGACTCTTGAACTCACTCATAGTATTAAACTCTCAAACTCACTCAGAATTCCAAAAGCTTCCACAAAACTTAACTCAGAGAACTTTTAACCTCAAATCCTCTGTTTTTATGGCGTGATCAAAGACTTCTGATTCTCCATCTTCGAGTAGTGCTTCTGCTACAAGCGAAAAGGAAAAGGCTCGATAGATTATTACTCAACTGAATAGTAAGTCTGTTAACCTTAACCTTCTCGTTCGTTATGCTTCATTTCCTGGGCAAAACTCTCTAGGATTCGCCTCGAATGACCCATTTGCTTTAGGTCCCATATTTGTAGATCATTGTCCTCAAGAATTAGTTGATATATTTCCTTATTCTGAAAATACTCAACCTTTGTCTCAACATAAACATACCAAATGGGGTACTTTTAATACTAAAATTAAATTTGAACCATGGCCCCTTCCAAAATCTGATTGGTGGTCTTAGGTAGACAGAATGTACATAGGCTTGAAAGACAAATGGGAGTATTTAGGCATAGCCGATGCCATATTGGCTTCTAAAGCTCCCATCAAACCTGACATGCATTTAATTACTGCTTTGATCAGTTTCTGGTCAACTACCTTGAACACTTTTGTGTTCAGTGAGGGTGTTTTATCCCCTACTCTCATGGATGTGTTTGCCATGTTGAGTCTACCAATTGAGGGTATTCCTATTCATCATGGGATGAAATGCAAACAACACTCTACAATTGATATTGACACAAAAGGGAATGCTTTAGGATATACTCGATTTATGCAGACATACAAAAAACATTCTACTGAAGACATTACTTTTGAAGAAGAAACTTGTTTCTATCTTTTTTGGCTATGCAAATTTTTAATTAATTCTTCTTCAAAAAGAATTGTCAACTATTACCTGCCTATAGCCATGGCTCTTGCCAATAAACACAAACTGGCTTTAGCCCCTTTTTTCCTAGGCTTTGTATATAGGGCAATGTTTCTCTTTACTACTGAACCTAAGGATTCCATTGGTGGACCCTTATGGTTTATCCAACTCTGGGCTTATGCTTATTTTCCACAGCTTGCCCCAAAACTAGATCCTTCAGTTCTTAGCAGAATTTCTTTCTATGCCCATCTTTTTGCTCTTTCTGCTTATGAACCTGACCATATCCCAACTTTTGAGGATTGGTTTAACTTATTTTCTGATAAGGAAAGAGTTAGACCTGCTCCTCATTTCCTTCCTTTTGCTGAGGCAAAATTCACTTGTCCTGAAATGTTTCTCTTAAGTTAAGGAGTGAATCCATTGTCCTCGAGCTTATGGGCTCATGTCCTTCAAACCAGAGATCTAGTTGTCTTACAAAACAAGTCTTCTAGTGTCGAGGTATATAGTCCTCATTTCTTAGCAAGACAGTTTGGTTTGCTCCAATCTGTTCCAATTCCTACTATTTTTACTGCCAATGATCCATGGCATCAAAGGAGTATATGCACCAATGAGGAAGCTGAAGTTATAATAGCAGAAGGCCTTTTCAGAATCACTGCTGCCAAAATAGAGCCATTCAGAATAATTTCTGATGCCTTACCACTCTTCACTGGCTGGTGGGAAGCTCTAATGCTCAGTTTCAACCTCCCTGAAACACTGAAGCTTACAGTCTAGGAAGTATGCCCACATTGCTTGGCTTATGAGATTATTGGTAAGTTAATATGCTTTTATTTAGATTTCCTTTTCATAAAAATAGCATATTAATTAACTTTTCTTATTGTAGGAGATGTAAACATTACCTCGAGTAAGGAAGAGGATACTGTACATGCAAAGCCTTTGCAAACAGTTCTTCCTTCTCCAAAAAGATCCATTCGAGTGAAGCAAAGAGCTGCTAAGAAAGCTACCAAAGCCAAAAAGCAAACAATTAAGACTGAGGTACTCTCAAGTCTTTTATTTTAGAATTACAAGTCTTGTTTCTTTAACTCGAGCTAAACTTGTATTTTTAATGAAACATGTAAAACAGACTCCAACTCGAGGTAAAAGAAAGATAATTCTCCCATCCTCTGATTCTGAGCCTAAAGAACAATTAACACGAAAACATAAACAACAGAAAGTAGAAGCAAAGGAGAAAGAAGTGTTAGAGGAAGAAGCACCAACTCAGACAAAGACCAGCTCTTGCACACAAGTGTTCAAAAGAAGGAGCAAAGGGATTGTGATCAAAGATTCTACTGTGGAGAAAGACTTGGCTTCTGCACTAGCAAAAGCCAATCAAGTCATTGCTTCCCAAAGACAAGAGATCACAGCTCTTTCCATTAAAGCTCATCAAGATGCTGTGTCCATCATAACCAAAGAAATCCCTGTGCATTTGAGTTCTCTTGAGAAGAAGCAAAAACTTGTAGCAAAGAAAGAAAGGGCTATAAAGATTAAACAAGAACAAACTCTACAAGTTGAAGCTGCTATGGAGGCTAAAAAGAAAGTCATTCAGCATGAGGAAGAGAAAAAGAAGTTTGAGTTGGAAAGAAGACAAAAAGAAGAGTTGGATGCAAAAAGAAGAACTGAAATTGAACATAAAAAGAGAAAAGAAGAAAAAGAAAAAGAAAAAATAAGAAAAGAGAAAGAGCATAGCTCCAAAAAGAGAAAGAAAAAGAAGAATCACAAAGGTTAGAGAGGGAAAGAAGAGAACAAGAAAAAGAAATTCTGAGGAAAAGAAAACAAGAAGAAATGGCCACCATAGAATCAGGGCCATTGGTTGAGCATGAAGAGATAACTTCATTAGTTTCTATTCCAGAAATTGATGAAGTCATTTTAAACCAACTCGAAGTTGAGGCTGATCCTTTAACAGTATCAACAGTGCAAACTGTTGAGGAAACTAAGGAAGAAACAAACACTCCTGTCATATCAACAATAAGTTTATTTGTTTCTTTGTAATTCATTAGATTTTAATCAGATTTATTATTACTCACATTTTACATTCTTTGCAGCCTGAACTCGAGCTAACTGAATCAACACCTGAAGATGTTGACCAATCCACTACTTTAGTGCTTGCAACATTAACTCCTTTAAGTTTATATTTTTCCCATGAATGCTAGTTTATGACTTTCAATTTCTAGTCTCTAACATAGCATTTTTAGGATGCTAAGCCTTTAAGCCAGCAACCCCTCTTAGACACTCCAATCATAAAGGTTGACATTGAAGACTTGAGTGAACCAGAGGTGGATCAATTAATAAAGAAGGCTTCATCTGTTCTAGAAGAAATGAAGAGTGCAAGCAAAGTTTCTACTTCATCAACCTCTAAGACTCCTGCCTCACCAGTCTCTCAAGGGATGAATGCTATTGTAATTATGAGAAGCATACTCGAGTAGCCCTTGGACAATTTGGTATATGACTCTGAATTAAGGAAAAGATTTCAAGAGTCTACAGACTTTTTACTAAGTCAGTCTAACCTCTTGACTGAGGATATGCTTGGTATGTTAGCTTTGTTCTCAGAAAGCTTGGACTCTAAACTATTGCATATAAGCACTGCTATAAGCAATGAGAAAGAGATCCAATCCATTCAAAAAGGATATGATGAGCAAATAACTGCCAAGTCTGAATTCCAACAAGAGTTTGAACAGACTTTGAAAAAGTATGAAGACATAAAACAAGAAATATCCAAGGTCAGAAAAGAACTTCAGAGATTAGAGAATGTGCAAGACCTCACTCAAATGAAGTTACAAGACCTTATAAAGCAAAAAGATAATATCATTGACTCGAGTACTGAAATTAGTCTCGAGGAAAAGATAACTTCTTTAACAACTGAGGTCTAGAGGTTGAGAAGGATTCCAGAGGCTATTTGGAATAACCTTAGGAATAGCTTTAACAACTTTCAATTGTAAAAACTTTGAATCTCTTGATTTTGTAACTCTGACAGTTGTTTTATACAAATGTAACTAGAAAGTGTAACTGTTGACCAATGTTTGGTCTTTATATGAATGAATATCAGTACTTTTTATGTTTTAATTCTATCTCATTCATACTTGGCTTGTACAATTTTAAGTACTTGCCATTAATTGCTCTTATATGTTCATCACTGTTCACATGCATAAGTCTATATGCATTTCCTTCAAAAACTTCACTAACTAAATATGGTCCTTCCCAATTTGGTGACCATTTACCCAAAAAATGATCTTTTGTTCCAGGTGGCAATATGACCTTCCAAACCATATCTCCCACAGAAAATGATCTTGGTTTTATTCTTTTATTGTAAGCAAGTGCAACTTTCTTTTTCTGTATCATAATCGAATTTAAAGCTGCTATTTGTTGCTCATCTATGTCATCTAATTCAGCCAACATGGCACTTTCATAATCCACATGACTCAATTGGTTTTGTCTGGCAACTCTTAATGATTTCACTGTTATTTCTACAGGAATCACAGCATCATGCCCATACACCAATGAATATGGTGTAGTATTAATACTTAACCTTTTAGAGGTCCTATATGCTTAAAGAACTTCTGAAAGTAATTCATCCCAGCAAGTAGGATTGTTATCAACTACTTTTATTATATTGTTCTTGATAATTTTGTTGGTGGACTCAGCTTGTCCATTTGCTTAAGCATAATATGGTGTAGAATTACAAATTTTGATTCCATGGTCTTGAGCAAATGCTAATACTCTTGAACCATTGAGTGCTAATCCATTATCTACTGTGATTGTTTGTGGTAATCCAAATCTACGTATAATCATGTTTTTATAAAATTGGATTACTTTATACTCAGTCACATTCTTATATGCTTTAGCCTCAATCCATTTTGTGAAGTAATCTGTTGCAACTATCACAAAACTGTTTTTCTTTTTTGAAGTAGGCCTTACTTTCCCTATTAAATCTACTACCCAACCTCTAAATGGCCAAGGCTTTATAATCGAACTTAATTCTGTTGCTGGTATTCTAGGTATTGGTCCATGCCTTTGACATGATTCACAACCCTGAACATATTCTATGCAATCTTTTAGAACTGATGGTCCAAAAATATCCATACCTATGAATAAGCCATCTCATCTTAACTCCAGACTGATGTGCACCACAAATGCCCTCATGTACTTCTGCTAATACTTGTAAGGACTCATATTTGCTTACACATTTCAACAACAAGCCTTTTGCACTTCTCTTATATAACACATCCTCTGGTTCTCCCATTAACACATACTTTCTTGCTTTAAGTTTTAAAATGTTATCATTGCAACCATTTGGATTTCTTAAATATGAAACTATAGGTGCTCTCCAGTCATTTTCATCTAACTCGAGGTAAAACATGTTTGTTCCTAAATTTCTGTTCAAAACAGAAAGTAAGGACTTCAAAGTGATTTCACCTTACTTTTCATTATCTTCAGGATTTATTTTATATCTAGAAGCATTTTTTGCCATTCTATTGGCATCTGCATTCTCTTCTCAAGGTATATGTTGAATTGAGCACTCAGTAAACTGTTGCAATAGTTGCTATGCTGCTATTAGATATGATGCTAATATGACACTTCCACACTTATATTCTCTTGTGATTTGTCTTACTACCAACTGTGAATCTCCATATATTTGGACATTAAAAATTTTCATTTCCAACAATAATTCTAGTCCAAAAATTAAGGCTTCATACTCAGCCTGATTATGTGAACATTGTTGGTCTAATCTTTGTGCCATTTGTGTTTTGATACCCATTGGTGATTCTAAAACCACTCCAATTCCTGCTCCTTGTTTTGATTTTGACCCATCAAAGAATAGTTTCCAAGGGGTCACTTCGAGAATCAGGGATTCATTGAAATCAGTAACATCTGTGCATGGATGATCTGCTAGAAAATCTACTAAGACTTGTCCTTTGACTGCCTTTTGTGGTACATAAACTAAATTGAATTCAACTAAAGATAAACTCCATTCCCCAAGTTTACCACTTAAAATAAGTCTAGATAACATATATTTAACCACATCAGTTTGAGCAATAACACATACTACATATGCCAACATATAATGTCTTAACTTAAAAGCAGAAAAATACAAAGCTAAACATAACTTCTCTATAATAGAGTACTTGCATTCACATTCACTTAAAATTCTACTTAAATAAAATACAGCTTGCTCTTGGCCTTCACTGTTGTCTTGGGCCAATAAACTGCCAATTGACTCCTGAGTTGCTGAGATGTACAACTTCAGAGGTTTCTCTTGCTTTGGAGGAGTTAATACTGGTGGTGTAGCCAAATACTCTTTGATGGCTTCAAAGGCTTGTTGTTGTTCCTACCCCCACACAAATTCTTCATTACTTTTTAACTTAAGTAATAGAGAAAATGCTTTTGTTTTTCCTGCAACATTGGAAATAAACCTCCTCAAGAAATTGATTTGGCCCAATAATCTTTGAAACTCCTTCTTATTAGTTGGAGGTTTTGCTTGCATTATTGCTTTTGGTTTATTTTTGTCAATTTCAATTCCTCTATTATGAACCAAAAATCCAAGAAAATTACCTGCTTTTACTCCAAAAGCACATTTCAATGGATTCATTTTTAATTGATGCCTTCTCATTGTAAGAAAAGCTTTTTCTAAACATTCTATATGTTCTTCAAAAGTTTGAGATTTTATAACTACATCATCTATGTAAACCTCCATAAACTTATGCAGCATATCATGAAAAATTAAATTCATTGCTCTCTGATATGTTGCACCAGCATTTTTCAAACCAAATGGCATGACTATCCATTCAAATGTTCCAATTGAACCTGAACATCTAAATGCAGTCTTATGCAATGAAAATCTGATTATAACCAGAATGTCCATCCATCATAAACAGAATTTGATAACCTGCTACTCCATCTACAAGTAAATCAGCCATTGCCATTGGGTATTCATCCTTAGGTGTAGCATTATTCAAATTCCTAAAGTCTACACATATTCTTAACTTGCCATTTTTCTTCATCACAGGAACTATATTAGACAACCATTCTACATATCTTGCAGGTCTAATAAAATTTGCAGCTACTAACCTTTCAATCTCTTCTTTGACCTTCAATATGATATCTGGTGCCATCCTTCTTGGTGCTTGTTGATATGGCTCGAACCCTGCCTTGATTGGCAGTCTATGCTCCACCAATCTTCTGTTGAGTCCTGGTAATTCTGTATAAGACCATGCAAAGCAATCTTTATACTTCTTTAACACTTTTAGTATCCTTGCAAACTCTTCTGGTCCCAAATGACCACTCATGAATGTAACTTGAGGTTCTTTTTTTGTACCAAGATTCACTTCTATCAAAGGATCCTGGTTTTCACTGTTTGAATCTGTCTTTATTGTTTTTAAGACACTGGTTTCTTGACCATTATTTGCCTGGTCCTCATTTTCTTGTTCATTAACACATTCTTGACCATTATTTGTTTGGTCCTCATTCTCCTGTTTATTAACACATTCTGCCAGAAAAGTATTTTGCATGAGTTTCTTTTCTGTTGCATAATTCACTAACTTGTTAATAGCCATTTCTATGGCCCTCTGATGTTCCTTATTTGGTGTATTAATCATCATTCAATTCTTCAATTTTGGACCCTTTTGCTTTTCCCAAAAGAGTTTTTGGTGATTCACTCAAGGTACTTGTTTCCCTTTCATCCAGCAAATTTTCAATAGTAATTGTATCTGTTGTCCTGTTGTTCAAACCTGCAAATTTAACAATGCTCATATTCTTGTTATACAACATAGCATCTACATTGTTACAAATAGTAAAAGGCTTGTCATCTGCCATTACTATTTCTATGCTATTGTTATCTTTCCAAAACATAATAACCTGGTGTAAAGAAGATGGCACCACCCAATTCGAGTGTATCCAATCTCTTCCTAGTAATGCATTATATGCTGACTTTGTATTTACTACAAAGAAAGCTGCTGTGTTAATTTTACTCCCAACTTTTATCTGAATTGGGATTATTCCCTTTGTTAATGTTGGTTCTCCTCTGAAACCATTCACAGCCATATCTGAGGGAGTCAAATCTTTCTCTGTTTTGGCTAATTTACTAAGCATTTTATATGGCAAAATGTTTACTGCTGCACCATTATCTACTAACACCTTATTCATAGGTCTACCATTCATATGAGCTTTAATATAAATAGGTTTAAGGTGTTGAGTCATCTGTTTTGATGGCTTCTCGAACACCATTTTACTTGCTTCAAAGCCTTCATTTTCTGTAACCAAAAGCACTGGAGTTGCCCCCTGAGCCTTCTGAATTTCACCTCGAGTTTCTGCCTTATCTTCATTTTCCTCTAGTTCCAACCTTTCTAGGGATATAAACTCCCTTGGTAAAACATACACCATATTGCAATCAACAATATTGGTGTTAGTTTCTTGATCTTGATCATCTTCCTGCATATTATTTTCTGTCAGAGTATCTTCTTCTTTTCTCACTGCCCCAATGGATAAGGCAATTTTTTCACCATCATCATCTTCATCTTCTTGAAAATCCTCTTCTACTTCTATATTTGTGTCAACAGCTTCTATCTTTTCTGCCTCAACCAAATCACTTTTGGCTGTTTCTGTCACTGCCTCCTCTGTTAATTTTTTTGATTTAGCCTGATTCTTCCTCTTTGGCTTCTTGCCAATGTAAACTCGAGTTATTTCATATAGCTTTTCCTGTTTAATTTCCTTTTTCTCAATTGGTTTCTTTTCCTCCCTGAGATATTCTGGCCTTAACGAAGGCCCAACAATCTCACTTCGAGGTTGATAACTGCCCTCTGCTGACTGTGCTGGTATATACCTACCAACATAGATATTCTTATCTTCTTTGATTGGCACTGTTTCCTCACATTCCATGTCATCCTGAGAGGATGCAACACTGGTATTCTTTTCTGAAGGTGTCTGTGAAGAGCTACCTCCTTGCTGCATCTCTTTTTGCTTTGCTGCTTGATTCCTAATCCATCTTCTCCTTTGTGTCTTTGTCATCTTGCTAAAATTAGGATTATACCCATACTTATAAACCTTTTGGTGAATAGGTTTCAAGTTTGGTGGTCCTAAAGTCACCCATCTTCCTTTTTCTGCTATTGGAGGCTTAAATGTCCTATTGCTCCTTGGGTCTTGAAACTGTTGATTATAATTCCTTGAATAATATTGTTCCCTCTTGTATGGTCCTTAAGGTCCATTAGGTTCTTTCCTGTATTGTCCTTAAGGTCCATTAGGTTCTTTCCTGTATGGTCCTTGAAGGTCCATTAGGTTCTCTTCCTGTATGGTCCTTGAGGTCCACTTTAGGTTCTCTCCTATATGGTCCTTGAGGTCCACTAGGTTCTCTCCTGTATGGTCCTTGAGGTCCGTTAGGATTCTGAGCAAACCTACTTCTTGGAATTCTGTTCTGTTCAAACCTCCTATTATGAGTCTCGAATTGGTTCTGAATTTGCTATCTAGCTTGATCTGTTTTATTTGCTGCCATTGCAAAAACTTGAGCCATTATATGGCCACACCTTTCACACAAGCAGTTGTCTGTTTCAAGCTGCTGTGACATGTTCACAGGTGGGGGCCTGACCAAGGCCTCTTTGTAAGTTGGTGGGTTACTACACCCTTGTAAAGGCCTTATCAAGGCTTCATCACAAGTTGTTGGTGTATGAACATGAGTTGGAGGCCTGACTAAGGCTTCATTCTGGACTGTAGATGTATGGCAATCCTCTACCATTGGCATCTTTCCTTGGTTGATCTAGATGTTCTGTCCTTGTATGTAAGTTCCTTTCTCCTTGTCTGTTGCTTTTTTATTCAACTTAACTTGTTCCATTTCAGTCGTTAAGCTGTTAATTCTCTTCCCTTGCAAAGATAAAACTTGATACACGTTAATAAAAGTTTCTTCACTGCAATTTTCATCTTCTAACAGTGGATTCAAACACATTGTAACCATATTAATATCAACCATTTCAGGAAATGGCTCTGTGCCTACTACCATATTTTCCTTTGGTTTGTCTTGGAATTTCAGTAGTTTATTGTCAAACTTTTCTTGAATAATATTCCTAAAAGTTAGACAGTTATTTGTGGAGTGTGTAAATGAACTTTGCCATTTATAGTGCTCCCTTCCTCGAAGTTCTTCCTTAGAAAATATTTTATGCCTTAGGTCAGGCAAACTGATATACTTTCATTCCAATAGTATATCAAACAACTCATATGCCCTGTCCACATCAAAATGATATGTTCTGGCTGGAGCTGATGGTCTGTTTGAACCCTTAGCCTGCATGTTCTTTTTATAAGTAGTTTCAAGGACATAAGGTTTCTGTCCTATGAATTCTGCTACATCTACCTCGAAGTTAGAGTCCTAGTAATAAGCCCTTATAGATGTATTTCTTCTTTGATTCTCTTCTCTTAATAACCCTTCATACCTAGTAGCTTTATCAGCCAAGTCAAACAAATCATAGAAGTTAACCCTTTCAAACTTCTTTCTTAACTCGAAGTTCAAACCATTAACAGCAAACCTTATATGTTCACTTTCTGGTAGTTGTGTTTGACATCTTAACCTAGTTCTTTTAAATCTCATGATAAACTAATCTGCAGTTTCTCCTAACTCCTATTTAAGTCTGGCCAAATCTGCCATTGATATTCCTAAATCAGTTCTAGCAAAATGATTCAGAAATTTCTCTTCCATATCATTCCAAGTTTCAATTGAATGTGGAGGCAAAGATGAATACCACTTAAATGCTTGCCCAGTTAATGAATTGGGAAACATTATAAGTTTTCCATTCCCATTATTTGATAACTCTCCACATTGGATTGTAAACCTAGATATATGTTCATAGGCTGTTTTCTCATCATCTCCAGAAAATGTAGAGAAGTCAGGAACTTTGTAATTCCTTGGTCTCTCAAATTCCCTTTCCACTCTATCTGGATAAGGTCTCCTAAATGCAGGCCTTGCAGCCCTTTGCAAATTTGGACCATAGGTTTGTTCTATCATATTCATGATATTATCTAAAACCTATAGCATTATTCCCTATCTCCTGCCTAACATTCTGATTAGGTTCCTCAAACTCATTCCTTTGTGGTTCTTGAAACCTAATTCTGTCATTCCTATCATTCCTTTCATTCCTAAAATTTCTATCATCCCTATAATTCCCATTTCTATCATTATCATGGAAATTATATCTTCCTCTTCTAACTTCATTTTCTACCCCTCTTGGAGGTCTATATGCTCCATCATTCCTTTGATGTGCATTTCTGTTAAACTCAGTTCTAAAAGCATCATCTGCATAAATTTCCTTATTAACCTCTACTCGAGGTTGTTCAAAATAAGGTTCTCCTACAGGGATTTCAACCCTTACTTCATCTCTGTACATATTAAGGCTTGAATCAGGATAACCTGCTGGCCTTTCATTATTATAAGTCTGATTTTGGTTTTCTGCAAAACTTTGTCCTACTTAGATGTTCCTAGTAACAGTGCCTATAACAGGTACTGTTGATCCTTGAACATTTCCTACATTTTTTACTCTACTTGAATTGGGATTCCCATCTCTTTCCCTTAAGTATGTCATCAAATCAGCCACTCTTGCATTCATTTGGGCAATATCACTACTGATTTTGTCCAACTTATCTAATTTGTCTAACTTCTCATTCTGGGCTTGTATTCCCTTATCCAGTTTGTCCAAAACATTCAGTTTTTCCAACTTGTTGTTTTGAACATTCATCTTTCATCTAAATAGAATTTTCAACCCTCAGCAGTTACTAATTGTTGTTGTAATTCTACTTCTTCACTAGAACTAAATACATCTCCTCAAATCTCTACTCCTCTGCCTGTACTTTTCATTTTTCTAGTGTTTACCATGTACAAAGCAAATATCTCCCACTGTGGTCGCTAATTTGTTTGAATAAAACTAAATTTCCTAATTAATTAAGTTCATTATCCAGTTTTATCCAAACTGATTACTTAATTAATTATTCAACTTCTGTAAATCAAAAGGGTGTGTTTGGTCCGAATTATGCCTTAATGATAAAGGGTGTGTTTGGTCCGACTTGGTTCGATCCAGCAACGGTAAACACTTAACTGATTTACTTATAATTTTACTATTGAAGTTGATATTAAACAATCTCTAAGACAAACTTGATAACAAATTCAATCTCGAGATAACAAGTTACTGTTTATACTCTACAGATGCAAATAACTTCAAATTCAACAAGGCAGTAAATAGTTATAAACTACAGAATCTTTATATTAAATAGTAATCGAGTATAAACACTTCGAACTGAATAAGAACAACAGAAACTTACAAAATGAGAAGTTTCCTGTTACTCTCACACACTTCTGGAACTCAAACTGCAAGATCTATGTTTCACTCGAACTAGAATCACACTAAATGCACTCAAACACACTGAATTACACTGTTTTACACACTGAATTACACTCGAACACACTTAAACACACTTGAACACTCTTAAACACACTTTGAATCAAAATTGAACTCTTGAACTCTGGAGAAATACGCGGGGGCTTGTAACTGTTTTCCTTTCTTCTATTTATATCTTCCTCGAGCAGCAGTTTCTTCAATTGAACAGTTACTTTCTTCATTTTGAATTTCAAATCATCAAGAAATCTGGTTCAATACAGAATAACAACTTCCTTGGAGATGATAACACCTATCACATGAGTTTCCAGATTATAAATAAACCGTTCCTTAACAGTTCTTCAAAATCGAACTGCTTGTAATTGTTTTTTAACTCAGTCTAAACATGACCTCAAGGTAAAACTGGGTTTTAACCCTTTGGGCTTTTATTTAAATAAAGTAACTTGTCTCACTTAGACCCAAACAGTAAGTCTGGTCTTTTAAACAAATAACTTAACTTGGCCCAATACTATTCGTAGGCCCAAAAGTCATTTTTATGTGCAAACAGAAATATAGCTTAGAAATCCTCCCAAAAACTCCTAAATACAAAGCCCTAGTGTTACAATCCTCAAAGCATTACCCAATCTTTCAATCAATAGTCGATCCGACAAAAACCGGTCTTTACTCTGCCAAAACAAGTGACGATGGGCTACAACGTTCATGGTTCTAACCTAAACAAGCCACAATGGATGATGACGGTCATAGATTTGAGTGGGTGGTTGATCACCTCTACAAAATTATGTATGGGAATTTAGAGCGCCAACCCATACCCCATATTCCAATTACCAAGAAGATGTTGGGTTCTTAGAGCATTTATAGCATTGGCATAGGCATTTTTAACATAAAAACTTACTTTTTATGTTTTACATATTCATTTTCAATTAAACCCACATCAAACTCTCTATTTTTTCTCGATTCTATTACATCATTACTTTTTTAAATCTCTCTCATTTCCATCTCACTCTTTCCCTTCATCGCCCCACACACACTGTTGGCCCATTCATTAAGCCAAACAAGCAAATGCTTGAGGCCTCAGGCAAGAAAAAAAAAATTCCCATATAAAAAAGGCCCCACATTTAAAATAAAAATTAAATAAAAGGCCCTACAAGTCCCACATTGCTTAGATGAAGAAGTTTTTGTATTATTTTGTATAAATAAAAACTAATGTTAGAGTCTTCATTACTTAGGATTAGAGTTTTTTCTCCTTCCTTCATGTGTAAATAGAACATCTTTATACACAATATTATAAGAAAGTCTATAATTTCTATAATAGATCATATTCAAGACTTCCTTTTTGTTAAACTAATTTCTATAAAAGAGATGTAGTCTATTCAAAGTTTTCTTATAAATGGTCAATTTTTTTAGTAAAAAAAAAAAAAAAAGCCTCATTTATATTTTTTGCTTTAGGCCCCCAAAATGATTGGGTCGGCCTGCGCACACACCTTTGCCTACACTTAATCACATTTGGTCCGATAAAGCCACCTAATCAATGCCATAATGGACATGAGGCTCAATGAGGGTTTCTTAATGGCGTTAGAGGTTCTAGACCACTCCATCCCCTTGTCAAATCTAGTCTAACACTACCACCTCATCAATGCCATTGTGGCCATGATGTTCAAGTATGGTTTGTTGTTGATATTAACGACGATGGAGATTCTAGACCACATGATCTGACCAGTGCTTAAAGTGGCTCAACATTTGGATCTGATGATGTGTAAAATCAGCACGGTCGTCCGACGTACGTTCTCTCTGATGGAAGACCTGAAACAAGGAACAACAATGACGACGGTAGGAAAACACCGGTGGGGTGCCGGCCAAAGTTCCTCCGATGCCTTTGTCAGAGATTTGGTGGAGAATAATCAACAGGTAAGTAAGTAGTGTTTAGGCTAATAGTGTGCGTACCTTGTGCATTTCTGTCTGGTGGTTTATATAGATGACCCAGAAAATAGCCGTTGAATCCCTCTTAACTTCCCTCTTTACTGGATTTAAATGAGGGCTATTATGAAGGCGGTTACAATATCTCGGGGATACTGTCATTAATGGGTAATTAAGTTCATTTACTTCGTTGTTTGTAACGGTGACCATCAGTGGGCCGTTTAGTACTTGTATGGGAGTTTGTGTGGACAGAATAAGGACCTTAGGGTCGTCCTTGCGTTTGTTCATCTTGGTGGACGATAGGTTTGGACGATCGTCCCATCGTCTCTTTGATGATTCGGGTGGAGACTTTGACGATGTCCCGAGTAACGTCGTGGTTCTGTTTAATGACGATCGTTTACGGTCGTCATTCCCACGGTGCGGTTACTGTCGTCCGTCTTTTGGGTGATGAACCCATCAGATGCCCCCTATTCCGTCGTGGGTCATTTTTGGCCGATGGACGGGATACGCTTGTTAGGTTTTTCTTTTGGCGCGAGTATCTTTTTCGGGAACGCGCGCAGCCGTATTCAATCTTGAGTATTAAATGGTGAAATGACCGAGTGACTTCACCTTTGACACGTGTCACTCATTCATTGGGCACGTGTTGCGAAACGACGGTTCGCTTCGTATGCTCGAATTTTCTTGGCTATTTAAATTCGCACGGGGTTTCCATTTTCCCTCTTTACTTTCCCGCTCCTACTCCGAAGTGACCCCCTCTGGTTTTTCCTTTCTCCGGTGAGTCCTTCTTCTTCCCTTTTTGATTTGGACCTTAAGCCTGGATCCTCTGCATTTTTCGCTAAAGAGGTTTTTTGTGGGAGTGTGTCGCGAGGCTGAGAGTGGGGGTAGAGTACTTGATCTTGGTGATCTTGTTTCTCCGGATAGCGTGCTCCGCCGGTTATCGGTGGAGCTTTTCGATTTCGTGTTTCCGGCGATAGACACGTGGGGGGTGGTCAGAGGTTTAATGGCGACGGAGAGAGGTAGTTGGTCCTCGGTTCATTCCGAGGACCTCCCTGAGGGACTCTCCGATAGGGGGGAGGATTCTCACTCGACGGAGGATACTCCGTCAGTCTCTGGGTCGTCAAGGGCTGTGGGCCCTGACGACTCTTGGATTGCGAGGTCCTACCTGTCCAAGGTAGTGGACGTCGAGGGTTTGGATAAGCTTAGGAGTAGATACCAGATCCCTGAGGACGTCGTCCTAAGGATCCCCCAGTCGGACGAGGTGGCTTGCTCGTCCAGATTTGGCGACGTGGCGTTTTATGAGGCCGACTTCAATGCCGGCGTGAGGTTTCCCATGCAGCCCCTGATGAGGGAGTTGTTGGATCGTCTTAACCTCGCGCCGGGTCAGTTGGCCCCAAATGCTTGGAGGACGGTGGTTGGGTCAATGGTGATGTGGAAGGTATTGAAGCGAGGGGAAGGACGACCTTACCCTAGACGAGCTGCTATTTTGCTATAAGCCGTGTCCAAATACCGGCTTCTCCTGGATTCTGGTCTTTAAACATGCGGCAGCGGGGCCTTGAAGTTGATAGTGGGGACCCCATCGTCCAACAGAGAATGGAAAGACAACTACGTCTTTGTCTGCGGAGACAATTGGGAGGGTCTCCAGTGTGAGAAGGACGACAACTTTATCCCCGTTCGTCGAGAGTGGGGCGTGCCTTCGTCCTCTGGTGTGTGTGTGTTTATTTGCACGATTTGAATTTTTGGATAATCTGTTCTATTCTCTGACTTCTTCCTTTCGTTTTGCAGCACTTAGACGACCGAAGCTAGACGAGAACGGCCATAACAGGGTACTCCGGTCGTTGCACCACACCCAGCACCATTACAAGCATTTCATACGACCCGAGCTTCTAGCTCTGTACTCGTTCGGGCCTGAACCGAGTGAAGCTGTCCTGTCGTTGCAAGAGATCAATCAGAAGAGTAAATACCTTTACATAGCATGTTGTTTGTAGCGTCCGTCGGACGACGTTTATCTGACGATGCTTTTATTTTGTCTTGTAGGGATGGCGACCGCTAAGCTCAACCGTGGAAAAGCTTAAGAAGATGATGATGACCCAACAGGAGGAGGCCCCGTTGGTCATTGGAAAAAAGAGGAAGGCTGATGCATCGTCCAAGAAAGTGACGGACGAGAGAAATCTTCCACCTCCTCCTCCTGCTCCAGAAGCCGTCTGCCCCAGAGCCTGTTCCCACCTCGTCGGTTGAGGTTGGTTGAGATCCCTGCTGAACCTTCGTCCGGTAGGTTCGTTGGAGAAGCCACCGACGCTACCTCGGGACGCCTTCCTTGGCCTGTCGTAGGGCTAAAGCTGCAGTGACGAAGGATGACCTTGCCGAATATGACAAGGTGAATACCGACGTCATTAAGGTGGCTGGCGTCCATTCCCTCATGAAGGTATGATCTTCTCATTTCCTAAGTCGTTCCTCCGTCCTTCTTGACTGACTAAATGAGTGTTGACTTCTTCTTATTTGTGTAGGGCCTGACCGAGCTTACAGTGATAGCCAACCGCTGCACGCAGTGGGAGGAGGCTCTGTTGGAAGCAGAAGATTCGGATGTCTGAGGCTGCCCAGGCCAATCAGAAGGTTGACGTCACTCGTCAACGAACTGACTCTGGATAGGGACAGGGTCGTAGGCGAGTTATCTTCGGCCAAGGCTGATCTGACGAGGAAGGACGAGGATCTGAGGAGAGCGTTGGACGATGTCAATAGGGCTGATGAGCAAGTGAAGAAGTTGACATCTCAACTGGAGGTGGCTGTGGAGGACTTCAAGTCGTCGGAAGCTTATGACGACAACAACACTAAGTACTTCCTCTCTGGTTTCAGCTTCCTCAAGAAGCAGGCGAAGGAGAAGTACCCAGAGCTTGATTTCGAAGCCTTCCAGCCATTTGACGATGACGAATCGGTGATGCCTGTTGGTGATGACAATGCAGGGCCGTCTACTGACCCTCAGATGGATGACGATGCTACCTCCTAGTTTTCTAGTTTTTGTAAAATCTCTTTCTTTTTTGAGACAAGTGATCATATATACATTTTCTTGTGTGGGGCCCGTTTTGAGGCTTTTGTATTTTGACACAATGCTACAATACCCTTGGTTTTAAGGGAATTTCGATGTCATGGTACTTTAATTGATAATTGTCTTCGATTGTATCCGCCAATGAATATCTTATCTGAATGTTTGTTGATTTTGTGAATATGGCTTTTGTTTGAAGTATCTAGAGCCGTCCATGCGTTTGTACATATGCACAGGGACTGTAGTGTTTGTTATTCGAGTATTTAGAGTCGTCCATGCATATGCGTTTGTACACATGCTTTGGGACCATGACACTTGTTGTTTTGTTCAAGTGTTTAGAGTCGTCCATGCATATGCGTTTGTATACACGCTTTGGGACCATGACACTTGTTGTTTTGTTCAAGTGTTTAGAATCGTCCATGCCTATGCGTTTGTACACATGCTTTGGGACCATGACACTTGTTGTTTTGTTCGAGTGTTTAGAGTCGTCCATGCATATGCGTTTGTATACACGCTTTGGGACCATGACACTTGTTGTTTTGTTCAAGTGTCTAGAGTCGTCCATGCATGAGCTTTTATACATATGCATGGGGGTTGAGACACTTGTTGTCTTGTTCAAGTGTCTAGAGTCGTCCATGCATGAGCTGTTATACATATGCATGGGGGTTCAGACACTCGTTTTATTCAAGTGTCTACATTCGTCCTTACGCTTGTTGTTTCATTCAAGCAGTTAAGGTTGTTTGTGCGGACCTTTGGCTTGTTGTTTTGTTCAAGCGCTTAAGGTCGTCCTTATGCTTGTTGTTTTGTTCAAGCGATTAAGGTTGTTTGAGTGGACCTTTGGCTTGTTGTTTTGTTCAAGCGCTTAAGGTCGTCCTTATGCTTGTTGTTTTATTCAAGCGATTAAGGTTGTTTGAGTGGACCTTTGGCTTGTTGTTTTGTTCAAGCGCTTAAGGTCGTCCTTATGCTTGTTGTTTTATTCAAGCGATTAAGGTTGTTTGAGTGGACCTTTGGCTTGTTGTTTTGTTCAAGCGCTTAAGGTCGTCCTTATGCTTGTTGTTTTGTTCAAGCGATTAAGGTTGTTTGAGTCTTGGAGAAGTAGGGACGGAGTCATGATGCCTGGATGACTTTGTATTCCGTTAGTTTATTTTAAAACAAATACACTGGAGATTTCGAATCATATGAGCAAAAAGCAAAAAGGAATACATGTGAATGTCGTTGTCTTACTGGTAATATTTCTTTAGATGCTCGGCGTTCCAGGGGTGAGGTAGTGCGTCCCCGTCTAACTTCTCCAGGTGGTAGGTGCCTCTCCTGTGGAACTTGACGACCCTGTATGGTCCTTCCCATGTGGGACCCAGTTTTCCCTGTGTTGGGTCCTTTGTTGCGAGGGTCACTTTTCTCAGCACCAAGTCTCCAATTTTGAATTCTCTGTGCTTCACTCGTCTATCGTAGTAGCGGGCCATCCTCTGTTGGTAGACCCTGGTTCTGGCTTCAGCTTGATCCCGAATTTCGTCCACCAGATCTAGGTTCGATCGTAGTTGAGCATCGTTGCTTTCCTCGTCATAGTTGTTCGTCCTCCATGTAGTGAGGCCGACTTCCACGGGTATGACGGCTTCGGTGCCATACGTCAGTCGAAAGGGGGTTTCTCCTGTGGGAGTCCTTGCTGTTGTCCTGTATGCCCACAAGATATTTGGGAGCTCCTCAGGCCATAGTCCCTTTGCCCCCTCAAGTCGAGTCTTGATCATCTTGAGCAAGGATCGATTTGTAACTTCCACCTGTCCGTTGGCCTGTGGGTGACCGGGGGACGAATAGTGGTTGTGTATGCCAAGCTCTTCACAGAATTCTCGGAAAGGCGAGTTGTCGAACTGTCGTCCGTTGTCCGATATAAAGGCTCTGGGTATCCCAAACCTGCATATGATTGCCTTCCATACGAATCCTCTTATGTTCTTCTCTGTGATCGTAGCAAGTGGTTCAGCTTCTACCCACTTTGTGAAATAGTCTATTCCCACTACAAGGAATTTTAGCTGTCTTCGTCCGACAGGGAGGGGTCCCATGATGTCCAGTCCCCATTGGGCGAACGGCCATGGTGCCGTCATTGGGGTCAGTGTCTCCGGTGGTGAGTGGATGAGGTTTCCAAATCTTTGGCACTTGTCGCATGCACGAACATAGGAGACCGCGTCCTTCTGCATCGTCGGCCAATAGTATCCAGCTCGGACGAGTTTGTGCACTAAGGAACGTGCACCTGAATGATTGCCGCAAATTCCTTCGTGTACCTCTCTCATCACGTAGTCAGCCTCTGCCTTATCTAGGCAACGTAGATATGGGAGGGAGAAGCTTCTTTTGTATAGAATGCCTTGTATCAGGGCAAACCTCGTGCACCGGACTTTCAGCTTTCTAGCCTCGACTGGGTCTGTAGGGAGTGTTTCGTCTTCTAGGTAGTTGATGATGGGTGTCATCCAGGAGTTACTGACGTTGATGGGGCTTAATTCTTCTTCCAGGTGGCTCGGCGAGTGTTGGATTTCGATGTACTGGTCTGTTGTCTCGTCAGAAGAGGCTAGCTTTGCCAAGGCGTCAGCCTCTGTGTTCTGTTCACGAGGTATTTGGACGAGCTTAACTTCGTCGAACCACTTTATGGCTTCTCTGACGAGCTTGAGATATTTGGTCATTCTATCTTCTCTTGCTTCATACTCACCGTTGACCTGCCCTACTATCAGTTGTGAGTCGCTTCGGATCTTGAGTCTGTTTGCCCCCAGTTCTTTAGCTATACGTAGGCCGGTCAACAGGGCCTCGTATTCTGCCTCGTTGTTTGTGGTGGGATACTGGAGCCGGGTGGAGTGTTTGAGGAGATGCCCTTCAGGTGTCTTGAAGACTATTCCAACACCTCCTGCCCCCTTGACGGACGACCCATCTATTTCAATTTCCCACTCTTCGTCCGGCTTCTCTTCTGATGGTTCGTCTTCATTCACTGTGAATTCAGCGATGAAGTCAGCTAGGGCTTGTGCCTTGATAGCCTGCCTTGGGTGGTACTCGATGTCGAACTCGCTCAACTCGACAGCCCATTGAATCAGTCGTCCAGCTGCGTCTGGCTTGTTCATCGCTTTACGGAGGGGATGATTCGTAAGGACGATGATTTTGTGAGACTGGAAGTATGGTCGAAGTTTCCTGGCAGCGATTACAAGAGCTAGTGCCAGCTTCTCCATGGCTGGATACCTGTCCTCAGCTCCTTGAAAAGCTCTACTGGTGTAGTACACTGGCAGTTGGGTGCCCCCGTCTTCCCTGATGAGGGCTGAGCTGACAGCTGTCGGGGAGACTGCTAGGTACAAGGAGAGGGTTTCGCCCTGTTGGGAAGGGCTCAGCAATGGTGGGGACGTCAGGTACCTCTTGAGCTCTTCAAAGGATTGCTGGCACTCGTCCGTCCAAACGAATGCTTTTCTCAGTGTCTTGAAGAAGGGGAGGCACTTGTCAGTAGCCCGCGAGACAAAGCGGTTAAGTGCCGCTACTCTTCCCGTGAGGCTTTGCACTTCTTTCGTCGACCTTGGGGGAGTCATCTCCAGCACGGCTTTTATTTTGTCTGGGTTGGCCTCTATTCCTCTCTGGGAGACCATGAACCCAAGGAATTTCCCGGACGAAACGCCGAAGACACATTTGCTCGGGTTGAGCTTCATGCGATATTGACGGAGGGTTTCGAACGTCTCTTTCAAATCCTCCAAGTGCTTCATGTCGTCCTTCGTTTTCACCAGCATATCGTCGACATACACCTCCATGTTTCGTCCGATCTGGTGGTGGAACATCTTGTTCATCAGTCGCTGGTAGGTGGCTCCAGCGTTCTTCAATCCGAACGGCATGACTCTGTAGCAGAAGAGTCCTTTGCTTGTGATAAAGGAAGTCTTCTCTTGGTCAGATTCGTCCATCATGATCTGGTTGTACCCTGAGAAGGCATCCATGAAGGTTAGCAACCGGTGTCCTGCTGTCGAGTCTACAAGTTGGTCGATTCGAGGCAGGGGGAAGCTATCTTTTGGGCAGGCCTTGTTAAGGTCTGTGAAGTCTACGCACATTCTCCATTTACCATTGGCCTTTTTCACCATGACGACATTGGCTAGCCAGTCTGGATAGAAAACTTCTCTGATGAACCCGGCTGTCAGAAGCTTTTCTACTTCGTCAGAGATCGCTTGATTTCTGTCAGGGGCGAATACTCGTCTCTTCTGCTTAGTGGGTCGAATGGACGGGTCTACGTTCAGCTTATGGCAAATTGTTGCTGGGTCGATTCCAGGCATGTCGTCGTGCGTCCATGCAAAGACGTCCAGATTGCTTCTTCAGGAAACTGATCATGGCCTCCCTTATTGTCCTGTCCATTTTTGTCCCAATGCTGGTGGTTTTACTTGGTTTTTCGTCGTCCAACACTATCTCCTCCAATTCTTCTGTGGGTTCGACGAGTATGTGTCCCTCGTCAATCTTCATTGTCTGGTGTGTTGCCTCTGGACCTAGGGATGCGAAGTAGCACTCCCTTGCCGTTGCCTGGTCTCCTTTGAGCTCTCCTATGCCATGTTCCGTGGGGAACCGGACGAGGAGATGGTAGGTCGAGGTGACTGCGCGAAGCTTGTTGAGGGTCGGACGGCCGATTATGACGTTGTAGGCCGAGGGACAGTCTACCACAAGGAACTCTACCGAGGTTCGTACTTGTCTCGGGTACGTCCCTGCTTCAATAACGAGGGAAACTACTCCCAGGGGCTTAACTCTGTCACCTGTGAATCCCACAAGGGGAATGTCGATAGGCTTCAACTGCTCCTTGTCTACCTTCATCTGCTGGTATGCTGGGAGGTATATGATGTCAGCAGAGCTCCCATTATCGACAAGCACTCGTCTGGTGAGGAATCCTGCAATGGTTAATGTGACGACAAGTGCATCGTCATGTGGATGATGGATGTTTCTTGCGTCGTCTTCACTGAACGAAATGACTTGGTCGTCCATCTTCAAACTCTTCCTTGACCTTTGAGTGACCAAGATATTGTGGGCCTGCCGGGCGTAAGCTTTTCTAGATGACCGTGAGGCACCTCCGGACGCTAGGCCTCCTACGATAGTACGTATCTCGCCTATGATATCCCGGGGGCGGTCTTCTTGGCGATCCTTATTCTCGTCCTGCCTGGGTGGACGAGGCTCTTGACGGACTTCTGTCTTGTCCTGTCGTACGAATTTTCCCAGTTTCCCTTGCCTAATCAGGGCTTCTATCTGTTGCTTTAGGGCAAAGCAGTCTTCGGTGGTGTGACCGTGGTCTCGGTGGAAGCGGCAGTAGAGGTCCTTTGATCTCTTCGTCGGGTCTGAGCGAAGCTTCCCTGGCCACTTGATGTCTGGATTGTCCTCAATCTGTAGCAGGACCTGATCGATGGACATGTTTAATGGCGTGAAGCTGCTAGGTCGTTCTTCCCGTCTGTTGGACGAGCTTATGTTCTTCCTCTCGGCCTTTGGATAGTCTTGCCTGGAAGACTTATTCCTAGACGAGTCGAATCGTCGATCTTCTGGTTCTTTCCTCTTCCTGCTGAGGAACTCGTCTCGGGCTTGGAATGCATCCTCCGCATTTATGAACTTCTGGGCCTCGTACATTAACTCTGACATTGACTTCGGTGGGTCCTTGCATAGCTGGAAGAGGAAATCCCCTTTGAGGAGGCCAGCGTTGAATGCGGTGAGAGCGACGTATTCATTGGGCTCGTCAATCTGGACTGCTTCCTTGTTGAACCGTTGTACATAGGACCTTAAAGATTCTCCTTCTCTCTGACGTATGTTAAGGAGGTAGTTTGCTGGGCGTACTGATCTACGTCCTCCAATGAAGTTGTCAATGAAGGCCCTGCTCAACTGGGCGAATGTATCTATGGAGCCTGTCTCCAGTTGGTTGAACCAGGTCCTTGCCGAGCCTCTGAGGTTTGTTGGGAAGGTGCGGCACATGATCTCGTCCGACACGCCGTGAAGACGCATGATGGTTCTGAAGGAGTCCAAGTAATCAAGTGGGTCTTTGAACCCGTCGAATGTCTCTAACTGGGGAACTTTGAACTTTGCTGGAAGAGGGTATTCGTCTATCCTCTTGGTGAAAGGAGATTCAGAGCGATGGACGAGCATATCGAGGTTTTTGGCTGCCTTTGCTTTGACCTGGCTCTTCATCTCTTTCATTTGTTCCCTCATCTCTTTTAGCTCTTCCTCGAGCTTGGCTGCCCTGGCGTCTGCTGTGGATCTGGCGGGGTCCGCCACCTGACTTGGATGAGGAGGAGGATGAGGCTCTCGATTCTGATTGGCAGAGCTACCCTCGTCATTCTGGTTATGATTCTGATTCTGATTCCTTCCTGTCTCGTTGCGAGGAATCTCTTCACCGTTTTGGCCCTGTCCAGGGCTGGGAATTTCTCCCCTTGACCGGAGGAGGGTCATGAGTTCTTGGTTCTGCTTCGCCAGCTCTTGCATCTCCCTGCGATCGGCAGCACTCTGTCGTGCTAGTTCTTGAATGTTGGCTGTGAGAGCCTGCAGTTGTCTCTCCGAGGCGCTCAAAGGCGGGGCACTGTTATCTCCGGCTTCCATGAGAGAAAAAGGTTACTTTGGGCGACCGCTTTTAGTTTTCTGGTAAAGAAACGAAATGGCTGGAAGCAACTCGTTCCCACAGACGGCGCCAACTGATGATGTGTAAAATCAGCACGGTCGTCCGACGTACGTTCTCTCTGATGGAAGACCTGAAACAAGGAACAACAATGACGACGGTAGGAAAACACCGGTGGGGTGCCGGCCAAAGTTCCTCCGATGCCTTTGTCAGAGATTTGGTGGAGAATAATCAACAGGTAAGTAAGTAATGTTTAGGCTAATAGTGTGCGTACCTTGTGCATTTCTGTCTGGTGGTTTATATAGATGACCCAGAAAATAGCCGTTGAATCCCTCTTAACTTCCCTCTTTACTGGATTTAAATGAGGGCTATTATGAAGGCGGTTACAATATCTCGGGGATACTGTCATTAATGGGTAATTAAGTTCATTTACTTCGTTGTTTGTAACGGTGACCATCAGTGGGCCGTTTAGTACTTGTATGGGAGTTTGTGTGGACAGAATAAGGACCTTAGGGTCGTCCTTGCGTTTGTTCATCTTGGTGGACGATAGGTTTGGACGATCGTCCCATCGTCTCTTTGATGATTCGGGTGGAGACTTTGACGATGTCCCGAGTAACGTCGTGGTTCTGTTTAATGACGATCGTTTACGGTCGTCATTCCCACGGTGCGGTTACTGTCGTCCGTCTTTTGGGTGATGAACCCATCAGGATCTTTACCCCTTTTTTTTTATAAGTAAAAAAAAGGGACTTGCAGATGCGTTCATTGTCCCGACCCACTTAAACCCGATTTGGATCTTTACCCTTAACATTAGGTTGAAAACTACATCTTATAGAGCTTAGTTGACATTTAAAGACAGTCTCATTAATAAATATGGATAGAATAACCTTTTTTCCAAATGCTATCTTAACGTTAGAGATACGAATCTAAAATTTAAAACTTTACGGGATAAAATTAAAATTATCCCAAACTGATAAGGGGTAAGTTACGATTTAATATATATAAAATTCAGCCCAGAGGTTTCCAACTATTTATCACTAGGCTCTCACTTTCATATGGTTATTTACTGAGGGCATATTCTTCTTGCACGGCACATTTTGGAAGCTAGTTTACGCAGCGCAGCACATTGACTTCATTGTCGAGGATTGCGTGAACCAATATTGTATCACAAGTTTGGAACTTAAGATGAGTCGATGAGGAAGTGTTTCCGTGCGTTACCAAATACAGCACATTCCTGGGAATCTCGGAATCCAGGATTCCGTAAACGACTTATTCACGTTAGCGCCAGGATCCATCGTCTTCCGCTACTTACCCACCGTAGTTGCCTAGGGCACTGTACACGACCGCTAAACCCGCTGTTTGGTTATACGGAGAATCTTAATCCTGACCATGGAAATACTATCCGAAACTAAAATTGAAGAAGCATCTCCGAATACATCACATTTCTCGCAAGACCACAAGCACTGGATCGAGTATGTAAGATAAAACCCCTCACATTTTCCATATTTTTCTAAATTTTTATACCTATTATAATCATGTAATATGTTCAAATTGATGAAACATAGACCATGTTAAAATGATAGGACTTAGTTTGTAGCCTTCTTCCTATAACCCAATAATATGTAGCGATTCTTAAGACCATTCACGTTTATTATTTAAACAAGTAACATCACTTATTAAAGAAGTCCTAGCATGAATAGTCTTATGAATCCCACATAATGAGTTGTAGGAGAGGGCTACAAACTAGTTTGCATCCAAACTGGTTCCTAAAATTATTGTTGTGATTGTGAGTGAGAGAAAAGGAAGAGAAAGGAAAAGCGGAAGTACATAAGAAATTAAGGTGGTTTGAACCCGTTTGTTAAAATGAAGGTATATATAGTAGGTTATATGTTAGGCTAATCCTAGGATTACTTTACTTAGACTACAATTAGTCCTAGACTCCTAGTATAATTAGCCTAGACTAGGATAATGGACATGGGCATTGACTAAGATTGTGTATTGATATCTTTAACACCCCGTCAAATTGAAAGTGGAAGCTTGATAATACATTGAGTTTGTAATGCAAGATCGTTGAGAAAGATAGGGTCTAGTTAGACTGAAATGGATGTGCAGAAGGCTGTGCTTCATGTGGAATGGAATATGCAAAACCGATGTTGGCAGCATTAGGCGGCAGCGGTTGGCGATGGACGGTGGCTGGAGGATGGTTGCTATGGTTGGAGTGGTGGCTAGAATGATAATATCGGCAGATAAAAGCATCACGGGTGGCCGAATAATGGTGGCACTGATAGTCGAAATGATGACATTGGCTGTTGACAACGTCGCTAGAAGCTAGTCGACAATTGATTAGAGGGATGCGTCTACCATGTGAGGCAGCATGAATGAGTGGTTGCGTGGGGGCACGTGGAGGCTTGTTCAGGCTTGTGGGGCGCTTGGTAGAACCTTCTGACAGCATGTGAAGGGTGATTTTGTGGTTTTGGTATCTTGTAGATTGGCTTCCAAGGGATTGAATTGTGTGGTTGGTGATGGAAATCAATGTTTGGAAGGGATGAATCTATAGTGAACGATAAAATCACCAAAAAATAGAGGCACTTCTGTAAGGAAAGGACGATAGGGTGAAAGAGGGAACCAAATGGAAGGTTGGTTGTTTGATACCATGTTAAAATTGTTGGGATTCTGGGTGAGAGGATTAACATGGTTCGGTCTGATAGCCTACGTTCATAGCGGAAAGCCCTTAAATGGCTACATCTTTACTATGATGGACTTGTTTGTTACAATGACCCGTTGAACGGTGTATATATTAGGTTAAACCTTAGGCTAACCCTAGGGTTATTTTACTTGCACTACAAGTAGGATTATGATTACTTTATTTACACTACAACTAGGCCCTTTTAAATTTGGACTAGGATAATGGACCTGCACCTTAACTAGGATTTAGTTTTGATATCTTTAACATAATGTAACTAATCTAGATTTATTTTCTTTTTCTTTTTTGGGTTCAATAGGGCTCAAGATATGCTAAAGGGAAGACTGATAGCCGAGGATGATTTCACATGGAAATTAGCAACATCCAAAGAGAAAGAGGAAGAGGTGGAAGTGTTGAGATATGTGGGTGGGGTTGACATAAGTTTCTCAAAGGAGGACCCGTCATTTGCTTGTGGAACCCTCGTGGTGTTGGACACTCAAGACCTCCAAGTTGTCTATGATGATTTCTCTCTTGTAACACTTTGTGTCCCTTATGTTCCTGGCTTCCTTGCATTCCGAGAGGTTTATTTTCTTACCTGGTTATTGTCTTGTTGCATATATTGTCCTTTGTAGTCCTTGGATTATACATTTCTTTGTTTCAATGTTCTATTTGAATTTATTTAAGTGATTTTTTTTTACGATTTTTTGATGCATTTGGTGCTTTGTTTTACTTTTAGGCTCCAGTTCTTCTAGAGCTTTTGGAGAGAATGAAAAACAATTCTAGTCCTTTTTATCCACAGGTAATAGTTGTGTTTGATGATAATGATTAGTACTACTATTGATGCCCTAACAACTTGCATCTGTCACAATGCAAAATGTAGTGCCATGTGTTGGTTAAAATTATGTGAGATGGAGAGCTATACTCAAGCTAAGAGATTATGCCAGAAAATTCATAAATTTTTAGGTGGGTGATGGGAAGAAGATCTTATTATGGCATGATCATTGGCATCCAGATGGGGGTCCTTTACCCGAAGTATGAGTTTAGGATCATTTATGATGCAGCAAGCAAATTTGAGGCAAAAGTGGATACTGTATTGAAGAACAAAATTTGGGTGTGGAAGCCTGCCAGGTGTGAAGAGTTTGTCAGTATTCAAAGCCAACTGGGTCTTATAAAGATGAAGATAAGGTGCTCTGGTCTGCTAACAAATCAGGTAAATACATTTTTGCACTACTCGGGAGGAGCTTAGAGTTAAGGTAGAGGAAGTGGAGTGGTGGAGATTACTATGGTTTCATCTTGCTATTCCTAGACATGAATTTATTGGATGGTTGGCAATAAAGAATAAGTTGTCATGTAGACAGAATGATTCAGTGGGCCTATGCTGGTGATAGTATTTGTGTGTTCTGTAGAGGATGCATTGAAAGCAGGAATCACCTATATTTTGAGTGCTCTTTCTCTAAAAGAATTTAGGAGGCTATTATGGGGCTGTGTCTTGTTTCAGATGTTGAATCTAACTGGCAAGAGCTGATGGCTTGGAGTATTGTTCATCTGAAAGGGAAAGGACTGAAAACTACCATCTGTAAACTAGCTTGGTGGGTTACTGTGTATTATATTTGGTTTAAAAGAAATGCTATAATTCATGCAGGAGCAGTTTGGTTTGAGGAGCAGATTTTGAGGAGTATTAAAAAGGATGTTAGACCTCAATGGAATGTAAAGCTAAATTTCACAACTCAGTCCTCAATTGCACTCTATGCTGTAATTGGGGGATGAGACTAGGTGTGATGTTTAATGATCCAAAGTAGAAGGAATTAACAGATTTAAATGGTTTTTGCTGTTTTAACTGTTGAGGACTAGCTGAGGGTGCTTCCTGTGTGTACCCCTGCTGTGACTTTAGGGTACTTTAAAGACCCTCTGTCTTGAGTTGTATTGTTTCTTGTCAATAATTTTTTTTCTCTGATATACCCCAAAAAACGAAAAAAGTATGTGAGATGAGATGAGTTAACTTGAGTAAGGTTTGTCATTTGAAGTTGAGTTTTGCAATACACATGTAGAATCACTTACCAAAAAACAAACCTTGTGCCAAGTCCTAGTAAGGTGGCACATTACTAACTTTTATTATTGTTATTATTTTTTATTTTATATTGGTAAGTTACACACACCCAGTGGGTCTTGAACCCATGACCTGACTCTTTTGTTGCATTTACAAGGGAAGGGGGTGCCATTTGAGCTAGAGCTCATTGGCACATTACTAACTATTGTATGTATTCTGAGAATTTTCATCTATTTATTGGATAACACTTCAGACTTGTAACACCGGTTAAATTTTGTAATGCACAGCTGTTAATGGTTGATGGAAACGGAATACTTCATCCTCAAGGCAAGTGATTGTCACAAATTTGATTGGAGAATATACTATTCTTCTTGAGCATTGTACATAAAACTCAATAAAGCATTATTATTACGAATTTGAAACTTGTTAGTTCAGTTCACTTAATTTTGAAGGTAGATTCTAGTTATAGTTCTTTGCGTATGTGAACAGCGATTGATTTCATCAATCGTTACCTACTTCTATTTATTGGAGAAAATTTTAAGACAGACTTTTTTGTATAGGTTTTGGCTTGGCTTGCCATCTAGGTGTTTTGGCCGACCTCCCTACAATTGGGATTGGAAAGAATGTAAGTTCTGACTATATAAAGATTAATTCTTGAATTAAATCCAAGTCCCAATATATATATGTTTTAGTTAGAGTAAATTTTATAATAGACATCCATACCTTACATGTTTGGTGATTCTGGAGTTTGCTTATTCTCGTATTGACTTGAGAACTTGATCCCTTATTACTTGTTCTCTTGCTTAAGTTATAACAATGTTTGAACTCATATATCTCAGCTGCATCATGTCGATGGTCTTACTTATTCTGGAGTGAGACAACTACTTGAAGCCAAAGAAAATTGCACTGAAGATTTTATTACTTTGACGGGATGCTCCAGGAAAATATGGGGAGTGGTAAGGAACCAAGTGTTATCACTTGTTCTCCCTGAAGCAATATTTAAATCTCTCAGTTTATCATTTAATGTCAGAGTAATGTATCACGTCATTTAAACTACATACATGACAAACTTTAATGGACTAAAAATAGTTCGCCAAGTAAGATAAGGCACTCTAAGAATTTTCCCTTTTTTTTTTGACAAAGTAGTTGAAGTATGATCTTTTATTTTGTTAGGGCAGCTAAAAATCCTACTCATACAATCCTTTTTTTACTTCTAGGTTGAACGTTTTGGTGCAGATCAAGTTTAATAGTTGTTCTTATCAGTGTAGAGGTGGATATGAGCATTCAGAACCCTGTTATATTCTTACAGGAAAGAGTTCCGAATGCTAGCTTTGCTACCATGGATCTCATGTGTTTCATTGCCGACATTAAGGAAGAAAGAAGTGTTTTGTTGCCTAGCATTGCACTCCTTCATGTGCTTGTCACACCCTTACTATATAATTCTTTTGGTTCATGAACTGGTTAATAACTCATAAGAAGAGGTGATGATCAATGGAGTCTCTAATTTTTGTGTACCATTCACTGGTGGTTGGATTTAAATATGTCAGGAGAAGCATAATATGGAATAAAGAACCAACAATTTGAATAAATTTGGTTGATAATTTGGCAACTATGCTGACAAGTTGCTTGAATACTTCTTTAGTTGTGCTTCATAATTTCAATGATTGTTGGGCTAGTCATTCCCCTATGTCATGCCATATGATCCTTCCTGAATCCTGATATGAGGAATGAGTCATGCACTCTTGTATGTATAATTCTTGCTTTAAAAAAAAACACTTCTCACCTGTAAGAATGGTGATGAGGTCATGAGTTCAAGATCTACTAGGTGCTTGTGTTCTTGCTCTAGGTTGCTTATTACCCGAGATAGGCATCATATTTAGTGCTTAATCTAAGTCAAGTCTAGACAATCCCAGATTATTTCACCTCCTGGAAGTTTTTGTGGGAGTTTCCTAGAAGACATTGAAATACCATCGTACTGGTTGGTATATGCCACAATCTAAAGCAAAAGGCTAAACATGTATCCTTTGATATATTATTCATACTCTAAGAGACATCTGGTTTTATGTGTTTATGCAGTTAGTATAACTGTTGTTCCTAAGTTTTGCTTTAAATCATTGTAAATCAGACTCTCCTTTTCTTTTATAGGCAATGAGATCCACAAAGGGCTCCTTGAAGCCTATATTTATTTCAGTTGGTCACCGTGTGTCACTTGATACTGCCATCACAATTGCTAAAATGACTTGCAAGTATCGAGTGCCAGAGCCTGTCCGGCAGGTAAAATCTAGATATGTAAGCTTTGGAGATTTATTTATGCAATGTTGCTTGGCCCTTTTATTTAATACGATGGACTTACTATTGGGTTATCATGACTGTAATACGGAAACTCTGATGGTACCACTACTGCTTTAATCAGATCTTTGGTCTGTATCAAATGCTAAATGAATTTTTGTATAAAATTAAAGTTGTATCATGTATGCAGTCTTTGGTGATGGTTCACTATCTTTTTAAGGAACTAGTGTCTAATCAAGTTATTATTGGAGGCTTGTTGCTTGCTCAACAACTAGAGAAGTTGCATGGAGCCTAGGTACTCTGGTGGGGAAACACTGTATCATGTTTTAGAACCTCTTCTCCAGAAATTTATTAGCTTAGCTGATGGTGAATATATAATATGACATTCTCAGAAAAATTTCCTTGGTTCATCCTGAGTAGTGTTGTGCATCAGATTTCAATTTGCATATCAAGTTGATCTATATCTTTCTTTAAAAAGGCCATCATTTGATTGTTGGACACATTTCCTCTGCTAATCCAAATTGGGAACTAGCACATGGCTAGTTGAGAATGTTTGCAACAAGTTCTTTTTTGGTCATCTGGCCACAGTATTTCATTATTTCGAATAGCTGAAGATACAAGTGTTCTTATTCTTTCTGTTATGTTAGACATCAAGTTGGATGGATATTGTATTTGATTCTTCTCTTTATTTTATTAACTACAGGCTGATATTAGGTCAAGAGAATACCTGCGGAAGCATCCAATAGGAATGTCAGAATGATGCAACATCATGGATCTGGTTGGTTCACATTTTTCTTTTATTTCTTTTTACTTATAATGATAAATTATGTTTTCTTCTATACTTAGAGTGACTGAATGGAAACATCACATGTTACATGCAAAAATGTGCGGCACACAATAGATTGGAGTTATGGGTACACCTTCTAGATTGTAAAGTAGACATGCCAGGGGAAATACTCGACTTGCACATTACAAATTTTAATGACAACAAGGTTGGTTCTTTTCTTCATTTAAATAGCAAAACTGAATGTGTAAACAGTGCAGATTTTCAATGTTATATGAACTGCATCATATGCAATATTGAAATTAGCACATATGTGAAGTGATGCAGTCATGGAAAATTAATTTGTTGCTACTTTGCTGTTTCGTCCATTGAAGATTTATTGTATAGAATCAATGTGTGAAGTCTAATTGAATCAAGAATTGTATGGTTTTAAAGGTATAGTTATTTATATGAATTCAAGGAATAAAATAGTTTTTAATTTGGGTTTCTATTTTACCAGTTATGGCTAGTTTTCTAATCAAGGGCAAAATGGTAATTTCCTCAACTCCTGGAATTAATAGTCTGTGGGTAATTGAGTTGAGTCTAGAATTTTGTAGAAGATTTAAGTGTCTTAGGTTTATTTCCTTGAGTCCAAGTTAATCTTTTATTAGTTTTTTTTTTAATTAGTTTTCTAGGAGTCCTAACACTGGCCAATCAGAGGTTATGGATGCCAACAGCAGTATCATATCAGAATTGATTAGGGGCAAAGAGGTAAAGAAAGCACTACAAAATTTACCATCGACTACCTCTGTGAAAGTCTTCAAGGCATAGTTTTTTTTTTTTTTTTTTTTTAATAACCCAAGGCATAGTTACTGGTGGAAACCATTACAGCAATCAAGAGTTCTAAGAACTGGAACATCATGACTTCTTTATGAGGTATGGATTCTATGCCAACAAACTATGAACCATGTTGATTTCAAGAGCTGCTGCATCAAGTTTTAGCAGCGAATCAAGGTTTGTGAGTATGTCCAAGGCAGCACAATTTCTTAGCACCAAGGTGGTCTCCACCTTGACAAATTTGGTCTTCTCACCTGGCTCTGTGGGCACAATGATGGTCTTGCCTACCTACACTCTTGACTATATCATCCATTTATAATGACATGCTAAACCTCCTAATCATTCTCTTCTTCAATTTTTTATGCTTAAGTTTGGCTCTAGAATTTCTTGGTTGGTTGAGTTCAACAAGGAGGGTTATCTCAGTTTGGAATGGTACTGTATGGATTATGTGAGGGTATATTGATGGAAGTGTATATCCAGTTATCTAAGGTTGAGGTTAGAGTATTATAATGAGGCATTTGGCTCAAATTTGTCTTTTAATAAACCATTAAGAAAAAATACTGTGTTTTTTGAGAAACTAATCTAAAAACAATGACACTTTTAAACATGTGAGTTGAACTCAATCTTCCAAGAGTCAAAATCATTTGAAATCCTGGGTTGAACTGAGTTTCACATGCAAATAAAATAACCGATGCATTCTTCTTGAAATGTGGATCCATTTGCAGATGGCAGCCAAGTCGGTGCCTTGTTCCCGACCTTCCTGTTCTTGTGTAACAGCCCATCTTTCCATGGAAATTTCTTCGCCTCCAATAATTTCGGATCTTCCCATGAAAATTTCTTGGCCTTCTTCAACAGTTCTCTTCCCTTGACATTTTTTATTACCAATCCATATACGGAATTGGGGTTTCTAAAAAAAAAAAAAAAAATCTGATGGGTTTTATGTGTGAACCGAAAATCCGTCAGCTTAGCACTCTAAGTCAGCCATAGAATTGTGATTCCAAATTACGACTTTTGAAGTACTATAGTTCAATGAATTGTTCTAAGAGTTTAGTATTTTATGATTGATTTATTAAATCACAATTTCTTGCCAGATGCTTCATCTCATAAACGCAAGATCAATCTGTTTGTTTCAAATGATCCAACTGATAAAAATAATTTAGTTTCTATATTCTATCAAAAGTCTCGGTGCAGAGAAACTAAAATACCATATAGAGCGTTTGGAAAAATGTAATTTTCTTTTTCTTTTAATTTTATTCTTTTCAGTTGCTTTATTGATAGTAAGATCAGATGGAATCAAAATAGGATGTATGGCTTGCTAGACTGATAATTCAGCATTGTAGAACTTGCACGTTTGGTTTGTTGCAAATGTTGTATGTATTGTTGTGAAACAATTCTTGAATAGTCCGCTTATTATTGTGAAACAGTTCTTGAATATATTTCATGTCTTCAATTTTGCCAGAGTAATAGTAGAATTTCAGCAAATTAGACGCAACATGGAGAGACTTTTTATTATTTCTTCTGTCAAGCCATTTCTAATTACCAAACCCTTTGGTTCCCAATTGTCCAGAATATTGTTTGAAATTCCTGCACAATATTCACTACGCTCCAAGCTGGACTCATTTTTCCCATCACATTGTTATTACAACTCAAGTCTTAACCCTATGTTTGGATGTGGATGGAGGGAGAGTGGAGAAGATGATCAGAATATTCTAAAATTGTGTACACCCCATTAACCTTCTCCTCTCATTCTATCTTCTTCCGTTCCAAACATACTGTAGTAGAACAAAAGGCTAATCAGTATTTGTTTCATTATTTCGGTAGAAAATGAAGGTCAACAGATTTTGATGGTCAATGGATGACAAGCCAAACAAGGTTAAAAACGTTTTTTGCGTTTGATTTAGACAAGCGGAAAACATTTTCTGCCACTCTTTTGTGCCCTTGCGCTCTCCATTCTTTTGTGTTGTCAAACACCACAACTCCTCTAAGGGTCAAGGCCAATGTGATACTCCAAATAGATTGGATATTGAATTGTATTGAAAAAAATGTGTGTTGTGCAGGTATGTGTTGAGTATTTAAGTCTCACATTGGGTGTTTACTAAATATATACTTGGTAAGCAATTTTGAGGAGTCCTAATTATTTTGGGATATAATAAAGGCGCGGCTAACCTTTCCTCCAGTCACAGATGTGTCAAAACCATTACCATTGCCACCACTACATAATGTTTTCTACAAAAAAACGTCTTTCATCGAAACAAACATAACGTTAACATTTGCCACTATAATTGTTTCTCCCTCCCCTACTTTCTAACTGTAAAGTGTAAATGTCTTCAATTCCAGTGACAAATTCCTTTGAGCCAATGTGGGAAATAGTAAAAATGACTTTAAATTAAAATGACACATTAAACCATTTGGCCATGAGAACAAAGTGAATGCCTAAGTTGAAAAGGGTCGGAAAACCGTCTGTCTTGTACACATACAAACATCACATAGCTAACAAGTATCCAATCTGGTTGACAATTATCAAAAGCAATTTTCTCTGCTTTATCAATTCTCCATGTTCTGAAAATCCACCTCCCAAACTATTAAGGTATGAATGTTTAATATACGATATATTCTCCACAGATACAAACTGGAATAAAAATAAATAAAAAATAAAATGAGCAGCAAAAATCACAGAATGGTAAGGATAAACAAAGATAGAAACATCAATAAACCAATGGGCTGCTTAAATGATCCAACACTACTCTGCGTGTTTATAGGCACGTTGATCATGATCCTAAATTTGCAATCACCAACTGATGGGTCTGTATTGGTGACAACTGAAAGGTTTGCGAACAGGCAAGCAGTGTCAAGCTGATTCTGTATCTGATAGTAACTGTTAAATGCATAGGAGATATTCCCCCGAGCATCCAAACTTCCACATGAAGTCTCATATCCAAGACTAGTGCAATCAGCATTACCACAAGCGTAACTCACACTAGGTTGTACTTGTGGATCATCAAGACTAGCCGAGGGTGACATAACACACCATTTTTTAGCCAGATATTGTACATTGCTTGCTGCTACCAATCCGTTCAAGTTCGTTGAAATGTTAAGCTGGTATTTGGGTGTTCCGTCAATGTAAAACAACCCCCAATGCCTTTCAAAATTACCTGGCTGAAAGCTTTTGGCATCTTCATCTATAAGGCTGAATAAGTAAGCATCTAAGGTACCAGGTCTCATTGGGGTCCCCTGCCCGGCCAGATTGCGAGACATGAAACCTTGGATGAACCGCTGAGCATACTGTAAATTTGCATTTCTATCTCCATCAGTAGGCCACCCGATTTCTCCAACAATTATGGACAAGTTTCCAAAGCCATGTTTTTGTAAGGCCCATACAAGTGTATCATAGTTTGCGCTAAACACGTCTTGATAGGTATTTCCATTATCAATTATGGGAGACGAATAGCCATTAAAGAAGGCGTAGTCGACAGGGAAATTGGGATCATTATAGAGGCTGATAAAGGGGTAGATGTTGACAGTAAAAGGAGCTCCATTGTCATTCAAGAACTGAACAATTTTCAACATGAGGTTAAGGATGTCTGCACGGAAGTCACCAGTAGAAGGCATAGATGTTGAACTCTGGTATACGTCAGCATTTAGGGGGACGGTAACTTTAACCTGACTGCTCAAACCAGCTTTTATAAGCGCTGCCTGGATATTTTGAAGAGCAGGAAGAGTAATCCCTTCAAAGCTTTGGTTGTACGTTTTCAAGAATGGCTCGTTCCCAACTGCAACATACCTTGCAGAGAATGTATGAAAAGGTAAATTTAACTGAAAACATAAACTGCACATTTAATGAAACTAGAAAAACTCTTATAAGAAACAAAAAATAACCAGAAACAGGTCTTTTACAGTTTGGTTAAAGGTATTTAGGAACCTATGTTTGCAAATCAAGTTCTGAAAACTAATGCTTTTATCCAGAATTTTACTTTTTTGAAGAACTACGGCTTATAAGTAGGTATCTGGGCTCTATATTAGATGGGCAAACATTATCTACTACATTAGGCAAAAGGAATACTAAAGTCGCAGAACATTGAGATGTAAAATCAAGTATATATTCTCACAACTGACTGGAAAAGGAGAGAATTTGCTTTATGATATCTTATATCACAGAAACGAGGTTATAATCAAGCAATGGAAATCTCATCATTACAAAATAATTTAAATGGGTAAATAGCACATACAAATTTATTTGAATCAGTTTCACTATTGGTAATATAAATCATTACAAATTAGTTTAAATAGCTATTTATTCATGTTTGTGTAAGAACAACGTGGGGTTATCCTTATCACAAAGTTATTTGTTCACCGATTGACAAAGCAAAACAAAATGAAGGCATATTAGCAGAAATATTGTACAGATGATTTCACAATCAACTTGAAAGCAAACAAAATATATAGCTCTGAAAGGACAGGCTCAATATAGCTATTAAGGTCAACACTATAAAAAACTAGCAAAGGAGCAATATAAGAGTTAAAGAGGAACTAAAGTTTAGATTAAAGAACCACAGTAGCACATGCAAATTAAAAGAAAACATGTGAAAGTTAGACAACAAAGTGTTGGTCAACTCAGTCAGTCACTGCATTGTCTACATGTCTGTTAAGTCTACCTATTTTGTTTGTAGTGAAGTGTGCAAGTCAGTCTCAACTGTTTGTTTGGTTTCAGGAAAAAAAGGACACAGACAAGATGAAGTCTTTATCTCACTGGTGTTGAAATCTGTTATTTCTTGTGTGTTTTCAGAACGCAACTGTTGCAATCTGACCACATCAGGCAGCCTTTATTAGATTCGTGTTATCTTTTTTGGCCACGAATCACAATTTCTTCTGCAATAGGAATTCAGATTTTTCCATGAACATGTTGTGTGGTACTGGTTCTTAAAAACACCTTTCAAACACTTTGTCGCCCCAGTAAGTAAAAAAAAAGTATGAAAAAAGTATAAATGGTGATAAGATTCATTGTATTGCTGCCATCACACACAGTTATGTGCAATGTAATTAACTCCCAATTCCACATGAAGAATGGTCACTTATTTGCAAAAACATCTTATTATGTTACAAACTTGCAATCCATTATTAACTAATAAAACCATAAGAACAACTTTGTCAAGTGCACACACCGCCTCAATTTAACTAATTGGGTATATCGTTGAAGCTAACACGGTTGCAAAGCATGTCAAGAGTCTTGCAATTCAGTGGTATTGTTTGTTCTCCCTAGTAAGGAGAATCAGGGTTCAAATCCCTCTATCGAATTATCAAAAAAAAAAAAAACCAGTTGCAGGGCATCACTTAAATAAAATTCATATATGCAAAAATTGCAAAAGATAAGAGAAAAAATATTTACCTGATGTCTACACCATTGGAAGAGACATGTGCTGACACATTCTTTGCAACCCAATTCTCAGCTGCTTGAACACTATTAGCCAAAGTATAAAGCATGTCATTAGGAATACCCACCATCACTTGAATCCCTGAATTTCTCAGAGCATTCAAAGTTGTGGCATCGGCATCGAAAAGCTTAACCTTCTGAAACCCATTATCCTTTAGCATCTTCACAACTGTTGCAGGAGGTAAAGAGTGCGTTGCTTGTGTTCCCCAGTTAACTCCAATTCCATTCACTGAACCCATCAAAACCACAGTAAATAACAACAACATAGCAGCCACAAAACCAGCAAAATCCACACCTTTCAACAACCCCATAATCCCTTCACCAATATAGACTTTATGGGTTTTATGATTTGACACAGAATTCTTTAACACTTGGGTTTGAAACCAAAGTTGGTTTTTTTAAGCAAATAGACAGAAAAAACAGAGAGGTAGGGAACAGAAATAATATAAAGGCAGACCGAGATGGCTAAAATTAAAATTAAACACCGTCTCTCTATTGAGAAGCTATATTTCTTACCCCCCAAGAAAGTTTTCAATTAATGAGAGAATAATAATCAACAGGGAGGGTAAAAAAAGGTTCAACAAAGCAAAATAAAGGAAGGGAAAACAGAGTAAACTCCCATGCATAACAGTGCTACTTCAAACTAAAACAGGTTCTCCTAATCAAACTAGAAGCTTTTTGGGTGATAGTTTAGCTTAACCAGAGGGCTTATAGAAAGAGAGATCGAAAGGGAGAAAGACGAGGTTGAGGCTTGAGAGGAGAAAGACAGTAAAGTCAGTAGGTACAATATTTCTGATTCAGAAGCTATTAAGCGTTACAAAAAATATATATATATATATATATATATATATAATTATATAAGTTTCGATGAAATAGTACTTACTCACACGAGAGGAGAGAAAAGACAAGCTGACAGCACCAAGGGAAAATTCTAAAATGGTTTGGTCGTGTAATTTGCTTACACATTACGTTGACATATACAATTATTAGTGTGAATAATTGTTTAAACGGATTCGGCTCTATTATAAGCCTAATGGCTTCTTCTTTTTAATAAGGGAGTGGCTTGGGCCCAGAGCACTAGACTGTTGAAGATGTCGTGTCCAATTTTGTATAGTTTTTAAATACGTGATAGTATTTCAATAGATCTAGTACTCCTGTACAATAAATCCAAACATTTTCCTTTTAATAAAATAAAAAAAAATAGTGGCAAATCATTGGAGGTGTTATAGATTTTTCAAAATAATTGTGGTTATTGTCTATCTATCATCCATTATCAAAAATCTCATTTTATGTATGTATGCAATGATGTGGCACGTTATCCGAAAGTGATATATTTATTTGGGTTCCTTCAGAAAAAGGTGTAAGGGTAAAGGGAAAGCTCCAATTTCCAACAAAAATTTCACCGACCAGTATAACTTAACAACTTTGGATTTCCTTTTTTAAAGAAAGAATGTAACTCGTTCCCTTTTCTGTGATTGGCTAAATTTCTTGAGAGTTCAGGGAAGTTTTCTTTCAGTAAAGTGATAAACAGTGGTTGAGACTTGAGATAGTTATATACTTCCAGGTCTTAATGCCAGCTGGATCAGATTATCAAAAAGCACCTACGTGGCATGAACCAAAGATAGGCACTGAAATGGCAGAGAGAGAGAGAAACGAATGGATTGCCTAGTTATCTATATTATAATCTAAAATCAAAGTTTTTTGACTTTTAGTTGAACTCATTATATTACGTCACATAAATTTTTGAAATCTTACAATTTTCCATCTCATTGTTTTAATATATATTTTCTAATTGAATTTAAATTTTATTCTATTATTAAACCTTCCATTAGAATTTTGACACATCATATTTTCTTTAATATAAGAATATATTATTCCATATATAAAACACAATCATAATTAATGTCTAATACTAAAATATATTCCATATATAAACACAATATAAATATCTTTTAATAATAATCATAATTATCAATTTTCATCAAGATTTTTAGAGTTCTTTTTTTTCTTATGTATTTCATTTAATTTTGTTGTTGGCAATGGAGAAAGATGGATGGATTTGTTATAATGAAACCATGTGAGCTTGAAATGAGTTATGAAAATTATGTAGGTTTGATCATATAATCATGTGTCCATGTATTTATTTGTCCTTCTTCTTATTTTAAGTATCTTTTATTTTATTTTTTGGATGGAAACATGATTCCATATGGTAAATATAAACATGAATCGTGTTTTATAAAAATTGGACTATATTCAACTTATGCCAAAAGAAAAATTACATTATATTAAATTTTAATTATCCTATGGTAAATACTTTCTTAGTTATTTTTTTTTAAACCAAAAAGTAAGATCTATCCTAAATTTGATTCATAAAGTCTCTTTATCGATCTTGCCTACAACATTTTGAATTACAAAAAAAAAAAAAAAAAAATCAACAAAGGACAAAGTTTGGCTACAAACTGGTTTATTACTAGCTTGCTACAACCCACTACATGGCAATTAATAAGATCATCATGTGTATTTTAGTCACATGACCTATTTAATAAGTCATGTGACTTCTTTAAATAATACATGTAGATGGTCTTATAAGCTGTCACATAGTGGGTTGTAGAAAACGAACTACAAACTGGTTTGTAGTCAAACCTTGTCCTTCAACAAAAGAAGTAAAAGGAATCAAAATTAATTTAGATTTTATTTTCAATAATTTTCGTGTGCATCGCACAGGTTTACGACTAGTTTATATCATTTCGTGTAGGGATGGCAATTTCGACCCGGTCCGACCCGATCCGCCCCGACCCGTCCCGCCCCGCGCGGGTATTCCCCGCCCCGTAGAGGTGACGGGGCGGTTGCGGGTTATAGAAATTGCCCCGATACCCGGGGCGGGGCGGTCACGGATTTTGTTTGCCTCGCCCCGCCCCGACCCGAGGATATTTCCATAATTGCCCCTAGGTATTTTTCTAACCCCCCTTTCTCTCACTTCTCATATTTTTTTTCTCTGCCCAACCTCCAGCCCTCCCTCACAAGCTGCTGCCGCCTGCCGCCCACCAGATTTCCTCACACAAGTTGCTGCCACCAGTTCGGAACTCCGAATCGCCGACTAAGCACGAGCTAGAATCTCCAACGGCGAGGTGGCAACGACGGCAGAGGTGAGGCGAGTTGAGCACTCTCTCTCTTTACGGCTTCTGTGACCCGATCTGTGAGTTTTTGTTTTTAAATTTATCAGATCTGTTGGGTGTTGTGGTTTGTGGCTCGACGGCACTGCTGATTTTGGGTCTCAGTTGTTGGATTTGTGGATTTCTTGTGAAATTTCTTGTGGTTTGTGTATTTGTGAATTTGGGTCTTTGTTATTCTCGGGGCGGGGCGGGATGAGGCGGGGCGGGGCGGTTCGGGAGCGGGGCGGGATATGTTGACCCGACCACCGGGGCGGGGCGGGGTCGGGTATTGATGGTACTTGTGCGGGGCGGGTTCGGGTCACCCATGATCCGGTCCCGATCCGCCCCGTTGCCATCCCTAATTTCGTGGGCCTTGGTCAATTACGTAAAGCTTGCGATAGACTAGTTGAGGTCGCCTAGCCAATTCGCATGCTAATATAATTTGGATCTAAAATAGTAAGGATGCAACTAGGACATTGCTTTCAAGGATCTCATAGCCCCAACGTGATTGTTAGGATCAGTGAGAGGGTCATCTAGATCAGATCGATAATCGTAACATTCACTCATCCAAAAAAAAAAAAGATAATCGTAACATTCTATTTTATTTTTTGTAAAAGAGAAAAGAAAAATCACCAATAATCATGATATATATTAAGGAATTATTAAAAAAAACAATAGTGAGTTTGACACAAATTGATTATAAAAGACAATATCTATTAAGTATCAATTTACCAATACATAAATAAATCACAAACTTCAATTTCAAAGTTATAAGTTTTTACACCACAAATATATATAAATAACATTCCAAATTAAGAACACAACTTTTTTAACTGTTGTTTTCAGTATCGCAACAACACAACACACACAGTGATGAATATTCAATCATCCAAACCAACTAATTTATTACTTTGGAGATTTCATCATAAACAACATTCTCTTTTCTTTTCTTTTTTCTAAATAATTGATCTCATTGAATGGAAAGAGCAACTACATTTATTAACCACGTCTCCAAAACAGAGAGAGTGAGAGAATTAAAATTAGGCTAAAATGCATAATCACCCCCTGGGGTTTGACTCAATTGCAAACAGACCCCCTGGGGTTTTGATTTTGCAATATAACCACCTGGGGTTTTTAAATTGGTGAAATTGACCCCTCTAAGTATATTTTTTGTCAATTTTGCTAACAAAATTTGTTATATGCATTGCACTTGGGTTTATAATAATGAATTTTTTATTATAAAGTGGTCACATGCAATGCATATGACAAATTTTGTTAGCAAAATTGACAAAAAATAAACTTAGAGGGGTCAATTTCACCAATTTAAAAACCCCAGGTGGTTATATTGCAAAATCAAAACCCCAGAGGGTCTGTTTGCAACTGAGCCAAACCCTAGGAGGTGATTATGCAATTTGGCCTTAAAATTATAATAGAAGTAGGGCAGATGGTAAGAAGCAAACTTAACTAAAGACATCAAAATCTAAGCTTAAAATTTTAGAGTCCTTACATAAAGTATCAATTTTCCACCAAACATCAATCATAAACAACATTCTCATCCATGTAACTAGCACCCATATCATACATTGAAAAGCGGAAAAAGCTAGTTTAAGAATTACCAAAGTCAAAAAGGAAAACAATAGCAAGTAAAACGGATTGACAATAAATTGATAAACCAAAACAAGATTTACAACCACAACTTAGATATACTCTGTTCTCTAAGCTAAATTTAATCAAGTCTTCATTTGTACTCTAGGCAAAGCCATACCCATAATTATAAAATCGTTTGGAAAAAAAAAATAAAGCAAATCTACTTGAATGAGTTTTTATTTTGTTGTTGTCATTTTGTGGATTTTAGGCTGTCTGGAGGTTTTTTTGGGCCATGTAGTAAATTCCTTTCATTTTAGGCTGAAATTAAAGTACCAATGACAAGAAGAAGAAAAAAAACCTAATTGAAGTACGTGAGCTAGAATCATGTAGAATTGGTGTAGGATTACGATTTTGTAGATCCGACTTGCAATCTCACTCTAATTATGCTTTACAAGCAATCTTGGTATGATTCAAATCGATTTTGTGGTGTTAGATTACAAGATCTTATGATCTTGGATCGCAATCCTTACAACCATGAGCCCCAGTGGTATATCGCGCATAGGTTTTAAATGAACCAAAATTTGGACTATTTTAAGAAAAGAAAAAAAATACTTGTATATATTTATTTATTTATGGGAAAAGTATACAAAACCCCTCTATTTTTTTCCCTTAAAACATGAAACTGCTTTGTGGTTTTAAGTATAACACGTAACCCTCGAGTGATATTGTTTTATGTATAAATCATTAATTGTGTAACACTTAACCCTTTTGTTATTTTAAAGTGTAACACAAACCTCCATGTGGTATTGATTTGTGAATATTTAGAGTTGCATTTTCACATAAAATAATACCACATGAGGGTTATGTGTTATACTCAAAAACCTTAGGTATGTTAAGTGTTACATAATTAACGATTTATACATAAAATGATAAAATAATATATGAGAATTGTGAAATTATATAACAATACATCATTTAGTTATTATCATCAACACATTCTCAATATAATTAATATTATATTCTTTTCTGATGAAATAATTAGTATTATATAAGTTCATGTACAAATCATATAAACATATATACTATATAATAAAAGTTTGACGCAAGTTGTACAACATAATTTTTCCATGTGACTCATTATAAATGCATTCAAATTATTAACATAGTTTACTTTAAGTGAACCCCCGCTCTGGACTTGCTAGCGCCCTCGTGGGGTTGGGATAACAGCTATAGCTCACCGGTTCCCTCCAGACCCAGAGAAAATGGTGCAACTATGGCCACACTCAAGTAGGGAAGTCATTCCGATCGCCCCCTCTACCCCTTTTTCATAAAATAAAATAAAAATAAATAAATAAAAGTGAAAATTTATCACCAAAGATTTAATAACATTAAACTACTACTATGAGAATTCAATTATCAAAAGTTTCAAAAAATTTAAAATGAGTTCGTTAATTATTTTACATTATTTTATAAACAATTGTAATCTTTGGTTTTTTGATAAAAACTTGGTATTATATGATGTACATTCGTCATGTAACTTAAAAAAAAAAAGTGTTCTTTTGTTTTTACTATCTATTTTATTATTTAATTTTATTATATATGATTCTTGATTAAGTCGTGCATAGTAAAAACTGACAATATAAGGTTAGCAGATTTAACTTTTATAAGTTCATAAATGAAAATAATCTTTCTAATTAACTCAAGTAATATAATATTAAATATAATTTAGTTTTTATTCATCAACATAGATTTGTGAATATGTAAAAATTTGTAGTCATGTTATTTACTTTAAAATAAGAAAAGAATAACTTAATTAATCAAGTAACTCGTAATCAAGCTCAAGCTTGTTCAACGAAAAAATGAATAAAGGTTGAACATTTAATTTAGTTATGGTGAGCTGAAGTTCGGCTCGTGTTTAAAATAAAGTTAAATGAAACCTCAGTTCTTGCCTTCTTAGGTATACAAAGACTTGAATTTTGAACCAACTTGGATTGATTTGGTTCGATTTTATACTAGTTTGAATTGGTTCAGTTTTGGACTAAAGGGTTTGATTTGGTGCTCAAGTAGAGAGTCAAATTATACAATCCAATGAAAATTGAACTTTGTATGTATAAATCTTAATTAGGAAGATATAATATTAATATATGATTTTGTTATTAAATTATAGACCGACAGATTACTCGAGACATCAACATGAGCTGGTGTCAGTAAGGCTTGAGATTTTCGTCATATATAGATTAGGGCATGGGTGGGGTGGTGGATTGTCTTGGTGTGTGTCATAGTGGTTATGGGATGAGATGTAGGCTAGGGTTGTTGACGGTTTGGGGTGGTTGGTAATGGATTTTGTTGGGTCGGGTTTGGCAATGTGGCCATGGCCCACCGGCTTGATTGGGTTGCTACATTGTGGTGGAGGTTGGCTTGTGTGGGCTGGTTTGTGCGTGGTGGTTGTGAAGAGATGGTTGGGAAAAACAGGGAGGAAAGGAGAAAAAAGAGAGAATAAAATCTCGTGGGCTCTTGTAGTTTTCCACCCGGGCATACAAAATTTTTTCTTTCCAAACGGGAGAAAAAAAACGTGAGACATTGAAGTAAAAGACTTCTTTACCCTTTTTCCTTCTACATGACTTTTATTATTATTATTATTATTTTTTTTTTGGTAACAAGAGCATAATAATAAATGCATATAAACCATTTTTTTGGCATCTTCCCAACCAAACACACATGCATGATCGAAAATACAAATCTTGTATCCAAACAGATGGACATGTTCATAGCCCATTTCTCAAACCTCTTACCTTGCTAATACAAACCCATAAAAGCCCAGCTAAGGCCTTAAAAGGTGACGGGCTGGGCTTGTTGGGTGCAGAAGTGGATTGGACCATGTCCATGCAAGCTCGGACCATGTAGTCAGAAAGTGCCAGACTTATTTTGGTTGTGTGCTTTACATCTATAAATGGAGTAGAATTCTCAATTAAGAACTTATAGTGGTTAATTAAGGCAGTGTAAGGCCTATGATAGGAAATTTCGTTAACGGGCTTTCGCGGAGGGAATGGGAAAGGACTAAGGACAAAGGAGGAGTAACTATTTTTTGTCGGCCCACGCCTTGAGGAACATGGTGGCACAAATGGGGTCTGAGAGGAGATGAATGCAACTCAAGCCAATTGCTAATCCACCTCCTTCAAACTCTTTTATCTAGAATGAAAAGCAATTTTATTAAAAATAATAGTGTAATTTGTTGGTTATCAGCAAAATACATCTGATTACATTTTCAAGCATCCTAGACTTTTAATTTTGGTGTTGCATTTAGGATCTAACATCATCATATTTGAAAATATATATATATTAGTACAAAATGGTTAATATGAACTTTGACAATACATGATAGATTTAAACTTTGAAAAAATTTGTTCTAACCAAAATAATTGTGTTATAAATTTGAAATAATATTATACACCAAATTATTTCAATCTATGTATTAACAAGATCTCAATCCATTCATGAGTTTTATCAATAGAAAATTTTTATAATTTTTCATACCTTATTCAAACCATTTTAACTAATAGAAAAAGAATTCTAAATCCTTCTCTTTAAATACTATAAGGAACGACAAAACTATTTGTATTGCAATCTTGTATTTGATTATAAAAACCCATAATATATAAATTATAATGATATCTTGGAGATGAGTTGCAGTTAGCTCAATTGATAAAATCTCTTGTTGTCGAGAAAGGGACTTGGGTTCGAATCCCGCCTAAACCAAAAACCAATTGATGTCTTAGCCAACTAACGGGAAAAGTTTGGAATGAAATTCTTAAATGTAATAGGATTTGGTATGAGGTTGGTATATAAAATATTTCGATGGTTTAAGTTTGGAAAAGTTTCTTCCACCCCAAAGTTGACCTATTGCCATTCCTAATAAGGGATGACATCTTCTTGGTTGGATGGCAATGAGATAGAAAAGGAAGGAGATAGACTGGCTGAAAAATAATAAAATACACAATTGCCTAATGAAAAGTATTTTCTAAAAATATAGAACCAAAGTAGTAAAAAACTATATTAGCTAATGTGTGCCGAACCGTTTGGGATCCATTTTGGGGTTAATTGGTCATATTTGAGTTGGATTTGATTTTTGCATAATCTAATGGGAATGCTTAACATGGTAAACCCAAACATATTCACGAGGGAGGTCTAATGTCTTGGCTTTGTCTTGTTTTAGGCTTCTAGCATTCACCTCAAATTACATGTATTTAGTTATATTTTTAATTTATTCTTTGGTAATGATTAGTATTAGTCAGTAATCCGTGTAAAGTACGGGAAAGTTTAACATAATATGATTTTGGGAAAAGTACATTTTACCCACCTGTGGTTTAGCTCATTTACAAGTTGCTTACATGTGGTTTCAATTTTGACACTTTGCCTACCTGAAATATTATTTCTCAGGTAGGCAACTTGTAAATAGGTCAAACCACAAGTGGGTAAAGTGTACTTTTCCCTTATGATTGTTTCTCTATTTTATGGGTTAATTACAGTAAACCCCCCTATGGTTAGGCCAAGTTTAACGTTGCCTACCCGTGGTTTAAAAAGTGTCACTTTACCCACTTGAGGTTTAAAACGTTAGCAGTCGTTACCCACCTAATCCCTTTCCGTCAATAAAAACAAGCAAAAACATAAAACATACAAAATTTTGGATCTAAATTCACTTTAAAATAACCTTTTTCTAGAAATTGAAGAACATTTCTTGTTGAATTTCTTTCAGATTTCTCTTTTTTTTTTTTCGTTTCATTTTGTGGATTAGGTAACACAATTTTTTCTTTAAAGAAGAAATGAGGGAAGGTACTTCCACAAGGCTGGCCTTCAGGGTGATGAGGCTGTGCAAGCCCTCCTTCCACGTGGACCCTCCTCTCTGTCTTGACCTTGCCGATCTCATAGTTGGCGAAGACATCTTCGACGACCCAATCGCTGCCTCCCACCTCCCTAGCCTCATCGACTCCCACGTCACCAAGCTCACTGACTCCTCATATCTCAGATCCGTCGACCCATTCTCCCTCTACACCTTAAATCTAAACCACTGAAGGTGGCAACGTCGACCGGCGGTGGCTAATGGAGCAATGGCGACTGGTGGACAATGGAAAATGTGGATTTGGTAAGATTTCCATATTTTGTTGGTTTTGCTTGGCTGCCGCGATGGTGGGGGTTTTGTGTTTGGAGAAGAAATTTGTGGGTTTTGGATGATGAAAATGGTAGTGAGTTTGGATGGATTTTTCTTTGCTCTGTACTTCACCCCAGAAATGGTGGTGGCTTCTACTACTGTGAGCGGTGTTCTTGAAAATTGGTGGTTCATGGTGGTCTGGGTATTAGATTTGTTGATTTGATTGGTGGTTGTTTCTGGTTTTAGGTGAGATGAGTTTGAATGTTTGAGGTTGTGTTAGTGATGTTCAAAGGAGCTTTTTAGTTTTGTTTGTAAATTGCGTTTTGTTTATAATTGGTGGCGGTGAAGAGCATAACCAAGTGAGAGAGACCACCACCATTTATGGGGTTGAAGAGAATCGAATCGGAGCAAGTTTTTTGAGTTAGAATCCTAAAAATCGATTGGAAAAGATTGCTTTTATACTTGACTTGTTTTTCTAACGGGATTGGGCGAGGTGGGTAACGGCTGCTAACGTTTTAAATCTCAGGTGGATAAAGTGATACTTTTTAAATCACGGGTAGGCAACGTTAAACTCGGCCTAACCACAAGAGGGTTTACTGTAATTAACCCTTATTTTATTTTTTATCTAAATATGAAAATTGAAAATTATTATAATTATTAAACTACATTTTTTTTTTATAGATTTAATATAATATAATCAGACCCAAATTAATAGATTTAAATCTTTTGATTAAGTGGTGTCCTTGTCTATAATATTAAAGACTTTTATTGCTGACAAAAATAACAGCCCAAAGTCCAAAAAGAAGAAAAAATCAAAACTAAACAAAACTAATAAAAGCAAAGGTCAGGCAGGTACAAAGGTGAAATGAAATTAAAGACTTTGATTACGCAAGCAAATAACAGGCTAAAAACAAAAACAAAAAAACTAACTGGTCAATTACCAAATAAATAAATAAATAACTCAAACGACAAACTAAATCTTGAACGGCAAACGTCAATTATCCTTGATAGGACCACAAATAAATCTCAAAGAAGGTAATTGAGTGAAAAACAAAGAGAAATAAAGGACCTAATTGAAAAGAAATAAATCTCCAAGAAGGTTAATTTCTCGCAGACAAGACTGACAAAAGAGTATTTTTTTGCTAAGTACAAAAGAGTTAATTAAAGTCTACCTGAAATTGTAAATATATACCTAACAATTCAGCAATTCCAAAAATTCAACTCATGCAATTACTATTGATTGTCTAAACAATTTGATTCGTTGCACTTTTTGAAAGAAAAGAGGATTAAACAAATTATGAGCCTTCGTAGTACGAATAAAACATTGAGAGGTTCCCATGGCTGGCATCAATAAAAAATTCAAAACTAAATAGGAGTTAGTTCATAAATACCAAATAACTTGTGGAAGAAATTAGAATACTCTAAATTACAAGTCTTGAAAAGTTAAATCAGGTAAATTACAGCTAGCAAAACATTGGACTGACAGCCAAATGCACCTATTTAAGGTAACTTCCAACAAGATTCTGAATCCGTGCTATCAAGGTGTCCAAGATTCAAATCCTGAATTTATGCCGTGATATTGTCCATATACTTCAACTCACGAGTCACGGTCTTCTCTTATTTATAATCAAACTAATCTCAATTGCAGTCTGGACTCAAATCTTAAAAGAGGCAGGCATACTCAAGGTAATAGTTGTTTTCTTTTCATTTTTCTCTCCCTCTTTTCTTTAATATTTTGAAGGGTAGGTTTAATTTTAATTTTTTGTGTGAATATTATTGTAGTCTGTTAACTATTGGGATTCATGGGTTATTCCAAAATTTCTTTTATGATTCTTATAATTTGGAGTTCCATTACGATCTGAATTTTGTTTAAACTCTTATAATATTATTGTGATGTTTTTGCCAATTTTCAACATGTCTTGAGTTTTCGGGTAAATGAATCCAAAAAATAAAAAAATAAATTAACATGTTAACCCTATTTTTGAACGAAGGGAGATGAAGGAAGAGTAAAAGCGAGTGAAAGAAAAGATAGTTAGGATATACTAAAAATTAATATATTGTATGAATCTTTCTATCTTCTTTTATCTCCCTCTGCCTCAAATATTCTCAAGGGGATAACCTTTTTTTTGCTTATCAAAACCAAAGGCCAAATGCCTTTGTTCAAATTTTGTCATTTTGCCACAGGTCCTTGTCGCTTAGACAAATTTAATTGTTAATTAACATATCCTCGTGAATTCTCTCCAAAGCTTAAAGCTCGTTGCCTTGCCAATCCCATTTCTTGAATTGCACATCCACGGGATGTGCACATAACTTATCAATAAATAAAATAATAGCATGTGCTTTTAGGAAAATTATTAGGTACTCCGGGAGTACATTAAATGCGTACTCTCTCCTCTCACAGAAGTAGTAGGTCCCACTAATTAAATGGGACGCATAACTTCTGTGAGAGGAGAGAGTACGCATTTTAATGTACTCCTGAAGTACCTAATAATTACCCGTGCTTTTAAACCAATAGACCATATTGCTCATTGATCCTTCTATAATATTATATATATGTCTCATATTCGTTTTCATGTCTTTGCTTCTTAATTTTCTCGTTGAACCTTGCTGGATTTCAAGCATCCCTTTAATATTCATCTTAATTGGCCGGCAGAATGGCCGTCACTGCGACAAAGATGGCTCTTATTGTGGGTGCACTTGGTGTGATCTCTTTCATATTTGGAATTTATGCCGAAACTAAGAAGGTATTATTTTTATCTCTCGTACTCTTTGAAACTGACATATTACACCTCCGCTTATTTATGTTCATGTGTTCAAGGGATTGATATCTCATGTAATTGGTATTACATGTAATACCAATTGAGTGGTTGAGATTGAAAGTTAACTTCTCAACTTTCAATCTCAATCACTTAATAAAAAATTATTAAAAAATTCAAAAAGCAAAAAGTGAAAAAGTTTTGAAAATATGAAAGAAAAAAAGGAATTACACCAGTATTATATGGGATCTCAATCCGTGTGAAAGTTTACAATTTGTTAACATGTTTAACAAATTACATTATGCATGTTGTCTTTTTTCTTTTTCTTTTTTAAATAAAAAGAACTTCATTAGTAATCAAAAAGATTACGCATTCATTTATTTTGATTTTCGTTGTGTTGGGCTTTGATAGCCTCCAGGTGGCACCCCAATTCCCGGGAAAGGTGTTGTCATTTGCAAGTACCCATCGAGTCCCACAGTTGTGTTGGGTTATCTCTCATTTGTGTTTCTTATTGCAACTACCGTGGTTGGCTATTTGTCACTCTTTTACCCTTACAAAGGAAAATCGGTTCCAAATTCCATTCTGTTTCAAAGCACCAACTTCACTATCTTCTTTAACATTGCTTTGTAAGTATAATTCTATATATCGGTTTCGTTTCACGGTTTAAATTTTATTTTCTTAATTTAATAATGTACAGATCGTCACGTTTTGTTGTTTGCTAATTAAGACTATTGGTGGTGAAATTGTGCACTCAGGTTTACAGCTGGATTAGGAGCAATGTTTCTATTATGGCCAACCATCACAGAGCAACTTCACCTGTCACGCAATGTCCATCACGACCTTGGAACAGATTGCCCCACAGCTAAAACAGGTCTCCTTGGTGGTGGTGCTTTTGTGTCCCTCGATTCAATGCTCTTCTGGTTGGTTGCCCTTATGTTAGCTATCAATGCGCGAGAGGATTTCTTGGATGATTCGGAAGACCCCGTTAAGGGTGAAAATAGAGCCCATCCTATCACGACCAATTTATAGAATATGCAACGTTGTGTGAGTGATGCTTGAAAATGAAAACAAGTCTCCTTAATTGTCTCAAATTCAGTGGCATTACTACTTATCAAAAAAAAAAAAAAAAATCAGTGGCATTACTTTTTACTCTTTTGGGTTAAGGCTTTTGTTTTTTGTGATCATATCTCCAAGAATCAAACGTGGTTGGTGCGTTTCTAAAGGTGGATAATTCTTGTATAGCAAGCAAGCTGGTGTTATTATCATTAGGAAACTATATTTGATTTGGAGCATTCATTGTAATTATCATTTTATAATGTGTCCGATTAGTGTGAGTCCTGTTAAGATACATTTATTTAATAAAAAAGAGAGGCGTTTATTACCCTTACCTACCAACCAACTGTTAAAGGAAATAGAGAAAGCACACAAGTTATCAAAGATGGTTTTGAAAAATTAATGTTTTTACGAATGGGACAAAAAAAAAATTAACGTATTGATTGGAGGTATAAAAAAGTCTTCTCTAGAGCTCTCTGGTTTTCTCCGTGGAGTTTCTAGGTGAAGTGGTGACTACCATTTGGGTAGTGTAGTGTTAGGTGAATTCTTTGGCGTTGTTATTAAGGTAGTGGTGGGGGTTTATGGCGTCGGATGATTTACTGGAAGATTGGAGGAAGTTCTCTTTAACAGAGAATGAGGCACCGGGGCTGGCGGTAGGAGTAGAAGCCATGGGGGTTTCACCGATGGTGGGTGCGACGTGTCTTTTGGGTAAGTTGGTGACCGATAAGTATTTTAACAAGCGGGTGATGACAGAAACTATGTTACGATTGTGGGGTAATTCACAGGGTACAATGGTAAGGGACATTGGTGACAATCTTTTTGTTTTTCAGTTCAGTACTGATGCTGAAAGACAACGTGTGCTTGAGGGTACGCCTTGGTTGTATGATAATTGTTTGTTGTTGCTTACTGAGTTCGATGGTTCACTCTTGGCTCATCAAGTTCAGCTTCGTTATTCTTGGTTTTGGGTGCAACTTCATGGAGTTCCTTTGTTCTATATGACAAAGGCCACGAGGGAGCAAGTTGGTGGTACGGTGGGGGTGGTGAAGAGGGTGGATGTTTCAGAGAATGGGGTGGGTTGGGGGCGGGCTTTACGCATAAGGGTGCAAGTGGATATCATGAAACCGATACCTCGGGGACGTTAGGTCACTTTTCCATCATTGGGACAGGTCTGGGTTGCTTTCAAGTATGAAAGACTACCATGGATTTGTTTTCATTGTGGCATTGTTGGCCATTTGGAGCGATTTTGTCGTGCGAAGTTGCAGGGTGGCGCGCAGGGGGAGAGTAGTTTTAAGCAATATGGACGGTGGCTTCGTGCAACGGATGTTGGACGGCGTCGTCATGCTGGTGGAGGCATACTTCAGCCATCGGAGTCTATTTCTTCCACTAGAAGACGATCGTCGGCGGTAGGGGGCAACAGTTCAAATTTTGAATGTGGGAATGGTGCCGGATTGGTAGGCGATAATGGGGGGAGTGTGGATATGGTACGTGGGGAATCCCATGAGCTTAGGAAGGGGGATGAGGTTGTTGGGGAGGTTGGGGGAGTACGAGGAAATGGTGGCCAGGTAACGGATGAGGTTTCTGGTACTGATACTACTCCTAGAAATCCGGAAGTTCAACATCATGGAGTATCTGATGATGCCTAACAAACTAAGGAGAATTATGTGCAATCTGTTGAACTAGTAGGAGAGAGTGCTTTGTGGGCCAGTCAGGACCATCCTTTTTGCCTCCAGGTGTCGTTATTGAGGGACAGGTGGCTGCTACAGGGACTGGTCAGGATGATGCTGGAAGTGGGGCCATGCCATCAAAGCCAGTTGTGATTGCCAAGTATAAGAAGAAAAAACCTTCTACGTGGAAAAAAGTGGTCAGAGACAGAAGGAATTATGCTTCAGCAAATCTGGGAGCTTCAAAAAGATTGCTGGAGTCTGAGGAAACTGTTCAAGGTGAGGTGTTTTCTAAACGACTGAAGACTATCTCTGCTGTTCAGGATACTAATGAGCTCTCATCAGTGGCAGCTGAGACCCAGCCCTACGGGTCCCAATGAGGCTGTTAAGTTGGAACTGTCGAGGGCTTGGGAACCCGAAGACGGTTCGAGAACTTCTCCTCCTTTTAAAGGAGCAAGATCCCTCCATTTTGTTTCTCTCTGAAACAAGATTGGATTGTATTGGTGTGGAGTTTTTAAGAGTAAAGACTAAATTTAGTAATGCTTTCTGTGTTCCCCGTCTTCGTATTGGAGGTGGGTTGGCGTTGTTGTGGTCGGATAAGGTGGATGTCAAGCTAGCTTCTTTTTCCAAAAATCATATTGATGCTGATGTGGTGGTGAAGGATACGATGGTAGTTTTTCGAGTTACTAGGTTTTATGGGAATCCTAAGACTCATAAGAGGAAGGAAACCTGGGCTTTATTAAAACATTTAAGCCAGTTGAATTCCTCACCTTGGGTGTGTATGGGTGATTTCAATGAGCTGCTTGATCAGGCTGAGCGCGTTGGGACGGCTCGACATCCAGATTGGCAAATCCGTGATTTTCGAGAAGCGCTGGATGCTTGTCAACTTTTTGATATGGGGTTTGTTGGTAATCCATTTACGTGGTTTAAGGGGGGACGAGGCTCACGTTTTATTGCTGAAAGGCTTGATAGAGTGTTAGCCTCATTACTGTGGATTAATCAATTTGAAGGTGCTAAGGTGACGCATTTAGCTCAACTATCTTCAGACCATTGTCCTTTGCTCCTAGAGATACCTCAAGCTACGGATAAAGAGAAGAAAAAACGTATCTTTCACTTTCAGGCGATGTGGATAAAGGATGACCAATGTAAATCGGTTATTAATCAAGCTTGGGGTTCTGTAATATCTGATGGAAGTCCTATGTTTAAGGTGTTTGAGAAGTTGAAAAGCTGCCGTCAATCCTTAATTAGTTGGAGTAAGGATCGGTTTGGGAGCCTAGCTAGCCGGATTAAGGAGAAGAGAAAGCAACTTCAAGCATTAGCCAATGAAAGACCATCAGGTAATCCTCTTGATATTATGACGTTGCAAGATGAGCTTAATGATTTATTGGAGAAAGAAGAAATTTTTTGGTGTCAAAGGTCACGGGTAGCGTGGATGCGGGAAGGTGATAGAAATGCCAAGTTCTTCCATGCCCAATGTAACCAACGGAGAAAGACTAACTCCATAAAGAGACTCCTGGATGCAAATGGATGCTGGCAAACAGAGCAATCAAGAATGGCAAATGTGGCTATGGACTATTGTAGAAATATTTTTACTTCTAAACAACCCCTTCCGGAGGTGATTGACTCTTGCTTGAGGGGTATGGAATGTGTTGTGACGGCAGATATGAATGCAACTTTATTGATGGAGTTTACTGCAGATGAGGTCCAACAAGCTTTGAATCAAATGTATCCAACAAAAGCACCAGGACCAGATGGTATGCCAGCTCGTTTTTATCAGACTTATTGGGAGATTGTTGGTCCTGAGGTAACTCAAGCTGTTCTTTCCATCCTTCACTCGGGTTATATGTTACGTAAGATCAACTATACTCATATTGCTCTTATTCCCAAAATAAAAGACCCTGTGTGAATTACTGACTTTAGGCCTATATCTTTATGCAATGTTATCTACAAAATTGTATCTAAGGTGTTGGCCAATAGGTTGAAAGGTGTTTTATCGGTTGTTATAGCGGATTTGCAAAGTGCTTTTGTTCCTGGCCGTCTTATTACTGATAATGTGCTGGTGGCTTTTGAAACTCTACATTCAATGAGCCTTAAGCGGAATGGAAAAAAGGGTCAGATGGCTTTAAAGCTTGACATGAGCAAGGCTTATGATCGTGTGGAGTGGAGTTTTGTTGAAGCGGTTATGCGGAGGATGGGATTTGCTGAGGAGTGGATTCGCTTGATTATGATGTGTATCTCTTCTGCCTCCTTTTCTGTGTTACTTAATGGTGTACCGTATGGACATTTTTCGGCTACCAAAGGTATTCGCCAAGGGGACTCTTTGTCTCCATATCTGTTTCTGCTGTGTGCTGAAGGGTTTTCTTCTCTTCTTCGAGTTGCAAGTGTTGAGCGTCAGATTAAGGGAGTGGCAGCTTGTAGGGGTGGGCCTATCATTACTCACCTGTTTTTTGCAGATGATTCTTTGCTGTTTTGTCAGGCAACTGAGGCGAACTGTGTTGCTTTGGGTAATCTGTTATAGCTTTATGAAGATGCATCAGGCCAACAGTTAAATCGTGCAAAGACTTCTTTGTTTTTTACAAAGAACACGTCTGCTACCATGAAGCTTTTTATTAAAAATTTGTTCCAAGTACCAGAGATCAAATGTCATGAGAAGTATCTGGCTTGCCACCCTTTGTTGGCAGGTCGAAGAAGATGGCTTTCAGTGGTCTGAAGGATTCTGTCTGGCGACAAATTTATGGGTGGAAAGAAAAGCTACTTTCAAAAGTGGGTAGGGAGATCCTTATCAAAGCTGTTGCGCAATCTATTCCCACATATACGATGAGTTGCTTTAAATTGCCTGATAGTCTCTATTCTGAGTTGAATAGTATGTACAGAAATTTTTGGTGGGGTCAGAAGTGTAAGTCCAAAAATGCCCATTGGGTTAAGTGGTCGAAGCTGTGCTCCTCTAAAGACTCTAGTGGGTTGGGTTTTCGGGACATTAAGGTGTTTAATATGGCGTTGCTTGCTAAACAAGGGTGGCGATTACTTCAGCAGCCAAACTCTTTGGTGTTTTGGGTTCTTAAGGCGAAATATTTTCCATCTTGTGATTTTATGGATGCTGATGTTGGAAGGAAGCCGTCCTATGCGTGGCGTAGTATCGCTTTGGCAAGAGAGGTCCTTCGGTTGGGGCTATGTTGGCATGTGGGTGATGGGAGACAAATTTGTATATGGCGGGATCCGTGGCTTCCATTGGCTGGATCACGTATGGTCCATTCTAAAAGTCAAGTGTTGCCGTCTACTGCTACTGTCTCGGAGTTGATTGATGTTGATACACGGCAGTGGAGGTTTTGCTTTATCAAAGAGATTTTTTCGAATTGGGATGCCAAGGCTATTTTGTCCATCCAATTGGCTCAAGTCCCACGGAGGGATAGCCTTTTCTGGAATGCTACCAGCACAGGTGTCTTTTCGGTGAAAAGTGCATATCACGTGTGGATAAGTCATCAAGCTAAGTCGTGTTTGGGTGAAACTTCTGTGGTGGGGCAGGATAAGGCTTTTTGGAAGTATATTTGGGCTTTATCCATTCCTCCAAAGATTAAATCTTTTCTGTGGAGAGCGTGTTTGGGTATTCTCCCTACTAATGAGCTTAAAGCTAAGAGACATATGCGAGGAGAGGGTAATTGCCAGTTATGCAGTGGTGAATCTGAGTTTGTGGTGCATTCTTTGTGGGCATGTCCTTGGGCAAATGCCGTGTGGGCTTTATCTCCGTTACGGGTCTTAAAGTGGGATCGTTGTGTACCTTCTTTTTGCGATCTCCTGCTTATGGCTCGGGCAAGATTAGGGGTGGAAGAGGTGGAAATGTTTGCATGCATAACATATTTTCTTTGGCATCAGCGGAATCTGTTTGTGCATGAGGATCGGGGCTGTGAGCCCGAGAATGTTGTTCACAAGGCATTACATCTGATTCAGGGGTTTCGGGAGTCCAAATCTGGAGGTTTTGTCCGTGCCCAGGTGATTCATCGGCCAAACTGCTGGTCACCACCACCGGTGGGGTTGTACAAGTTGAATTGGGAGGTCGTGGTTTCTAGTACAAAGGAGTGGTGGGTGGGGGTGCTGGTTCGGGATTCAGATGGCTTTGTTCTGGCTGCAACGTGTGCCAAGCTTCCTCAACATTCTCGAAGGGACTATTTATGGTTTAGTGGTGCTTTATATGCTCTAAAGTTCTTGATTGAGGTGGGGTTCTTTGATATTATTTTTGAAGGTTCCTTGTCTATACACTCTGCTAAGCTTAGTCAACCACCTGGTGGGAGTACTATTCAGGATATGTGGCTTGAGGATGTGTGGTGTTTGCTGCAAAAATTTCGGTCATATCAGATATCTTCTGTTCCTGTGGAGAGTAATATAGGAGCAATGCAGTTAGCTAAGCTTGGGTTTAAGTTAAAACAAACGACTGTTTGGCTGGAAGAGGTTCCAGTGGGATTACAGGGTATAATGTAATTGCTTCCCTGTATTTTCTTTATTATCAATAAAATTCTACTATTTTTAATCAAAAAAAAAAAAAAAACACTTTCATTTTACTTTAATTTTTTTTTCTCCAGTAATTGAAAATGTATCCAAACATTTTTTTGTATCAAATTTGGAGGGGTAATTCAATTGGTTCAGTTTTGGATGTATTTTTCAATGGTCACTAGTTTGAGTCCCATCAGGCAACTTATCCAAGGCGAAACCTTGCGTCTATAGTGGTACACATATTAGTAAAGTATTGCATGTCTCCCTTACGATTAGTTGAGGTGCGCGTATTTACGGAACGCTAGTCCAGACATCCAAGATTATAAAAAAGAAAACAACTTCTGTATAAAAAAAAATTATCAAACTTCACCACAAAATCAACAAGAAATTTTTTCATTCATCGACTCCAAACCCAGAAATTCAAAAAGCAAATTTAGAAAAAAATCTTTCTGGCTATAATGATTTTTTTTTTTTACTGAAAATTCTGACTACCAAGATTTCACTATCAACGCCAACACCTATAGTTGTGTCATGTGGTACCTTTTCTTTCTTTGGAGCAGAACTGACGTGATGGGCAACCCAGTTTGGCTCAGATGGTGGCCTGTGACCGGGACAAAAGAGGTCATGGACTACTTCTTTTAGCACCGTGAAGAAATAGAAAGATTAAAATGAGAATTTTTGATTTAAGAGTAAAATTACGTATTTATTTATAGTCTTAAATTACTAAATAATTTTTCCTATAAAACACCCCTTTTGAGTCAAAATCTATCCATATTGATATGGCATCTGTAATTGAGTCAAAATCTATCCATATGGCATCTGTAATTAAAAAGTAACAAATTAAGAAAATGGAGGATTTCCCTTTTTCTTTTTTTCTTCCGTGAATTGATTTTTCAAATCCCTTTATAGTAATTAACTAATCACTGCATAAAGGTGCATTGGATCCACGTCATAATATTCCATTTGTTTTCATCCAATTCATACGGTTTCGGTCATAAATTAACAATGAATAATTGGATTTGGAAAACCATTTTTACTTGGTACAAGCAATGCTGTATCTTCTTATATAATAATAGGTCATATTAATTAAATTTCGTTTTAATTTAGTCCTCTAATTTTCAATTAGCATCACTTTATTCATTTAATGGTTGGTGTTTGAACCACCTTATAAACCCATACAAAGCTTTATATATTTCTAATGTGAGACAAAGTCTACAAGCCTTCAACCCTCATTTCTATATCACTATCTAAGTAATAAATTTACAATAATCCTCTCTTGGTGATATGAAGTGTTTAGTCAAATACTGATAGCATTATACATACAAGAATGTATCTTTCGATTTAAACCTTTAATTAGTGTAAGTATCAAATTTCTAACAAATTCAATAGTGGCCTCAGCTTAAACCAAGACTCTTTGTATCAAAACGAAAATACCACACACACGACTCAATCCAATTTTAGAGAAAAACTCACAATAATAATTGCACTTATCCAAGTGTTCCATCCTGGCTTTCATGAATATTTTCAAAAGTAAACCTTAAACTTTTGTCATTAATTTTTACTTCTTATGTTCATATAGGTGAAATTCCTTTCATGCCCCTGTTATTTCAGACATTTAAAGAATAACGTGAACTTCATTAAGAGTAAATACTCATCCTCAAATTTATCATAACAGTTTGCATTGAATATCCTAGAACGGGTTTATCATAATAAATCATACATTTTTCAGTGCTATTCCAGCCACATAATTGTACCTTGTTATTACCCTTTAAATCTTAAAGTTATTTTGTCAATAATATAAGATTGGGTTCCCATCACACGTGAATTTTACACAAAAAGTTTCAAACTCATTCCACTAGATGTACTTTTCAATAAATCTCTTGAGAGTCCCTTAGTGAACAGATTTGCCAAGTTTTTACTTGACCGTACATACACAATGGTAATAATTTCCGTCTACTATTAGTCATCTGACATATATATGTATCAAGTTAATTTGCCTAGACTTTACATTGTAAACTTTACTATATGCCTTAGACATTGTAGCTTTAATGTTAGAGTACAAAAAAATGGTTGGCATCAGTTGTGGCCACAACTTTATATCCTATAATAAATTTCTCATCTATTCTGTCTCTTTTCCTATTGCTGCTAAGACTATAAATTCAGATTCCATTGTGAAATGTGAAATACACTTCGGTTTCTTAGAAGCCCATGAAACTGCGCACTCCACCACCGAGGGTAAATATCTAACCAGACGTTGCCTTGTTATCACTGGCACTAGTGATCCAACTAGCATCACAATATAACCTTCTAGTACTAATGGAAAATTCCTATAATACAGTCATAATCCAATGGTTCTCTTGAGATACACAAGGCTCTACCAATTGCTTTCCAATGCTCTGTACTAGGATTGTTTGTATATCTAAAAAGTTTGCAAACATCAAAGGAAATATTTGGCCTGATGCCATGCATTGCAAACATTAAGCTTCCAATTTCGCTAGTATATTCCAATTGAGCAACGGCTCTTTAAGAATTTTCAATTAATTTAACTACTGAATCATATTGGGTTACCCGCTTCTTTAATTCTTAAGTGTTGAAATTTTAAGAAGCATTTTATCAACATAATGAGATTAACATAAAGCATAACCTTCACTATGTTTCTTTACTTTGATGCCTAAGATAGTATCAACTTCCTTAAGAACTTTCATCTTAAACCTTGAAGTCAGATACTTCTTAATTTTAGATATTCCTTTCATATTTGTTCCAAATATAAGCATGTCATCCACATAAAGAAAAATGATAACAACATAACCAATCAATGAATTTAGAATAAATGCATTTATCAGCATTATAATGCTTAAATCCATGAGACAAAATCGCAGAATCAAATTTTTCATGCCATTATTTTGGTGCTTCTTTTAGTCCATATAATGACTTAACTAATTTGCAAACTTTATTTTCATTTCCATGCATAATAAATCCTTTTGGCTGTTCCATGTATACCTCTTCATCTAAATCACCATTTAAAAAGGGAGTCTTAACATCCATTTTATGTACATACAAATTGAAAATTGAAGCTAGTGCCAATAACACTCGAATGGATGCTATTCTAGCTACTGGTGCATAGCTATCAAAATAATCTATGTCTTCTTTTTGTCTAAAACCTTTAGCTACCACCTGGCTTTAAAATTTTGAAGAGACCCATATGAATTGTATTTTCTTCTAAACACCCATTTACACCCAATAGATTAAATCCCAGAGGCAAGTCAACTAAAATCCAAGTATTGTTTGACAAAATTGAATCCATTTTATCATTAATTGCCTTTTTCCAAAATGAAACATCCCTAGAAGCCATAGCTTTTTAAAATGTTTTTGGATCTTCTTCTATATTTAATAAAATGAGATTTTTGTTAAGAACAATGTCTCTATTTCCTTCAAAAAGGAAAACAATTGCGTGAGATGACATAAAATCTGGACCCAAACTCTTTTCTTTCCTTACTCTTTGACTTCTCCTAGGTTTAGTCGATGTATCGATACACCCGTAGGACTCTTTTCTTTCCTTACTCTTTGACTTCTTCTAGGTTCAGTCGATGTATTGATACACTCGTAGGTATTCTATTATGCACATGGCATAGCATTTACCTTTTCAACTGGTGGCCTATTTTTTCTTTCTGCAATACCATTTTACGGTGGGGCATAGGATGCCAAGTGCACCACATTATGCCACACGTGCGTGCATTACGCCACATGTCCATAGCACCACTTAATTCATTTAATGGTTGGTGTTTGTGCCACCTTATAAACCCATATAAGGTTTCGTATGTTTCCAATATGGGACAAGTCTACAAGCCTTCAACCCCTACTTCTATATCACTATCCAAGTAATAAATTTACAACACTCTCAACTCAGAATAGTTCTTCTGTTTATTCACACAACAAAAGTTTAATGTTTATTTAATTTTTATAAGCCAAAGGCCCAGAGTGAGAGATCGGTAAAAAGAAAAAGGAGTAAAAATGGTAGTGTATTGTGCCAATATTAATTCCTAAACCTTCTGCCAAGAAAACAATTGTTGTAGTTGCACACTCACAGCCTGCCACGACTTAAATGCTACAAAATGTCCTTTTGCGGAACAAGGTTTCAATTTGATAAGTTGAAATATGATTTATTAAGCATTTTCTATTTTTAATAAAATTATTTTGTTTGGGAAATTAATTTCATTGGATAAAAATAATTTATTTGCAGCATTATTTAATTTTATAAAGAAATTTTATGTTAGGTGTAAATTAATGAAAAAAGAAGAAGAAGATCAAAGCCCAAAAGCCTACAAAGCCCACAAGGCCCACAAGCTCACACTCTTCTTTCCTAGATCACACTAGATGCACTAAGAGATGAAATTCACGAAGTTTGACCTTTGTGTTATTCCGAGTGGGAAAGCTATTCATGTTAAAAATCTTCTCAAGTTATTCAAGCATACAACTTTCTTTCTTTTTTGTCTATGTGTATTTGGATTATTGAGTGTTTTTAATGTATCTGTAGATTTGTGATTGGTTATATGTTAACTTGATTTAATATGATTTTTGGATATATTGTATGCCTTTATACATTATGATTTAAGAATATATTGAATGCTTAATCAAACCAACTTATTTTTCTATCAATCTTAATATTAGAGTGCTTTAGAAATCTTCCGTAAGTTTGCTCTCTAAAGATTAAAATATAATCCAAATTCATATAGTGAAATATTAGGTGGATCAATAGTGCCTTCCTCCAATTATTCCAAAATTATTTAATTGTTTAATTATAGTTTTCTAATCTCTTGATCTTTAGTGGAATCAACCAAATTACTCTTATTTTCTTTTCATTAATAGTAGAAGTTTTACTGTGTCAATTGTTTTTTTTAATCTTGCGATTGGATCTAAAATTCGCAACACAATTAGAAATTAATGGTCCAAAAAGATGTAACCTTTATGATGAATTTACACTATCTGTAATTTGAACCTATCTCATAAAAAATCATACATATATATGTCTTCCATCTCTCTCTCTCTCTCTCCCTCTCTCATTAGAAAACCAAAAACTTGAAGGGCCTGAGTTTTCTATTGAAAAGTCGATCACGACTATGGGCTTTTTTGGTTGGGATTTTAGTGCTGGTGAAGGGAGAGGGGTTCATGGTGGTCTTGTCTAGGCACTACTTGAAGAGCCTTGTTTTCGTTTTTGCTCTGTGTTTTTCTCTGTTGACGATGAGTTTTAGTTAGGTTTCGGTGGTTGCAGATTGCAGAAGAAGAAGAAGAAGGTCTTCGAAGTTCTAGATTTTTAATTTCTTTTTCTTTTTCTTCTTCTTAACTAGAAAGAGTCTTTAAGAATTTTTCAAATTTTGAATGTTCTTCTTCTTTCCCGATTCACTCGTGGGAATTAATGTTTATGATGAGTCCCTAGGTTTTGATGAATTTGGGTGAGTTGGGTCACGATGAGTTTGTTTTTTATACGGTGATTTGTGTTTTGATGTAAGAGATTTGAGGGTGATTTGATAGTGTTTTGGTTTTTGATAGGGGTTGGGTTTGATATTTCCCCTTATTGAAAAACAATTGAATTTTGTGCGAGGAATTTGATTTGATTTGATTTTTTTTTTCTCTGGTTTGATCTTGAAGAATGATTTTTTTATCAGGTTTGATATGAAAAATGTTGTTATTATTATTTTTAAATATGGAATATGCCAAAACGATGTCGTTTTGGAGGAGTCTAATGGTACAATTTGAAACGGAGCTTCATGGAGGGTGTGAATTGAAAATTAGAGGACTAAGTTGAAAGAGTCAAAACTAGGGATGACAAGTTTGCACCAACCCACACGGATTTGCCCCACCCCGACCCGTCCCGGGTATATTTACAAAAATACCCACAATTTTAATAATATTTCAAAAATACCCATCACTTATATATTTTTTGTTATGTATTATGACTTTGCGTTATTTTGCTAGACAATCTGGTGTGAAATGACTTGTATTAGAATATTAAGTATTATTAAGGGAGTGATATTTGCATACTACTAATGCACATCATATGTACAGATCACTTAAAATGTGAATATATTCATAAGTTGTGAACATTGATGTTCACATTAGGTAGTGTGTGCACATTTTGCAACAATATTTACCATATTAGTAATTAGGTAAGAACCATGATCTAATAGTATCTATAACGTTTCAATTTTATTCTAAGAAAAAAGAGAAACCCATTTTAAAAAATCAAAACCAAATTCAGGTTTGCATGTCTACAAAAACAAAAAAGAAACAAGTTTCAAGGATTAAAAAAAAAAAATGCAAACTTCTGTAGAGACATTTGTATAATCAACAAAAAACTACGTTGGAAACAAGGAAAAAAGGGAAAATATATATTAAAATCCAAAACCAATTATTCAGGTTGTACATGAAGGAAAAAAGAAGAAGAAAAGAATGCAAACTACTTATAGGTTCTATTGGGTCCAAAGTGAAAACAGCACAGACAGTACTTTTGAGGAACACGTTTATTACACACACACCAGAAAATGAACAAATGCTAGGGTTTAAGGGGTGTTAAGATTTAAGGGATTGATATGTGCTAATACTAATGCACATCCGTCTGTACAGATCACTTAAAGTGTGAATATATATCCATAAGTACAGATCACTTAAAATGTGAATATATATCCATAAGTTGTGAACATTGATATTCACATTAAGTAGTGTGTGCACACTCTGCAACAATATTTACCTTATTAGTAATTAAGTAAGAACCATGAATAATGAATCCATGATCTATCTATAACGTTTCAATTTTATTCTAAGAAAGAAAACAAATAATTAATAAAGAAGGAAAAGAAAGATGAGCTGAATCAGGGTATGGTACAAGAGTGTAGAGAGGAGTTTCTCATGGTAGATGATGCAAGCGGTAGAGCTTTTTTCTTTGTCTTTAATGAGGAGGCATTTGCTATGAGTTTATAAAATCAAAAAAAAAAAAACACTGTACAATTTTCCAAACAATATTTTTTTATGAAAAAATATTTAATTATGTTATCCCATTACTTGATTATACAAGAAATAATTTTAATTGGACCATACATAGATTTCCACATTTACATGTGCAAGGTTATTTTTTATTTATTTTTTTGTGTGGAGTCTCAATGTCTCATTATATACAAGGTATGGTACATTTATGTTATTGGACAAATGCATTATTGTTAAAAAAAAAAATACAATTTGCCCAAAAATTGGAAAAGTATGCAGACTAATATTATTTATATAAGTTATATGAATTATTAAAAATATCATGTTACTAAAATTACTGTGAATGACTTATTTAATTGACTTGTAACTCCAAATGGGTTTGGCTTTAAGCTTTTTGTTTTTGATGTGGTGGGACACCACATCACAGATACGTAAGTGCGTGTGACAGGGAGAGTTTAGTGCATACGACAATTCCTGGACAAAAAGATTACTCGCCCATCACCACCAGATAAGGAGAGATTCAAGGAAGACTTTTGAATCTCAGAAGCAAACCCAGACAACGAACGCTTTTCCTATTTATCTCCATTGCAACCTTTCTTTTAGGCACTGACTCTCACAACAAAGAACAAAGAAAAGAGAGAGAGAGATAGAGAGACACGAACCGCTCTCCCTTTTGAATTGATTCAGAGCAGTTCGGCTCTGATCTGAATCAATTTTGAGATCCGTTCTACCCCATCTATCCTTTCCATACCTACAGGTATAATCCTCTTATCCAAACACCGTATATATATATATATATACAATTTTCCTTGGAAATAAATATAAGTATAGCTTATTGAGAGGGCATGCTTTTTTTTTTTTTTTTTCGAGAGTAAAGTTTTATTTTCTGATTGTTATTTATGCCCTGATTTATTGCCATTAAATTTGTACCTAATCAGAAGAAAAAAACATAGAACTGGTTTCTTTCCTTAATTTATTTATGCTCTGATTTATTGACACCGTTCTTTTAATTTGAAATTGGAAGCTCTTGAATTATTAAAAATATTCAAATTGATTATTTTGTTTAAATTTTTGTCTCCCTCCTTGAGAAAAATATTAAAAAATCTTTAATTAAATTTTAATTTAAACAGATTTTTTTATTAAAATTTATTCTAAAATTAATTTTTTTTTAATAAAAACCAAACTAGAGAGACAAAAATTTATACACAATGATCAATTTAAGTATTTCTTATTTCTCAATGTTTAGGGACTTCTAATTTCAAATTTAAAGATGAGTGAATCAGTTTGATTTGGACCCAAAATTTAGGCTTTTTTTTATTATATATTTTACCCATTTTTTAATTCCACTATTGAAGCAGGTCCTTTGAATCCGATGGGTTAAATTTTTTTTTAAGAAACAAATCATATATGTGTTAATCTAACTCTTTATTATTTCATTATCCCCATTTTTTTTTTTTTTTTTCACAATCCTTTTTGGACCTTTGGTGGGACTTAATGGTTTAATCCTTTGTTTGCAGGGAGTCAGTGAGATTTCTGCCGGGGCAATGGCTGTTACCATGAAACTCATGGCTTCAATGGTAGCACTATTTGGTGTAGTTTCATTCATAATTGGGGTCATTGCTGAAAACAAGAAGGTAAATTTATATATATATATATATATATGAATGATGTATAGAATGATTTATTATTACATTGCTCTTCCAAATACTTATTTATTTTCTGAATATTAATTGGTTTTCTATGCAATGAAACTCGTTTGACCGTTTGACCATTTGTCCATGTATTAAGATACTCATATGGTAGCCAAGACATTCATTCAATTAACTTTTCAATTGTGGATTTGATGGATACTTTGGTGATTCCTCCTAAGGAAATTGATTAGTTTCATTCAAGTGCTTGAGTTGCAGTAAAGTTAGATATATATTAATTAATTGTTGTATCCTTACCATGTTGTCTCCTAATTTTTCAAGAATTATCATGTCGTAGTCCCATGCCATGTCCATGTCTATGTCTGTGTCCATGCTTCTTAGGTGGCAAGACACCTCAGCAAGTTGGGAAAAAGGTTATTTTGTGTGTGTGTGTGTGTGTGAACTTATTGTAAAAATAAAAATAAAAATAAAAAAGGGAAATTGTAGTGAACATTCCATATTTCCCAGGCGTTCATTACTAGCAATTATTTCACCAAATATTACTGTTTTTTGAGGATGAGTCATGGAAAAAGCACCCAGAAAAGAGCTCTACTAGGTTATGGCAGAAGAGAAGGTTGTAAAAAGGTTTTTTCAACTTTTACTAATGTGAATTTTCTTTCATGTTGTGAAGGAATAGGACAATAGGTTTGCATTTATAGGAACCATGGATAGTAAACTGTAAATCAATTATAGAAATAAATTACTGTGTATAAATGTCGTGACAAAACTGGTGAAAACTCATAATCTACATTGATGTATGATCTTTCTATTGCCCACGGTTGTCTGCATGTTTGTTCAAGCATATAGCTAGACAGAAAGATTTTTGTGCTTTTTACTTCCCTTATATCAAATTCCAATTTTGATAATTCCTATCTTGTACATCCATATGCCCTCCTTTATTTTTTATTTTTTATTTTTTTTATTTTTTCACTATATTTTGTTAGTCAGAGGAACCACTGTAAAGTACGTTTCAGTGGAGTGTAAGAAGTGGATCAAAAATAGCTCTGACCTTTAGTTAGTTATTCTTTTGCTTTGATTTTGTCCCTTAAAGCTAAATAGTCTCCATTCTTTTAATGGCTATTTTTTTTCCTTGGTTACTGTCTAATTCTTTATCTCATTCTCTCTGGTGTCTACAGCCAGCAGCTGGAACTCCAATCCCAGGGAAAGACGTTGTTATCTGCAAGTATCCGTCTGATCCAACAGTTGTTTTGGGGTATTTGTCTGTAGCATTTCTCATTGCAACTACTGTGGCAGGGTATTTCTCCCTGTTTTACCCTTACAAAGGAAAATCTGTTCCACAAGGTGCTTTTTTTAGAAGCACCAGTTTTGTGGTATTCTTCAACATTGCCATGTAAGCATACTTTTCTCAGTTCCCACTCTTCCCATATTTATTGATATTCACATCCTATTGTAATCTCTTGAAGAAACAAAGCACTAACATACTTATTTGTCATCCAGACAGACAGACTTGTGCGCTCAAAAACACACACATATTTATTGGTCAAATTGGATACTTTATCTGATGTCTTAGGGACACTTTATTATTTCATTATTGCAGATAACTATTTCATTAGTATAAGTGAAAGATATACATTAAGAAAGTAAAAATTAGTGCCATTAAATTCACTGTTAAGAAAATCCAACCAGATAAGGTGCTTGGACTGATGAACCAGTCACCCAGCTGCTCTGCTGCTTGGATTAAACCATTGGAAAACAATCTCCAGTTGCCTTTGTATTAGCTGCCTTTTTTCATATGTAAAACTAATTGTTTTTTTACATCTCATTACTTGTACCTTGAAGCCAGTAAAGGTCATAGCTTAACATTTCCTTCACTCACCATTTAACTATCAATTATTGAGTTATTGCTTACCTCTACACATTTATTATCATAATTTCATGACTATCATCGAATTGAAGATGGTATTTTTTTATTTATTTAAACAAAAAATAGCAGCAGTATCCTTTTCTTCAGCACCCTATCTACATAGGGTACCTTTACATATTGATATTGTGGTTTTGATCACATAATACTGCTGCTACATTATTGATGCATTTTTTTTAAAATTTCTCAAGGTGACCAAGGTAGTTCTGTATGGAACTGATTTCTAGCTTTCTTTTGTGAAATGGTGGTGGTAAAATCACACAGATTCACTGCTGGATTAGCTGGAGCAATGCTCTTATGGCCAACGATCACAGAGCAGCTTCACCTGTCACGCAATGTTCATCACAATCTCAACACAGATTGCCCAACTGCCAAGACCGGTCTCCTTGGAGGTGGTGCTTTTTTATCCCTTGATGCATCCCTGCTCTGGTTGGTTGCACTTATGTTAGCTGACAATGCTCGAGAGGACTACTTTGAGGAAACGGAAAAGGATGTGGTGAGTCATGAACTTGCAAAGGGCAGTGTGTGAAGTATTGGGTATGCCAGGCCTGCTCTTTGGTTTAGGCTTCTCTAGGGGATTGGGGCTTGATTGTAAATATTGTTCACGATCGTTCTGCTCTCTTTTATGTTTTCTCTTTAGCAGTGGACTGGATTCTACTTTGTAGCACGCGTAATTGTCATGAGGTTTACACTATCATTTCTTCTCATATCTCCCCTATTATTGTTTGAAATTTCTGCTTTCTATAACAACTGAAAATAGAAGTTGTTTCTCACCGAAATTAAAATTTCACCATTTAAGTGATATTTAGATATTTTTCACTATCTTCATTGTTTCTTTCAATAGGATAACCATTACAAAGTAAATCCTTAGTAAATTTATTTTATAGAATAGTACACATCATTTTAAATACAAAATTTTTATTCTCTTTGGTTATATGATATTTACTCTTCTGAATTAGGTTCGATAAATCTAATATGGCATTGGCATTGTTGGAAAAATGGTCTTTTAGCAACTGGAGGTGGCTAACTTTGAGCCAAAATAAAAGTGGGATCCACATGTCCTTTAAGTTGGGTTGTGAGTTTGGTATAAGTTGGGTTGTGTTCTCCTCTTTAAAGAGTATAACGACACGTGGTCACTTGCATAAAAACCATTAAGGAATGAATGAGCTTTTAACTCCTAAAGTGCCTACTAGAACATGTGTGGAACTAGTGTAAAATCTTTGTGTCCCACATAGAAAATAAAATAAATTATTTGTGGGTTTATATACCATAGTGAAAGTAATGTAAAATCTTTGTGTCCCACAGGACGAGAAATTATTCATTCTTCTTATTGTATTGTACATGTAGTCCTACCAACCAATACAATGTGAGGAATGAATAATTTTTCCACATAAGATAGAAAAGAGATAATTTGTGGGTTTATACACAGTAGTCTAGGAGATGGGTTTGAGCCCTAAGAGGCACCCCACTTTTGTGGAGGAAGGAGTCCAATTTAATTATTAATTTTTTATTTATTCCCACAAAACAATGTGTTTGTTTACAAAGTGTTGTCTTTTCCTCTCAAAATAGTTATGTCTTTTCGTCTCACACTTGTTTAGAACAAGTGTGATTCTATCCATAAATAGGATGTCCCTGGTTGGTGAGTTATTCTTTTCCTACGGTTTTGAGTCACATTTTGCATACATAATTAGAGAGAGAAACATAGTTATGTTTGTTGTGCACGAGGATTGTTTGTGTTTCTTTTGCGTGTAGTAATCATTGTATCTTGAGAGATAGATGTCTAAGAGACTCAAACCGTTGTGAGGGGCTAGATTTGTTTGAAGGATGTAGTGTAAAACACTAGCCTTGATCAATCTCATTATGCATTCACAGTGAGTTTTTATTGTTTATAACAGTAAAAATTTACTCCTTTGTTTGTTGCTTATTGTAGAAATCACATGCTTTATACTCGATAGACATTAGCTTTAATTAATATTAATTGTTGTAAATATTTCTTATCTTTAAGGACTGGGTGCATTATTATATTGTTCGCTAGACAAAAATATTCCTTTATCATATTGGAATTAATCAATCCATCAATAAGACCCATACCTCTTTTATATATATATATATATATATATATATATTGCACCATCCTATTGGGATATTTGGTATCTCCACGGTTCATTGCATCAAGGTGGATCTTAGCACCAAGGATTCAAGATAAGTAATTCTTGCCCAAAATGTCAAAGGGCAATGAATTCAAGTACTACTTTTTTTTTAATGATCTTTTTTATTAATTTATGTATAAGGTTTGTTACCCAAATATCAACCTAAGAGGGGGGTGAATTAGATTGAGGCAAGCTTTTCAATTAAATGCGGAATTAAAATAAGTATGAATACACTATTTAATTGCTACACAAAATAATCAAGTACAAGTAAAATAAACATTTAAATGAGTTAGGGAGAGAGAGAAGCAAACTCAGTGATTTATCTAGGTTTGACTTCCCGCCTACTTTCCCGTCTCAAGATCACTTTTTGAAGATTCCCAAATCCACTAACAAAGTCTTCTTATGGGTGAAGACAAAACCTTTACAATCTTGCTCTGGACGATTAAGAGAAACCTCCTAGTGAAAAATCATTTTCACTACTTAGGATTACCAAACCCTAAATTTTAATAAAGAGTTGTTGTACAAGATAAGGAAATCACAAATAAGCTCACTAATAGTATATCAAAAATTGATCAAGATAACTCAAGAACTATTTAGAGAATTTTGGGTTTCTATCAAAATATTAGAATGATTTCAAAAGTAAGCTTAAGAATTGATGAATAATGATATTAGATAATGTATGTCTTCAATCTCTACAGTAAATGTTCATATACATAAGTATATATAGCCCAAAATAAGATATAGCCATTTTTTAGCCGTTATACAAAACAAGCCAAAAGCTATCATAGAAAACTAGCCGTTATTTACGTCCAAACTCGTGAATATAGGCGCCTGGATCATGATTCAAGCGTTTGGATTTGAAGGTCAAAGAGCCACTGGTTCCAAAACTTAGTCGACTGAAGTTGATTCAGTTACCTAATTCGTAATCTAGGCGCCTGGATTACAATGTAATCTCTTGGATCACAATGTAGGCGCCTGAATTAGGATTCAGTCGCCTAAATCATCAAATTTTGCCTTTAATCAAATCCAAGCTTTGAAAAATTATAACCAAACATATATATTTATTTTTTTAGAAGACTTTGGTTATTTCTTAGAAAATTATAAGTCTATTTTCAATATTTTTCAAGAAAAAAAATTGAGCACTTAAAATTGATCTAAGTTCTTAATCTTTTTGAGTTGGTTTTAAAGTTGTTGAGTCGTAATGATCAAAATAAGATAAACTAACCAAAGCCTAACTCTCACTCACCCCATTACACAAGAACACAATGCTCGAGGATAATCTTGTTTCTTTGGCTTTAACTCCAATAGCTTTATCTTCAATATATTTCCGAATTGAACTTTGGATGCCACTTGATGTGATTCAACATTTGAGTTTTGACTGAATTGCATTATTTGATCTTGTTGACCATGATGGTCCAAGTGTGAACTTGTCAAATTTATGCTTAAACATAAAATCATTAGTTAGCTTGAAAATATCATTTATATATATTTATTGAATCATTGTTATCATCAAAATTACATAAATACTCTTGGATTAATTTATCAATTAACAAATAAAGTTGGCATTGAAACCTTATGGCTAACAAGGTTAATATGCATGTGTCACACATAATTATAATTGGCTTAAGATCAAAAGCAAGTGTAATGAAATTGCTCAATTTATCACTAAATAAACACTAAAATTTTTATACATGAATCAACGTGAAAGAAAATAAATTAGATAATAAGATTACTAATTTTTAGGAGAAACTTATAGTGTATTGAGAATGTCTCAAAGATAGCCTTTGACATTGAAGAGCAAAATGAACACAGCTTCCTTTTAGAATTGTTAGAGTCTTGTACTGATAACGTGTTGTAAAATAAACAAATGAAAAGACATTACAAAAAAAAAGAATCGAAGGTGAGATAATAAATAAAACTTAATTCTTTTAAGTTGTCATCCACATTGTTAAATGTGAGAGAAAGAGAAAAAAATGAGTGAAAACAAAAAAGTTTAACGTGGTTTGGTCATTAGGACCTACGTCCACATAGTACAGTTCTTGACGCTTACATGTAAAGGTATAATTTTTCGTATTATAATGAACCCAATGGAGAGTTTATATACTGACGAAACCTATAACAACTAAGAATAAATTTGCTTATTCTACATGTAGTGAGCCCTTACACTAAGTTGGCCATAATACCTCTAACTACTAATTTTCCTTTTCTTGTTGGTCATAAAAAAGGAAAGAATGCCATGGCATCCATTAGGAAATTGTCATTGGGCTGGGCTTTAACCCGATACGACCCGACCCTTAACTCGCTTAGTGCCCAAAACCCTAGCTTTGAGGGCTCCTATATATACAATCAAAAACCCCTACCAAAACCCTCTCTTCTATCATTTCTGTCCCAAAACACAAAGAAACTGTGATTGAAAAGTGAAAGAAAATGCCGCTAGGTGAGAGGTCAGGGGATAAGGAGTCTCGCTACTGCGGGGTCGAGACCGAGTTTAGCGATGACGTGCCTCAGCTTTTGGCTTACAATCTTTCTTCTTCTTCCTTCGATTTCGTCCTCGCTCCTCTGGTTCGTAATCACCATTCTTTTTTATCATTTCTATCCTTTATGCTGTTAATCTTGTTCTCCTCGGCTCATAAAGATAGGTACATTGCGTTTTGTGTTCTTGTATTTGTGTTATGGTGGCCAATTAGCCAGTCACATAGCAGCTTAATGGCTGTACATTTTTTGTGTGAATGGTCAGTAAGCTCACCTAAAGCAATGTTTTCTTTGTTAGCGGCCTTTGATACTGAAGCTTCTGAACTATAGAGTTTCACTATAAGGCTGTTAACTACATTCAATATGAATTTGTACCTTTTCTATGTTTTTGTGTAAGAATGATTAGGAATGTGTGTGATTTTAAGTAAATCTTGCTTTGCTTAATTGATAGTGAAAAAGAAATGAAAAATGACAAAATCTGTTCTTTATGCAAGAATTTGTTGTTTTGTATGAAATTTGTGTATAAACAATTGCATTTGATTTACTAATTTATATGTTTATTTGTTTTGTTGTTCTCTTTGATTTCTATATATCAATAATTTTGAATTCCCTGTGTTATATTGTGTATATTTATATGTACATATGTGTGTATATATAATATGTGTAGGTACATATATATGTAAGTGTGTATGTTATATGTGCTGTGTCCTCTGAAGTTAAATTCTGGCTCTGCCACGGACTTCAAATAAGTGTTAGATTTGTAATTGTACTGAATCAAAGATTATATTGTATATCAGTCTTTGTGTGATGATCTTGTTGTGCATGTTTGGTTATTTAATGAGGACTTGTATATATTGTTTGCTTCCGGTGGCTAATTAGCCAATCACATATGGCCTCATGGCTGTTCTTTTATGTGAATGGTCAGTAAGCTCACCAACAGTACTGTGTTGGTGGCCTTAGATGGTGAAGCAAAAGTCTGGTTTCACCTTTTGGCTGTCAACTACATTCTTATACATGTAATAATTGTGCTAGGGTGTCTTTTTTTGAACCCATCATCTTTTAGTGCTGTCTTACCAGAATACATGTAAACTATTTTCATTTACACTTTTGCTGCGGTGTTGATGCTCTGAAGTTAAATTCTGGCTCTGCCACTAACTTCAAACAATTTTTAGCTTTGTAATTGTACTGAATCAAAGATTTCTTATCTCCCAAATCGCCATCAAATTCAACAACCTAAAAAGATTATATTGTACATCAGTCTTTGTGTGATGATCATGTTGTGCATGTTTGGTTATTTAATGAGGATTTGTATATATTGTTTGCTTCCGGTGGCTAATTAGCCAATCACATATGGCCTCATGGCTGTTGTTTTATGTGAATGGTCAGTAAGCTCACCTACAGCACTGTGTTGGTGGCCTTAGACGGTGAATCAAAAGTCTTGTTTCACCATTTGGCTTTCAACTACATTTGTATATGTAATAATCGTGCTATGGCGTCTTGGAGCTATCATCTTTTAGTGCTTTCTTCCCAGAATACATGTTAACTATTTTCATTTACACTTTTGCTGCACTATCTGATGCTCTGATGTTAGCTCTGCCACTGATTTCAAATAAGTGTTAGCTTTGTAATTGTATTGATTCAAAGTTGTTTTATCCCTAAATCGCCACCCAATGAAACAAAATAAAGATTTCATGTACATCAGTCTTTGTGTGATGATCATGTGGTGCATGTTTGGTTATTTAATGAGGACTTGTATATCTTATTTGCATCTGGTGGCTAATTAGCCAATCACATATGGCCTCTTGGCTGTTGTTTTATGTGAATGGTCAGTAAGCTCACCAACAGCATGGTGTTGGTCACCTTAGATGGTGAAGCAAAAGTCTTGTTTTACCTTTTGGCTGTCAACTACATTCTTATACATGTCATAATCATGCTATGGCTTCTTTGGAACCCATCATCTTTTAGTGTTGTCTTCTTTGGAACCCATTACATGGCAGTTCATAAGATCATCCACATGTATTAAATCACATGATTCATTAAATCATTTTAACATATGACTATTAAGTAGGTCATGTGACTAAAAGTACATGTGGATTGTTCTTTAAGTTTCTATGTAATTGGTTGGTGGAACTTTCCTCCATATTGGGCAAGGTCAGTTATGTAACAAGAATGAAGAAGCAAAAGCCAAGATGAAAGCCGGGTTTAATAGTTATAGATAAATTTTTAATGCTTAAATTCTTAGCATTTAGTCAGATCCATGACTATATGTTTACTTGAGTAATAAGATAGCAAAAGTTCTAATGCTAGTTCTATAATAAGGGACAAAAAAATGTTTTGAGTTTTCATTTGCTATTAGTGTACCACATGTTTGACTTTTTTCCATTAAAAAATTTTCATTCTTGATGCTGGCATTCATTGTAGCTGTCCTTTTGTAAATTCTGAATGGTTGTTTTGTAGCCTAGCGCATCTTCATTGTTTCATATTTCATTTTCATTTCCTACATTTTTCTCTCTATCCATAGGTCAGCTTTGTGCTGCTCAAATACATCTTTCATTTATCTGCTGATAAAAGGGTCATTCATGGTAAATCCAATGAGTTCTAACTCAAAAGGCACCTTATCCCTCCAAAAGAAAGAGGTGGAGGGTAAGGGCATAGGTTCAAAACTGATGGTCTGTGTGTAAACTTACCAATAAAAATAAGGATCCTTCATGGTAAAGAGGCGCCGGGGGGGTGGGGGGAGTTAATATTTTTTTTAATGTATTAGATATTTGAATTAGTTTTGTTTTTAATTTTTTATGCATTCTTATTCCTCTATGATTTATCTATGAATGTATCTTGCCCCGAGCAAAGTCAAGATGTTGGCTGTTACAGTGATGTGTATTTGGTTTTTCGGGGTGGGTTTCAAATTACAGTTGTGTAACTTATTATTCTGACTATGCATGATAAACCTTCTAACTGAATATTTGATGGCAACCCATATCTCATTTTGAAAAGAACTATCAAGAAACTGTGATTTCAAGTACTATATTTTCGGCTTAAGTTGCTATTTGGTGAGCGGGACAACCATGGGTTGGAAATGTATTCCAACAGTTGTATTGTTAAATGTGGCTTGTTCTAAAGCCTAAGTGTTATTTATGGGTGTTAGAATAGTCGATTTTACTCCTGTTGCATTTAGATCACACACATACACAGGTCTATTTGATCAAAGTTGAAATTAGTATTGAAAGGCATATTTTCCTGTATTGAATACCCAATGCCTAGATATTTATATGACATCATGATGTAGATGGATCCTGCTTATCGGCCAAGCTTAATGCAAAAAGACAGTGGTGGATCTGGTGTTCTGCCATTTGCTGGGTCAGACTTGGTTTTGAGCCCTTCCCAATGGAGTAGTCATGTTGTGGGTATGAATGTTCTAGAACCCATTGAAAATTTACTCTTGCCCTCATGATTGGTTTGACATTCATCCTTTTAAAAAAAAAAATTGTTTGTTGTATTAATCTTGTTTGAGTTGCCTCCTGATATTTGCTAGACTGGAATGGGCTTATATAGATCTTCTTATACTAGCTTTTATTTCTTTACTTGGTGGTTAGCGTAATATTGAACTAGTGGACTCATGTACATTCTTAATTATCAATTGGAATACATTAGAGTATTTTCAAAAGCATTCTAGTTGTGTCATTGTACTTGGGTTTGTACCCAGTGTACTGTCTTCCAGATCTAATTAGATAATTCTATGTGACAGTTTTTATCTTGAACAAAGCCAATGAGCTCTAAGGCCCTAACTCAAATGGCCCTTCGTTCTCCTTTAGTATGGAGAATGAGCTTGTTGGTTCAAAAATCCACTAGGTTGGAACTTACTAATGCACAAAAAATTATCTTGTTCTTGCACTGCTTTTTGGCTTTGGATTTTTGGTGTTTTGCATTTCTTTTTGGCAGTACTCTGTATCATTCTACAGAATGTTGGAGGTAATACCAAGCTGGCATGACTGTTTTGCAAGTAACATGGATCAGCCAGTTTGGTGAGATGCCACTTTGATTAATTTGGTGCTTAAGGTTGAGGATGAATAGGTGGAAATTTGGGACTGTTGACACCATATACTAGACCTTGAAGCAACATTTTTATGGGCTGTTTGCATTTTTATCTGGTCTTTGCTTTCTTAGTTTTCTTCCCTCCCTTTCCATTTTCAAATAAATTTACTTTTCTTAAAAATAAAAAAGGAAATAGAATCTCAAAAGCAGTAGGGTTATAAAAATTTGTATATACATTTGAACTTCTGCTTCGTTTTAGTCAACATGGTAATATATTTTATTTTTCTTCATGTTTTGCTGTTATTCTTTTCTCACTAATTGTTAGTGTTCAGTACGTTTTGACATACATTGTCAGCTTGCTTCCTCACTATTTACAAGTTTGGGATTGATGCTTCTTTGATGTGGGTATTAGATCATGCTTGTCTGTCGTCCTTGGTTCATGTCTTAGTAACCCCCATTTGGCAATTTCTTTTGCCCCTCCTTGCAAGGCCTCCAAGAATCTAGAGGATTGTTAAGATGTAGTATGTTTGATACACGTTACTGGCCTGCCTCTTCCAAACAACTCAACCTTTTGGAATTAATGGTTCTCTAACAGCTATAGAGTTAGAAATTGAATTTACTTCTAATGATTTGGTTTACAGATAGCTTAGTAAACAAATTTTAGATATTAATTTCATGAGTATGCGCCACCCGTTACAACTGAAGAAGATTGTGGAATCCCTGTTAGTTTAAATAACAACTAAATATTTCATAGAGCACGTAGGGAGTCTTCTTAGAATTACTTCTGATCATTTTTATAATAGGAGACATACCTGTTGGTCTAAAGGATCATCTTCCATTGTCTCCACAATAATTTTTGCTATTATTTAAATTTCTTTCTTCCACTAGTCTATATATATATAATGTTAAGATTTACTGATGATTAATGGATTATACCTTTACAACGAAACTTTGCTTAATTAGGTGATTTTATACTTGGTACTATTGCGATGAAAAGATTCGTACTTTGCAAACTTTATGATCTGGAGCACTTATTCTCCATTAGCAACATGGTGAGATCTAATCAAGGACCCAGTTGAATCATCTGTTCAGCTGGCTAAGTTCATCTAATGTGTTGTTACTTGTCAGATGGCGTTTATTGGGTGCTGAATGCTATCTGGGCTGTTTAAGCCAATACTTTGATCTCACTTGACAGGGTGTAGCCTAGTTGGTAGGAGGCTTGGGATGACCTTTAAGTCCAGACATCCTAGGTTCAATCCCTAGTAGAAGCTTCTCCTTGATTACCCGATACACGGTTCTGGTGGATGGGGTCATGTATCCGGGTTTACTACCCAAGGATGGGTCCGAAGGGCCCTGCCTTGGTTAGGTTCCTCATCATAAAAAGAAGCCAATAATTTGATATTTATTTTATGCCTTTACCATGGTTTCAGTTTATTAATTGAACTTATTAGAGAGTAGTTGAATAAGCCTTCATTCTGGCATTTGAAGCCTGCACCAAGAAATGTTGGTATGGACACTGCTTGGTTTTTAGTTTTTGTTGTAACCATTTAGCATTGTAAGACTTAGACTCCCTCAGTAAGTGGGTTCTTAATTATGTTCAGGAAAAATTAGCTCGTGGATTGACTTGGACTCAGAGGATGAGATCCTTCGAATGGATTCTGAAATCACTCTAAAGCAAGAGATAGCTTGGGCTTCTCATCTCTCCCTCCAGGTTTGCATCATGTTGATAATTTTATGCTCTGATGCACTTCAATGAGCATGACTGGCTTGAAAACTACTCTTTCCTCCCCCACAATACTGACTTGATATAATGTTTGCCAACTAATTAACATGCAAGTACAATTAATTATGTAGGCTAGATAATGAGGTCCATGACCATATAAAGGTAACTTAATATAATCCCATTTGATTGAGGCATGTGTATTAATCAATATGGTGGTAGCAATATGTGTGATGGTGTGTCATGCTTTGATATGTGGTCCTTACAAAAAAACCTTCTTCTGTGATTAATGGCTAATGTTTTTCAATGTTTACTTATCTGCTCCAGGCATGCCTTCTTCCTGCACCCAAGGGAATATCCTGTGCTAATTATGCTAGGTGTGTGAATCAGATATTACAGGGCCTAAACAATATGCAGGTGCCACTCTTAATCCTAATTTACATTCAATTTACTTGTTTTTGCCTTAACGTTTCTTTCTGCCTCATTATTTCTCTGTTCTTATTGCTTCGTTTTTAAAGTTGTGGCTTAGGATTCCTTTGTTGAAGACTGATGATGATGACTCTGTGGATGTAAACTCTAATAATATGGTGAGTAGTCCCCTCCAATTGCACTTAAATATTACCTTTGGAAGATTTCTGTTTTATTCATTTATCAACCCAATGTAATAGTAAAAGTTAATCTCCCCCACCCCTCCCACATAAAATATGATAAAATATCTTTCTAGCTTCTTGAAACTATTTTGTGTATAGTCCATTGTTGTTAAAAGTGTGCCTAGCTGCACTTAAAGTGCAGAGTGCGAAGTGCCAGAGTAAAAAGAGCTTCTTGCCCCTAAAGTGAAGCACATGTAATTAAGGGAACCTAAAGTGCAAAAAGTGCATGTTTGTTTGCAATGTGCCAGGCGCTATGCACTCTCTGAATTTTTTTCTTTAAAAGAAAAATTAACTTCCTCTGTTCTACATAAATGTAATTAAGGGCACCTAAATTGCATTTTTTTTTTTTTGCAAAGTGCCAGGCCCTATGCACTCTCTGAATTTTTTTTATTAAAGAAAAATGTACTTCCTCTTTTCTACATGGATCTTTTGAAATGGCATGGCTGTCGATTGAAAACTAAAAATATAGTGATCGTGCTAAAATGTTGTTTACTTCATATTAGAGGTGGCAAGACTTTTGATAAGAAAAAAGTTGAAGGTTGTAAAGGAAATTGACTTCCACTTTAGGAGAGTTTTATATATCTTTCGATAAACCATAAAGGAAAGGTCGTCACTGTGGGATGGAGGGAGAATCAATAAAAAATAACTGTTGGATCTTAACCAATTAAATTTTACTGTTGATTTGTTATACCAACTCTTACCACAGCATGTTTTCCCTCTTATATCCAAATTGTTGGATAAAGTCTTGAAAAATAAGACTTAAAAAAACTTAAAAGAGTTTGGATTGTGGTTCTGTTGTGCCTTATGTGGATCATTTGGAAGGAAGGAAATAGTTATACTAAGTATTTAATAGTTTTGCATTTTTTTTTATTGGTAAGTTATATAGGTGAAGACTTTTGACTATTTCACATCAGGTGAAAATTTGAAAAAGAACTATGAGAATGATGATTGACTTACTCAACAATGAGCTTTTTAATATGACACATCATGAGACCTGAAGGTATTAGAAATTTTTAAGACATGGATTTTCAGATGCTTACTATGTTTTTGTTTACCTCTATTTATGCCACACAGGATGATTCTTGGGAGCTATGGAATTCATTTCGGATGCTTTGTGAACATCATAGTCAGTTGTCAGTTGCCCTTGATGTTTTGTGAGTGAACTAAAGCCTATGATCCATTGTATTTCTGTCTAGCTACTTTTTCAAGTAGTTGAACCAGCTTACTTGTTCATTAGGAGTTCACTACCTTCACCAAATTCACGTGCTCGTTGGTTTGGAGAGTCTGTTAGAGCCGCTATTATAAATACCAATGTAATTATATCTTTAAGGTTTATTATGGTTTCCTTAAAAGATTATGCTTACTGCTTGTTGCTTCAAATATCAATGATGTTGTTGTATCCTTGTCAGTCTTTTCTAACGAATGCACTGGGTTATCCATGTTTGTCGAAGCGCCACCAGAAGCTAATTGCTGGGTTTTTCAACCATTCTATACAGGTATCTAAAACATATTTCAAACTTCCTGGACTTTTCTGTTCCTTTGAAGACTTTTCCTTCTGGATACTATTATTTTTTTGCTGAATTCTGGATACTGCTTATATGGTCAAACAGCCCCCCTCCTCTCTCCAAGGCCTTGTGCCCAGTGAAAATAGAAACCCCTCCTTATGCTTTGTTGCACAATATTTTTATCAATTGATATTTTCTTTTGGGTGATGATCAATTAAGTTTGAACATGACATATCTGAATCCATTTTGGAATTTACTGGCATTGATTAGCACTTTTTGTAATTTTCACCATGGTTCTAGATCCAGAAGGAGTTGGTTTTGCATGCACCATAGTCGTTGCATGGGAACAATAATGATTTGGATGCCTCTCATAAGGATGCCTTCCTTAGTGAAGTGGTGGTTCGACAGAATGGTAGTGTGATTTGGAATGTGACTTTTGTGTGTAACTTCAATGATTGGGAAATGGACACAGTTGTATCCTTCTTGAACTTGCTTGAATCCAAGACCCCAGTGAGGGAGGTTGAGGATGGTTCTTGGTGGCATCTTAGGAGAAATGGCAGATTCGACATTTGTTCTTTCTATGATTCTCTCTGTGAATCTTCTCATGTCGCTTTCCCTTGGAAAAGTATTTGGCGTACAAAAGCCCCTCGTAGGGTTCGTTTCTTTGCTTGGATGGTGGCTTGGAATAAGATTCTAACTTGTGATAACCTTATCAAGTGGGGTTACACTATGACGAGTTGGTGTTGCATGTGTAAATGTAATGGAGAGATGGTGGATCATCTCTTAATACATTGTCCTGTGGCCAGTTTTTTATGGTGCTAGATATTAAGTGCTTTTGGGATCTCTTGGGTGTGTTCCGGGAATGTTGCGGACCTGCTCTTTAGTTGGTGGAATGGTTTAGGTTGTCATGCCTCAGATTTGTGGAATCTTATTCCTTTATGCTTGATGTGGACAATTCGGAAGGAGCGTAATTGTCGTACGTTCGAGGATGTGTCAAGTTCGGATAGCCAACTCCTTGCTTGTTTTGCTTCTACCCTTTTTGATTGGTCTAGAGTTTGGGGTTTTACCTCTAGTTCGAATATTACTGATTTTGTTTCTTCCTTATCTTCTTTTCATGATGCTGTAACTCTATAATTGCTCTATTATGCATACTTTATGCACAATTTGAAGCTCTTCTTTTAATAAATTCATATCGTTACCCATAAAAAAAAACAATAATGATTTGGATGGCCCTCTTGTTATTTGAAATTTAGCCGTTTTGTTAAAATCTTAAAGAACTTTAAATCTTATTTGGTCTTTGTTTCCAATTTAGAGTGAAATTTGAATCCAGCAGTTCTTAGATCTTACAACTACTTCTTATCTTTCAAACTTTTCAAACTTTACTAATATTTGTCCTCAAAAATATCTTTTCTCAGATAGTCTTATCTGGAAAACCAGTACACAGTCCTCCAAAGGGGAGTACAGATTTAGCTTCTAATCATAATGATAGTAATTTCGATGGTGAGTGCCTCTGGTTAATAATTCTGTGGTGCTGAATCCTGTTGGCAATCATTTTAGTAATTATTTCTTGAAAATAAAATATAAATGGTTCGATTTCTTCCAGAAGCAGATGATTATTCATCTGCTTCTCACGTTCCGTGAATAGCCGGGACGAAGGGAACGATTGATATTTTCTTATGTTTCTTTTTGAGATGCTAAAGATTGACTATTATGAGTAGTAGTCTATGACTTCACGTGTAATTGTGGTTATCAAGATTTCTACCTATGATCATCTGTAGAATGTCTTTTTTTTTTTAATGGTTAAGTATTCTTGCCATTCAGGTGTACAGAGACATCCCCTGAAGCTGTATTTGGACTATATTGGTTATCTTTACCAAAGAATGGATCCACTTCCTGAGCAAGAACGATTTGAGGTAGTTCTCTCTCTCTCTCTCTCTCTGTTATATACACAGAATGATGGTAAGTGTTTTCCTGCCATTATTTTTTCTTTTGACCATCTTAATTTGTACCTCAGCTTGGTTACAGGGATTTTTTACAGTCACCCTTACAAGTAAGTTTTCTCTGCCTACTTTTTTTTTTTTTTTTTTTTTCCTGATATTGTCTTTTCATTATTATTTTAAATCACAATTTTTTCCTTCTTGTTATAATGATTAAATGTACATTGTCATTCTCGTCTGGTAATTTTTTACATTCTCTTTATAGTAATTGCAAGCTGGGCCTTATCTATTATTTGAATGCAGCCTCTCATGGATAACCTTGAGGCTCAAACCTATGAGACATTTGAGAAAGATGCAGTGAAATATATTCAGGTATGACTGCATTTTGTGAGTCTGTTTGCCATAATTTTGTTTCATTCTTTTCACCTTGTACTTTGTTAAATTCGCTCTTCTCTCTCTCTCTCTCTCTTTTTTTTTTTTTTTAATTGTGATTTTTGTCTGTCCTGTTGATAGGCAATTGTTTATATCATTAGTAGGTGGAGAGATTATGGTTGGCAGTCCTGTGGTTGTACATTGTACTTGTTATATGGCATGATTGCTACAAAATGGCAACTAATGATGTATTCATTTGAATTAATATTCATTTTCTTTTAATTTGCAGTACCAAAGGGCAATTTGTAAAGCTTTGCAAGATAGAGTTCCAGATGAAAAGGTGTCGAGGATAACCACGGTAAGTGACCCAGTCACTGTCTTTTCGCATCTTCAATTTTGTTTATATATGTACACCATGCACATCATTTGGTATTTGATAAAATGTAATGCAATTGGGAGTTTTAGTTCACGCCATTGTATTTTTCATATGTGGCAAGGTATTGATGGTTGTAGGAGCTGGACGCGGACCTCTTGTTAGGGCATCATTGCAGGTACATTCCTCTACCTGCTGCTTATTTGGTTGTGGCCACATTATTTCTCTATAGACTGCATTCTGCATGGTGAAACTTACATTGTTTTATTGAAATTTTATTTTCCTCCTGTTCTTATGTAGGCCGCTGAAGAAACTGGGCGCAAGCTTAAAATTTATGCTGTGGAGAAAAATCCAAATGCAGTTGTTACACTACATGTGAGTTTCTCCTCTCTCTCTGTCTGGTGTTGCAACCTGTGGTACCTTGCCAAAGCTTTGATAACATGCTGGGAATGTGCGAACTGCAAACAATGGTCATAGTGATGCTTTTTGGTTTTTGATTTAGATGTAATCATTTAATTCCTTGATAAGTTCATAATTCAAATGCTTGGTTATTGGTTTAGTAGGATATTTCCTTCTTCTAGAAGTTGTATTTTGAGCATTGCTATTGCTCACCATATACACATGTGCACTTCAATAAATGAAGCGGTCCACTTTTTTAAAGTATGAAGTATCTTACTTTAGGCATCCGTGATATCATGTTGGAGGATGACTCAAAAAACACAATACATGCACAATTAATACAACAAGAATAATTATGGTTTGAGGATTTTTCACCATTCGTAAGTGAACAAATTCAAAGAAAATAAACTTTTCTGCTGTTTTGTAAATTTTTTTTTTCTTTTAAGCAATAATTAAAAGAAATGGGAGTAAATTAAGTAATAATTATGACTGATAAAAAAATTAAGTAATAATTATGCAAATTAGTTTTTGGTTTTATGTCCTTCAATTGTATTCAGTAGAAAATGTTGTGAATTCAGATGTATTGCTTGTGATAAAGGTTTTGTTCACTTTCTTTTGTGAATGTCTATAAGCCTAATTTACCAATTAAAACAAAACCTACGAGTCACCTTCGTTTGGTTTCTACATTGTATATATCTTTTTCTGCTGAGTTTGCACATATATATTGAACTAGGGCAACGTGGCCTTTAATAGGGAATGTATTTGGAATATTATTTACTGTGGCACTGAACTACAAGTATGGTATCTAAACATATCTACAAGAGTAGCACCATTCATATAGTAGGGCTATGCAGAAATACAAGGTTTCATGGCGATAACAGCTAGGATATAAGAAAGTGCATCATATAATATTTTGGTTCAGCTTGATAGGTGATAAAGTGATGGGAATACAAATTTATATGGGATTATCTTTTAAAGTGGATCAGATTAATTGTCGGAATTACGTGGTTGGCTGGACTGGTACACATTTGATGGGTCCTGTATATATTTCATTTGATTGGATCAGTCTGTGTGCCTTCTATATCCTCTAAATATTAGATAACATATTGTATAATTTGCTTCTACAGCACCCTTTTTACTAGCATTGTGGCATTTTTTTGGAGCAGAGTTTAGTCAAACTAGAGGGCTGGGAAGAGTTTGTTACTATAGTTTCCTGCGATATGCGTCACTGGGATGCTACTGAGAAAGCTGACATTTTGGTATGTGCATGTTGCCATGGTAAATCAATTTTTATGTCCTTTTACCTCCTTTGATGGCTGCTTATGTCTTCTGTTGATTCTTAGGTTAGTGAACTGCTAGGTTCTTTTGGAGACAATGAGCTGTCCCCTGAGTGCCTTGATGGAGCCCAGAGGTTTTTAAAGGATGATGGGATTTCAATACCGTCATCGTAAGTATAATCTTTTCAAATCTTGGATTTTATATTTTACAATATCTCACTGAGAATTTGGATGGGCGATTGCTTGCTTTTTACTAAATGGTTCATATAAGGAGAGATTAATGGCTACCATTTGATGACTTATGGGAGATCTCCTGTGCCAGTGGATGCTTATGTAGACTGAAAGTTTTGTTAACTAAACTACTATAATATACACAAATTCTTTTCCTTTGTGTTACTGTCTCTTTTCTCTTTGGTTGTTATTCAACCCTATGGTTATGGTGTATGTAGTCCACTATTATTTCAATAAGTTATATCCATGTTAGAATCAGATAAACAGAATTCATTCCCTCAGCTTGACGTGATGATCAGAGCCATTTAACTTGAGCATCATATCATCTTCATTATTGTAATTATTATTAGGAAATATTTCATTTTAAACACTATAGTTAGGGGTGTAACAAATTAAATCCAAAAGTTTAAAAAAGTAACAAGTTAAATCATTAGGTTTCAAACGTAACAAAAATAAACCCTTATTCTACTTACATGGGTTGAGGTTTAAATTGTTACTTTTTGAAACCTCAAGGTTTAATTTGTTACTTTTAAAACCTTAACGTTTAATTTTTTACTTTTTGAAATTTCAGGGTTCAATTTGTTACTTTGGAAATTATAGGGTTTAATTTATAAACACCCCTAAACTATAGGGTTTAAAATGTAAATTTGGTGTGGAAAACATTTGTGAATGTTGCAGTACAAATCTTCTAGTTTGATTGTGATGCCAGGCTATTATTTGAAACATTTGTTTTACTAGATGGACCAATCAGATAGTGCATATCAAGATTATATTTTTGATGTCTACATTTCCAATAAAAATTTACATTGTAAAATCCCAACTGAACAGTTGCCTCCCTTAAGTTGTCCAAATGATAGTGGTTATACAAGTCTTGCCATATAGTTGGAAAGGTAAATTGTTCTTTTTACTTAAGTCAATCTTTTGCCAGTTGTTGCTCCATGGGTTGCTTATCTCCCATGGAGTAATTATACAAGGCATTGTTGCTCCATGGGTTACTTAAATATACTATGGGAGCATCCACCAACAATCCAAGAATCTTGTTGAGCAGAATAACAAAACAAATCCTAGGAATCACGGTCAAGTTTTCTCCTAACAGGGGGAGTATGATGGAGGGAGCACAACAAATATTTCAGAATTATTATTTCTTATTTTCTTATTAGGAATCCCTTCTTTCATTTTGATTTTTGAATTTTAAAATTTGAATTTATCTTCTACTACGAGAAATCATGTGATCAATTAAATGTAATTGTGGCTTATAGAAATTTTCTTACTGATGTAATCCTGGAAACCTATTAAAAGGAGGCTCCCTTAATAGTTTAATCCAACCAATATTATGAATTAAAATATCTTGATATGAGAATTTTCTCGTCTTTGTTAGATTCTAGGTGGTGATTCCTATTATTTGTCCTGTTTTATCTTTGATTTCCTTATTTCTATTTCCCACTATTCTGTCCTGCATCAAATGACCTGGGATGCTAATTTTGGATTTGATTGTATATTGGTCGATTGTATGTTCAGGTTAGTTTTGCAATTTAATAATTGGGCTTTCCCAAGCCCATTAGAATTAGGGTTTCCTATCATAATTTGAATTAAGGCTTAGTAGCATATATAAGCAAGCTATGTACTACCTGAAGAGGAGAGTATTTCTTGGAATTATTCCAATGGCCTGGTGCTGATGCCGGTCCAACCCTATGTGCCGACTCCTAGGTCATATGCCCTTATTATCCTGTTCTTTAATTAGAGTATTTCTTGGAATTATTCCAATGGCCTGGTGCTGACTCCAGTCCAACCCTAGGTTCCGACTCCTTGGTCATATGCCCTTATTAACCTGTTCTTTAATTTATTGTTGATGTTCTGGTTTGTCTTGCATCAGTATGCTTTTATGAAATAAAGATATCCCTCTTTCAGGTACACAAGTTTTATCCAACCAGTGACAGCTTCAAAGCTGTATAATGATGTATGTCCCTTGTTTTTGTGGTCTAAAGTTTCCATTATTCAGTAATTCAAGGATTTCATCTAAACTGGTTCTAGTTTTGTTGCAGGTTAAGTTACATAAAGATGTTGTGCACTTTGAAACTGCTTACGTTGTCAAACTGCACAATGTAGCAAGGCTCGCCCCTACTCAACCTGTGAGTTTTTCCTTCAGATGGCATACTACCTCTTGTCTGCTAATATCTGGTTTACTTGTTTGTTATAGTGAGTTGATTAATATAATTTTTAAATACTTTCAAAGAATTGTTGTTTCATGTCTTCTCCCTAGGAAACTTTATATTGATCGGTTTCATCAACTGGTCTTGTTTTCCACTTGCGTAGGTCTTTACTTTTACTCATCCAAATTGGTCGGCTATGAAAAGCAATCAGCGTTACAAGAAGCTTCAGTTTGAGATACCCAGCGATACTGGATCAACCTTGGTGCATGGTATGTGATGGCTAAGTTTTATTTCTGTTCTGTATTTAAAATTAAACTGTCCAGTTCTATTAATATTGCTCATGAACTTGTATTTGTGGATATTGCCCTTTTACTCCTATGAATAAGAAGTTGGTACTCATACAATGCTGAACCACAGTTTAGGAAAATTTCAAATTAGTGGCATAAGCTAAGAAGCATGCTGTTGTAGTCCAGGTGACGTTCAGTCGGTCACTTAAATGGGTTATATATTTTGACGGGCTGAGCACAGTTTAATCTTATTATTTGACCCTTGTAGTTGAGTATAAAATGTGATTCATGCAATTCCTGATTGGAATATATATATGTTTGTTGGGGGGGGGGGGGGGGGGGTCGGATTCAAGTTATACCTAGTATAACTCTATACAATATTACTTTTCTTCATAACTTTTCATTGAAAGAGTATTTTGACAAATCAATTGTTGGATTGTCTCCTTATACCTGTGTTTGTAAAATATCAAGATGGTCAGATTCAAGTTATACCTAGTATAACTCTATACAATATTACTTTTCTTCATAACTTTTCATTGAAAGGGTATTTTGACAAATCAATTGTTGGATTATCTCCTTATACTTGCGTTTGTAAAATATCAAGATGATCGGAGATCAATAACTATCTCATCATAAAATTTTTAAATTTCAAGTTTTTTAACTTTAAAATTATACACAAAACATGGGTTTGTGGATTAGATAGTAAATAACATCTGATTAACTCAAAATTTAGAATGCATATCTTACAAAAAGTTATGGACTTGTGTAACATCACAAAGAACATCTGATTAACTCGAAATTTAGCATGCATATCCTATAAAAAGTTATGGACTTGTGTAACATCACAAAGTGTTATATCAAGTGTAACTTGATCCTAATTCTATATATATTTCTAGGTAGACTGAGAAAGGTTGAAGGAGATAGCTGGTGCTATCACCCGAATGCACAGCTGGACTAAAGGATTGGTTTTTTCCTTTTTAAATTTATGCCCAGTCTCTCTTTGTTAATGATATTAATAGGTCATCTCTTTTTTTGCTAATCATATTAGGAGTTAATTATTATTTGTTTACTAAATTTTTAGATTGATGAATTCTGACACATGTGATGTAATTGACATTGGTCAATTCAACTTTAAACTTCACCAGTGCCATTATAAGCCCTACCTCCTTGAGCTTTTAAGCAGCCTGCCCCCCTTTGATTTGGATATGGGATAATTTGACCCCAAGAACTACCGCAATCTCACAACACTCTTTTACTACCTGAGCCCGGGCCTGGGGGCAGCATGCCCTTAGCCCACCACTTTATTACTTGTTTTGGTTCTGGTTTTAGATTAAATCATTTTTTCATTCCCACAATATGGCAGTGATGATGCTGGAGAGAAGATCTTTTATCATAATTATTGTATGGGATAAATCAGACTGACCTCTTTCATGCAACCCTGATTACAGGATTTGCTGGCTATTTTGATGCGACATTATACAAAGATGTACATCTGGGTATTGAACCATCAACAGCAACACCAAACATGTTCAGCTGGTATGGCATATGATTCTCTTTTATTTTATGTGTGAGGTACTTAGCTTATCATTCATGTAGTGCCCTGCAATTGATGTTAATATGTAATTTTTGGGATCTCCCTTTTGTTTGATTCCAATCGACAAAATGTAATTCAAATTCCCCTCTTTCTCATTGAGTACAGTCTGGCTTTTTCTTTCTGGGTTATTATACATGTGAGGAAGCTTGCTTGTTAACCAGTTTAGGTGAAATATTTTCCACACTTTTACTTAACAGAAAAGGAAAATATTTTACAGTCCAGATTGTATAGTATAGGAACTGTTTATGATGTAGTTGACCCTACGGGTAATTATTTTGTTAAGTAATAAAAATCTATCAAAAGAAAAGGTGCTAAAGGGGACCCTACGGTGAATTATGGTGATGGCTCTTTTCTGAATGCCTGTCTGTTGATTGTCCTTATTTTACTCAGGTTTGCAATATTTTTCCCACTGAGGACACCGGTGTTTTTGCATGCTGGTTCTTCTCTCGAAGTACATTTTTGGCGTTGTTGTGGTCCTACCAAGGTAATCATCTAGGAATTATTACTATCTTTTCTAGATTTATTATTAGTGGAGCAATGAAAACATAAAAGTCAGCTCCTGTCTATAAATTATTATATGCATCATAATTTCTTTTTATGGATAGCTGGTTTCAAGGTGTCAAGTACAAAATCAATGTTTGGACAGAAAATTTTGGATAATGATGATGGTTTCTGGTTTCAAGATGTTAATTACAAAATCAATGTTTGAACAGAAAATTCTGGATAATTCCTGATGATGGTTTCTGGTTCTGGTTTTTGTGAAAATGTGGCAGGTTTGGTATGAATGGGGTGTCACATCTCCCTGCCAGTCACCCATTCACAACAGCAATGGACGATCATATTGGGTTGGGCTCTAGGATTTCTGGATTTCACATATTGATACTTAAATCATGCAATGTTCAGGAAGAAGCTAGTTCAAGGTTTGGTCTGTCGAATGACGTGTTATTGTCTGTCCAAGATATATTTGGTCAATTGGTTACTCTGCCTCTCAGACCTTGGTGAAATTATATCCACATGCTTTTGATGTAACATACCACTGGAGCACATTCCTGTCGGTTACTTTTAATCCTGTATTCGTAATGTCAGTCAATAGTGATGTACACTAATGTACCATATACAATTAAGATTGTTTTTTGTTCAGTGTGTCAGCAAGTTGATTTCTTTTACAGTTGTACTCCACCTCAACAAGTTTGAGCCCGAAGTTTTTTATCTTGGGTTTTAGAAACTAGCATGGCTAGCATGCTATATTGGTGGGAGGCATAGGTTTTAACAATTAGCTTTCGGTAGTGGTAGTAATATCGGATGTAAGTTTTTACCATATAGAGCACTACTACCCGTTAAAATATACCGTCTTTTAGTCTGGTAGGTGCTGTTTTTTTATTTATTTATTCAATTTATGTATATATTCTTTAGGGGGGATGTTGGTAATCGAGTTTGCATTGGGCTCCCAAATCTGAGATTTTTTATTTTATGTTTTGGTAGACACATTCCAGATTTTATTTTTGTTGGTTGCCCATTTTCGTTATGGAATTGAGTTAATCAGATTCCGTCTTCTGATTGGTAGTATTTTATTTGTAAGTCTCTTTTAAATGAACTTGACCTTATTTTAATACCTGTACTCTTTGTTTAATATCCTTCTTGGCAAGCCTAACCCTAAAAGCGTAAGACGCAATAGGACGCAACTATAAGGCAAAAAGTGGAGCACTAAATTGTTGAAGTCCAAGCCTTGGGCAGTAGATCAGATACAATGCTTTCTCTTGGACAAAAAAACAGTTAAATCAAAATTAAAAATTGTTAGTAGTTAGTTGTTATTACTTAGAGCATTCACATCAACATAGTTAACCCTCACATTTTGCTAAAATTTTGTTATTCACACATAAAGTACTGCTCTCGTTCAATGGAGTGAGGTACTGTTCATTACAAATTTCAAAAAGAAAATCTCTCTCTCTCTCTCTTGGACAACACTCAACGGATCCCTCTCTCTCTCGTCAAAGCGCTAACCATATGGCAACGTTGGTTGGTGGTCATCGTCGTAGTGGTGGCGATTTCTACATGACCATGTGGGGTACCTGGAATTCAGGGCACCTCTTGCTAATATAATAATATATTTGGAGATATCGAAGACATGGAAGACATCGAAAATATTGAAGATATTGATACCTTTGAGAATTCTGAAGGTATTGATGATATTGAGGTTGAGGAAACTGATGATATAGAAGAAATGGAAGGATCAGAAACCTTAGAAAGCACAAAAAATGGTATCCAAACTGGAGAACCAGAAATCGAGTCTTAAGAGTCAAAAAATGGCAAAACACTCGGTTGCAATGCCATTACCCTACCCAGAGAATTCATGGCAACAACTTGGGTACAAAGGGAAAAAGATGCTCGAGGGGCAGTATCCATCTTATTAGTAGAAGATGAAGAGTGCCGAGACACAGGTAAAATCATATTTGAAAAACCTACTTTGGCTATGTGTCACCATTTAAAACATTTATACATAAAGGCACACATGGATGAGAGACCCGTTAATAGGGTCTTGGTAGACAATGGAGCAGCAGTTAACAGAAAATGGATGATTTGGATGAGGCACAAGTAGTAGCCTTAAACTTCATTATTTTACAAAAGCACAGAGTTATTAAAAATTACAATCGAAGGGTTAGACCTAAGACTTTTGCTGTAGGAGACTTGGTTTGGAAAGTAATATTACCCCTTGGGACCAAAGATTCTTACTTAGGAAAATGGTCACCTAACTGGGAAGGGCCATACTTAGTCAGCTAGTTATTTGATAAAAATGCTTATAAGTTAATGCATGTTAATGGGGAAGAACACATAAGGTCAATAAATGGAAAATACCTTAAGCCCTACAAACCATGTTTTAATGAAATGACTTATTAACATAAAAAGTTCAGAACAAAAGAAAAGTAATAAGGCTTAAAGATAGCCTGAAAATTGTACAAGTATGTAGGAACTTAAATTATGACAGGCAAGAAAACTAACTAGAAGATCGAAACCGAATGTCGAAGAGGGGTGTCCGAGCAGACTGAGAAACCTGCAGAACAGAATAACAACACCACAAGAACAAATCGTTAAAACCACGGTCAACCCAGTGGGGGTTGGCCTTTGGCTCTCCGAAGATTTAGTCAGTTTCTGATCAAAAAAGAGTAGAACCCTAATTGACAAAGAATTAATCTGATTTATTGCATGAGAGCCCCCCTTCTCTTTTTTTAAACTCCTTCCTTTTATACCTGTATGTGACTGGGGGTTTTTATGACATTTACCACTCCCTCTTCCCAATTAATTAACCTTGTCAGAAATCCGAGATATTTTGAACTCGCTGATCTAGCATACCTCAGCCTTGAATGTGGATACTGTCAGTTTATTAATGAATGATCATTACCATATCTAATCACCAGTAATCTTGGATTTGAAACAGAAACGTATTCAACACCCTTTGTCCAGATATTTCTGGAGTTAATGGAGGGCCAAGTGGGTACCAACTTGACGATTTCTGACACAGACGTCTCAGGCATTTAATGCTGGTTCACAGTTTATTGTAAGCTTGCCCGAGCAGTAATAATGACTGGGGTGCTCGGGTTGGATTCAATTAAAACAAACGCCACAATTTTACGCGTTACAAACACTTAAGACGAAGGACGTATTTTCAGCGCTGGTATAAATCAACTAGTTCTGGCGAGATGACTAGGTATGGGCCGAGCTGTATTTCGACGTATTTGACCGGACAATGTGTATTCGGGACAGAGCCGAAGAAATATAAGTACAGTATTATGACCGAACAGGGGAATGGTATGATTCCATTTAGATTTCCGAATTACAGTCTTATTTCAGTTACTTTCAAATTGATTATCCTACAATTACCCCCTTGCCCTGCTCCTTCCTGTCTTTTCGGAAGGATCTGGGCAACTTATGCGCTTCCCGAAGCGGTCATGTCAGCTTCCTTTCATTTATTGTGAAGCGGCGTTTCCGTTCCCAAGAAACAAACCGCCACTTTCTAATAAAGTTTTTTTTTTGGGGGGGAAAACGCTTGGGCTTTCTTTGAACGCTTCAATATCCCAGAGCCTCTCTCTTTGTTACTTGTTTTCATTTCCTTTCCCGTTTCGTTCCCTTGTTTTCTCACGCCCTCAGAAGCCAAAACGACCCCGCGTGCCAAGAACTCCCCTTCCCAGTAAGTTCTTCTACAATCTCTCCTTAACTTCCATTGACTTCTAGTAATTTCTTCAATTCCATATTTTTCTTTTCGTCGAAATGGCTGATTCACATAGGCTAGCTCACCTAGTTGACTCCGACGAGGGTATGAGGAGTTTTAGGAGTAGGTATTTGATACCGGACGATGTGAGGCTCCGGTATTATAGCGTTAGGGATCTTCCCCCATTGAACGGTGACGAAATACTCGTGCCGGTTATGGGTATAGTTGAAGGAGGGATTAGATTCCCCCTTCATCCCCTATTGAATTGATTTTCTCCGGACAGTGAACGCTTGTCCGAGTCAAGTGTCTATAAACGTATTCCGCGTGGTTATGGGCGTAGTCGCTCTTAACCGACTACTAGAAGCAGATCTCAACGCCAGAGATATTCTGTACGTTTATTCCTATACTTGCCCTGGCAAGGATTCGGACACTTTGTGCCATATTAGAGCCAAAAACATAAACAGGAAACTCGTCACCGCACTCCCTAGTTCCAACAAGGGTTTCGACAACGACTGGCTCGTTGTCTCTGGTGAATGGTACTCGGAGTCACGTTGCCGGAATCAGTTCGGCCGTCCAGGTTAGACCAACATTTTCAGTCTAACCCTTGGTTTTTAGGAGTAGTCCGAAACATAAATTTTGTCCGAGGGACGAGGTGTTTTGTCTGTCCGAACTCTAACTCTATTCAATTTTGCAGTAGCTGCTCGGCTGAACGTTCCTGATCACGTGGCCAAAGTAGAGGAGATAAATAGGGTGCTCCGTTCCAATATCTGCGTGGACGAGTTCGGAAACCCACGGGCAGCTTCTATACTGCTCGGATATCGACCGTTGATTGGGAACTTCTTAGAAGGACCAACGATCCCTAGATCCCAAGAGACACCAGTAGAGCCTGCGGTTCTGTACGTGGCTCAACCCTCTACTTTCCCCAGTCAGTCCGATCAAGCCAGTCACATCCCTACCGGCGCAGTGCTAGAGATGGCTCCTCCGATGGATATTTACGACGTCATTGGGAAGAAGAGCAAGGGGGCCTCTAGTTCGAAAGGAAAAGGCCGTGGTAAAGCTAAGGAGGGAGTTCAGACCAGGAGGTCCAAGAAAGCTATCTTTCAAGCCCCAGAGGCTGAGCAGCCGACCCGGTCAGAAGAGCCGGAACTAATGCCTGTGGCCGAAGAGGTCAGTATCCCACAAGTAGTGGAAGGCGTGGAAGGGCCGACCGAACAGGGGGGTCGCAGGCCGAAAAGGCTCAGGAAGGCAGCCGAACAGGTAGAGGAAGCAGGTCCTTCTTCTCAGGGCGAGCCGTGGGTTCCCAAGATCACCGTCCAGGGCGAGCCGGTCACCACCGAGCATACGGTGTTCGAGACGACGGACATCGACTTTTCAGCTCGAGTGGCCCATGCCCTGACAAGGGCCACCTGTCTTCCAGGAGACTACGAGGTCTGGGAGCGGATACCTTCGGGCAGCCTTTTTCGCCACATCTCCCGAGGACTGGTGATAGTAAGTATTATCTCTCTAGCTTTTGGTTTTATGAGTTTGTTTTGCTACATTCCTAAATTCTTTTCGTGTTTGCATTTGGTTTTTCAGGCCGCTCAGGGTGTTCAGGCTGCTGAGGCTAGAGCCTACGGCCTTTATGAAGAAAAGCAAAAGATGAAGGCCGAGCATGAGAAGGTTCTGGCGGACGTGGTGAAAAATGCTGAAAACGACTACGGGGATTTGGAAAAGAAACATTTCGAAACTATCACACTGATGAAGGACGCTGAGGACAGGGCGAGGTCGGAATCCGAACAAAAGATGAAACTGGAATCCGAGCTCGCCCAGTCACTAGAGAAGATAAGGATACTCGAGGCCGAGTACCTTCTATCTCTTGGAAAGACCCTGGAGAGTGGCAAAAAGGAGGGAAAACGAGAGGCTTGGGGCGAGATCAAGGATCAGATCCAGGGAGTCTACAACAGAAGCTTCCGCGACGGTTGGAAGGCTGCCCTGCAGAAGGTCGGCACCCCGGCCTCCTCGGACCTTCTTCTGAGGGAAAACACTCCTCTTCCATATCCGAACGCCGGGCTAAGGGAGTCGGATGAAGAGGATGAGGATAGCGACGAAGATGAAGATGAGGAAGAGGGCGCCGAGGTCATTGGGGATGTTCCAGAAGTCCAGGCGATCGATCCCATCGTTATTTTCGCCGAGGACCCCCCAGCTACTGCTGTCTTGGCGCCTATTGACTCGACCCTCGTGGTGACAGAGAATCCTCCGGCTCCTGCCCTAGATGAAAATCCTCCAGCTGCTCCGACAAATGAAGACTTTCCTGCTCCTGGCGCTTAGATTTAGCTTCAGTTTTTTTGTAATCTGCTTTGTTTTATTTATTCCTACTTTAAGGGCTGAGTGCCTCTAAACATTGGCATTTTTATTTAACCGGTATGCGTTGTGTTTGTCAGAATTAACATTTTTTTCTTTTTATCCTCAACGAATATATTTTATATCTTTACTTATTATTGTTTTTTCATTGTAGTTTTTATGCCAGCCATTTTAATCTCTTAAACATGGTTTCTGGAGGGCAAAGTTTAGCCAGTTCCCTTAGCACTTGTGCCAGGTAACTGTTCCGATTGAGAAAGAAAAATAGCAGAATCTTTTCATATACATCAGAGCTCCTGCATCCGAACAGACAAATCTGTTCGGACAATGACGCGTATAAAAGGTCCAATTAAGAATGATTTTCATGTAGTCTTAACCCCTTTTGTTATCCATTCTAGCGTTACTGTGGACCAGATCTATCTCCATTTTCTATCCCAAGTGTAGATTGCTCAGACGACGCATCCCTATTTGATACGGACAAATAATAAAAGATTTCCAGTGTCGTTTGGTTCGGATGTTGACCCATTTATAAAAACAATAATGACTATATTACTAACCTTTAGGCGTCCTTCCTTTCTGTGCGAGCAGTGGGCTTGTTCGGACGAACCCTTCCTTGTCCGAATTTTCTGTCTTGCTAAGCCCTACCAAATTTCGTCGCTTCCCTTTTCTCACCCCCCTTGAGGTAGTAATATTTCAGTTTTTAGAAAATTTTCTTTACTCACCCCCCTTGAGGTAGTAGTGTTGTTCGGTCAAAAGATTACCTTACTCACCCCCCTTGAGGTAGTAATTTTTCAGGTTTTTAGAAATTTTTCTTTACTCACCCCCCTTGAGGTAGTAATGTTGTTCGGACAAAAGATTACCTTACTCACCCCCCTTGAGGTAGTAATTTTTCAGGTTTTTAGAAATTTTTCTTTACTCACCCCCCTTGAGGTAGTAGTGTTGTTCGGACAAAAGATTACCTTACTCACCCCCCTTGAGGTAGTAATTTTTCAGGTTTTTAGAAATTTTTCTTTACTCACCCCCCTTGAGGTAGTAGTGTTGTTCGGACAAAAGATTACCTTACTCACCCCCCTTGAGGTAGTAATTTTTCAGGTTTTTAGAAATTTTTCTTTACTCACCCCCCTTGAGGTAGTAATGTTGTTCGGACAAAAGATTACCTTACTCACCCCCCTTGAGGTAGTAATTTTTCAGGTTTTTAGAAATTTTTCTTTACTCACCCCCCTTGAGGTAGTAGTGTTGTTCGGACAAAAGATTACCTTACTCACCCCCCTTGAGGTAGTAATTTTTCAGGTTTTTAGAAATTTTTCTTTACTCACCCCCCTTGAGGTAGTAGTGTTGTTCGGACAAAAGATTACCTTACTCACCCCCCTTGAGGTAGTAATTTTTCAGGTTTTTAGAGATTTTTCTTTACTCACCCCCCTTGAGGTAGTAATATTGTTCGGACAAGTTTTCCTCCTTAAAAACGACAGATCTGTCATGACACCAAACACAAATGATCAAAATCGCAATTCAGATGTATATATTGAGTGTTGGCTTTACATTAATCAAAAGAAATACTTCCTTAGGTTACAAGTGTTCCATGGCCTGGGGATAGATTTTCCGTCCAAATCTTCTAGCCTATAGGCCCCCTGTCCTGCTCGGGACGACACTTTATAGGGCCCTTCCCAATTCGGTCCGAGTTTCCCTTCATTCGGCTTCCTTGTGTTGGTCCATGACCTTTCTGAGGACTAAGTCACCAGTCCGAAATACTCTCGGCTTAACATTCCTATTGTACTCTCTTTTTATTCGTTGCTGGTATGACGCCAAACGAACCATAGCCATATCTCGTTTTTCTTCCACAAGGTCCAAATCCTTACGCAGATGATCTTCATTGGTTTGGACGTCAAATTCTGTTGTTCGAGTGGTCGGAAGTCCGATCTCCAGTGGAATAACTGCCTCCATACCAAAAGCGAGTGCGAATGGTGTCTCATTAGTAGATCTCCTTGCCGTTGTTCTGTAGGTCCATAATATGCTGGGGAGTTCCTCCACCCATTTTCCTTTTGCTGCTTCCAACTTTCTTTTGATTCCATTCATTATGACCTTGTTTGATGCTTCAGCCTGACCATTCGATTGAGGATAACCAGGAGAAGAAAAGAAGTTCCTGATGCCGAGGTCCGAGCAAAATCCTTTAAAGAGCTTGCTATCGAACTGCGTGCCGTTATCCGAAATGGCAGCCCAAGGGATACCGAAACGCGTGATGACATTCTTCCATAAAAAACGTTTTGTATCCACATCTCGGATGTTTGAAAGCGGTTCGGCCTCGACCCATTTAGTGAAATAATCCGTGGCTGCAATCAAGAACCTTTTGTTTCCCGGTGCCCGAGGAAGAGGCCCCACAATATCTAATCCCCACTGGGCAAACGGCCAAGGGCTGGACAGGGGATTAAGTTCTCCGGCTGGTTGGTGGATCATAGGAGCAAACCTTTGACACTTATCACACTCCTGAACATACTTAAGAGCATCAGCTTGCATGTATGGCCACCAATATCCTTGTGAAATAGCCCTATGCGCCAAGGATCTTCCACCAGTATGACTTCCGCAGATTCCTTCATGTATTTCAAAAAGGAAATCTCTTACCTTATTTGGGTGTACACATAACAGATATGGCCCTGTGAAGGACCGTCTGTACAATAACCCGTCTTTGGAAACCCAAAATCTTGGGGCCTTTTGCTTGATCATCTTGGCTTTTTTCTTGTCTTCCGGCAATTTGTTATCCCTGAGATAGCTCAATATTGGGTCCATCCAGCTCGGCTGGGTGCTGATGGAAGAAACAGACGCCTCCTGGTTCTGGAAGCTCGGCTGATCCAGCGTTTCTATACAGACCGTCCTCTGTAGATCTGATTCCAATGCCGTGGCCAGCCTAGCCAAAATATCTGCATGGGAGTTGTGTTCCCTCCCAATTTGGGCGACCCGAGTGGAATCGAATTCGGACAACAAACTCCGAGCAATTGTTAGATAAGCCGCCATTCTGTCATCTCTGGCCTGATACTCCCCTGAGATTTGGTTTGCCACGAGCTGGGAATCACAGAATATTTGCAAGTGATCAGCTCCGAGCTTCTTTGCAGTTCTGAGGCCGATCAACATCGCCTCATACTCGGCTTCATTGTTTGATGCCGTGAATTTTAACCGAACCGCTTGTTCGAGAGTCAAACCCTCCGGAGATATCAAAACAATTCCCGCGCCTGAACCTTTGGAATTGGAAGCCCCATCAACAAATAATTCCCATTTCTTGGTGCCCAAATCGAGCTGAGTATTGATTGGGACAAGCACAGATGGGTTGCTCGGATCATGTTGGAATTCGGCTAGAAATTCTGCCAAGATTTGCCCTTTGATTGCTGTTCGGGGTTTGTACTCTACCCCCAATGATCCCAGATATACTCCCCACCGAGTGATCCTCCCCGTGAAATCTGACCTTTGGAGGAGCATTTTTAGGGGAAGATCACTTAACACCGTGACAGTGCTGGACTGGAAATAATGGGGCAGTTTCTTGGCTGCGTGAAGTAGTGCCAATGCAGCCTTCTCAAGAGGAAGATATCTTAGTTCGGTCTCATCCATTGCTTTGCTGACGAAGAAGATTGGCCTTTGCTCATGCACCAACTCTCGAACCAGTACGGCACTCACAGCATGGTCGGAGACTGCCAGATATAAGAAAAGTGGTTCCCCTGGATCAGGTATCGAAAGACATGGAGGGGTCGATAAGTAAGTCTTTATCCCCTGAAATGCGGCTGAGCACTCTTCATCCCAAACAAAACTACTTCTTTTGCCCAGAAGTCGGAAAAAAGGCCTGCACTTATCGGCCGACCTCGAGATGAAACGCCCCAAGCGCTGCGATCATTCCGGTTAAACGTTGTACTTGTTTAAGGTTTCTGGGCTCCGCCAGATTTATAAGAGCTGTAACCTGATCCGGGTTAGCCTCTATCCCTTTTCTGCTTACCACATGGCCCAAAAACTTACCGGACTCCACGCCAAATGTACATTTGGATGCATTGAGACGTAAGTTATTCTTCCTCAGTATGTTGAAGACTTGCAGCAGATCGGCGAGATGGCTTTCTTCTCTGAGACTTTTAACGAGCATATCGTCAATATAAACCTCAACCGTGTTTCCTATCATATGCCCGAACATTTTGGTAACCATCCTCTGATAGGTTGAACCTGCATTCTTCAGACCGAATGGCATCACCCTGTAACAATACGTTCCCCTAGGTGTGATAAAAGCAGTCTTCTCTTGGTCGGCAGGGTTCATCGGGATCTGGTGATAGCCCTGGAAGGCGTCCAGGAAGCTTAGCCGAGCATGTCTTGCTGCCGAGTCTACCAACTGATCTATCCGAGGGAGTGGAAAAGGATCTTTCGGACACGCCTTATTCAAGTCAGTAAAGTCGATACATACTCTCCATTTCCCATTTTTCTTTTGCACCACCACCGTATTCGAGAGCCAAGCGGGGTATTGAATTTCTCGGATCGCTCCGGACGCCAGAAGGCGTTCTACTTCTTCCAAGACTATCATGGCTCTTTCTGGGGCCAATTTCCGTCGCTTCTGCACCACAGGACGGTGCTCGGGCCCAATGTTCAGTGAATGACATGCTAAGGTCGGAGATACACCCGGAGCATCATAAACCGACCAAGCAAAAACATCCTGGTTGTCGACCAAGATTTGCAGCAATTGCTCTCTATCCGTGGAAGGCAGCTTCGAACCAATCAAAAAGAACTTTTCAGGATTAGAGGGATCGAAGAATACCTTTTCTGGTTGCTCGGACATTATTGCTTCTCCATCCTCTAATTCCTGGGACTGTAATTGTCACAAGTTCGCCGTATCCCTTATTTCTGAAGCAGCCTTCCTTTTTGTTGCGGCCAACACGCATTGTTTTGCGGCGACCTGATCCCCGTTCAACTCCATGACCCCGTCCGCTGTAGGAAACCTCAGTTTTTGATGGAGGGTAGACGGGACTGCCTTCATTCGGTGCAGCCAGTCTCGCCCCATTATGGCGTTATACGGGGACGAAGCTTTAACCACTATAAACTCCGTCTGGAGGTTGACCGGACCTGCTAACACAGGCAACACAGTTTTTCCCAACGGCACAACAGGTTCCCCCGAAAAGCCGAATATGGGAGTGGTGAAGCCAGATAAATCGACCTCTGATAGGCCGAGCTTCTCGTAGAGGTCCTGATACATTATCTCTGCGAAACTCCCTTGATCTATCAGTATTCTCTGAACATCATAATTTCCTATCCTCAAAGTAACCACCAAGGGGTCGTTGTGGGGCAACTGGACGTCCCTTAGGTCCCTGTCGGAGAACGAGATCACCTGCTCCGCCTCTCCTCGGCTAACCGAATACACTGGGGCCAGATGAACAGAATCCGGAATGGAGAAGGATTTTCTGAGGTGGGCTGCCTTCTGCATCTTGTATCTGTAAGAAGCTGAAGATACCGCAGAGCATATAGGATTGTGTATGACATGGATGATCCCAGCTGACGGCGTACCCGAAGAGTGAGGTTGACGATCTTCCTGACGCGACTCCTTCCTAACAGACAAGTCTGCGTTTATGAATCGGTCAAGGTGTCCTTCCGATGCCAACTTCTCCAAATGCACCTTTAACAGGTGACAGTTTTCGGTCATATGACCCTTCTCTCTGTGATAGGAGCAGTAGAGGTTTCCATCCTTCAAAGCTGGGTTTCCAAGCATCTTTGGGGGCCAGACAAAGAAAGGTTCCTTCTTAATCTTCTCCATAACTTTGTAGATAGGCTCTTTGAAAACAGTTTCGAAAGCTCGGAAAGTTGGAGCCACGAAGTTTTTCGGGGCAGATAAGTTTTTGGGGGTATTCCCCGTCCGAACTACCGGCTTTGTTACAGTGGCTTTAGGCTGAGCCATGATTTGAGCCGGAGGGGTACCTCGACCATCTTCCTCAATCCGGACGAATTGATCTATCTTGTGCATCAGCTTTCCCAAATCCCTGGGGGGATGTTTGACAAGAGACTGGCGCAAACCAGAATTGACGGGCAGCCCCGCCTTAAAAGTTTGAATCGCCACTTCCTCTCCACAAGCCTCTATGTCGTTATAAGTTTCCCAGAACCTGATAGAGTAGTCTTTCAGAGTCTCACTATCCTCCATCTTCATGGTAAGGAGGGTACTCATTTCTTTCCTCTTTCGGCTGTTCGTAATGAACCGTGCCACGAACGCCTCCGCCATTTGATCCCAGGAATAAATTGTTCGCGTCCCCAACTGGTTGAACCATCTCATCGCGACTTCTCCCAAACTGGACGGGAAAAGTCGGCACATGAGGGGATCATTATTCCTGGATAAGGCCATACTCTGTTGATATCGGCCAATATGGGTGACAGGGTCTGTTCGGCCGTTATATATCTCCAAGCGCGGGACCGGGAACCTCTCGGGCATTTTGGCTTTCTCAATTTCCTTCGAGAAGGGAGAGGAAGATATCAGGTCAAGCGCTTTCCACACGGCATTCTGTCCTCCCGGGCGGGCAGTTCTTCTGGTTGAATGTTTCTTAGTTGGGGAATTTTTTCTGCCATAGAGGGGGGGACGAGACCGCGAAGGCTCTCCTATATGCAGTGATTTCCTCTGGTTCTTCGGAGGTGTGGGTGACCTTGACTCCGTCGGGGAGCTTGAGGTTTCAGACAATTCTTCATATCGTGATTTGCGAGAATAGACGGGTTGGTCTTGTTCCCCGCGCTGTGAGGCGTGCGTCCTTTTGGTAGGCCTCCCTTTTGTATGAACTTGGCCCCGGGCTTTTTGCCTCTTTGATTCTTGTTTCAGGTTCTGAATCTCTTCGCGGAGCTCGGCAATAAGTTTTTGGCTGTCTTGGGTTTGGGATGATTTGGTGGAATAAACCAGGCTTCGCCGAGCACCCCCTCTATTTCGCTGTTCGGAACCGAGCCTTCTGGATGTGGCTCCCTCATCTGCCCTACTAACTGGCCCCTGGCTAGGGTTGGTATGTCGTGAAGGGGCCGGTTTCTGTGGAGGATTTGGTTGTAGTGGTGGAGTTGGTTGTAGTGGTGGAGTTGGTTGTAGTGGTGGAGTTGGTTGTAGTGGTGGAGTTGGTTGTAGTGGTGGAGTTGGTATCACTGATGTCCCTCCTATCACCGCTTCATTAGTATTCTCCCGGGACTCCTCCGCGTCCCTAGAGGGCCTGTATGATGTCCCAGAAGAGACTCTGGATGAACTTGCATCCTCCACCACCACGGAAGGTGGGCGTCGTGAGGTTGATGGCCGCCCAGACATTCCAATGAACCTCTCAAGTCTTCAGATGTCGATCCTGGAGAAAGCTTTCTTCCCACAGACGGCGCCAATTGTAGGAACTTAAATTATGACAGGCAAGAAAACTAACTAGAAGATCGAAACCGAATGTCGAAGAGGGGTGTCCGAGCAGACTGAGAAACCTGCAGAACAGAATAACAACACCACAAGAACAAATCGTTAAAACCACGGTCAACCCAGTGGGGGTTGGCCTTTGGCTCTCCGAAGATTTAGTCAGTTTCTGATCAAAAAAGAGTAGAACACCTAATTGACAAAGAATTAATCTGATTTATTGCATGAGAGCCCCCCCTTCTCTTTTTTTAAACTCCTTCCTTTTATACCTGTATGTGACTGGGGGTTTTTATGACATTTACCACTCCCTCTTCCCAATTAATTAACCTTGTCAGAAATCAGAGATATTTTGAACTCGCTGATCTAGCATACCTCAGCCTTGAATGTGGATACTGTCAGTTTATTAATGAATGATCATTACCATATCTAATCACCAGTAATCTTGGATTTGAAGCAGAAACGTATTCAACACCCTTTGTCCAGATATTTCTGGAGTTAATGGAGGGCCAAGTGGGTACCAACTTGACGATTTCTGACACAGACGTCTCAGGCATTTAATGCTGGTTCACAGTTTATTGTAAGCTTGCCCGAGCAGTAATAATGACTGGGGTGCTCGGGTTGGATTCAATTAAAACAAACGCCACAATTTTACGCGTTACAAACACTTAAGACGAAGGACGTATTTTCAGCGCTGGTATAAATCAACTAGTTCTGGCGAGATGACTAGGTATGGGCCGAGCTGTATTTCGACGTATTTGACCGGACAATGTGTATTCGGGACAGAGCCGAAGAAATATAAGTACAGTATTATGACCGAACAGGGGAATGGTATGATTCCATTTAGATTTCCGAATTACAGTCTTATTTCAGTTACTTTCAAATTGATTATCCTACAAAGTAATAAGGCTTGATTACCCAAATATCAACCTAAGAGGGGGGGTGATTTAGGTTGAGGCAAACTTTTTCGATTTAAATGCGGAATTAAAAACTATTTTCAATTAGCAAAAACAAATTTAAGAACACAATTCAATTGCAATCAAACACAAGCATATATAAGCAATTGAATAAGTAAGAGATAGAGATAGAGAAAATCAAACACAGTGATTGTTATCGAGGTTCGGCTTCCCCGCCTACGTCCCCGCCTCAAGATCACTTCTCGAGGATTCCCAAATTCACTAATTTGACAATCTTCTTTCGGGTGAAGATCAAAACCGTTACAAATCTTCTTTACACGGTGAAGAGTAACCACCGAGTGAAAAATCCTTTTCACTCTTAGGATTTATACCAAGACCCACAAATCTTCCTTACAAGGTGAAGAGTAACCACCCAGTGAAAAATCCTTTTCACTACTTAGGATTTATACCAAAACCCTAACAAAAACACTCAATAGTTTCAACAAAGTATTTGTTGTACAAGATAAGGCTCTCTCAAAGAGTAATTGTACACAATATGCTCACTCTAATAGTATATCAAGGATTTGATCAATATGGCTCAAAAAGTGTTTAGAGAAATTTTCAATCAAGGATTTTGAATGATATGAAAATATAAGCTTGAGAAGGATGGATTGATGTATAAGATGATATCTTTTCTATCTTTGATTTCTCTTGTATGCTTGATGTTTAGAAATGAAGAAAGGGTAGTATTTATAGCCATCATGTTGTCTTGCATTCTTCTTGATTTTCAATCAATCAATTTGTTTTCTTTGAAAACTTTTCTTCTTAAGATTTTTCAACCATAATTGATATGGTTGTCTTGCATGTGAATTTCAATCAAGTTGTTTTCTTTGAAAACTTTTCTTCTTAAGATTTTTCAACCATAATTGATATGGTTGTCTTGCATGTGAATTTCAATCAATCAAGTTTGTCTTTGAAGACTTTAAGAGATTTTTCAATTGATATTGTTGTCTTATATTTGAATTTCAACCAATCAAGTTGTCTTTGAAGACTTTAAGAGATTTTTCAATTGATATGGTTGTCTTATATTTGAATTTCAACCAATCAAGTTTGTCTTTGAAGACTTTAAGAGATTTTTCAATTGATATGGTTGTCTTATATTTGAATTTCAACCAATCAAGTTTGTCTTTGAAAACCTTAAAAGATTTTTCAATTGATATGGTTGTCTTACATTTGAATTTCAACCAATCAAGTTTGTCTTTTGAAAACTTTAAGAAATTTTTCAATTGATATGGTTGTCTTATATTTGAATTTCAACCAATCAAGTTTGTCTTTGAAAACTTTAAAAGATTTTTCAATTGATATGGTTGTCTTATATTTGAATTTCAACCAATCAAGTTGTCTTTGAAAACTTTAAAAGATTTTTCAATTGATATGGTTGTCTTACATTTGAATTTCAACCAATCAAGTTTGTCTTTTGAAAACTTTAAGAGATTTTTCAATTGAAGTTTGGTTTTAAAGTTGAGCCTTAAAGATCAAATCTTAATAAACTTTACAAAACCTAACTCTTACTTCTCATATGTCTCGGATCATTGTCTTTGAGCTTGATTTCTTTGTCTTGAGTCTTGATGACTTTGATCTTCAATGAATTTGCAATTTATCAACTTTGCATTTGCTTGATATTTGAATTGGCCATCTTGGTCCAATCAAATCAATAGTCAAAATTAAGTTTTAAAACATAAATCATTAGTTCATATGAAAATATTATTAATGAACAACTTAAAATCATGGTTATCATCAAAACTACATGAATGTCCTTGGATTAATTAGCCAATTAATAATTATTGAAACCTTGAGGCTAACAATCTCCCTCCTTTTTGATGATGACACATATGATATGATATTTTTATACGATTTATGATTTTGAAGCTTTTCTTGAAAAGCTCCCCCTAAAATAATGCATATCTTTATATTAGAGATTTTTAAATCTCCCCCTATCTTTATGCATAGATCAATTTGTCATTTAAGTATTATCAAGCAATCAATATATATGCGTATTTTTGCCAATTATTGCAAGATATGATAATTCACCAATAGATATGATAATTCACCAATAGATTCAAAAAATGTCATATCTTTCTCCCCCTTGGCATCATCAAAAATAAATATTATATTCAATATCTCCAAACATCATTCAACATTTTAAACAACCAAAAAAAAAAATTATTTCTCCTTTGATTTAGTTCAAACATAGAACAACTAACTAATATAACATATTTCTCCTATTTGGTACAAAGAAATAAAACAAATACATTCATATTTGTAAGATTCTTCATCCTAGTGGTTCGGATGGATTGAGGGTTCGGTTGAAGATGCTTCAGGAAAGGATATGATGTCCCTTGCCATATGCCTAAAATGCTGATGATTTAAGCAATCTGGAAAGGACATGGGATGAAGCCCATATATTATGTACTCTCTCTCTTCTGTCATACAAAGCTTCAGGTGTATCAACAGTTGTATGAACGGGATGATTCGGATGAGGAAGATATGTTTGGAGTGTATGCTAAAGATCTTCCCATCAACCTGGTGTATGAGAGAGGTACTTCAACCGAGAAGCATGATCAATAATAATCTTGCTTCGTGGAAACTTGATCAATAATAATTTTGCTTCTATCTGAGAAGATCAAGTATTTGATTTTATGAATCTCTAAATGATGCTGCATCCTCTTAGAGTGTTATCTAAAGAATGAGAGAAAATATTATCGGAGAGGTGTGAGTATGTAGTGGAGAGGTGAAGTGAATTTATAGGACAGACGCGCTGTTTGAAAAAATGGTTCAGATTTTGCTACGTGTCATAAGTGTGAATGAATGGTTCAGATTTTGCTATGTGTCATAAGTGTGAATGAATGGTTCAGATTTTGCTACGTGTCGTAAGTGTGAATGAAGGGTTCAGATTTTGTTATGTGTCAGACTTATCCAATTACGCACGCCATAGACACCGATAAATCAGGAAGTTTGAAAAAAAATTTCTGCTTTTTCAGAAAACAGATCTTGTCGACGCATCGAGTTCTGAGTCAGTGATATTTCCGTATACGTTAAATCTCGAGATTTGAACGTTGAATTTTGAAGAAAAATCTCGGGAGTCGGGTGATAGGTACAGGCTGTTGTTCAAAAATCTGAGGTTTATTTAACACACACTAATTTTCGATGAACTTCATCATTTTCAAACTCTTAGCTTAATCTCTTATTAGATTTTCTAGAATGGCTTCCTCTTCTTCTCAAAACAAACCAGAAACAATTAATCTAAATGACACGCCTAGTGTGATGCCAGAAGTCTGGCGTCCTTACTTCCTTTCAATTAATGGCCCTGTATCAGTAACTGATTCAGTGATATTGAATGGTGAGACTGCCACCGCAGTAGCTGCCGGTCTTTGTACTCCGGAGGATGCAAAGATTTTAGCTGGGAGGACTGACCCACAAATAATAAATGAATCATTGGCACTCACGATTCAGTGTACTGCCACTGTTTCTAACATGGGACGTCGTCTTCATGTTAGGAATATGGAAGTGAAAGCGCTGCGTTCTCAAGTCACCATATTTACAAAGGTTGCTGAAGGAGAGTAAGAAGAAAGTAGGGGAGGTCAAGGAGGAGAACAAAAGGCTGAAGGCGCTCGTGGATTCTTATGCCGATGATTTGGTAATCCGGTCCACAGAGCAGAGCAAGACCACTAATAAGCTGCAGAAGCAGTACGAGAAGCTACTAGCTGAGGTGAAGGAATTGACTTCTCGCTCTATCCTTAAATAAATGTAGTGGGAAGTGTAGTGGTTTTTCCTTTTGTGTTGACTTCTCCTTTATGCTTTCTTTTTAATAAACTCAAGTTTGTTTAAATGATGAGTTTTATTTCTTATTTTATGCATGAACTTATACGCAAATATACATAGAACTGGGCATATAATTTAATGTTCAAACAATATAACTAGGAAGATATAAAATGAACAATTTTATGAACATGATATGCATAAAATCATTTTATATTCAATTCTTAAGGTATATATAGATTTAACATAGTTGAATCAAAGAGAAGGATAATAAATTTAAGCTTATTTGATATCAACGTATCTAGCCATACCTATTTCACGTCGAATTGTGCAAAATCGTTCTTCAATGAGAGGTTTCGTGAGAATATCCGCCCATTGACTATCGGTGCTCACAAATTCAAGTTCAATGTCCCCTTTTTGTACATGATCTCTTATAAAATGGTATCTAATTTCAATGTGCTTTGTGCGAGAGTGTTGGATAGGATTTTTACTTAAACTTATGGCACTTGTGTTATCACACCTTATGGGAAT
>OU015771.1:15354327-15521722 GCA_907173295.1 Fagus sylvatica | reverse complement strand
TTGCATGGGAGGTTTGGTCTATGGTCTTTGATCTCTTTGGTGTTTATTGGGTCATGCTGAGTAGTATTTTGGAGCTGCTAGAATGCTGGCAAGGATATTTTGGGAAGCATAGGAACTTTTTGATCTGGAGAGTCGTTCCTCATTGTTTGATGTGGAGCATTTGGTGAGAACGTAATTGGCGTAGTTTTGAGGATTGCGAACGGTCGTATGTTGAGATTAAGTTATTATTTTTACGTTCTTTATTTGATTGGGTTGATGGGTGGGGCTCCCATTCTTGTTCCTCTTTGCTTCATTTTTTAGAGCTCTGTTCTTTGAGAGCTCCTTAACCTTGTAATTTTTTGTGTACCTCTAGTATACTCCTTTTAATGAAACTTTTATTATTCATCAAAAAAGTCATTTCTTTGAAAGTATAAATGGTTTGAGTTCTCAATAACACGTTAGTGGAATTTAATCCATTGCATTCTTTTTATTTACCACTTCTTCTTTTATAGTTATTACTATTATTTATTTAATTTTTGGAGTATTAAGGTGTGACATGATATCTTTTCTGTAGGTATTGTTTGATGTTGTTCCAGGCATAAAATTCCAGGAAGCTATTGAATTGATCAGCATGCAGCCAATTGCTTCTACAACAGATGCTTGGAAGAGGTGTATATGCAAATTCCCTTTTGACTTGGATGCATTGATGCATTAATTTAAGAATTTTAACTTGTATGACTTGATTTAAAAAAAAAAAAAAGGATCTGCAAATGGGAAGCACAACTTTAGTTCTCAGATGATAACACACTAAAAGTATTGTGTTCCATTCTCATTTGCATCTTATATATTTTCAAGCCTTTTTTTCCTTATTCAATTTGCCTTTATTACTTCCAATATGCTGATGTTTATCCTTTTTTTTTTTGGGGGGGGGGGGGGGGATGTGGGGGTTTGTGGTTGGTAGAAAGCAAGATGTTGAACTCATGCACATGCGTTATGCTCTGGAATCAGTTGTTCTTGCACTAGCAGCGATGGAAAGGTCTATGACTGATGAAAGAGAAAGTCATCATCAATTGGCATTATGCCATTTGAAAGACCTGCAGAACCATTTGGAAGCTATTAATAATATTGCACGCAAGGTCAATTGCTCATCTTAATGAACTTTTTGCACTGTAGTTTCCTTTTTGTGTTGTTATCTTCATACACTTGTATAGCCAATTTGCAAATTTCAAACATACACCTGTGGGTGTTCTGGGCTAATGTAGCATTTTGTTGGTTTTGGATAGGATTCAATTTTTGGAAAAACCTAAGTATAATAATTATTGATTCATCATATTAAATGCTAACTCCACCATGAGCTTTTTTGTATTACATCTTGGTATCAAGGACTAGCTGTGTGCTCTAGGCAGCATCTGCAGTGATTCTTTCTTGGCCTTTTAGTTTCTAATTATAACCTACTGAGAGGTGATAGTGTACTCCCATGTCAATACAATTTTATTGTTTGTCAAAAAATATATAGTTGAGTTGTAAAATATGATATATTAGGGTTAGAAGAGAGAAGAGGAGAAAGAAGAATTGAGATAGAGAGAGAGAGAGATTTGAGAAAAGTTATAGGGTTACATTAATCAGTCCCGCCTTAACACATGTTAAGGGTTTATGGCATGATTACAAGAATACCCTTATGCTAATATAAAATAACATGCTAATATAAAAAATAAAATAACAGGTTGTAACTATAACACTCCCCTTCACGCTAGAGCATACAGATCAAACATGCCTAGCTTGAAAGACAATTGCTTAAAAGAGGCATGAGCTAATGACTTCGTGAAAATATCACTCAACTGATGATCCGAACGAACAAAAGGAGTGAGAATTTATTTCTTAATCAATAAATCCCGAATAAGGTGATTTTCAGCCTCGATATGCGTAGGAGTGGGAACAACAATACCTAGGTCGCTAAGAGAGATTAAACCAATAACATCTCAGATGCAGTATGAGCCATAGCTTGATACTTAGCTTTAGCATTAGAACAGGCAACCACATTAGGCAACCGCATTATGCTTTTTATTGCGCCAAGTACAAAGACTACCGCCAACAAAGGTACAATAGCCTGAGATGGACCGTGTATCAAACAACTACTAGCTCAATTATTATCAGTATAACCTTTCACAGACAGAGAAGTAGATGGCTTGTACAACATTCCTCGTCCAAGAGCACTCGTCATGATAACGCAAGATACGACAAATAGCTTCATAGTGAGGTTGATGGAGAGCATGCATATACTGACTAACCACACCAATGACATAAGTAATATCAAGACAAATAACGGTAAGGTAAATCAACTTCCCAACTAGTTGTCGGTATTGACCGACATTAGAAAACAAATCACCTTGCTCGCCATTAAGTTTAACAGTAGATTCAATAGGATTATCAACAAGTTGAGCACCCTAGGGACTAGTCCCAGTCTCTCAGAAAAAAGATCAAGACCATATTTCTTTTGAGATAAAAAAGAACGAGCAACTTCAATTCGGAGGAAATAACGAAGAGTACCTAGGGTCCTTGGTATGGAATTGCTGTCCCAAATATCTTTCAAATCATCAATACTTGTGGAATCATTTTTGGAGATAATAATATCGTTCACATAAAAAATTAAGAAAATAATGCTAGTGATGGAGTGATGAACAAAGAAAAAATGATTAGAAGGAATGATGACCTTGAGTTTGCCAAAGACAGGGTGACCCAGACGAAAATGCTGTTGAAGTGGAGACATGGATGCACTCAAAACGGAGAAGGTGAAGGAGAAAGAGCCATCAAGCCAGATAGTATAGTTCACCCTTCTCATGCCTTGGTCCAATCATATTCTTGGTGTTGAGGTCCTAAAGACACAAGAAGTGTGATCAAAGGTTATGGAACATTGTGAGGCCTTAGACAATTGACTAAAAGAAATCAAATTGAAAGGAAAATCAGGAATGTTAAGACTAGATGGTAGAGATAATGACTTAGTAGGATGAATGAGAAGAACCATTAGCTAAAAAAATAGTGTTAATATGAATCAAATCAGAAAATGAGGATGATGTACGAGATATATATGTTTGTTAGCACTAGATAATGATCCAGAATGGGATGAATTGGCTACAGATCAAGCATTACCTGTACTAGTTGATGTAGCAATGGAAGAAGAGGGTGTTGACTGATGCACATAATCTAGCTTGCCATAGTTCACCAACAATAAAGCACAATATGATTGGTACCATTACAGTGATGACACTTCCTGTCACCACATCGTAGAATGACCACTACCATGAGAACCACCATGAAAGGCACAGCCTCAACGACCACTCCAAAAACCATCACGAGAACTACCATAGCCTCCATTGCTCAAAGCTAAAGCAAATTCTAACTATGGACTTAGATTCTAACTCTCGTTGCGGTCTCTTTGAGGTTAAATCCTATTATAAGGTGTTTTTTCTTGTCCCTTTTAGGCTCTCCCTTGGAAAAGTATTTGGAAAGCCAAGGTTCCTCCCAGAGTTGCTTTTTTAGTTTAGACGGCTGCTCAGGGGAAGATTCTAACTATGGACAATCTGTGGAAGAGGCATATTTGTATTGTGGAGGGGTGTTGTATGTGCAAATCTAGTGGGGAATCTCCAGATCATTTGCTTCTTCATTGTGATTTTGCCCAGAGTTTATGGTCTTGTCTTTGGTATCCTGTCTGTTTGGCTGGGTCATGCCTTCTTGGGTTGTCGATTTGCTGGCTGGTTGGATGGGGGCGTTTGGAAAATTTCGCCAGGCGGTGGTATGGGGTGCTGTTCCTCTATGTATTATGTGGCTTATATGGCAAGAACGTAATCAACGTACTTTTGAGGGCCTTGAGCATTAGTATGTGGAGCTCTAGTTGATTCTGCTACGGTCTTTCTTCGATTGGATGGTTGCTTGTGTGGCCACTCTATTTCCTCTTTTGAGGTGTTTTTAGATTTCTGTACCTTTATTTAATTTCTTGTTTTCCCTAGTATACTTGGGGAGTTTTTTTTTTTTTTTAATTAAAATTTCTTTATTACCGATAAAAAAGAAAGTCTTTTTAACACAATAATTTTTTTTTTTTGATGACGGAGGAACCATCCTAACGAAGAGCCCTTGGGACTCGCCGCTAGTTCGTAAAACCTCCGGTGGGCGCCAACCTAACCGCCAGGCTGGTCCCACGAGGTAATTCGATGGCTTCATCGGGGGTTGGGAATACTCCCCGCCTTCTGGCACCCCCTTGGCCACCGATGGCCTAGGAGTCGACACCTAGGCCTTACTTGGAGCACCAAGCGGGAGAAACCACTAGGAGTTAATGAGTCAGCACCTAGGGTTGGACTGGAAAAATTCCAACAAGAAACTTTTTTTCATTCATAAAAAATAGTCTCCTTAAGTACATACTTCGTTTATATAGGCGACTAAACCCTAATTCTAAACTGACATAGGAAACCCTAATTCTAATGGGCTTGGCCTTGGGAAAGCCAATTACTTAATTACAAAACTAACCTCGAATTTAAATAAAAATACTAATAATTAAATACTAGGACCTAAAAATCTGAACAATAAAAATATATTTACTTGTAATAAGAATAGCACTATCAATTGGAATAGTTATCTCTTTGAACGTTCTGCATACTTATTCGGCCCCCTCGGGAGTAATAGGACAAGCAACAAAACTAGCAAACAAACTTCGAAATTGTACATCGAAAATGAACAATAAAAATATACTTCATTTACTTGTAATATTAAATAGCACTAAATTGGAATAGTTATCTCTTTGAACGTTCTGCATCACTTATTCGGCCCCCTCGGGAGTAAACCCAAGCAACAAAACTAGCAAACAAACTTGCCATCGAAATTGTAGATCGAAAAAATAGTTCACATCAAATGGCTTCAAAAAATTATGACTCACCATAATTATTGAGGGAGGCCGACAACTCAAACAATATGGTTATTGGAATCTGGTGATTGTGTCAGTGTTGAATGCCATCGATGATGTCAATGTATGGATGCTAACATCAACACACCCCTATCATTTGATGATGACCTACAAATGATTTTCTACTGCATTCTTGGGTTGGATCGGTATGATTTGATACCAAGTTGAGTTGTAAAATATGAGATATTAAGGTTAAAAGAGAGAAAATGAGAAATAAAAATGGAGAGAGAGATTTGAGAAAAGGTTTAGGGTAGGTTAATCATTCCCTCACATTAGCATATATTTATATTGGGGTTTATGTCATGATTACAAGAATGCTGTTATGCCAATGTTAAATAACATGCTATTGTACAAATTAAAAAATAACAAGAAGTAACTCTTAACATATATATCCCTTTGAATTTAAATGCCTTGAAGTAGAAGTTGTGGCAGCATATATTTAATGTTTGTTATTTACTTTTCCTTGTTTATACTGTATAAATTAATGTGGTTTGTATTCAATGATGCAGATATTGGTGGTGAATGTTATAATTTCTCTTTTACATATGAATGATCTCTCTTTGAATTTGACACATTGTGTCTCCCCAGAGAGAGATTCTGAATCATGCTACACCTGTGCTTTGGAAAATAATGATCTTGCTCTATGTGGAGGAAACAAAATGGTTATATCTTTCACAGCGATTCTACTTGATATATTACGTCGCAATCTTCCTTCAGCTGTAATTGAATTAGAGCAAGCATTGAGTGAGGGTGTAATAATGGGTGGAAGACAGGCCTTAGAGTGGAGAGTCTCGATTGCTAAACGTTTCATTGAATTGAAGAGTGGGAATGGCGGTTGTCAACTTTACAACGTCTTTTACCATTATCTGAACGCCAGTGGAGATGGAAGGAAGCATTGACTGTATTACGTGCGGCCCCGTCCAAGCTACTCAACCTGTGAGTTAAACTCTTTTCTGAATTCATAAGATGAGTAACCGGTTCTTGCTCACGATATGCGTGCTACATATTTGTAATTGATTAATTCCAATATGTCAGATGGTGGTTTATAAAGCCAGTTTAGTTGCCCTATGCGCTAGATTACAATTGCTATTATGCCAATTACTTCTCATTAGACTTCACGATTTTTTCCCATTGAAGTGCATATTTTATAATCTTCTGAAATGTATGCATTCCAGATTTCCACTTTTTGGTTGCTGATATACAAAGTAATAAAATATAGTGAATAATAAAAAATTTAAATATTCGGTATCAAGTTACAAGGAAAAGAGATGATAGTGAATTGCGTAGTATTCAATTTGTTCAGCTCTCTTTTACTTTTAAATTCTCAATGTGCAAATCTTTGCAATCATATTTTTAACGAGTTGTAGTATTCAATTTTCTCTCTTTCTCTCTCTCTCTCTCTTTTACTTTTGATTTATTCACAACCAAATGGAACAAACTGGTTCATTATTTGCTATTGGTTGTGGCAATCATATTTTTAACCTAGGTTTTGGTTGTCCAGATCTATGCTTCTTTTGTTTGTTGAAACACACACATACACATTACATACATACAAAACTTCTATATATATAAAATACTTGGTGTAACTCTTTGTTAATGTAATACTACTTAATAACTTTTTATTGGTTAATATTTTAAAAATCCCACCACACGTCCTATTCGTTCTTAACACGCATGCCAAATTTCATGTTATTGGATATTATTTTACTCGTTGATTTTGAACTCATGTTCTATGTATCGAATTTTAAAATACAAAAACCTTGAAATTTAAATATTTTATATATGAAATAGTTATTGATCTATGATCATCTTGATATTTTCCAAGCACTAAAGGCATCGGGATATAATGTAATCAAACGGTGGTTTTGTCAAAAAACTCATCCAATACAAAGTTATTCAGTGGTGTAACACTAATAAAAGTTACACTAGGTGTAACTTGAACCTGACTCTCACAAAAAGCAATAGTTTATCCTTTACACCTATATATATTTAGTACTTTTAGCTGGGTGTTTTTCCCTAATCCGTCTCTCTGGTTGGGCCGGCATATACAATTATACATGCTTGGGTTAGGGGCAGATCTGATTGAAATTCTTAAAAGCCTGAGTGGTAAGGCAAGTTGCGTCAGTAACTATAGAGAATTGTTGAAAGAAGCTAGATGTCCAGGAAAAGATAGTAAAGTATCAATTAATTGACTATATTAATGATGCCGATACCTTATTGTGCAAAGGTGCATATGATTATGTTTTTTATTGTGCAGTTGCATGCAAAGAGCAAAGTATGACATTGGAGAAGAGGCGGTTCATCGATTTTCATTATCTGCTGAAGATAAAGCAACCCTTGAATTAGTTGAATGGGTAGATAGGGCCTTCAGAAGAGCATCTGTATGATTCAAATCGTCAACTTTTAACTCTAGATTTTATGCTTTCACATAGTATTATTATCTGTATATCACTGGAATATCTACAACTTGTTCTTTTCTTTTCATTTTCTGCTTAAATAGGACCATGAATTTAAACTTCAGAGGCTCTTATGGTAGGTAAGTTGTGGTTGGTATCATGCGATTTGGCCTTAATCGATTTTGTTTTCACCCCATCTGCTGCGTTTCCAGTGCTACGGCATTATTTAGTGATTGGTGAAGATATTCCTACCCAGTCACCTGTTCCTGGTAACTGGTCACATGTTAATCCATTGGCAATTCTATGGTTTATGTGAGTTTTTATTTTTATTTTTATATTGGTAAGTTACACATGCATCCCTTGGGTCTTGAACCCATGACTTCACTCTTCACTTTACTCTTTTAAGGGGAGGGTGTGCCATTTGAGTTAGAACTCATTGGCTATATGATTTTGTTCTTGCAGTCTTCATTGATACGCATATCATCTTTTTGCCTTTCTTATTTTTCTCTACCTTTTAGCAAATTGTATAATATAACTATATTTCTAGTCAATGTCAGTGCTGTTACCCTTTATGTGGCTATTGTGAATGGTGTTTAGGTGATCATCTCATGTATTGTTATTGGATGCATACAAAACCAGAGGTAGCAAGTGAAAGCTATGATGGTAATAATTGTTATTGTGTGATTTCTTGGCCTTTGGCATTTCATATTATTGTAAGTGGTTGCTATTAATGGTTCACAGAATTAAGGTGCCAAGCATTCTTCTCATGATACTGGAGAGTTTAAAACAGAGTGGTTAGTATGTTGGAGAAACAATATGTTGGGACTATGCTTGGGATTTGTCCAGAAAAGAGTATAGAGAGATGAAGAAGAATAAATTTTTAGGCTTCTAATGATATGTCAAAAAGTTGGGGTGAGTCGACGTCATCAGATTGTTATTGGAATGTAGTCTTTTGGAGCTTAAGTGAAAGGAGATAAATAAAGAATTTGATTGGTAGGATTGATCATTGTACTTTAAGAGTTTGATTTATGTACACACAGTATACTCCCTGTGTACTTGGGCTCTATGTTTTTTTTTCTTATTAATAAATTCTGTTATTTAAAAAAAAATGATTAGTAAGAGCATTGTTTCAAGAGCCCATCTTTGAGTTGGTACACTTGTTGATCAGATTTGCAGTTCTAGATGAAGAGTTTGGTAGTGCCTCCCTTTGGTAGCATATTATTGATGCTGAAGCCATTGCATGGCTAGAGAGGAATCATCCTCTTTAGAAGCCAAACACCTAAAGGTGTGGGTTCATTTTAGCTAGAGCTCATTGGTGCAACTTACCATAAAAAAAGGCTATAGGTCCCATGACTTCCAATAAGCCCTTTTGGTTTTGAAACAATTGCTGGTAGATTGTTTGGTATTAGTATCATATTTTAATATAAATTCATTTATTTAAGTTAGTGGGTCAAGGGTATTTTAGTAATTTCACTTATTGTTGGACATGGGTATTTTAAATTCCTAGGAGAAGTTAAGTGACAGGGAGCATGAAGTTTTTCAATTATTATTCAAAAGTGTTTTGTCTATGGCTTTCCTTCTGTGGAACAGTACTTCCTCTAGGTTTCATCCAAGTGAGATTCTGGTCTGAATAGCAACAAAAAATGAACTCTGGTCTGCATTATTGGTGATGGTTGTAGACCTGTTCAAGATGCATGTCTTGAGAGGTTGGTTTTCCTCAAAGACAATTTCAGGTGAAATTTTGGGCTTCTTTTGAAGGATTTACTTGAAGGAGGATGGTAATAAGCTGTTCTTTGCACTTGTCCTTTGGAACCCTATTTTGGTGGACTAAACAAAAAATTAATTGGCTCTAGAAGAGAGTCTGTGATGGAATAAGTGAAAGGTGCTTTCTTTGGGAAGATTTGAACACAATTCGGGCTCTGATGGGTCAGTCTGGTGTTATATTCAGGATTGTTGGAAAGTGGCAAAAGAGGACTTTTCAAAAATCTTAAATGAGCTTCATTTTAGAGGATTATACATATAGAATCACTAATTCCTCTTTTGTTGCTTCAATTGACTGAAAGGATGGTTTAATGAGTACGAAATTTCAGACAATTAGTTGAGTCACTAGTTTTTGCTTGTGGTTCTCTAAAGTTGTGGTAAGTTATGTAAATTCCAATTTCTTTGGTGAAGCAGTGGCTGTTAAAGGGAGCGAATTATGTTGTTGTTCATAATTTAACATTGTAACAAGGTAGTGTAGGAGTATGAGAAGCATAATGAGGATAATGTGGCCTTCAAAGTGGAAGTTTAGGAAGATGATCGTATTAAGGATTTTAGTTCCCCCCCCCCCCCTTTTTAACCTATTCAGTCATCATTAAAATTCAGACTATCCCACATGGAGCCTTGCTTTCCCCTTTCATTTTAACTCTGGTGGTGTTCAATAGTCTGTTAGGTTTGATGGAAGTAAATTTCTTTAAGATCATTGTGCATGCAGGTATCTTTTCCTTTTTTCTTTCTTTTTTTTTTTTTTTTTTTTTTTGGGGGGGGTGTGTGGATTCTGTGTGTTGTAGTCTTCTATTTTTTTTTTTTTGATAAGCAAATGATTTATTAAGAAATCACAATAGGGGTGTAACCCATGTACATATGGAGTATACAAGAGATACACCAACAACTATCAATGAAAATTTTAAAGATTGATCAGCTCATGAAAATTTGAAGAAGAATGCTGTCCTGCGGATGTCATCCATTCATTTAAGGACCTTAGAAATAAGAGCTTCAGGTCTAAAATAGATCTTTCACACCCTCTGAAACTTTGAGTGTTTCTTTCCCTCCAAATATCCCACAGGAGGCAATGGGAATTGCATTCCATATGTCTACATTCTGATGTCGATAAAACTGATCTTTCCAACAAGCCAACAAATCGATCTGGCTTTGAGGCCACACACATTTGGTAACCAAATTGATAAAGTGCTTTAAGATCCGAGAGATGATAATAGAGGACCTAATTAAATTGTTGTGTTTGTCATACTTGAATCCAATTAAGTCAATTAATGGCCAATGTTTATTTTATTATTATTATTATTATAAGCCTGTATCTACTTATTATTATTATCTGTCTTTGAATGAGTGGGTATTGGATTTCATTTTGAAAAATAAGCATGGACATTTCTGTTAATTCAGATTTCAAATTAAGGGCAATTTAGAACTCAATCTTAGTATACCAGCCACTGAAATAGTGTATCTTTTGTTACTTCTTTGCATGGTTGCTACTGAGCTGAGGTCTTTCACTTTGGCTATGTTCAGAATACAGTCAGTGATGCCTATGGGAGTGATAGATGTTTTATTTGGCTGGTGTAGTGGGTTTAACAAGCATAGAAGCTCTTTTGCGTGGAAGGCTGCCCCTCTTTGTTTAATGTGGACAATATGGCAGGAGAGGAATAACTGAATCTTTAACGATAAGGAGTCAACTGTTCTAGAATTGAAATTTGGTTTCGTAAGAGATTTGTTTAGGTGGTCCCGCATCATTGGCACTAATGAGTCAAATTCTGTTTTAGTATTTATTGATTCACTATCAGAGTACCTAATGATTGATGTTTGTATTTTTTAGGAGTATTTTTTGTACACTCTGCATGAAGTATTTCTTTTCAATAAAAAGTTATTACTTACAAAAAAAAGATATTTCCTCTCTAACCATGAAATGTATAATTAATGTTTTAGGATATATTATGTATTGGATTTTTCTGTACTGTGATATTTGATGTCTTTGTGTTTAGTACTCATGCTTATTTCTGAATGAATCTTGTCTTGGTTGCAATTTTCCTCTTACATGTGAAATGATTTTCGCCCATGGTTTTTTTTAGTCTCTTACAAAAGGGATACATTTTTTTTTGTTTAAATTTATGTTTTCTAGGTAGAAGATGTTGTGTCTCGTGCTGCTGATGGGACTTCTGCAGTACAAGATCTAGATTTTACCTCCTTACGCTCCCAATTAGGTCCCTTGGCTGCAGTAAGTGCCCTCAATATTACTTCTCAATTCCCCTGTTGCAGTGAAAATTAATATTTAAGTATCTTCTATGTGCTTATTGGCTGATGTACGCAAATTTCCTGCCAGATTCTTCTTTGTATTGACATTGCCACTACTTCTGCAAGGTCTGCAAAGACGTCCCATCAACTTTTGAATCAGGTAATGCTCACTGTCTACAAACTTGAAGTTCTTACTTGGTGTGGCTGTAGTCAAAAGAATGGTATTTCTTTTTCTTCTAATAATCATTGTTTTGGTTTTTAAGTTTAAAAATATTTGAATTTCGAGTTCCCTAGCTAATAAGAGAGATATTTAAAAAATTTCAAGGAATTTTCACCTATCCTTTTTTATGGAATGATGTTGACACCAGTTTCATACTACTTCAGCATGCAGGCATTCCTTTCTTAAGTACAAAGTTAATATGCAAGAAATTTTTTATTTTTAAAGAAAATAACATGCCTTCATTGTTATCATCAGACAGTAATGACTAATGACTAATGACTTTGTTTGCTTATATAAAAAAAAATACGTGTTCATGGTCATCCCTTGGTCTTCTTTTTTAGACTTTTTAAGATCTTTTGAGCTTGAGATTGTTCTTTAGGAGTAGGTCAATTTACATTTTGTGTTTTGATCTATCTACTCTTTTGAATAAAATTATTTTACTTATAAAAAATACTGGAAATAATGCTTTTGGATATGCATCTGCCACTTACTGAGCTTTGTCAGTTTCCCAGTATCAGTAACTTTTTGGAATGTCCTTTACTTCGTCTTTTGAAGGTTTTAGCATTAGCCATAGCTCTTTTTCCTACCAGATAGATGTTGCCCTTCTGGTGTGGTTCTACATAATGCATTGACTTATATCATATGCAGGCGCAAGTTATGTTGTCTGAGATATATCCAGGTGGTTCTCCAAAGATGGGCTCCACTTACTGGGATCAAATCCTTGAAGTTGGAGTGATTTCTGTTTCACGGCGTGTCCTCAAGCGTTTACATGAGTTCTTGGAGCAGGTACACGTTTATCTATGTATGTATTTTTTTGGGTAGGATAAGGAATTCTTGTTAGCCCATTTAATATTGGTTTAGTTTTGAATCTGAGGGCTTATTCAATAATTCCAGTTGTTAATTGACTGAGGCAACAAGAATCTGTGGAGAGAATGTTGTCCTTACCTATGTCAAAGGTTTTAAATTTGTCTTAGAAACTTTTACAAAAAAAGTCATCAAGAAATAACTTGAGATCCTGCTCCGTGGTCTACTCTGCAGGATAATCCTCCGGCCCTTCAGGCATTGTTGTCTGGGGAAATGAGCATTTCTTCATCTAAGGAGTCCCTCCGACAGGGACAAAGGGAACGCGCTCTTGCTATGCTACATCAGATGATTGAAGATGCTCACAGGGGCAAGCGACAGTTTTTAAGTGGTACCTTTTTCTTTTGACTTCTGTTTTGAAGGAGGGTATATTATGGACTACCAGTACTTGCTTCTTTTTGGACGTCTATTTTTTGAGAGGGGAAGCTATGGGTTACACTCTTACTATTTATTTTATGGCTTTAATGCATCTTTATCCTGTAAAATTATAGGTAAGCTTCATAATCTTACTATTTATTTTATGGCTTTAATGCATCTTTATCCTGTAAAATTATAGGTAAGCTTCATAATCTTGCAAGAGCGGTTGCTGATGAAGAATCAGAACTCAATTTTTCTAAAGGGGAAGCCCCATCTTCTGATCGAAAGGTTCTCTCCAATTCTGACAAGGATGGGGTTCTTGGGCTTGGGTTAAGAGCTGTCAGACAGATACCCTTAAGCTCAATGGCTGGGGAAACTGGTGCACAACCTGTTGGTTATGATCTAAAAGATTCTGGGAAGAGATTGTTTGGTCCGTTAAGTACCAAGCCCACAACGTATCTTTCACAATTTATTCTCCATATTGCTGCAATTGGTGACATAGTTGACGGGACTGATACAACTCATGATTTCAACTTTTTCTCCCTTGTGTTCGAATGGCCTAAGGATGTAAGATCTTTTATTTCTTGCATTGAAGATTATCTTAGTATTTTTTATATATATAGTTTCAGATTCCATTGTGGGGTAACTTTTTGGAGAATGGAAATGCTTCTGCAATGTGTTTTTGCTCAACATTTACTTGCGTAAACAATGACCAAGATACAAGCTTCCGTAAAATGTTTATATGATGAGCTGTAGCAGGGCAGGCAAAAGAAATGATAATTATTGGAATCATACCTTTTGACTTGGCTTGCCCTTCACGTATGTTATACAAGTTAAATATCTGCCTATTTAATGTTTTTCACCTCATGATAATGATCAAGCAAACATAATTGCAAAGGCTGTGGTTTTGGTCCTTGTGGATGATGACAATAGTGATGATATATTTGGGGAAATACCCTCTAATTTAATGCTTTAAAATTTTGGTGTTTTTTTCTTTTTTGGTTTTTACTAATTTTGTGAAATACTGCATGTTACAAAATATTTAAAATGTATATATTTCTAAAAGTCAGCTAATCATTCAATCAGGGTGTTGAGTGTTGATGGGTTAAACTTTATATTTCCAAAAAATATGATAAGCATATTGATGTAGGCTCTTGGGTAGAAGGGTTTGTGTTTAGGAATGGGGTTGGAGTGTGAGTTAATTTGAATAGTAATTAGGCAGCATAAAGCCTCTACATAGAGAAGTCCATTTCTAAAAGAAATAGCACACTAGGCTAAGTAATTCTCATTCACAAAATATCAAATCTAAAACTAAATTTACAAAGGCAAGGCCATGCATTATGTAGCATGCCTCAGGTACAATCTGATTGGCTGCTGGATTCAACCCTATGATTGGCTATCCTATGCTAAAAGCCCATTGGCTAAATCATTAACAACCCCTTAACAAACTAACCAACTCAGCCAAGCCTTCCTATTGGTTCTACATGGCTTAAATGTAATTGGTTACAAGAAAAGACCAAGTACTAGGTTGTTAAGCTTTTGAGACAACAAGTACAAGGTTGTCTCAAAACTAATTACAAGCCTAAAGCAGAAATGAAAACACTAGCTTAGATGCTCCTGCATCATACTCTCCCTCTTAAAAAGCATTTGGCCTCAAATGGTCTCAGGAGCATGCTAAGTATTTAGCCCCAAGTGTTTCGAGCCGAGTCTTTCTTGGCTTATCTTCTTTATCTTGACCATGGGCTTGGACTTGCTTGTGTCCTTCTTTGGTCGTAATGTATAATGGTGTTCTCTCTTGTGCAAGCTACAATGACTCCCCTCAATCAACAAGTCACAAGCTTTGTCTTCACTGCTGCAAGTGGTGTGAGAGATTTTGCTTGCAAGCCTCTTCTTTTCCTCCGTTTCTTCCTTAGAAACTTGCAAAATCTTTGTTGTAGCATCCATATTTTCAAGCACAAACTGATTAGACATAGGTTTAAAGGTCATCATACCTTCCAATGTTATGCCTTCTTCTTGGTCGTCACCAATTTCAGCTTCAACCTCTATGTCATAAACAGGTGGTTGTTCTACAATTTCTTCAATCATCAAGATACCTTCACTCACTTCCTCTGCTTCTTGATATTGATCATAAATGGGTTCTTGAAGGTAGTCCTCCTCTTGATTTTCTTCAATCATTAAGATATCTTCACTCACTTCCTCTGCTTCTTGATATTGATCATAAACGGGTTCTTGAAGGTAGTCCTCCTCTTGATTTTCTTCAATCTTCAAGATACCTTTCATCATTCCTTCACTGTAGTGGAACACTGCTGTGCTAGAATGTTGCTGCCAATGGCTGCATTGGATTGTTGCGTCCAGTTGCATTATTGGAATGTTGCTGCCAGTTGTTGCATCACTTTCTTCTTCCATTGTTTTTGTCATCAAGGTCTTATTTTTGGCTTGCAAAGCTGGCTTCTTGCACTCAATGGACTTGTGACTCTCTTCACCATTCTTATAGTGTTTACAAGAAAGGTTGGAGTTCTTTGGTTTACCAACAAATGAAGTTTTGGTTGCGACATTGCGGGAGGTGTGGGCTGATGCAACAGGCTGTGCATTCTTGGATTTTCCAAGGTTGCTGCTTAAGCTTGTTGGTACTGCCAAAGCTTCTGCCAAGACTTGGTATTGCAATGTCCTCCTTGCAAACTGGGTTTGTAGATAGTTGAAAGGCATAAACTGTTCTTGAAGCTTTGTCTTCATCTTTCTCCAATCTTGAATTTTCTTCTTACCAAATCTAACTCGTTGCGTTTGGATCTGCTCCCACCAAGCTGATGCTCTCCCTTTGAGCTTGGTGCCCACAATCTTCACCTTTTTGTGGTTTGGAATGTCATGGTATTCAAAGACACATTCCACATGATTGATCCAATCTATTAAGTCATCAGGAATTAACCCATCAGAAAATTCTGGCACGTCAATCTTGACACTACCTTTCCATTTCTGCTCATACTTTGATTCATATCTCTGATTTTGATCCTTTCCTTCCCACTGCTGCCCAAACTCTTGGTGATAACCCATGAAAGGAGAAGCTTGTAGCTGCTGCTGCCTCTCCGGTTCTCTCCTTTGTTGTTGGAATACATGTTTAAATTCTGGATCTTGGGGTGGTTTATACTTTTGAAACTGCTCGGCCAAGACAACAAGCTGTCTCCTCATCGCTTCCATCTCAATTTTCCAAGCACACCTCTTTGGAAATTCCTCTTCATTGGTTGCATTGAACTCGGCTTCAACTTCTGGAGCCATTCCTTGAATTGGTTTCTTAAGCTTCTTCAACTTCTCTCCTGCCATCTTGATTTCAGGCTGGGGTAAGTGTTTAGGCTTCGGATAATTGGTTCTTAGATGATTTTAGAGAGATAAAGAACAAAGAAAATACGCAAAACAGAGACTCTAAGGATCTCAAGCTCTGATACCAAATGATGTGGGCTCTCGGGTAGAAGGGTTTGTGTTTAGGAATGGGGTTGGAGTGTGAGTTAATTTGAGTAGTAACTAGGCAGCATAAAGCCTCTGCATAGAGAAGTCCATCTCTAAAAGAAATAGCACACTAGGCTAAGTAATTCTCATTCTCAAAATATCAAATCTAAAACTAAATTTACAAAGGCAAGGCCATGCATTATATAGCATGCCTCAGGTACAATCTGATTGGCTGCTGGATGCAGCCCTATGATTGGCTATCCTATGCTAAAAGCCCATTGGCTGAATTATTAACAACCCCTAACAAACTAACCAACTCAGCCAAGCCTTCCTATTGGTTGTACATGGCTTAAATGTAATTGGTTACAAGAAAAGACCAAGTACTAGGTTGTTAAGCTTTTGAGACAACAAGTACAAGGTTGTTTCAAAACTAATTACAAGCCTAAAACAGAAATGAAAACACTAGCTTAGATGCTCCTGCATCACATATCAATGGTATGAATCATGCGTAAAATATTTATATGTTTTTTTAATAAATATTTCATGAGTAAAGTTTTTATTTACATGTGTTTGAAATACAAGTTACTATTAATAACATTAAAGTTGAGCTGTGAAAGTGTCAACATTTTTTGCCTTTATTTTGATACTGTTGAAATACCACTGAATGTCCCATGGATAACTAATATATGAAATGATCAGTCTGACATGAACTTCAGCAAGCAAGGACAGGTAGGAACTAAGGTTTTCATTTACAAGATAAGCTTTCAGTGAGCCTCAATAAGGATATCTTCCTTTTCCACAGGATCATGGATATGTTCATGTCTTATTGTTGTATTTTGCAGCTTTTAACTCGTTTGGTCTTTGACCGAGGCAGCACTGATGCTGCCGGCAAGGTAGCTGAGATCATGGGTGCTGATTTTGTGCATGAAGTGATTTCAGCATGTGTACCTCCAGTTTTTCCTCCACGGTCTGGTCATGGATGGGCGTGCATTCCTGTCATTCCTACCTGTCCTAAGAGTGGCTCTGAAAATAAACTACTATCCCCTTCTTCTAGAGAAGCTAAACCTAATTGTTACAGCCGTTCCTCAGCAACGCCTGGAATCCCCCTATACCCCCTCCAATTGGATATAGTAAAACATCTGGTTAAAATGTCTCCAGTGAGGGCTGTCTTAGCTTGTGTTTTTGGGAGCAGTATATTGTACTCTGGCAGTGATTCTTCCATATCAAGCTCCTTAAATGATGGATTACTGCAGGCACCTGATGCTGACAGGTTGTTTTATGAGTTTGCGCTTGATCAATCTGAGAGGTAAGATACATGTTCCTAGGAAAAATTTACACCTATATCCAATGTGTGTTATGGTTATTTAGTTTAACCTTGTAGTTTGATGTCCAGGTTCCCGACTTTAAATCGATGGATACAAATGCAAACTAACCTTCATCGAGTCTCAGAATTTGCTGTAGCAACCAAGCAAACAGCTGATAATGGCAAGCATAAACCTGAAGCAAGATCTGCTATTAAGAGACTCCGTGAACATGACAATGATACTGAGTCAGAAATTGATGACATTGTTTGCAGCACTAATGTTTCAACTGCTTTGCAAGACTTCAATGGTCAAGGGGCTGCAGCTCCTGATCCTTGGCATGATTCTTCAAAATCTGAGGTTGCTGAACTGGATACTACAGTTTTCCTTTCTTTTGATTGGGAGAATGAAGAACCCTATGAGAAAGCTGTTGAACGGTATCAGTGCTTATTATCACTTTTTTTCAGAATCCCTAACTATATATTGATGGTTATCTTGTCTAGTTTTTCCACTTGTCTTCTTTGGTCATCTTTGTTCTGGTGTTGCAAGTTGCATATGATGTTTTTTGAGTTTGCTGCATCCTGATATACTCATTTGAGATGTAATCACCACCGGGATTGCTTGGATAATTTCATGTTCAGCTGTTAAATCTGGTTAATCTGATACTTGATTATGATTCGGTAAATGAGAAATAAGAAAAAATAAAAATAAAAAGGAACAAAAGAAGATGCATCAAATCTTAGATCTTAATCAGAACTTTCTGTATATATTGTAAGGAATGGCATTTTAAGCCGCTACGAAGTTTGAATATAGAAGTTTCCAGTTTTCTTAGGGCATATTGTTGACAAACCACGTGGATGCTAATATGTTTCTAACATGACAAATAAACAAAATGAGTGCATATCCTACAAAACATGACCATTCTTATCATGTTTAAAAGGTTTTAGGTTTTAGTGATTTATAGTTGTTTGTATCACTACTTTCAATAATATTCTTGGCACTCGTTATCTTTAATAGGTTGATTGATGAAGGAAAACTTATGGATGCTCTTGCACTTTCGGATCGCTTTCTACGTAATGGAGCCTCAGACCGTTTACTTCAGTTACTCATTGAACGTGGGGAAGAGAATCATTCAATCTCTGGACAACCTCAAGGATATGGGGGCCATAACATCTGGAGCAATAGCTGGCAGTATTGCCTGCGGTTGAAGGACAAACAACTGGCTGCTAGACTTGCCCTCAAGTATGCATGGGTGTTTTCCATTAATGTGATGAATGCTTGCTGATATTTGGAATACAGCTAGATATTGTTTATGATGAGCTTCTCCTTTTGATTCTGTTATTCAAATGTGAAGCAGTTCTTTTATTTTTTTCCTCTCCTTGTTAGCCTAAGCTATCTGATGTCTAAGAATTTAAAATTGTTACTCTTTTAGTGTCTACTTGATATATTTTGTTGGTCCACATCTTGATACCTTAAGCTTTTAGGGTTAATGGTTTCTAACATAGTACCAGAGCTTGGGTCACCCCAAGGGGGGTAGCACAATTGGCTGGAGACTACGCTTCATGAAGTGGAGGTCACTAGTTCAAATCTCCCCTTCCCACTCCCCTTGGGGCCAAAACTCAATTAATAAAAAGAAAAAAGTACCAAAGTTTGGTTTGTTTAAAAGTTCTCAAACCCTGGTTGGGAACCCACTTGTTTCAGGTTTGGTTTTGGTGTTTGTTTCTGTTTCCGTTTCCATTTCCATTACGGGGCTGTATGCAGTTTTGGGCCTACACGGTGGGGAAGGCTTTTATTTATTTATTTATTTTTTTGGGGGGGGGGGGGGGGGGGTGGGGTGTTATTGGGTTAAGGTGTTTTTGATATACATTGGGGTATTATTGGGTTAAGGTGTTCTTGATATACATTGTTGGTCCCCTTCTTGACATTTTAAGATTTTTGGATGGATGACATAAACTCTGTTTCTCTTGATGTAATGACAGGACTGGCAATGTGAATGGGTCCCTGTGAAATTGAGAAGTACTACTCTGGTTTATGAGAATTAATATATATTTCCTCTTTTTTTTTTTCTCCCTTTCCTTTTTGTTCCTTTCAATACATTACCATCACATTTTACAATCAGCAAACCCTTCTTACAATATATCACTCTCATTGTAATTTCTGTTTTGCACCATTGATGGGCCTATACAATATACTTGCATTTATGATGATTTATGTGAAATATTTGGTATGCCTCTACCTGTAAGCTGAATCTTTAGACTCACATTTTATTCCAGGTATATGCACAGATGGGAACTTGATGCTGCTTTGGATGTTTTGACCATGTGCAGCTGCCACCTGCCACAAAGTGATCCACTTTGGAATGAGGTGCTGGCTTTCTTTGTTATTTGCTTCATTGTATTTATTTATCATAAATTGTTGTGTCAAATCATTTGCTTGAAGCTTGGTATGTTTCCTTTTTTGCTGTTGCATAATTTTTCCTTGTAACATATTTTTTTGGGCTGCTTAGGTCTTGCATATGAAACAAGCTTTACAGAGGTACAGCCGCATATTAAGTGCCGATGATCATCATAGCAGCTGGCAAGAGGTTGTTATTCTCTCCTCTATCTGGTTGTTCTTTCCTGCTAGGAATTTTTTCTCCCTAATACTCTTTAAATTGTAGGTTGAAGCAGAATGTAAGGAAGATCCTGAGGGCTTGGCACTAAGATTAGCTGGAAAAGGAGCTGTTTCTGCTGCTTTAGAAGTGGCTGAAAGTGCAGGGTTATCTATAGATTTGCGGAGAGAACTGCAGGGCCGGCAACTTGTGAAGCTTCTCACTGCAGACCCTCTAAATGGTGGAGGTCCAGCAGAAGCTTCACGGTTTCTTTCTTCACTACGTGACTCTGACGATGCTCTACCAGTCGCCATGGGTGCAATGCAGTTGTTACCCAATTTACGGTCAAAGCAACTTCTTGTAATTACTTTTTGCCATCTTTCTTGTAGATGTGATTGGATTACATTCATTTTGTTATTTGGGTATTAAAATTTCATGTTCCTTCATTATGACTCTCTTTTTTGTGCCTTTTCAAAGGTTCACTTCTTTCTGAAGCGAAGAGAAGGAAATCTGTCTGATGTTGAGGTTTCACGGCTTAACTCATGGGCCTTGGGTCTTCGTGTTTTGGCTGCCTTGCCTTTGCCGTGGCAGCAAAGATGTTCTTCATTGCACGAGCATCCTCATTTGTTACTGGAGGTGCTTCTGATGAGGAAACAACTGCAATCTGCTGCTCTGGTATTGTAATTCTTACTTGTAGAAGTTCTTAGATGCCTTATCTAACATGCATTTTTTTCTTATAAATGAATATGTTGATCATGGCCTTTTTCTAAATAAATAAAAAAAGTTTTCCTTCCGTTTTTTTGCTTACAACAAGTGGGGTAGGGGAATTTGAGCCTAGGTTCTCCCAATGGGAAAATCAGGCAGTGTCATTGTGCTACAAGGCTCTTGGAAAATTATTTTCCTATGTTACTTATTTACATCATGAAAACATTCTGTTTGGTTTATATTTGCCTACAGATCCTTAAAGAATTTCCTGTGTTGAGAGACAACAATATAATTATTGCATATGCTGCAAAAGCTATTGCTGTCAGTATTAGCTCTCCCCCTAGAGAACATCGTATATCTGTTTCTGGAGCAAGACCAAGGCAGAAAACAAAAGCAGGTGTTACTCCGAGGTCATCTTTTACTAGCAGTCTAAGTAACTTGCAAAAAGAGGCTCGCAGAGCTTTTTCTTGGGCTCCACGAAACACTGGAGACAAGGCTGCTCCAAAAGATGTTTATCGTAAAAGAAAGAGTTCTGGTTTGACTTCATCTGAAAAAGTTGCTTGGGAGGCTATGGCTGGAATTCAAGAGGATCGTGTTTCATCATATCCTGCAGATGGGCAAGAACGGCTTCCTTCTGTTTCAATTTCTGAGGAATGGATGCTGACAGGTGATGCAATTAAGGATGAAGCTGTTCGTGCATCTCACAAATATGAAAGTGCCCCTGACATTACCCTATTTAAGGTATTCTAGTGAAAGAGGTGAAACATGTTTGGTTCGTATGTTGGAAGCTTAGCATTGTGTTGTATTATATAAATTATCATTTGAAGCCTGGTACTGTTGCAGGTTCGTAGTCAAAATAATGAGATTGAATTATAGATTCATATAACTCATTGTACAAGTGAGAGTTACAATGAGAGATTGTTTATCTCAAGCTCAAATAGGAGCACATCACTGATCCAATTCCAGGAGTTCATCTTTGGGGCTCATGGTGGGATGGTTCAGGCCTCCATGTTTAGAGTGTTTGGGTGTATTATTAAGTATATAGTGCAACAGAAACTAGCAAATGGAGATGTTTCTACCCTTTGTATGTGAGGTTGTTTTACAGCAGTAATTAGGTTAATCATACATGGTTGATGTATGTTACAATTTTATGACCAAATTTGAATTAATCTAAATATGAGCTGTAAGAGAATTATTCGAAGTTGTGGCATATTTACTTGTTGAAAGATTTGATAGTTTGAATTCCCTCCTGTGGAAGCATTATAGTGGCTTCTCTTGGCCATGTAGTTTATGCAATTGTTGTTGCATACTGTGAATTATGGTGTAATTTCTATGATGTTGGTGATTTGTGCATAAATGATTTATATTTTGTGCACACTGCTGTGAGCCTGCTGAAGGTTTGGGTATTCTATTTCTAGGCATTGCTTTCTCTGTGTTCTGATGAGTTGCCGTCTGCCAAAAGTGCCCTGGACTTGTGTATTAATCAGATGAAGAATGTGTTGAGCTCCCAACAGTTGCCTGAGAATGCTTCCATGGAAACAATTGGTCGTGCATATCATGCCACAGAGACAATTGTACAGGTATTATTTTTGCAAGGCTCCTGAAATGCATATTACATGAAGCAATGATTTTTTGCCATTTGTGTGTATCATGTCATTAAAGAAAAGGTCAAAAAGGCAATAGCATGTACTTTTGCTTTCCTTACATACAGATGGTCATGGCATCATTGTTCAATTGGCTTTGCATGTGATTACTTTGTAATGCTCTGAGTAATATTTCACATGTTGAATGTCAGGGGCTACTATATTGTAAATCCATGCTGAGAAAGCTTACAGGGGGTAGTGAAATCTTCAGCAATTCTGAAAGAATTAGGGATGCTGATGATGCATCCTCTGATGCTGGTAGCTCTAGTGTGGGTAGTCAGTCCACGGATGAGTTATCTGAAGTTCTTTCACAGGCAGACATCTGGCTAGGACGTGCTGAGCTGCTTCAAAGCCTTCTGGGATCAGGGATTGCTGCTTCTCTTGATGATATTGCTGATAAGGAGTCATCTGGGCGTCTCCGTGACCGGTTGATTGTAGATGAACGATACAGTATGGCTGTATATACTTGCAAAAAGTGTAAGGTAAATATAATGTCAAGACATTGTGGTCAATGCTGCTGGTCTTTAGTGGTATTGAGCTTATGAATTTTAGGGGCTTCTCTCAGATTCGATGTTTTCCCTGTGTGGAATGCGTGGGGGCATGCTTTGATACGGATGGAGCACTACGCACAAGCTCGGGTGAAGTTTAAGTATGTCAAATTTATGTTTGCCTAGAAATATTTCAGATAAGTTGCCCAATAAATTAACAAGATTGATGTTCTCTCTCTCTCTCTCCTATTCTTCTCAAGTGGGGATGCAGAGTTGTCTTATTCTTTATTGCCTTTGTAATGGCTTTCAGGCAAGCTCTTCAATTGTATAAGGCTGATGCTGCACCTGTCATTTTAGAGATTATTAATACAATCGAAGGAGGTCCACCGGTTGATGTTTCAACAGTTCGTTCCATGTAAGATATCATGCAGCTTTTATGTCAGAACTCCTATTTTTTTTACCGCAATAAATTTCAGTTAGGGTTGTTGAACTAGTGGCTGAACCAACATTGTCCTAAGATCCATGCTGGGCTAGGTTTTAATTTATAGGAGATCTACAGCCTCTGCTGAGAGGTTGGACCTTGGTGCGATGGAAAGTGCCTTCAGTCCAAGCAATATGTTGTGGGTTCAAGTCTGGGAAATAGCCTCTCAAAAATTGGGAGTAAGGCTGCTCCTGCTTGCCAACCACCTCTCCCAAATTCCGCTAAAGCGGGAGCCTTGTGCTTTGGGTACAGCAATCTACAGCCTCTGCTAGTCACAGTGTTGTCTTGATAGTTGCTGAAACTTTTGTCTTTTGGATATTATAATACAATATCAAAGAGTTTAAAAAAGAATGCGTAATTTGTTGTACTTAGCATAATTGTACATATAACGACTGCCATTAGCTATCAATTATCATGGACACTTCAGACAATGATAACCTGTAAATGTTGAATTATTTGGTCTTCTTGGAGGAGAAGATATGCAGAGGACTTGATTATGCACAGCACTTTGCCATTGTTGTATAAACTTAAAATAGTACACTTAAATTTTCAAGTCTTAGTCCCAACTGGAGGGCTAACGAATTACAAGAGTATGATTATGAGAATCTAAAGACAAAGACAAAGAAGCAATAAATTGAGTAACATAAATGCTAGAAGTGAAACCCTGGGCCCTAGACCAATCAAACAAGGACTTAATAAAACAATCCACCAGTTGGCCCTCAGAAATAGCCTTGTCCTCAAAAGTGCGCCAATTTCTTTCACCCAAATTGTCCACATCAAACACAAAGTTACAAGGTTCCACACCTTCGAAGAGTGTTTCCCGAACCAATTTCTCCACCCAAATAACATACCCATAACACACCCCGATGACACCCATTTGACGCCAAAAGTCCGTAGGACAAAGTTCCACAAAACAGCCGCCACGGGGCAATGAAGCATCAGATGATTCACTGTCTCTCCATTACAACCGCAAATACAACACCAACTAGTCAAGGAATAGCCCCGGCACATGAGGTTATCACAAGTCAAAATCTTCCCCCACGCCACAGAACAAACAAAAAAACTGACCCTCCTTGGAGCTTTAACCCTCCAAATCCTTTTCCAAGGAAACTGGATCCTAGGAAAACCCCTCAAAGCCCTATAAGAGCTAACATCAAACTGACCACTTTGCTTCAACTTCCAACATAAGCCATCCTCCCCAATTCTGGTCGGACTATGAGAGTATAGGTCTAAGAAAGAAACCTCTGTAGGCACCTCCCAATCTTGAAATGTTTGACAAAGGTAACATTCCATTCCACCCCTCCAGGACAACAAACCAGAACAGATTCAATTGAGGCTTCACGAAGAAGCACACTAAAATAAAACCGGGAAAGCCTCCTTCAGTGGGACCTCACCACACTTTCTATCATGCCACACCCTAACCCTGTTTCCCTTGCCAACCTCAAACCCTAGATGTCGAGCAAAGGTATCCCTACCCATCCTAATACTCTTCCAAAGACCACACCCATGAGAACCATTCACTCTTTTAGTACACCGTCCCCCGTCATCAAGATCGTACTTGGCAGCGAGAACATGCCGCCATAGATGAGTTTCTTCCATCCCAAACCTCCACAACCATTTACCTAGAAAGGCACTATTGAAATCCACAAGCTTATGAGCCCCTAGTCCATCCCCCTCAACCGGAGAACAAACTGTATCCCACCCTACCAGATGGTGTTTAAACTCTTCCCCCATCCCACCCCAAAGGAAATTCCACTGCAACCGCTCAATCCTTTTTGCAACGCTAGTTGGGATGGTGAATAAAGAGAGGAAATGTGTGGGAAGGCTTGAGAGCGTACTCTTAAGCAACGTTAACTGACCTCCCTTGGAAAGATAAAGCCTTTGCCACCCAGCTAGGCAGTGTTCCATCTTTTCAATAATTGGATTCCACAACTCTAGAGATTTAAAAGACGCCCCCAAAGTCATGCCAAGATAATTCATAGGCAGAGACCCAATCCTACAACATAAAATTCTGCAAGCACCATAATATTCTCCACCTCCCCAACAGGGACCATCTCACTCTTGATCATATTCACTTTGAGACTCGTAATTGCTTCAAAAAAATTCAGATGCAAAATACTCAAGCCTTCACCCTCCACCCCACCCACCCGAAAACTACAAATAAAACCACCCTCCTCCAACCTCCTCAGCATCCTACTAAGAACTTCCATCATTAACAACAACAATAATGGGGAGAGAGGATCCCCATGTCACAAGCCTCTCGAACTATCAAAGAAACCAGCTGGAGAACCATTAACCAGAAAAGAAAACCGTACCGTAGAAATGCATGCTCTAATCCACGCACGCCATTTACCCCCAAAACCTATCCTCTCCATTAGGTAAATCAAGCATTCCCACTTAACATGGCCAGACATGCTATTTAAGCATGACCTTGCCTTGTATTTTAGTAGTTGATTTTTTATGAATAAATTCTTATCCTAGAGCTATTCTTTGGAGATTTCATTCTCATGCAGAGGCTTTTGTATTGACTAGTCATTGTTCGAATTAACTCTCATTTCTATCCAAGTTTCTAAACACCTAACCTCTCTAAGCCCACATCAGTTTGTGATGATGAAGAAGCATTTAATTGTGAAATGTCAAGCAAGGTATCTCTTTGTACTCGTACCACTAAAGATCATGAACCCATATTGATTAGGAGTTGAATTTATATGTTTTCCAATTATGGTTTACTATGCAATGAATATCACCTTTTAGTTGTGAACAGGTAGATGTACATTTAAGCCAGTCATAACTAAACTTCTACAAAAAAAAAGGATACCATTTTTAGATGCTAGTCCTTGCCTACATTCTGACTGATGTAACTTATACTGCAGGTATGAGCATTTGGCTAAAAGTGCACCAACGATCTTGGATGATTCTCTTTCTGCTGATTCATATCTCAATGTTCTATACATGCCATCCACCTTTCCACGTTCAGAGAGATCCAGGCGGTCTCAGGAATCCGCTAATAATAATTCCTCCCTCAGTTCAGAATTTGATGATGGACCTCGCAGCAATCTTGACAGTATTCGATATGTTGAATGTGTTAACTATTTACAAGATGTAAGCTTCATCGTTACGTGATCAAGATTATCTTTTTAGGTTTGGCACTCAGATGCCAGTGTCTTTCTTTTTTTCCCTGCGTCTGGAGTCAGTGGTATCTCTTTGATTTAGTAGCGAATTTACAGTTCTTATTCCATATTTCATACATGGACGTGCATTTACACAGATAAATCAAGAAATCAATGATATATATTCTTTTTATTACATTTAAAAACTATGCAGAAATGGTTCTCGCTGAAAGTTGTTTCTTTTATTTATTTTAACCTTGGTATCTAGATTTCTGTTAATTCTTTCCAATATCTTTTCCCTTCCCCACCATATGTTGTTGACACCTGCAGGCAGTGTGGTTCTGACTATTCTCAGTATCTCTCTCCTGTGCAGTAGTTATTATTAATTTTCTAGCTTTATTCATGGTAGTCAGGTTCTTAATAACCCTTTTTTTAAATCTTTGCAGTTTGCACGCCAGCATTTGCTGAGTTTTATGTTTAGGCATGGTCACTACAATGATGCTTGCATGCTGTTTTTTCCTCCAAATGCTGTTCCTTCCCCTCCTCAACCATCAATCATGGGGGGACTAGCAACTTCATCTGCATCCCCTCAAAGACCAGAGCCATTGGCTACTGATTATGGGACAATTGATGATTTGTGTGACTTGTGTATCGGTTATGGTGCAATGTCTGTTCTTGAGGAAGTGATTTCAACAAGAATGTCATTAGCAAATCTACAGGATGTGGCAGTAAATCAGTATACAGCAGCAGCCATTGTCCGTATTTGCATCTATTGTGAAACACATAAACATTTCAATTATTTATACAAGTTTCAGGTAAAATTTGCAGATCATATTTTTTTTTGAATTTAAACTGAAAATATATTATTACTACTAGTGGTTATGAGACCAGGCCTCCTATCCTTGATAGGAGACTGTGACCTCCCCGCATCTTTCTCTATTACTTCTACTGCTACCTTCTCCCAACTAAAGGTGTAAATTTGGGTGGAATTGATAGTTAAATTCTGTTAATTTTTATTTTTTTATTTTTAACATACATACATACATATGGTTAAATTCTGTGTTCTTTGTGATTACATTTTCATGAAGACTAGATTTATTTACCTTGGTTTCTTCTCTGTTGAGTCCACAGCTTGTGGTAATTTCTGTTGCACAGATATCCTATATGTTGAAATTTTTATCACTTACTGAAAAAGAGGGCTTTGCAGTCTATTTATATAGTACTTTATCTCTACAGTTATCTAAAGGGTCATAAAAAATTTCTATTGCATATTTTTGTGTTTGTTAATCTTGGCATGGACATATCCCATTGGGCATGTTCACACAGCATACCTCATGTATGCGTCCACTTCTCCTATTTTCTTATGTTTACTTTGAGTTAGCGGCATTTGCAAGAGCAAAGCTGCTGTGTGATTCAATAAGCTGTTTAGAGATACATTGTTAAACAACTCTTACAGATATGGTGTTGAATTAGTGCTGGTGTGAGGGGAGGGATGTTAGGCAAATAGGATGCTCTTATGAATTTTTTACACTGTTGAACAAAGCATCATATTTATCTGACATGGTTTCAGCAGTGATTCCTGTGTGGTTGTCCTTCCTATATTGTAGCATTTAAATTAGACATATTAAGAGACTTCTTTCACCTTTTACCAGCATTCCTTTTTGGTCAAACATGTAAGTTGAAAATTCTTATTTTAGCTTTACACTTAAGACTTGAAATAGAATCAGAATTCAATCATTGATTTAGTCGAATTTGTATTATTTCCCAGATAAAAGTTATTATTTATAGTGGTTGAATTTTCATTGAAAGTATTTGCGAGTTCCAGGTTCATTTAAGCCAGATTGAGCTAAGGTTTACTAGAGTTTACTCACTGATCCAATTTACCTAATGATCCAGGTTATTAAAAAGGACCACGTTGCTGCTGGACTTTGCTGTATTCAGTTGTTTATGAATTCTTCTGCACAAGAGGAAGCTATCAAACATTTGGAACATGCTAAGGTATATCTTTTATTATTGCTCTGGAGCACCCTCGTTTGTTCTAATATATAGAATAGCGGCCTTAGTTGGATTACCAAGGATTTTTAGTTCCATTGTTTGAGAAATAGGGTTAAGTTTGCTGGAGATTATGTTTGGGTGTTTTGTGTTGATAGAATAGGGTTGTTGGAGTACAACTAAGATTTAGGATGTGCTCTCTTTAATGGCTTGTTGTCCAGATCTTAGATACACCAGAAAACAGGTCATAATTCCATGATATAGAGGCAAGAGAACGAAAGAAAGAGAATTTTACAATTGGCACTTCTTTTTTGTATAAGATGCAATATATACCCTAGGAAAGCTTCTTTTGATGAGTAATAATATTTATTAACAAGTGCAGAAAGGGTGCTAGCATAGCAATATGCATTAAATTACAAATAAAACTTAATATGTAAATACCATTGCAATAAGCATTTATTTTATTTTATATGTAATGTAAATTCCATTAAAGAAAAACGCTATTCATGTACTCAGGGTGTATACAAAGAATAGCAAGAAAAACGAAAGAAAAAAAAAAAAAAAAAAGCCATGACAGCACAGCAGCCAAAAGGCTAGCGGATAAGAATGAACTCACAACTCAGCTAGGAAGTCCATTAAAGAAAAGGTGGAGAAAGTATAAGACTTAGAACTCCACTCATAGAGAACTCTCAAAAACAGAAACCTGAGTTGAGACAATTACTCTGTGCCCTTGAAAGTACGGCGATTTCTCTCCTTTTAGATGCACCACATGAGGCAGGAGGGGGCCATACCCGCTACACCCCTACATCTACCTTTACCCACAATACCGCTCTAGGATTCCAACATAGCATAGAGAGAAAAAGGCATAACCCAAGTGACCCTTAGAAGAGAGAATAACATATCCCATAAATCCTTGGCAACGATAAGAATTACATTACTAAGATTTTTTTTTTTTTTTTTTTTTGATAAGTAATAAATTTTATTGAAAAAGACCAAGTACACTAGACGTATACTTGGTAAAGAATACAAAAAGGCTCAAATAGAGCAATAATCAATCATCTCCAACAAATTGGAAAATCTAAACAAGCCTGTAGCTGATAGCCAATCAAATAAATAATGATAAAACTGATGCTTCAGCTCAACAATGTTGAGTTCACAACCCTCAAACGTCCTCGCATTACGCTCCCTCCATAAACACCACATTATGCAATGGGGAATGACCCTCCATACCACCAACTTCTGAGGACACCCCATATTCCATTGCCAACAGTCAAACAGCTCTACAACCCTCTTCGGCATCACCCAAGAAATCCCAAACCAACCAAAAATCATATCCCACAATTCCTTGACATACACGCAGTGGAGAAGTAAGTGATCCACGGACTCCCCATCAGCCTTACAAAGGCAGCACCAACTTACCAAAATGAGACCACGCTTCCGCAAATTATCCGCTGTTAATATCTTCCCCAAAGCAGCTGTCCAAGAGAAGAAAGCAATCCTTGGGGGGACCTTAAACTTCCAAATGCTTTTCCAAGGAAACACACCACCTCCAGGAGAGCTAAGGACTTTGTAATAAGACTTTACATGAAAGCCTTTAGTCAAAGAGGGCCTCCAACACATCCTGTCCTCCTCATTTCTCTTAATAGTGGTTGAATATAATAATTCCAGGAAGGAAGATATGGTCCCAATCTCCCAATCCTGTATAGTCCGAGTAAAATTTATCTCCCAATGAGCATCTTCCCCCCTAAAGAGAATTGAATCAGCCACAAAAGCATCCTTAATACAAGCAAGGCGATACAAACCTGGAAAGGCTTCCTTTAAAGGCACATCAATACACCACACATCATCCCATAGCCGAATACGAGACCCATCCCCCACCTTGAACTTCACAAATCTAGCAAACTTATCCCATCCAGCACGAATGTATTTCCACAAACCCACTCCATGCGACCCCCTATTATGAATGGACATCCACCCCCCCTCCATAGACCCGTACTTGGCCCTAATCACCTGCCTCCAGAGAGCCTCTCTTTCTAACCCATAGTGCCACAACTATTTGCCTAACAAGGCTTCATTGAACAATCTAAGATTCTTTATAGCCAGACCACCATTAGTATAAGGGCTACAAATCAAGTCCCACTTGACCAAGTGGAATTTAACATCTTCCTCAGAACTCCCCCATAGGAAATTTCTCTGAATTTTATCAATACGCTTAGCTACAGCAGCTGGGATAGGAAAGAGAGACAAAAAGTAAGTAGGTAAGCTGGACAGGGTACTTTTTATCAAAGTGAGCCGCCCACCTTTTGACAGGTACATCCGCTTCCACCCCGCCAAACGACGCTCCATCCTTTCTACAATTGGATTCCAAATATTCTTCGATTTAAAGGAAGCCCCCAAAGGTAGACCCAAATATTTCATAGGAAGCGTTGATGTCTTACACCCCAAAATATCCGCTAGCTCTTCTATCAGAGGCACCTCTCCAACTTGAACCAATTCAGATTTACCTAAATTGATTCGCAACCCAGAAGTAGCTTCAAACCAGATAAGAATAGAACGCAAGTGTGACAGATGATCTGAAGTGGCCTCACAAAAAATAATGGTATCATCAGCAAATAGGAGGTGAGAAATCAACAAGGGGTCATGGATATCCCTACTCACAGAGAAGCCAGAAATCATACCCGCACCAATAGCCTTATCAATCAGTCTACTAAGCGCCTCCATGACAATAACAAACAACATGGGGGACAAAGGATCCCCTTGACGAAGCCCCCTAGTGCTCGGAGAAAAACCACACGGGCTACCATTGACCAAGATGGAGAAGCGCACAGAAGAAATGCAAAAATAGATCCACCTCCTCCATTTCTCAGAAAACCCACATCTCCGAAGCAAATACAGAAGAAACTCCCAATTTACATGATCGTAAGCCTTTTCCAAATCCAGTTTGCATAAAACACCCGGGATGTTTGCTTTAAGCCTACTATCAATGCACTCATTGGCTATAAGCACCGAATCCAGAATCTGTCTACCCTTTACAAAGGCATTCTGAGATGGAGATACAATATTCCCCAACACCACACTCAGTCGATTCGCCAAAAGCTTAGCAATAATCTTATACATACCGCCGACTAAGCTTATGGGCCTAAAGTCTTTAATCTCATCCGCCCCATGTTTCTTGGGAATAAGAGAGACAAAAGTAGCATTTAGACTCCTCTCAAAAGAGCAATACTCATGGAATTCATGGCAGACAGCCAGCATATCCTTGCAAACAACACCCCAACATTGTTGGAAAAAAGCTAGAGAGAACCCATCCGGACCCGGGGCTTTGTCTCCATTACAACCTTGCACAACATGAAGAATCTCAGTCTCCTCAAAAGGACGGTCAAGCCAGGCAGCTTCTTCTCCAGATATACTAGGAAACTGAATACCATCAAGCGTAGGTCTTCTATACCCATTCTCCTTGTACAGCTGCTCATAAAATTGGGCAATGTGGTCTCGTATCTCATCTTGGTTAGTGGATGGAATACCATTAATAAGAAGCTTACCTATGGTGTTGGCATTCCGATGAGCATTTGCAACCCGGTGGAAGAATCTTGAATTCTTATCGCCCTCTTTAAGCCATATAGCCCTAGACTTTTGTCTCCAACTTATCTCTTCCATTAGAAGGACTTTGTCCAGCTCTATTGCAGTCAACTCCCTTCTCCCCTTTTCCTCCACATCTAATGGTCTTGTGTCCGTCACTGCATCAATCTCCCTTAAGGCCGTCATCAGCTGCTGTTTTTGCATGGAAGTATGCCCAAATTCTGTATCATTCCACCTTTTTAAATCAGCCTTGAGAGCCTTCAGCTTATAGGCAAGAACATAACTTGGCGTACCCATGACTGAATAAGACTCCCACCAAGATTTAACCCGATCCCCAAAACCCTCCGCCTTCAACCACATGTTTTCAAACCGGAAAGGACGCCTTCCTCTCCGGATAACCCCACACTCCAACAAAACAGGGAAGTGATCAGAATTCACTCTAATCAACCGTTTCTGACAAATATGAACAAAGCCTTCAGCCCAATCAGATGTGAAAAGAAAGCGGTCAAGCCTTGACATGGAACTAACCTCCCTGTTATTGGTCCAAGTAAAATTACCCCCTGAGAGTGGCAGATCAACCAGACCATGGACGGAGATAAAATCTGAGAATTCATGCATTGCTGGAGAGAAAGAATCAGAACCCACCCGCTCTGAAGGGAACCGCACCACATTAAAATCTCCACCCAAAACCCAAGGCACCTCCCACCAACTTCGCATTCCAGCCAGCTCATCCCACATTAACCTCCTGTCTCTAGCATCATTAGGCCCATACACCCCTGTGAACATCCAAATCTTTTGGTCTTCTACATTTTTAAATTTACAAGAGACAGAAAAAAACCCAACTGCATCCTCTACTTTCTCCACTAATCTTTTATCCCACATCAATAGAATGCCTCCTGAGGCGCCATTGGACCCTAAGAACATCCAGTCGACGTACTGGCACCTCCAGAGACTTCGCACAAATTGGCCTGTAATCACTTCCATTTTTGTCTCTTGCAAACAAACAACATCAGCATGCCATTCTTTTAATAAATTCTTGATCCGAAGCCTCTTATCTCGATCATGAAGACCCCTCACATTCCATGTTAGAATTTTTGTATTCATTGATACAACACCATATCCCCCCCTTGTATCTTACCTTTTCCTTTTGCCTCCCTGGACTCTCTAGATTCATAATTGACCGAACTAATTAGACCTTTAAGCTCTCTGCTACCTTTCCTCCCCGAGCTTGAAGGTCTTCGAGAGTCAACCATACCTGCTTTTCTCTGTAAATACCTGGCTTCGATATCCATGAGCAATTCCGTGACTGTCTGTTCATACCCTTCATAGCTGGCCCCCAACACTTTCCCAACACCCTTTTGCTTTCGCGTAACCCACTCAGAAGGTGTTCTTCCAGCACTCCCAAGACTACTCACTGCCTCATTACCAGAATTCTCCAACCCCAGAGGTAGTACAACAGCCAATGGCTCCACTCTAATAGGCTCCAAGGATGCGTGTCCTTGAGGATCACCACCCATGATCCCAGAGAGTGCCTCATTGGAGACAAGCACTGGTTCTTGGCACTCTTGTTCTGAAATCTCTCCCTTACTCACCCCGATCATAGACAGCTCTTGTTCCGGAATCATCGTAAGAGCAAGACCATCACGGTCCGCCTCCGAGTCGGAATCCATTGCCCATTCAGAATCATCCTCCCTTTCGCCTGAATCTCTGTCTTCTTGTTGCGACGAGAGCCATTGGAGAAGCTTTTTTGTAATCACATCCCCTTCGTGTGAAGAATCCGGCACCGGTGCTCTCAAATCCACCGGAAGCCGAAGTCGTCTGCCGTCCCTTAGCTCGATGAACCAGTCATGAGTTGATCCCCATGTTCGGTTAACCTCGCCGATCCCCTGCATGACCTCGGCAATAGGTCGACCACCCCGTGACGCCGGAATAAGGCTTGAATGATCGGAGCCCTGCGAATCGGAGTCGCAACTGTGCACCGAGACTTTATCGGAGTCGTGCGGTGTGTTGGATGTCTCCGATACGACTTCGTGAAGCTTCGAGGTGCTGGCTCATGGTCTCCAGACTTTAGTGACCACCGGGGCTGATAGGATGGGTTGGGTATTTTTAGGAATCATGGGTTTGGGCCTAGTGATAGGTGCGGCCCGTGTATAAGCTGGTATTGGGTCTGTGGGCCTTTGGTTTATGTTTTTTCCAAGCCGGTCTTCATTCTAGGCTTTACTTGATATATCCACCGGGTTCTCAATCGGGTCAGCTAACACTTCAGCACTTTTCACTTCCCACTTCTTATTTAACCCCACTCCTAATACAATCTTCAAAGATATTTCTATAGGCTCGTTGACTAAACCGTTCCTATTTTGTAGCAGATTTACGTTAATTCCAGAGTGATTGGCCGAGGTACTCGGGATATCTCCTCCTGAAATCACGGCTTCCTTGAATGTTTGCGATTCTTTCCCAAAGTTTGAAATTCGACTCTCTTGCGCTAAGACTGGGCCTTGCCGCCGGTGAGTACTGCCTTGTTCCGCCGTTACCTTCTTCCCCATTAAACCATCAATTTCTTTACTGAGTCCTCGCCATCCCCATGTGTCTCGCCCCTCAGGAACAATCACACAACCTCTACCCTTTGTATCCCCCAACACCGTCACTGTAACAAATCCACCTCTGCCATTCCTCTGCTTTTGAACCACAAAGACTTTGTTCCCCTCACGGAAGGAGCGAAACAAGTTTTGCTCAGCGTGTAACTTTGCTACTTCTAATAAGACATCACGGAACCATATGGCAGCCGCAAAACCCATTGCCACAGAGCTCGAATGACCCCTACCTCTCTCAATGATACTAAACTGAAAAGCATGTTTAACTAATTCAAATGACTTTGATTCTATTTGAAAATACCGTTTATCCCCCATGGCTAATCTTACGTTGAAAAACTACCGCCCTCTAAACTCAAGAAAACCTCCTTATTCGCCGTTGCCGGCAATGGAGGTCGGTTAGATGGCTGGTGGCCCCCCTACACGAGGGGAGCTCTTTGCATTTCTCTAACGTTAGATGCGCTCATACGCCTAGTAAAAGATTGGATCTTATTTTATTTAGAAGAACCAAATAAATCTAATTATAATCCTCAGATCAAATTATCCTAGCCGTATATGAAATTCTGAAATATTCATATGAATAATTTTGCTATAGTAGTATGTACTTATATAAAAAAGAAGAAGGGTAAAATACAGAAACCATCCTTTAGGTTTAAGCTAATGACAGAAATTATCAAGACTCTTTGAAAATATCCAGTTTTCCCTCTTAAGTACAAAAAGCACTTAACACCTTTTGTGTACTTTTTCCCAAAACTGTTTGCACTTAGTTCGCAAACTGAAATTTTCGAAAAGCCTTGGTAGTTTCTGTCATTAGTTCAAACCTCATAGGCGATTTATGTATTTTACCCCAAAAAAAAATGGCTTCCGTTGTATGAATAATAATGCTTCAAACCTTTTGGGGACAGTAGTTCAACATTACTGTGTTCTTATGACTGGGCATTTTTCTTAAGCAAGGATCAACAACAACATATTATTTATAAGTTCGTGTCTCGGCCTCTCGGGTCCGAGTTCAAAAATCAGCCTCTCCAAAAATTGGGGTTAAGGGATCTACCGACCACTTCTCCTAGACCCAGTAGAAGTGGGAGTCTTGTGCACTGAGTACGACTTTAAACAACATAATGTGGGAAGTGAAAATTGTATTTTTGTTGGTGTATTGGATTTCTATTGGTCCATTGGATTTTTATTTTAGGTCTTAGTAGTTAATTGCGTTATTAGTATTTTATTAATTTCCTAGAGTCAAGGTTATTTTTGTAATTCAATAATTGAGAAGTCATTAGGGTTTCCTAAGTCAACTAGAATTAAGATTTAGTTTTGATATATAAGCGCAATTGTACTCCTATGGAGATAGATTATAGTTTGATCATTAATAAAATTTCTCTTGAAGCCTCCTGGGCAAGAGGATAAACTGCTTAGCCTGTCAGGGGTGATTTGAGGCCAGAATTCCCACTAAAAAATGATCCTTTGGATTACCCGGCAACTGGTTCTGGTGGGTGGCGTCAGTTTTCCGTAGGTTTTACTACTGGCTAAAGGCAAGTCCAAAGGGACTCTTCTTTAGAAAGGTTCCTACGTTATCAAAAAAAAAAAAAAAAAATTTCTCTTGAAATTTTTCAATGGCCTAGTACTGACTCCAACTAACCCTAGGTGCTGACTCTAGCCAACCATAGGAGCCGACTCCTAAAGTTTCGTTCTTTGTTGTTTGGTGTTGACTCCAAGTAAGCCTAGATCCTAATTCCTAGGTATAACTATCCTTTATTTTTGTTCTTCAATTATTGCTGCACTTTGGTTTTGTCCTGCGTCAATTTGGTATCAAAACAAAATTCAATCGAGTTTTTGAGCATCTCCCTAGGCCAAAACCAGAAGTGCGACAAGAAAACAACAAAAACCACCCACATCGTCATCAAACCACTGTAAACCCGTACGTCAGATCATCCAAATGAAACCCCAAAACAAGTTAAACTCCATCAAATTCAATCGAACCCATCTGAAGCAAAGCCCAAATCTTAAAAAAAAGAAAAGAAAAGAAAATGAGGACACCCAACCACGCCTACAATCCCATACGGTCATGAACCCACCCCTTGCGGGCACCAAAACCTCTCTTCAGAGTCCAAAGAAACCCCAAGCTTTCAAATCCACAGTATACACACCAAAAAAAAAATCTTAAACCTCATCGTTGACACAAAGATCCACCACCATGAAGTTGTTCGCAACCGCAACTCGAATCAATCACAATGTCCCATACAACATGTTCCACCAAACAACAAGTACGCTGACCTCCAATGACCTTATTTGATGATCTTGGGCCCCTCCCTCACACCAGCAGACCCATTTATCTGGACACTTAAACATCGCTGATAGCTACCACAACGCCGACCAGCAATGAGCCCCCCATTCACTAGTGAAGCAAGGTTCTCATGGCCATTTGGCCACTGCCCGTTTCACTTGTCTCACGCTGCGCCGCCACAATTTCATCGGCAGACCTCAATCCACGACAGCACCACCATTCAGGTTTGAATATTACGAACCGAATTTAACTAAAGACCACCCAAATCTCCTAACTCGATCCATAATCGAAAGAAGCAAGGTTTTCATGGCCCTTGGTGATTGCTCCATGTGCACTTCCTGATGCAGATCATCATGTAAGAAGGTGATTTCAACATTTAACTGAAACAAAGGCCAACCAAGATTAGCAATCAAGGATATTAAAATCTGAACCAAAGAAATTTTAGCAACATGGGAAAAGGTCTCTGAGTAATCCACCCCATAAGTTTGAGTATACCCCTTGCAACTAGGCGTGCCTTTAGGATACCATCTGGCAACTACTTTACAGTATATACCTAAAGACAACCAATAAAGGACAAACCTGAGGGAAGAAGAAACCAAACCATGTACCAGTATCATTCTGTTGAAGGATGTCGTCTTTTCTTCCATAGCTGTCCTCTAACTTGGAATAGTCCTTGGACAGACTTGGGAATAACCATAAAAGACACAGGTGAGGTAAAGGCATGAAATGAGGGAGATAAATGGGTATAAGAAACATAGCGGGAAATAGGGTGGGAAGTACAAGTACGCTTACCTTTGCGTAAAGCTATGGGAAGAGAAGCCAGATCAAGAGTGGGGTCTCCAATCAGGGCATGAAGCTTAGTGGCAGGCAGTCGTCTATGATGGTATACTTGTAAAGGTTTCTTGGGAGCAATAACATAATGAGGGTCATCAGGACTAGAACAAGAAGAGACCGATGGCAATCGAGGAAGACACAAAAGGGAACTACCACTTTCAGAGGAAGAGTAGGAATAATATGGGTTAGTTTCAAGGAAGGTGACATCAGCACTGATAAAATGATGACGAAGTGTAGGAGAATAACACTTGTACCCTTTTTGTGTTCGTGAGTACCCAAGAAAAGTACATTTAAGAGAGTGAGGATTGAGTCTGTCACCTCCAGGGCTTAAGATATGAGCAAAGCAAACACACCAAAAATCTTTGGAGGTAAGTGGAATAAAGGTTTATCAAGGGACAAAACAATAAAAGGGATATGATCACCAAGGACATTGGAGGGCATGTGATTAATACGATAATAGGCGGTCAGCACAACATCACTCTAATAGGATTTATGAACACAAATTGAAGCATTTTGAAAATATTCACGAGCATTATCAGATTTACAAACATGAATTGAAGTATCAAATTGAGTCTTTATTTCCATATAAAATGATTTAAAAATGGGATACAACTTTGAGCTAGAGTTACTGTAGAAGATGCAGATGGAGTAGACTGAGACTGCAGAGACACAAGGCGATGATACTCTTCCTCAGGAATAGACACTACTCTGGTAGTGGAATTAGGCTTAAGGGACTGTGAAGCATTCTCCTCTTCTGGAAGACTAACTTGATGAGCTGTGTGTTTCCCATGAAGATCCCAACAAAAGTGTACTGTATGATTCTTGCCATGACAATACGTACATTTGCGAGGATCACATCCTCTACCATTAACTCCTCCCCCTTGCTCATGACCTCCATGGGCACTCCTCATAAAGGTGACAATTTATTAGTAGAAGGCAATTTGACAATATCATAATCATATAACGAGGCTTGTCAAAGCCTACCAAAAACCTCACTCAAAGAAGGAAGGTCTTGACTGCTCAAGATTTGTGATTTCACCCGATCAAAGGTTGTAGGTAAGCAAGAGAGAAAGCGAGTGACATGCATACAATCTCCCTATTTCTTCATGGTTGAACATCAGAGGAAATAGGCTGATAAAGATTGATTTCTTCACATATACCCTTAAATTTGGCATAATAATCCTCCAAAGAAGAATCATTGAGAGCAAGGGAGAAATAAGTTTGATAGACGTTATAACTTATAAATACACCTAAGATTGTTAACACTAGAATACAACTCTTTGGCCTGTTCCCAAACAAGTTTGGCACTTGGTAAGAAAACCAGATTGCAGCTGACCTTAGACTCCATGCTTTTCCACAAGAAACTTCTAATTTGTGCATCTTCTGCTCTCTCATCAGCATATTTAGAGTCTGTAGAAGGAGGAGGATTGTCAGTTAAATAGTGAAATTTCTTTCTTACTAACAGAAAGACCTCAACAGCTTGGGTCACTCTGCACAACTACTCCCATTAAGACGAATGGAACTAATAGAGAGCAAATCAAGAGAACAAAAAACTAGGTTGGATACTGTCTTTTGACTCCATATCACCACCCAATCAATAAATAGAGAATAAATGTAGTAAAACTAACAAGTTAGATCCCACAAATAAAAGTACCAACTAACAAATGTAACACTGTTAAACGACACAAGAGAGAGACACACTCAGACCACAACCTCTCATCTCACATCTCACATCAACCATTCACCAAACCGACATCCATAAAACACCCATGCAGCACCAATGTACAGAGATGAATAACCACCCGGAACCACAACACACAAGAAAGAAAATAGCTGACAATAATGGACAAATCAAAACATTCCGAAGGTGAATTAAACAATTACTACAATAACTAGCACACTGGCACCTTAGAAAGTATATCCGACACTTGCCAGTGGTTGGTGATATGCCTCAGGTAGTTCACAGTTGCCGGGGCATCGGATCGGGAATGACGGTCTTTTGGGGTGTGAAATATTGCAGAGAAATTATCAACTGCAACAACTTATGGTTTTTGAATCCAAAGTGCAGTTGCATCTAAAACATGATAAATCCTGATTACATTTCATGAAGGGTAAACTATAAATCTTTCTCCTTTGAGTTGCCAGTTGAAGTCTTGCTAGCAGAAGTTATCCTTGAGAAAACGTGGAATATCCTTCTTTTTGTGAAAATTACCCTTCTTATGGTGAAAATTACCCCAATGCTGCTTTCACAAGAAATTGATATCTGCATGTATATTTTATCTATATACTAGTTTCATCCTTCCTGGCTTTGTATAGTTTCTGTGTTTTATATAATTCCGTTTCTTTCCTCATTGGTTTTCACATATTCCTCTGGTTATAGATGCATTTTGATGAAGGTTTGTCAGCACGACATAGAGGTGGAGATTCTACTAAGCTTGTCACAAAGGGCGTTAGAGGAAAGAGTGCTTCCGAGAAGCTTACTGAAGAGGGGCTTGTCAAGTTTTCTGCTCGGGTTTCAATTCAGGTAATGACATCTATTGACTGTGGAGAAAAATTTAGTACTTGTAAGGTGAAAGCAATCCTAGAAGATGATCCCTGGAAGATGATCTTTAAATATTAGTTTAAGACATCAGAGGTTGACAGGTAAGGTGAAAGCAATCCTAGAAGATGATCCCTGGAAGATGATCTTTAAATATTAGGTTAAAACACAAAAAAGAAAATGGAATTAGAGAAAATATTGTGTGTTGATTCACATATTATTTCAGAAGATTCCCTTCTTACTTAAGAAAACTATTTTCATAATTGAAATTTCATGCAAGACCTTATTGAATTAGATTCACCAAAGTTATATGCTTCATAACTACATGCATAGAGTGTATTCTTTTGTGCCAGTGGGCATAGCTGTAGCACGCGTGGATGCTTGACCTACTTATGCTTTCTGCATCATATTTTAATGTTCTCATAAAGGGGGACATATTTGTCTGTTGTAGTCAGTGTGATGCTCAGAAGGTAGCAATTGTACATCTAATTTATATGTTATTCATTTTCTCCTTATTGTTTTCCCTTTATTACTCATAATTGAAAGATAGTGGAATATTTTGAAGCATACACCCATGCGTTGACGTAGGGGCCTCACCTTGTGCTATTACTTTTGGAATTAGATCCTCGGTATAAGAAGTGCTGGTAAGAAAACAAATTGCAAACATCTCGGTTACAAACATGGTAAAAGCAAGGATCATTTTTCTCATAAGCTTGGACCATATATCAAATATATCTACTGAGTACTGACTCTCTTAAGAATGTCAGTAGGTGATGCAGGAGCATCTTGCCTAGCCTTTTATTTGCTTTGCAGCCTTGTAGTTAGTTTTGAGACAACCTCGTACTTGCTGTCTCAAAATACTAACAACCTCGTACTTGGTCTTTTCTTGTTAACCACTTAGAATTAAGCCATGTGCAGCCAATAGGAAGGCTTGGCTGAGTTGGTTAGTTTGTTAGGGGTTGGTTATTAGGTCAGCCAATGGGCTTCCAGCACATTCTAACCAATCCAAGGGCTTCATTCAACAGCCAATCAGATTGTACCTAAGGCATGCTATAAAATGCATGGCCTTGCATTTGTAATAACTAGTTGAATTTTGTTAATGAGAATTGTTAGCCTTTTGTGCTATTCCCTTTTAGAGATGGACTTCTCTATGCAGAGGCTTTGTGCTGCCTAGTTACTACTCAAATTAACTCACACTCCAACCCCATTCCTAAACACAAACCCTTCTACCCAAGAGCCTACATCAGTAGGCAAGCTTCCACTTCCTACCAAGTGACAATCTTATATAAAATATTTTCTGAGATGAAGCTTAATTTAGTGCCTGGTGTCTCCCTAGTCAAATTGTAGATTGGTTATAAAATTCTATATAAACCAGATGAGTAAATAATAGATATTTTATTTGCTGAAAACTGAAAAGCAAAGGATCCAAGTATGCATTATATATATATATATCAATGTCTTATCTTTCTGGAAATTTCATAGGTCAGATTTTCACATATTTCCTTTGGATTTATTTTATATTATAGGTGGAAGTTGTGAAATCCTTTAATGATTCAGATGGGCCACAGTGGAAGTATTCGCTTTTTGGGAATCCAAATGACCCTGAAACATTCAGGTATGTCTTCTTAATGAAAGATTGAAACCAACTTTCAATCAGTAAGTATTAAGGCAGATGTTGGTTTTAAGCTTTTAATCAGTATAGTTCCTTTTCTCTTTGGTTTTTAAATAGTGTTGTTGTTCTATGATGCATGATGAAACAATTTTACTGAATATATTTTTATATATCAAGAGGTATACACCATTCACAATTTAACATTTGAGCCATAAAGAGCTTCCTGCTTTTGTTTCTTCAAGGGGGCTTGTTTTAATTGTCAGCATTGTGAAATCTTAAGTGTTAATCAATATTTTATGGATCATTATCTTGGAGTTTGAACTAGGTTTAGTTGCTTCCCATTAATAGATAGCGCCATGTAATTGTAAATTAAGGCCTTCCCAGACATAGGCCATTGAACATGTTGGTAATCCTTTCTCTCTCTCTCTCTCTCTCTCCATCTATCTATACATATATGTATATGTATAAGTGTGTGGAGAGAGTAGAGAGAGAGAGAGAGAGAGAGAGAGAGAGGGGATCAAGTTACAATTAATGCACTTGGTTAATGTTATGCCACTTAAACATTTTTATAAGGATCAACATTTTACCAAATCCACTATTGGATTACATGTCCTTCCGATATCACATATGTCAAATTCCATATCAATTGGATGTCATTTAGCATCTGATTTATAAACTCAATTTTTTAGTTAATTTTAAAAAGGCTAAATTGCATAATCACCCCCTGGGGTTTGGGTCATTTGCAAACTGACCTCCTGGGGTTTCAATTTTGTAATATAACCACTTGGGTTTTTTTTTAATTGGTGAAATTAACCTCTCTAAGTACTTTTCTTGTCAATTTTGCTTACAAAATTTATCACATGCATTGCACTTGGGTTTATAATAATGAATTTTTTATTATAAAGTGGTCACATGTAATGCACGTGACAAATTTCTACTAGCAAAATTGATTATAAACCCAATTTAATCACCAATTTAAAAGACCCTAGGTGGTTATATTGCAAAATCAAAACCCCAGGGGGTGATTATGTAATTTGGCCTTTTAAAAATAAGAGAACTATAAGTTTCATCATTTTAGAGATGAAAAATTTGATTTTCTTGATATTTGACAGTACAGCAGGTATGTAGAGAACATGTAATCAATGGATGATTTGATAAAATGTTGATCAAATCAGAGGTTATTGGGTGGTGTGATATCTATTAAGTGATACACTATACGTTCATACATACCAGGCATAGGATTGCTTCTGCTGTTGATAATTGATTCTTTAGGCTGTGAAACTTAATTATCTTTCTATCTACTTATTCTAAGCAAACTTCTTGGTAATACTCACTGCCAAATGGTCACACATTTTCTAAATTGATTCCGAACTATGAAATCTTACCAGACATTTATTTATTTCTGTAAAAAAGATTCACATTTGTACATTTTTCTATCATGGCATATAGTGCTCCAGAAATGTATGGACATACTTGGAGAGACTTATTTGCTGTTGCCATGCAGGAGAAGATGTAAAATTGCCGAGACTCTTGTGGAGAAGAATTTTGATTTAGCATTCCAAGTGATCTATGAGTTCAATCTTCCTGGTAGCCATTACATATTGACTTCCGGTTAAATCTAGTACTTCATGGTAATTTAGCTTTTGGAATTAGTACGTTGTGATTATACATCCATGTCTTCTTCTCATATCTTGCAGCTGTTGATATATATGCTGGTGTTGCCGCATCACTTGCTGAGAGGAAAAAAGGCAGTCAATTGACAGAATTTTTCAGAAACATAAAAGGCACAATTGATGATGATGATTGGGACCAGGTAATGCGATTACATTCTTTTAGTATTCTGTGTACGGCTAATAAAGGCAAGAAAAACATGCTTTTATATTCTCAATGGTATGTTTTGTTTGCTAAAGAGCTGAAATGATAGGAAACATATTAGATTTGGTGTTAATGTATCATCAATGGGGTCTTGCTAGTTGTTGGGTTTTAAGCATGTGATGTAGGAAGTGCAAGGAAAGATTTATTTCAATTTAGTCTTATTTGGTGTTGGAGTCGATTGTATTTTTTATTGGTTAATTAGCTTTTTATTAGTTATTATTTAGATAATTATTAATATCCTAGAGTTAATGGTATTTTTGTAATTCAATAATTGTCTTTTCCCAAGTCTATTAGAATTACGGTTTTGTTGTGAAAATTAACTTGCAAGATTAAAGAAGAGAGAAAGAGATTAAACACACAAATAAAGAATACAAGAATTTACGTGGTTCGGCAATATGCCTACATCCATGGGCGGTCACAGGGAGAAAGCTTCACTAAGAAAATAGGGAGATTACAACAGTGGCACTAAGACTCTCTCAAAGAACCCAAACCCCAAATACACCCTAACCTCTCTCTCACCAAGAATAAACTTTGAGAAAACCCTTCTCTAATTATTCTATGCAGCACCTCCCTCAAAAGCTCAATTACAAACTAATACCTTCATTATATGTATAGTAGTAAGAGGCGGCTATTTGCTTATTAGGTTTGCCACATACCAATATCAATTAGGTCAGTTACATTAGAGAGTCCTAAGTCTAATAGGACTTGGTCTTATATGTGACCAACAAGGCACCCGATTCAACAAATCTCCACCTTGCCTTGAATTGGTCAAGCCTCATGGACTTCTCCTCCATCGCCGCCACCATAGCTCCAAAGGGCTATTACAAGCTGCTAACATTGGCCAAGTCCAAGCAATGCTTGAACTTGGCTGCGGTTACCGGCTTCGTCAACATATCAACTGTATTCTCTGAAGTGTGTACCTTTTCCAGAATAATATCTCCTGTAACAATTAACTCTCTTATCTTGTGGAACCTAACATCGATGTGTTTCGTCCTAGCATGATAAACCTGATTCTTTGCCAAGTAAATGGCACTTTGACTATCACAATGCATCTGAACTCCACCTTGATTCAAACCCCTTTAACCACAATGCTTCCTTTGCAGCTTCAACTACAGCCATGTATTCAGCTTCTGTAGTGGACATGGCTATTATGGATTGTAATGTGGATTTCCAACAAATAGGTCTTCCTAATAGTGTAAACACAACCTGTAGTAGATCTCCTGTTATGCACCTCACCTGCGTAGTTTGCATCCACATACCCTATAACTGAATTAATCCCTGGCTGTCTTGAAAATAAGATCCCATGTTCCGTAGTGCCTTTCAAGTATCTGAATATCCACTTCACTGCATTCCAGTGCTCTCTCCCTGGGTTCGCCATGTACCTGCTAACAGTACTCACTGCATGAGCCAAATCCGGTTAGTGTAGACCATTGCATACATTAAGCACCCCACTGCACTAGCATACGGAACTTTTGACATATTTTCAATTTCTTCCTCATTCTTCGGGCACTGATTACCAGATAATTTGAGGTGATTCGCCAATGGTGTGCTCACAGGCTTAGCATCCAACAATCATGCTAAATTTTTCAAGCACCTTCCTGATGTAGTTTTTCTGAGACGATCACAGGTTTCTTGCCTCTGTCCCTGCGAATCTCCATACCCAGAATTTTCTTAGCAGCACCTAGGTCTTTCATTTCAAACTCTTTGTGTAACAAAGATTTTAACCTGTTAACCTCACACATGCTCTTAGTAGGAATTAACATATCGTCCACATACAATAGCAGAAAAATATAAGAACCATCTTCAAGTATACGAACATATACGCAGCAATCATATTAACAATGGATATAACCAATCTGGATCATATACGAATCAAACCTTTTGTACCACTGTCTAGGAGACTACTTGAGCCTATAAAGTGATTTCTTCAATTTGCAGACAAGATTCTTTGTACCAGGTTGCTTGAACCCCTCTGGTTGTACCATGAAGATCTCTTCCCCCAAATTCCCATGAAGGAAAGCCATCTTCACATCCAATTGTTCCAATTCCAGATCCTGATTTGCTACCAAAGCCAATACCGCTTTAATAGATGTATGCCTGACTACAGGTGAAAATACCTCATCGTAGTCAATCCCATGTCTGTGAATATCCCTTTGCTACCAATCGTGCCTTGAATCTTTCCCCTTCTTTTTCTGATACTGCTTCCTTCTTCTTGAACACCCACTTACAACCTATAGGTTTCTTTCCTTTTGGAAGTTCCGTTAACTCCCAAGTTTGTTCTTGCTCAAAGACTCAATTCTCCTCCACCATAGCTTCCATCCACTTATCCTTTTCAGAGTTTTCAATTGCTTCCTGAAATGTAGAAGGATCCTCGCTATTGGTAAGTAGAGCATAAGAGACAAGATCCTCGAAACCATACCTGACCGGTGGTCTTTTGTTGCGTTTAGGCCTATCTGATCTGGTGCTATCCCGTGAGGTTCCTCATCTGACTGAGACTCAAATTCATCAAGCTTCACCTGCACCGTTGATCTACCAATGTTATTACTGCTTTCCGCTGCTTAAGACTTCTCTTCCTTGAATGCTTTTGTCATTGATTTCTCATCAAACACTACATCCTTGTTGATCACCACCTTCTGCGCAACTGGATCCTAAAGCTTGTACCTTTTTACCCCTTTTTTAAAACCAAGAAAGAAACACTTCTTTGATTTTGGATCGAGTTTTGACCTTCTTCATCTAAGATATGAACATATGCGGGACACCCGAATATTCTTTTTTTTGATAGGTAATAAGATCTTTATTCAATCTGAAAAAACTCCTTAGTGCATAAAATATGCACTAGCAGGAGGGAAAATTACACAGAAAAGGAAAAATTAATCAAACATTAAAGGAGACAGCAAATTCTGGAAGAGAAGATGCTGTTGTAAAGCCCCATGATCTAGAACAATCATATAACAGACCCACAAAGGATTCTTGAAGATGGAGTAAAGATTGTTCCTTGTCTTCAAAAATGCGCGAGTTCCTCTCTTGCCACAACGACCACATTAAGCAAGGCGGAACAAGGTTCCAAATGTTTGAAGAATGTTTCCCAAAATCATTAAACCAGCCAAACAACAATTCTATCACCTTGTCCGGAAGAACCCACTGAATCCCAAACCGTTGGAAAACAAAACCCCATAATGCAGCAGCGACCTCACAGTGAATAGGAAGGTGATCCACAGTTTCCCAACCTTTCTTACACATGCAACACCACGCAGCCAGCACATGCCCCCTCTTCATCAGATTATCACAAGTAAGGATTTTACCTCGAGCAGCTGTCCAAAGGAAGAAAGAAATGCGATGCGGAGCTTTGACACCCCAAATCATTTTCCTCGAAAATCTGGACTTGCTTGAGGCTTGAAGAGCCCCATAATAAGACCGAACATCAAACAAACCAGACTTACGAAGCGACCAGACTAACTTGTCCTCAGTCTCTCTACTCGGAAGAAATGGTTGAATGAACTTGAAAAACGACAACACCTCTGGCAGCTCCCAATGATTAAAATCCCTGACAAAGGAGATATTCCAAGACCAAGAGGCCACTGAATCTGGTCTGGACAGAACAGACGCCACAGAAGTGACACGATCAATAGAGCAAAGAAATAAAGTCGGAAACAGATCCTTAAGGGGAGAATTACCACACTAGTTGTCAAACCAGAATTTAATCCGATCACCCTTACCCACAGCGAATTCTATCCTCTCCAAAAAAACATCCCAACCCAAAGAGATGCCCTTCCAAAGCCCACACCCATGAATTTCCCTACAAGGTTTAGACCGCCAACCGCCCCATTCCAACCCATATTTTGCAGCGATAACTCTCCGCCACAAATAAGACTCTTCAACCGCAAAACGCCACAACCACTTGCCCTAAAAGTGCTTTATTAAATAGAGTTAAATTCTTAACATCCAAACCCCCACAATCCATTGGAGAACACACCTGATCCCATCTTACCAAATGATATTTTACCCCATCACCCATTCCATCCCACAAAAAATTCCTTTGAAGCTTCTCTATACGCTGGGCAACACTAACCGAAATAGTGAAAAGTGACAAGAAGTAAGTGGGGAGGCTAGACAGCGTACTCTTAAGCAATGTTAGACAACCCCCTTTCGATAGGTACAAAGTCTGCCAGCTTGCCAAACGTCTTTCTATCTTCTCAAGAACAGAATGCCAAACAGACGAGCTTTTATAAGGAGTCCCCAAAGGCATGCCAAGATACAACATTGGCAAAGCCCCAACATGACAACATAGAATATTAGCCAAAGACGTCATGCTGTCTAGTACACCTACGGGAACCATCTCCCTCTTAGATAAATTCACCTTCAATCCAGTGACTGCCTCAAAGCAAGACAACACCTTCCGAATCTGCATTACTTGCTCAAGGACAGCATCACAAAAAACAATAGTATCATCAGCAAAAAGTAAATGGGAAATACGAACCTCAGAACCCCCAAGCACTCCTACCTTAAAGCCCTGAATAAGACCAACCTCCTTTGATTTCCTAAACATTTTGCTCAAGACCTCCATAATCAGTAAGAACAACAAAGGGGATAGGGGGTTGCCTTGGCGCAGACCCCGAGAGTTACCAAAGAAGCCTTCAGGAGACCCATTAACCAAAACAGAAAATTGAACAGTTGATACACATGTCTTAATCCACTGACACCATCTCTGTCCAAAGCCCATCCTAGCCAACAAGTATAACAAACAATCCCAATTAACATGGTCGTACGCCTTTTCAATATCCAACTTACAAAGAATCCCCGGAGTAGAGCTTTTAAGGCGGCTATCCAGGCATTCATTTGCAATCAGAACCGAATCCAAAGTCTGACGCCCGCCTACAAAGGCATTTTGAGAATCAGAAATCAACAGCTCCAACACTGTTTTAACTCTATTCGCCAACACCTTTGACAAGAGTTTGTACATGCTACCAACCAGGCTAATGGGGCGATAGTCTCGAATATTCAGAGCATCCCTCTTCTTAGGAATCAAAGCAATGAATGTGGCATTAAGAGATTTCTCGAATTTGCAATGGGTGTGAAACTCCTCAAAAAAACCCATCACATCATCCCCAACAATATCCCAACACTTATGAAAAAATGCCATAGAAAAACCATCGGGACCTGGAGCCTTATCTCCTTGAAGGTCCTTGAGAACCGTGGAAACCTCCTCCCGATCAAACTTTCTTTCCAAAAGAGCACTATCACCAGCCCCAATAGAATGAAAATCCAACCCTTCAACCGTAGGCCTCCACGCTTCCTTCTCCTGATACAGGCTCTCATAAAAACAGACTACATTATCCCTGATATCAACCGCATTTTCATGAACAATACCATCCACTTCCACCTTTTTCATGTAATTGTTACGTCTGTTGGAATTTGCCATCTTTTGAAAATGTTTGGTATTGTTATCCCCTTCTTTGAGCCAAAGAACACGAGATTTTTGTCTCCAGGATGTTTCTTCCAAGTGAGCTAATTTATGAAGCTCCGAAATAACCACCTTATGCCTATCCCGATCAGCATGAGACAGACCCCCCAACTCCTCTTTCTCATCCAGCCGAGAGAGCTCAGAACAAAACTGAAGTTGTTTGAGGCTAACGTCCCCAAACACATGTTTATTCCACATCTTGAGATCGTCCTTCAAGGCTTTCAGCTTACTAGCCAGAACAAAACTTGGAGTGCCTATGAAGGAATAAGTGGACCACCAATCCTTAACACGATCCACAAAACCTTCTGTCTTTAACCACATATTTTCGAATTTAAAAGATCGTTTACCCCCTGTCAGCTTTCCAGTCTCTAAGATGAGAGGATGATGATTAGAAAGAGGCTGAGGAAGCAGATTCTGAACAACATCCGGGAAGTGGTCTTCCCAATCCGACGAGATGAGAAACCTGCCAATCCTAGATAGAGAAGGATTTTCCGTTCCACTACTCCATGTATACTTACCACCACCTCCTAAAGGCAGATCCACCAAGTTTAGATCTTCAATGAAGTCCGAAAACTCTAACATTGGAGGAGTGAGCCTTCTACACCTCAATCTTTCATTAGGAAATCTTATAACATTAAAGTCACCAAAAACACACCAAGGATTAGACCACCTTTGCCTAATATCCCTTAGCTCTACCCACAAATCCTGTCTTGTAACATCACAAGTTGGACCATACAACTCAGTGCCAACCCAAGTAAAATCATCACAGACACCACGCCAAAGACAAGATACAGAAATCGACCCACAAACAAATCTATTTTCTCCACAACCCGTTTATCCCACATCAGGAGAACACCTCCAGTAGTGCCTACAGCATCTAAGACTACCCAATCTACATAAGGATTGCCCCAGATACTGCGAATAACTCTTCTATCTGGACTACCCAACTTTGTTTCTTGCAAGCAGACAATATTACACTGCCATTGTCTAAGCCAAAACTTCACTCTCTCACGCTTATGGGGATTATTAAAACCCCGAACATTCCAAGATAATATTTTTTGCTTCATAAAAAACACTAAGACCCAAACACCAAACAGACCAGAAAATCAACAAGCAATACGGCGTCCATCATAATTGATAGACGAAGTTAAGTTTCGAAGCTCACGTGCACCTTTCCTGACCGAAACCGCAGGCTGTTTCATCTTTACTGAACTTTTGTACTTAAACCTCTCAGCTTCAATGCTTTGCAGAAGAGCCATGCATTGCTGTTCGTGAGTATCCAGTGGGAAACCTACCAGCTTGCAGAAGCCTTGATAGTGTTTTTTCACCCATTGAGAGATAACCTCTTGACTCGCACTCACATTCGCATCCAGAGCAACCATTGAGTTAGAGAACTCGGTTGGATTCATCATGGCCAACGGAGAACAACTGAGAGGTGAGGAACACTCACTAGCTTCCCCATAGCTCATCATAGATAACATATTCCCCACATTCAAAGCCCCTGATGCCTCTATCACCTGCAAAGCCTCATCAGAAATCGAAAGCGAAGGAGATCCCACCATCAATGGCATACCCAACTCAGCCTAAGTCCACCCTTACCTCCTCTGCCTCCATATCACTCGGATCGCCCTCAGCGGAGCCCAAATCCGCACAAATCTCTCCTTCCTCCATTCCGGTACCGGGATTGTTGTAAACCTTGACTTCGAGAGCCGTTGGGGGGACGATCACGAGCTCGGAAGCTCCTAATGGACTTCTCAGAGTCTCTGTCGACGACTCCAGCCGGGATACATTCGATCTGGAAGCTTCTACCTCTACGGTAGAGGCGTTGACTTGTGGTGTTTTTAGATCAGAAGCCACCGGGCCCGGATCCGAGAGACTAAGATTTTCGGGTTGGGCTTGAAGACCCTTTTTTGGATGGGCAAGGCCCACCGCTTTATACTTTAGTGAGACCCATTGGGCTTTACGGGCCTCCCCGTCATTTTTATTAATCCGTAGTGTCTTTGAAGCTGGATTCCAAGTAAAGTTTGTATTCCGGGTGGGTCGTGGAGCATCCGGGTTCATTAAAACCCGAGAGTTGAAATTCGAATTCGAATTCGTACAGCTAATCTTCTAATCTTCCGTTTGCGTAAATGGCGCGACCAATTTATCCAAAGCGCGAGAATCGCGCGACGTCCCTGAAGATCCGGAGTTACCAACTGCGGCAGTTTTACCCTTACCAGCGGCGCCGCCGGCCGGAATATTCCCCTGTTCCTTGTTTTTTTCTTCTTTGCCTAAAAAGAAACTCCACATTTCGTCTGTAAGCTTCTTCTAGCCCGTAGCCCTTAATCCTTCAGGGATGCGAATACTTCCCTTTTGTCTCCTACTGTGATACTCTGCTATCTCCAGGTACCGACCTCCCTTGTTCTTTAGGCAACTAACCTCCAGAGTGCTATAACTACTACGAAGAAACTGAAAAAAGCCACTCTTATCAGCCTTAACCTTCACTTCCTCAATAACCTTCAATAACCACTTCAACCCAAACATGTTTAGCCAGAGCGAACCATGGAATTTTCCCTTATGTTCCTTAATCTGATATGGTGCAGTCCTTCCCCCGTTAAAAGACAAGGTAAAAGTCTTGGTCCCCACACGAAAAATTGATCTCTTCATAACTGAAGATTTTTGAGGCCTCGGCTGATGTTGAGGAGGAGCATATGGTGGTGGTATGGTCCTGGTGTGATTGTTGGTCAAGGCTATTGATGGGATATTGAAATGGGTGGCGGGCCATTTCACATCCAATTGGGGTGGTGCCATAGTATGATTTACGGATGGGGTGTAGATGGTGTAGGGCAATGGTGTGAAAGGTGGAATTTGGGTGGGGAAAGGATATGGGGGTGGTGGCGGTGGTAAGTGAGGGTTCGGGTATGAGGTGTTTGGATAGGGTGGGGGGCAATGGGTGGGTGGGGCTATGGGGCAGGCGAGGGAGGGGGGAGGGGGGGGAGGGTTCATTCTAGAGAGCTAGTTCAGTCTCTTGGATATATCTCAAGAGTAATCAACTTCTTGTCCTGTCCATACTTTCTTAGCGACTTTCCCATCAAGTGCAACTCTAAGTGATCAATTGATGATATAGAAGCCATATCCATTGCTTCCGCCCAAAATATTTTAGGAAGCTCAGCATTCAACCCTAGACATCTAGCTGTCTCTGTAATGGTCATGTTAAGTCTCTCTGCCACCCCATTTTGTTGAGGAGTTTTCCGTACTGTGAAGTGTCTTTTGATACCATGCTCTTCGTAAAACTTCAAGAAATCACCATCCCTGTACTCAGTGCCGTTATCAGTCCTAAGACACTTTATCTTCCTTCCAGTTTGGTTTTCCACTTATGCTTTCCAAATCTTAAATTTAGCAAAAGCCTCAAATTTGTTCTTTAAGAAATAAACCCAAGCTTTTTTGGAATAATCATCAATGAGGCTCATAAAATATTGAGCTCCTCCTTTCGAAGGAGTTCTCACTGGCCCCCAAATGTCTGAATGCAAGTAGTCCAATATACCTTTTGTCTTGTGTGTGGCAGTTTTAAATCGCATCCTACACTGCTTTCTCATAGTACAGTATTTGTAGAAATCTAATTTACATGACTTAATCCTAGCCAACAGATTTCTTTTGTGCAATTCCCTCATACCACGCTCACTCATATGCCCTAGTCGCGCATAGCACAAGAGTGTATCATCATCCTCAGACTTAGCTATTGCAGCAACTCCACCTAGAATGATATTGCCTAGTAATTTATAAACATTGCTACTTATTTTCTGACCTGTCATCACAACCATAATACCTTTTGAAACTTTCATTATTTCCATTCTCAGACTTATAGCTATAGCCTTTTGAGTCTAGGGTTTCTAATGAAATCAAATTCTTTCTCATATCTGGGATATATCTAACCTCTTCTAATGTTCTCACCACACCATCGAACATCTTAATTTTAATTGTTCAAATTCCAATAATTGTGCATGTAGCATCATTATCCATTCGAACAGAACCACAATTAATTGACCTATAAGTGTCGAACCAGTTCCTGTGGGGAGTCACGTGAAAAGAACATGCAGAATCCAGAAGCCAAGAATTGTTCAAACCGTCAGTGCTTGATGAAACAGAAAGCATGTCGCCATCAGATTCCGAGTCTGGTACTACGTTGACAGATGTAGAGGACTCTTCCATCCCCTTATTCCATTCCGGGCAGTCTCGCTTGATATGCCCCTTCTTTTGGCATTTGTAGCACTTTACTATCTTGCTCTTGGATTTAGATCTTTCTCTAGCAGATTCGTCATCCTTGTCTTTCTTCTTTCCATGATCTTGATAACCCTTTACTACTAGTCCTTCACCAGACCTTGCTGCACCAAAAGATCCTTCACCCTTCTTTGCCATAACCTAAAGTTACTAGTTCCGTCGAATTTAATTAGGCCTACTGTCGCAGGAGAAGCATTTATTGCCATTGTTTCGACCAACAATTCTGATACCAATTGTTGTGGAAATTAACTATTTGCGCAAGATTAAAGAAGAGAGAAAGAGATCAAACACACAAATAAAGAACACAAGAATTTCCGTGGTTCGACAATATGCTTACATCCACGGGCGGCAACAGGGAGAAAGCTTCACTAAGAAAATTGAGAGATTATAACAGTGGCATTAGGACTCTCTCAAAGAACCCAAACCCTAAATACACCCTAACCTCTCACCAAGAATAAACCTAAAGAAAACCCTTCTCTAATTATTCTATGTGGCACCTCCCTCAAAAGCTCAATTACAAACTAATACCTTCATTATATATATAGCAGTAAGAGGCGGCTATTTGCTTATTAGGTTTGCCACATACCAATATCAATTAGGTCGGCTACATTAGAGAGTCTTGAGTCTAATAGGACTTGGTCTTATATGTGACCAACAAGGCACCGATTCAACAGTTTTGTATGTCAGTTAGAATTAGGGTTTTATACTCCTATGTAAGCAAAGTATTGTACTCTAATGAAGGGGGATTATTTTGATGAATAAAATTTATTTTTAAATTGCCCCAATGGTCTGGTGTTGACTTCTAGTAGTTTTCTTTTACTTGGTGTTGACTCCAAGCAGGCCTAGGTGCCTAGGCCATCTATCATTATGTTTAATCTTTCAATTTTATTGTTGCTTTGTTCTAGTTTGTCCTGCGAAAGCATGCCATTGGGTGTTAAGGACATTAATGTTTTACTTTAAATGGTTGCAACATAGTTACTCAAACTTGCTTAAATCCGTCTGCTTGGATGATTTCTGATGGCCTTCTCACTTTGATCATTTTGATATATATCATACATTTCATGATTATGTTGAAGTTAGTTAAAAAATTATAAGATTTGGACAAGTTTGACTCCATGTTTTGCTCCAAATTAATTTGTGATTTTTTTATCAAGGCTTTTCAATAATTAAATCATATAAACAAACAAAAGAATAGATTTGAAAGTAGGTCATGCACTTATGTATGCTATAAATCATGTCTCTTGAAATATTTTTTTTTGTTTATTTAATACTTAACCTGATTACCTTTAGTTCAATCAACCACAACGTGCAAACCATGATGCATCCTAATATTATTGCTTCTACTTATCAGCATAAATGAGAGCAGAAGGTTTTTCTGTTGCCATCTTCATCCGTATATTTTCTACGGATGAGTACAAATGTTTGGCTAGTTGAAATGGCCCACCATTAAACTAATCATTAGCAAAAAACAGAAAATTAAGTATGATTTTTTATTAGGACTTTGAATGCTATTGATCATGCTGGTTATGCCAACATGTTATCCAAGTTGTTGCTTAGTCTTGGAATTGTGCTTGTCACATAAATTTTGTATCTGATGCTTCATACATTTGTCAATATCACTTTGTTCTTTCTGCAAGCTTGGGAAGTTTTATTATTTCTTTCTATGTACAGTATAACTGTTTTGTATATTAAAGTAAGAAGATTACATGTATATTTGATGTTGTTAGTATATTTATAATGTTTGTATAGCTTAATTATAGGGGTTAATTATGTTGATTGATAGTGTTGATTGATAGCATGATTGTATAGTTTCCTTATCTAGTTGTAATTGTAATCTATATATATTTACACCTCCTTGAGAGAAGAATACACAGAAAATATTTAGCTAAATAATTCTACATGGTATCAGAGCAAGTTACCTGTTCAATTTTTTTTTTTCGAAAACCCTAAAAATTTAGGGTTTATATATATTTTTTAATCTCGGACTCCGGCGTTGCCAGGCTTCCCTGGTGACTTTCTCGGCCTATCTCGGACCACCAGGCATCGCTGGTGATCATCTCGGACCCTCTTGCACCGCCAGGCTTTCTCCGGTGGCTCTCGGCTCTCGATCTACAGCTCTCACTTCTCAATCTCCTCGCGCTGCTAGTGGCTCTCGATCTCTCGGTTCTCTTGGTGGTTCTTATGTACTAGTGGCTCTTGGTCTTTTCGAAGCTTCTTGGATCTCTCAGAGTTTCTCGACACCTTCGATCCTCTTCTTGGTCTCGGATCTCTCAGAGTTTCTCGGGACCTTCGATCCTCTTTTTGGTCTCGGATCTCTCTGGTTCTCGCTTGGCTCTCTCGAATCTCGGTGGCAAGTTCTTGTGATTTTTCTCAGTGCTTTGATCTCGGTATCTCTCGATCTTCTCGGGAGTTTCTATTTCTTAGCCTTTTTTTTGGTATTTTTGGCTCACCTGGCTATCTCCATTCTGTTTGGGTTTGACTATTTGGTGGCTCGGCTCATTATGTTGCTCCTTGGGTGGCTCGGCTTGTTTACTTACTTTGGTGACTCCACCACATACTTATTTTGTTACATGTTCTTAACTTGGATGGCTCACCAATATCTCAGTACCAAATTAAAGAAATTAAAGGGCTCCAATTACCTTTCGTTGTCACGTGTTGTTCGTGTCTTCTTGAAAGGTCGTGACATGATCTTCTTACTATTCAAGACTTTTGGTTGTATCAGAAGGTTAAGCAGTTGCAATATCAAACAATGTACTTATTGTGGTCGTCATAAATACTATGTTGATGGGGACACTTCCAGTTATATTCCTGTGGACCAAGTGTTAATTAGCAAAACTGAGTATGATTCACTTCTCCAGAGTGCTCATTCCTCCTCGTTGATCGCCTCAAGTAACACTTGTGTTCATTCCTCATCTGGTCCTTCTTGGGTTATCGACTCAAGGACTTTTAATTATATGACTGGTAATTCTTCACTTCTTTCTCATATTTCTAGTACTTGTTCCCTTTCATTTGTCACTGTTGCTAATGGCACTAAAACTCCTGTCCAAGGGAAAGGTGCTGTAACCACTTTTGATCTCACTCTTTCTGATGTTTTATACTTACCTCACTTTCCCTTTAATCTACTCTCTGTGCACAAACTTACCCTTGCCTTAACTTGTTTTGTCACTTTTTATCCCTCTCATTGTGAATTTCAGGATCTAAAGACGAAGATGATGATTGGTGGGGGATCTGTAAAGGATGGACTCTACTACTTTCAACCATCTCCCACTTCGGTTCCATTTACTCTTCATTCCATAAATTCTCCATATCTGTAGCATTGTGAAAGGATCCCCTTTATCTCTCCCTCAAGAACACTAGGATTCTCTCCAGATCACACAATCAAAGAACAATTTGAATAATTCAATCCGATAGGATTGATTCCCTTGCATTCATGAACAAAACCTACTAATTATTATTGAATTTTATCAACTAATGAATCTGATCTCCTAGAGAGAATTTCTAAGAGAAACGATGAAGGTATTTTGATAATGAGCAACAATGGAGGAATGGGAGAGATAACCCACACGGTTTGCATGAGTTTTCTCATGCAAGCCTCTCATTGGTTGATCTAGATCAAGCCTCCATTGGCTAGTTTAGATCAAGGCTCCTATTGGCTATTGCTAGTAACAACCAAGGTACAATCCTTAGAAGCTCAAACAAATAAGTACAAGGGGTTAAAGCCTAGAAATGTACTAGACCCTCAATGCACCCAAATAACCACCTAGGTACAAGCTTGTATAGCTTGGACCTACCAATCATGAATATAAGCTCACAAATGTCTTAATCAAATGTTTAACTACAATCCGTGCCTTAGTGGCTAGGGTATGCATACCCACGGATGTGGGATGGTTAGGGTCTTAACACATTGTCGTCTTAGGCACCCCTCGTTGGTCAATCTCAAACATTTAGTACCCTCCTTACCTACTTTTTCTAGTTTTAATTGTGACACTTGTGAACTAAGTAAACATCAGAGAGCCACATTTAAACTTCGAAATGATGATCCATGTTTACATCCGTTTGAGTTGGTTCACTCTGATGTTTGGGGGCCAGCTCGTACCACTGGTTTATGTGATGCTTGTTATTTTGTCACTTTTATTGATGATCATTCTTGTTTAACCTGGGTTTATCTGCTTAAAGATAGATCTCAATTGTTTTCAGTCTTCTAATCATTTTATGCCGAAATTTCTAATCAATTTAATGCCAAACTACTTGCTTTTCGAATTGATAATGCTCGTGAATATCTAGAGAGTTCGTTCTAGCAATTTCTTGAGTCTAGGGGTATTATACATCAAACATCTTGTGTTCGTACTCCTCAACAAAATGACATTGTTGAATGGAAAAATGGGCCCATTGTAGCTATTGCTCGTGCTCTAATGCTCCAAATGAATGTCCCTAAGCTTTTTTGGGCAGATATAATTCTTAGTGTCACATATCTTTTGAATAGAATGCCCTCTCGTATTCTCAAAGGTAAATCTCCTTTTGAAATGATGATTCCTGGCAAAAATCCCTCCCCTATTCCCCCCAAAGTCTTTGGTTGTGTTTCTTTTGTTCATAATCACAGTCCTAATCGTGATAAACTTGATCCTCGTGCTCACAAGTGCATCTTTCTCGATTATTTTCATACTCAGAAAGGATATCGGTGCTACAGCCCTTCCTTACGCAAACACTTTGTCAGTGCTGATGTGACATTCTTTGAGGATGTCCCATATTATTCTCCTAAGGGAAGATAGTTCCAAGAATCTATATTATCTACCCCTGTTATCCCTACACATGTTCCCAATATTCCTCCAATTCTGCCTATTCCCATTGTTCCTCCTATCTCTCAGGTTTATGTTCATCGACGAACTCAAAGTGTCCCTCTCGTACCACTACCTTCTCTTGTTCCAGCACCTTCACCAGTAGAGTCCTCTCTACTTCCCCCGTACGCCTCGACGTCTGCAAATCTGCCTCCTCCTGAGTCTACCTCTGATCTTGATCTTCCCATTGCCCTTCGTAAGGGTAAGCGCACTTGCAATGATCATCCTATCTCTAATTTTGTTTCATTTGATTATTTATCTCCTTCTTTTAAAGCATTTTCTTTATTAGTATCATCAATTGTTGTTCCTAAGTCCTACAGGAAAGTCCTTTCTCACCCTGGTTGGCGTAAGGCAATGGAAGAGGAAATGCATGCTTTAAAATTGAATCATACTTGGGATCTAATTCCCAAACCTGCAGGAACCTCGATTGTTGGTTGTCGTTGGGTTTTATTGTTAAACAGAATCCTGATGGTACTGTTGATCGCTTGAAAGCTCGTCCTATGGCCAAGGGCTTCACTCAGACATATGGCCTTGATTACACTGAGACTTTTTCTCCTGTTGCCAAGCTAAACTCTATCCGTATTATTATCTCTCTAGCTACTAATCTTGATTGACCACTTCACCAACTCGATGTCAAAAATGCATTCCTGCATGGTGATCTTAGTGACACTGTTTATATGGCTGAACCACTTGGGTTTGAGTCCAAGGGGGAGTGTGTGTATCATCTCAAGTAATCTATCTATGGCCTCAAACAATCTCCACGTGCTTGGTTTGACAAATTCAGTAAGGCAGTAGTTTCTCATAGTATGACTCCTAACCAAGCAGATCATTCTGTCTTCTTTAAAAAGACAAGAACTGGTATTGTGATATTAGTTGTTTATGTGGATGATATTATCATCATTGGGAGTGACAAGAAAGGCATTCAGATCTTGATCAATTATCTTAGCTCGAGTTTTCTCACTAAAGACTTGGGTAAGCTTCGTTATTTTCTTGGTATTGAGGTTGCCAGATCAAAAGCAGGTATAAGCTTATCCAAGAGAAAATATACCCTTGATATTTTGCAAGACACAGGTTATCTTGGCTTTAAACCTACTGCTATACCTATGGAACCCAATCTGAAATTGATGCCAGATGAGGGTGACTTTGTTGATGACCCAGACACATATCGTAGACTTTTGGGTAAGCTTATTTATCTAATCATCACTCGCCCTGAAATTTCTTATGCAGTTAGCATTGTGAGCCAATTTATGACCAGTCCTCGAGTTTCTCATATGATGCAGTCATACGCATCCTGAAGTATTTCAAAAATGCTCCAGGTTGTGGTCTCTTCTATTGATCATCTGGACATCTCCATATTGAAGGATAAACTGACGCTGATTGGGCAGGGTCACCTTCAGATCGAAAATCTACTACTGTTTATTGCACTTTCATAGGTGGTAATCTAGTCACTTGGAGAAGTAAGAAGCAGTCAGTTGTGGCACGTTCTAGTGCTGAAGCAGAGTATCGTGCCATGGCTTATACCACTTGTGAATTAACCTAGTTGAGAACTATTCTACAAGAATTTGGACTTTTAGTACAAGGTCCAACACCTCTTTATTGTGACAACCAGGTAGTTATTCATATTGCTAGTAATCTAGTCTACCACGAAAGAACCAAGCACATCGAAGTTGATTGTCATTTCATTCGTTCTAAGGTGGAGTCCAAAGACATCGTTACTCCTTTTGTACCTTCTGGGAGCCAACTAGCAGACATATTCACTAAAGCTCTTCTTAAGAATGCTATTGATTCTATTTGCAGCAAGCTGGGAGTTATTGACATATACTCTCTAGCTTGAGGGGGAGTGTTGTTAGTATATTTATAATGTTTGTATAGCTTAATTATAGGAGTTAATTATGTTGATTGATAGTGTTGATTGATAGCATGATTGTATAGTTTCCTTATCTAGTTGTAATTGTAATCTATATATTTAAACCTCCTTGAGAGAATAATACACAAAAAATATTCAGCTAAATAATTCACCTCCTTGAAATTGTGTAGGTCTTGGGGGCTGCAATAAATGTTTATGCTAATAAACACAAAGAACGCCCTGACCGTCTCATAGACATGTTAACCAGCAGCCACAGGTAACGACTTCTACTAATTTATATGCTTTTGATAATTTTGCATAAATAGAATCTTGTAGTGTCTGTGATCCTTTTTAGAATGAACTGAAAGGTATGTGGCGTAGTCTGTCACCAATGGACTTATATTATTGCCTGTTTGACCTTTTCAATATGGATAAGCTTTAAATGCAACAAATGCAAACGGATTGTGGGCAGTTTGTTTTCAGGTTGGGTCCATGGACCCATTTTAATGCTTTTTGCAAAATTTACAAGTTGGTTTCCAGAAGAGTTTAGGCTGGCTGACTTGTCAAAAAAAAAAAAAAAAAAAAATGAAGGTTCACTTTCTATCCATTTAACATGGAGACTAAATGTGGTTCTAAAAGAAGACGGAGGACTAATTATTGATCAAGTCCAAAGTAATGGACCCAAATTACTATTTGGGAACACGTTATTGCCACTCTGTTTGTTGGGCTTCTACCCTTGTATGTACTTAGCTATGTAACGTTTGTATATGTCTCTTGGTGATGCAAAGCTTTTGAAATGGGGAGGAGTAATATATCTAGCAAGTCTAAAGTAATACTGCTTTGGTTAAAAGAATTCAAAGTCAACCTTTTCTATATATTTATCTATGCTTTTTACTTCATAAAGTGTCACTTTGCTGCCGTTTTTACTCAAAAAAGAAAAAAGAAAAAAGTGTCAGTTTTGATTCACATATGAGAATGGTTGCATCAAATTGGTGCCTTAGTATTACACCATAAGATTGACACTAACATGAATTGTATCTTAATATATGACCATTTGTCTGTCTCTACTCCTTTATTATCTTTTTATCACTATTTGAGACATCCAGGCTTTGTATCTTGACTTGTGTGTGCAGGAAGGTTCTGGCTTGTGTGGTTTGTGGTCGTTTAAAAAGTGCTTTCCAAATTGCTTCTCGAAGTGGAAGTGTAGCTGATGTTCAATATGTAGCTCATCAGGTTAGCCTTCTCCTCAACATACTTTGGGAATTCTAATGTTATTGTTACCGTTTAGTTAAACTGTGGTACTTCTCATTTTGGTCCTTCATCAAATACAACACCAATGCAAGTAATGAGAACATGTACAAGCCCCTTTTGAAACTAGTGGTTGTTTAAGTCAATGGCATAGTCCAAATTTTCCAGATTGTGTTGAAATGAGCGATCTGTATTGTCGAATCTAACATCTTAATATGCCTTTTTCTCTGGTCACACTGGATTTTAAGGAAATTTTCTTATCCTGGTACCTACTTTTTTCCAGGCATTACATGCGAATGCACTCCCTGTGCTTGATATGTGTAAACAATGGTTGGCTCAGTACATGTAGTTTGTTGCTGGAAAAAATTACAGCTAAAAAAATTTGGTTTTGGGCAAACTTTCAAAACAATGAAGTTTCAGTGGCCATTGTTCAAGGAAAATGGATTGCACCGAGGTTTTGAAGGTGCCATCTTCTTAAAATTGACAACTCTTGAGACGTTGAAAACAAAGGTTGGTTTACCTTTATTGGTTTTTGTTCTTCTCATCTTTATGGTTCGGTTGCCCTTCTTTATCTGCTATGTGGCATTGTTGAGGCTGCTTTTAAATCCTCATTGAATCATTTTGGGTTGGCCCCATTTTATGGTTAACATGCTCTCACTTGGTCAAAGTTTAAAGGATATATACAAAGAAAAGGCTGACTAGGAATTGCAGCGAGTCATGAATCATCACAGGTTGCTCATATAAGGTCTGAAGTTGAGACAATTTGGATGTAAAGTACAACTGTATAGATTGTGAGAAAGTGAAAAGGAAAATAGGCATAATATGTATGTATGTATGTATGTACATTTGTATCTGTTCCCTTTCATGGGTTAAATTTTGCCGTGTAAAATTTTAAGTTTGTGCAGATGTATTGAGTTTCTATTGCATATATATTCCATCATGGAAGAATCTGTTCACTTTTCACTAGTGACGTTTTGGTAGATCCTCCCAGAGTCCTCAACATTCAAATGATACTCATCAGTTATAACTTTATGCTTTTACAAGGCAGTTCATGCTTCCAGCCAGCATAGATGCACTTTTGTTGCAGTGGATTTCGCACGGAACAAAATTGATTGTCATCTTTGTTGCTGTGGAATGTGCACCAAACAAAATCCATTCTCATCTCGGCTTGTTTCCAGAACAAGAAAGTGGGTGTCAATGTCAATAATACTTGCATTGTGCATGGGAACCATTGGATCTGATACTGCGTTTATCTCTTCAAAGTGCTCCTGACAACGAAATAAGATTCTTTTATTATGCTTTGTTTGTTGTAAAAGCTACCCAACTTCACAAATTGGAATCTTTCGCCAATTAGCATTCAAATGGAACTTCCGTTTTTTCTTGAAAATCCACTGGTTGTGTATGACTTGTCAATTACAATTTTTTCTCCAAAAAAGTGAACTGACCCTGAACACCCCACAATTAAGATTGTTCTTTTGTTCTGTGTGTCAGCAAATTGATTTTCTTCTACAGAGATTTGTACTCCACCTCAACAAGTTTGAGCCGGAAGGTTTTATCTGGTGTTTTAGAAACTAGCATGGCTAGCATGCTATATTGGTGGGAGACATCAGTATACCGTCATTTAGGCTAGTGATATTGCCTGTGTAAGCGATTATTGATAGGTGCTGTATATTTTAATTTTAATTTTGATGTTGGTTATCGAGTTTGCCCATTTTCGTTGTGGAATTGAGTTAATCCGTGTTCTGATTGGTAATATTTGAGTTGAAAGTCTCTTTTAAATGAACTTGATCTCATCTCAATACACCTGTACTCTTTGTTGGCAAGCCTAACCTTAAAAGCATAGGACGCAACTAAGGCAAAAAGTGGAGCACTAAATTGTTGAAGTCCAAGCCTTGAGCAATGGAAGAGGAACACAAGCCACCATATGATAACCATGCTTTCTCTAGGACGAAAGAACACGTTAAACTGAAAAATTGTTTGTAGTTAGTAGTTACTACTTGTCACCATTTCCAAGTGTTGCATCATTGAAGGGGGATGCAAAGACTTTTATAGAATATAGATGCTTGTATTGGGAAGTTGGAAGATTGTCCATGGACTTTGTCTGCACTCAGTCAGGATGTCAAGCTTCTTTTATATAGATTTTCTAGTGTAGATTTTATGTGGGTTAGAAGGGAAGCGAATTTGGCGGCTCATGCATCGGCTAAATTTGTCTCACAGTCACAAGTTTTTACCTTTTGTAATACTGATTCCTCCCTCCCTCGGTGCACCAGGCTTAGATGAAGGATGTTGCAAGTTGTGATTAATGACAATGTCTTCTTGTTTAGCAAAAAATAAAATAAAGAATTGTTTGTAGTTAGTAGTTACTACTTGTCACCATTTCCAAGTGTTGCATCATTGAAGGGGGATGCAAAGACTTTTATAGAATATAGATGCTTGTATTGGGAAGTTGGAAGATTGTCCATGGACTTTGTCTGCACTCAGTCAGGATGTCAAGCTTCTTTTATATAGATTTTCTAGTGTAGATTTTATGTGGGTTAGAAGGGAAGCGAATTTGGCGGCTCATGCATCGGCTAAATTTGTCTCACAGTCACAAGTTTTTACCTTTTGTAATACTGATTCCTCCCTCCCTCGGTGCACCAGGCTTAGATGAAGGATGTTGCAAGTTGTGATTAATGACAATGTCTTCTTGTTTAGCAAAAAATAAAATAAAGATTTGTAAAGGGCACATTCTGTTTGTTTGTTTGTTTTTCTTTTTTGTTTAATGAAAGTAAACGATTTTATTAAAAGGAAGAATGCTATACAACAACTGAGGAAACAACGTCCCTCAAGATAACATAGACAAAACTCGGAAGGCCACAACCAACATCAAAATAACAAAAAAAAAGAAAAGAAAAAAGAAGAAGGCATTTTTAAGAGACGTAAACCCAATTAAATGAAGAACTGGGAATACGCTTTGTTTCCGTTTCAACATCCGAAATAAGTCCATGTATTCTCCATGGGGCTTGGAACTAGACATTGAAATAGCATTAATACAAATTTGAGAATCACTTTCGCACACTATATTCTGCAGATTTCTGTCTAAAATTATCCACACGGACCACCTCAATGCTTTAGCTTTAGCTTGGACAAAGATATTGGTAACTCCCTCTCCAATCTCTAGCAATTATAGCAATAGCATAATAAGACGATCCCACAGCTACATCACAGTTACATAATCTGGCCACGTACTGGTTTGCTCCAAGAGAACTTATTTTAATACTTGGAAAATTCTCTTTCCTAACCATCCAATGCTCTAGGAATGATATTTAGAGGATTCTGAGAACATCCTTAGTCAGGGTTCTAAATAAAGAAAAAGCACTTCTTTCATCTTAGGCTATCAAGAGACTACTTGGAGGATTTAAGATGAAATTAATAAGGTGAGACCTAGTGTTAATATTTAGGTACTCTGATCTAATGCCCTAATTTACTCCCAAACCACACTACTTTAGCCACTATGCAGTGGATGAAAATACTTACTATAGATCAAGGTGGTCAATTTCGTGCCGTTCCGGCCGAAACACCCGGAGTATGTCGTTCCGGTTAGGGATGGCAATTTTGCACCGACCCGCCCCGACCTGCCTTAAACCGCCCCGCTCCGTACGGATTTTACCCTCCCCATAGAGATGGCGGGGCGGGGATGGGGCAAGACTTTTGCCTTGATCACCGGGGCGGGGCGGTAATGGGTATTGGCACCGCCCCGCCCCGATTAGCCTAACCCGCCCCGACCTGCACCTACTTTTAATAATATTACAAAAATATTGGTTCTAATTATTATGTGATCATAATATTTTGGGTAAAACCAATTCAAAGCAAAGAATCTTTGTTTGTGTTTATTAAAGAGAACCCATGTTTTGAATTTTTGAGGTTTGAGTTTCATTTTAATTGAGGAGTACAAGTTTTTTTTGTAAATTCGGGGTGGGGCGAGGCGGTTTGGGGACGGGGCGGGGTAGGTTGCCCCGACCATCGGGGTGGGGCGGGGCCGAGTCACATGTTTATAGTTCGGGGCGGGGCCGGGTCACCCATGATCCGATCCCAATTTGCCCTGTTGCCATCCCTAGTTTCAGTACTCCACTCGATACAAGAAACACCACTGAAACGTACCTATAAATATTTCGAGGTGTTTCGGGTAATGAGCAATTTATTTTTATTTTTTATTATTTTTTTTAAGAATAAATTTTTATGTTAATGTGTTTTAAGTGACTTTTAATTTTTATATTCATGTAAGAAAGAATGAAGTTTTATTTTATTTTTTTATCAATGAAAGAATGAAGTTTTATCATTTATGTTCAATAATATATATATATATATATATATAGCGGTAAATCCGAAACGGTACACTGGTATTGGCCGGTACCGAAATATTTCATTCCCCTGACCAAACAGAAATGGCCTCCGGTCCGGTATTGACCACTTTGCTATAGATTCTTGGTCCAATTCACAAAGTGAGCAGCATTGATCTTTGGAATTTAGAAATTTATCCAAGTTGTCTTTGGTTGGGAGAAGGTTTGAGGCTATCCTCCAAAGTAACATCTTCAATCTCTCCTGTAATTGAGACTTCCATATATTCTTCCAGACTGGCTCTCTGATATTAATATCAAAATTGTTTCTTGTAAGCTCATATGCTAACTTAATGCTAAATTATCCATAATTGGTCCTTATCCAAATCCACTTGTCAAGACTGGCACTAAATTAACCGAGATCCTTTTAATAGGTTGGACATCCTCAGGATCAAAAAGTGCTTGAAGTTTAAGCTCATCCCAACCAGATCTATATTGATTAAATAGTTGAGATGCAACTAAGCTGCTATTTGAAGATACACCCTCTTTTGGCTTGGGAGAAAAATTTGAGCAATCGAGGACCCATGGATCATCCTAAAGCATAATACAGTTTCCATTCCCCACCTGTAAGCATGCTCACATGGATAACAAACATTTTGAATTTTCTATACTTTTTTGCAGCACCTGAGATCAAATAGGGGTAGCTAATGAAGGATGAGTTAAAGTGGAAGTAAAAGTCGAGGGAACTCTAGCTCAGAGAAGGGGATTGAAATTCAAGGTTCTTCCATCTGTCTACAGTCATTAGAAGAAGAATCAACAGAATCAATGTAATCAAATTAGAAGATGGATCCTAGTTGTATGATAGAGAACACATAAGTGAGTATTTCACAAATCAATTTCAGAATCTATATAAATCAGTAAATCCTCATTTTCCTCATAATTTAGATGGAGTAACTGAAGCGGTCATTTAGAAAGAAGAAAATGAAATTAGTTGTAGTATTCCTTCTAGAGATGAGATTAGAAAAATGCTTTTTGAGATGTACCCTCTCAAAGCCCCAAGGCCAGATGGTCTTCCTAGTCTTTTCTATAAACATTATTGGCCCATTGTGGAAAAACTAGTTATAGCTGTTGTCCAATGTTTCTTTCGAGATGGGTGGATGTTGAGAGCATTCAACCAAGACTTTATTACACTCAGTCCCAAAAAACAAGGAGCATGCAAATTTAACCAATTCTGGCTTATTAGTTTATGTAATTTTTGTTATAAGATTATTTAAAAAATATTAGTGTCAAGACTGAGGCCTCTATTGAAAAAACTCATTGATCCAGCTCAAGTTTCCTTTGTACCAAATAGGTGGATTACAGAAAATGTTGTCTTGGCTCAAAAAGTTGTTCATAGGTTCAAGCTCATGAAAAGAAAAAGCGGATATCTTGGATTAAAGTTAGATTTCAACAAGACTTATGATAGAATGGAATGGAGTTTTTTGGGGGCTGTTCTTACTGCTTATGGGTTCAAAGAGAAAGCCTTGTGAGCTTGCTTACATTTAGGAGGAATGTGAATTCGACTGTAGATACATTGCAGAAGAACAGCCCTATCTATTTATTTTGTTCCAGGCCTCTCACTTCCTCAATTCTATTTTCCAATTCTTTTATTTTGGATTTTACATTACCAAAGCACTTCTTATTCCACAACCTGAGATCAAGTTTTACCTTCTTCATTTTCTTGGCCAACTGAAAGCAATGAGAACCCTTAACCTGAATGTCCCAGGCCCTTTCAACAACTAGAGAACTAGATTCATCAGTAGTCCACATAGTGGAAGGGACGAATTATCTTACAATCATCTAGATGAGTATCCATTAGAATGGTTCTATGAGTTATCGCCCCTAGATGCCTCAGACTAGCTTTAGGAAAAATTCTTTGCCATTCTTGATCACAAAATCCCCTATCTAGTCTTTCCTTGATATATGTGATAAAGTACATGAGAAAGCACCAGATCCCAGCTCTCATAATACGGTTATTGTTCCCAATGGCTAGTACACCTGGCCTTCTGTTATTGGTAGTTTATGAAGTCTAATAGCCTGTGCATAGAGTGGACTATGTTAGAATCAGTTCCTAATAGATTGTATTTAGTTATAACAGTATTTTATACAGTCAAGCAGTACAGTGTACACTATAAATATTGAGCTAAAGCTATACGATTAATCAAGTACAGTTTTACCAAAATATCTCATCCTTTATGTCTTACTCTAGAAACTTCTCTCTCTCTCTTTTATCTCTCTTTTTCATGGTATCAGAGCCTGTGTTGTAATCAACAATGGCTTCCATTCCAAATAGTACTCAGATCTCAAATCCTATCATACTTCTCTCAAATATTTCCAATCTTGTTTCGGTGAAACTTGATAACACAAACTATATTGTGTGGAAATACCAAGTTACCTCTATTCTTGAGGCTTATTCCTTGCTTGAATTCATTGATGGCTCTCAGCCATGTCCAGAAAAGTTTCTAAGAGATGAAGTTGGATCTTTCAGCTTGACTGTAAATCCTGAATACACAAAGTGGATGAGTTGCGATAAAACTCTTCTCACAATGCTCAACGCAACACTTTCGCCATCTACTCTATCATTGGTAGTTGGACAGATATCAGCCCGTGGAGTCTGGGATACTCTTGAGAAAAGGTTCACCTTTGTGAATCACTCAAACATCTTGAATCTCAAGATGGATCTTCATGGCCTAATGAAGAATAATGATCCAGTTGATGTGTTCTTGCAACGCGTCAAGGAAAGCAGAGACAAACTAGAAGCTGTGGATGTTCATATCAGTGATGAAGAATTATACACGTGGTGTTGAAAGGCTTGCCAACAGAGTTTCATTCCATCAGATCTGCAATCCGAACTAGAAATGATCCAATTTCCTTTGATGAACTTCGTGTTCTACTTTCAGCAGAGGAGAGTTCTTTAAAGACAAATGTTGATGCACCAAAAGATCCACCGTTAATGGCAATGCTTAGCACTGGTAATCGGTTTCCTCCAAATCACAATCCTCCTCAGTTCAATAACTCATCCAACAGAGGCAGGGGTCGCAACAACAATGGAAGAGGTCGAGGTGGATGCAACTATTCACACAATGGCAGAGGCGGTTTTCAAAATCAGAATTTTTCCTCTAATACTTTTGGAAATTTTGGTAATCAATCTCAACGTCCTTATTGTCAAATTTGTGGAAAAGTTGGACATTTGGCATTGGATTGTTATCACAGAATGGACTATAGTTATCAAGGTCATCATGCCCCTGCTAAGTTGGCTGCACTGGCTTCTAGTAATAATCTTTTGAACTCTGCTCCCAATCAGAACACTTCCGGTTCTCCTTGGCACAATCAGAACACTCCACCTTGGGCACACCAGAATCCATCTTGGGCACAACATAATCCATCTTCTTGGCAACCACTTTCAACCAATCAAGCACCATCTACTACCACTTGGTTCTCGGATACTGGCGCAATAGATCACTTCACACCTGATCTAATCAATCTGAATAATCCAATGGATTATCAAGGTTCTGATCAAGTCTCCATTGGCAATGTTATAGGTTTGCCTATTACCCATATTGGTCATTCCCGACTCAAAGCCTCATCTCACATCTTTAACCTTAGAAAAATACTTTGTGTTCCTTCCATGAAAACAAATCTTTTATCTGTCAATAAATTCTGCCGTGACAATGCATGTTCCTTCTATTTTGATGCTAACATATTTTCTATTCAGGACATTTTTTCGGGGAGAACTCTTTACAAGGGTTCTAGCAAGGATGGGCTCTATCCCATTCTTGGTCTATCTTCCTCCTAGCGTCACTTCACTCCGTGTCACTCCTTTACACCTCCCAACTCTGCTTTTCTTGGGACAAAAGGCACCAAATTTGTTTGGCATTCACGCCTTGGTCATCCTCAAGATTGTGTTCTCCATTCCGTTCTGAATAAACAACCATGGTTGTCTGTAAATACTGCAAAGTTTTCTTCTGATTGTTGTACACATTGTGTGCAAGGGAAACTTCATCAGTTTCGCTTTCCTTCTTCTTCTTTTACTGCTACAGCTCCTCTAGAACTAGTCCATAGTGATGTATGGGGCCCTGCTCCTGTAACTTCAATAAATGGAACTAGATTTTATGTGTCCTTTGTTGATCATTTTACTCGTTTTACATGGCTATTCCCTATTAAACACAAGTCTCAAGTCTTAGCTACCTTTCAACATTTTACTGCAACCATGGAAAACATACTCAACACTCGCATTAAGGTTCTACGTACAGATTGTGGTGGTGAATACACCAACTCTGCCTTTGAGTCATTTTGTTCCACTCGTGGCATTCTACATCAGTTTTCATGTCCACATACACCTCAACAGAATGGTGTGGCAGAAATAAAACATTGCCACATTGTTGAGACTGCTCTTACCCTCATCTCTGAATCATCTTTACCCTTACAATATTGGCCCTATGCTTTCAGCATTGCTTTTTACCTTATTAACCGCATGCCCACACCAAACCTCAAGTTTACCAGCCCCTGGGAACTTTTATTTTATACCAATCCCGATTATGCCTTTCTAAAAACATTTAGTTGTTTGTGCTTTCCTCTATTACGTCCTTATAACAAACACAAACTTGAACCCCGTTCCTCTCCATTTGTGTTCTTGGGTTATGCTCTTAATGCCAAGGATTACCTTTGTCTCAATCTTCAAACCCATAAACTCCTCATATCCCGCCATGTTGCCTTCCATGAAAATTCTTTTCCATTTAAATCACAAACTTCACCTTCATCTTGTTCCACTCCTTCAAACACTTGGTTGAGTTCTGTTCTTTATTTTCATCCTTGCACTGCTCCTTCAATCTTAGGTCCTCCACCTTCTCTTCCTCCTCCCTCTGGTTCCACTCCTCTTTCATCTTCTTTACCTGATGTTTCTGCCCAAACAGAACCCCCTTCTCCTTTATTACATGCTACCTCTTCCCCCCACATTTCATGTCCAGTACCTTCATGCTCAGTTCCTTCAGGTCCTATTTTACCTTCTATTAATTTTCACCCCATGCAAACTTGTGGTAAGTCAGGTATTTCAAAACGCAAACTTCTTCTTCACACCAAAACTTTCAATCCTCTTGAAACTGAACCACTATCCTACAAAGTTGCTTCCAACTATCCTGAATGGAATCTACTATGCTTGATGAATATACAGCACTTCAACGTCAACAGACTTGGTCCCTTGTTCCTCCACCCTCTAATCACAATATCGTGGGCTGCAAATGGGTGTATAAAATCAAAAGAAAACCAGATGGTTCTATTGCTTGTTACAAAGCACGCCTTGTTGCCAAAGGATACCATCAACAGGCTGGTTTGGACTACGATGAAACATTCAGTCCAGTTGTTAAACTAGCTACTGTGCATCTCATACTCTCCATTGCTACTCAGTTTCATTGGTCTTTATGTCAACTAGACGTTAGCAATGCATTTCTTCATGGACTGCTCAAAGAAGATGTGTATATGATCCAACCTCAAGGTTTTGTGGATTCATCTCGACCCTATCATGTCTGCAAATTACAAAAGTCTCTTTATGGACTTAAACAGGCCCCTCGCGCATGGTTTGAGCGCTTTACTTCTCAACTCTTGGTTCTTGGTTTCATGACATCAACAACTGACCCATCTCTCTTCATTTATCGGGCCAACTCCACTGTGATTTTTCTTCTGGTCTATGTCGACGACATTATCATTACTGGCAACTCCCTATCTGCTCTTAGTTCTCTTGTTCAACAACTTGCTACCAGTTTTGAACTTAAAGACTTGGGGCCACTAACCTTTTTTATTGGATTAGAGGTTGATTATAATGCTACTAGGTTCTTTGTGCATCAACATAAATATGCTTCTGATCTACTTCAGAAATATAACATGTGGGACTGCAAGCTTTGCTCTACACCTTGTTGCACATCTGTTAAACTTACAAAACAAACTGGTACTCCATTGCCTGATGCCACCACCTTTTGTAGTCTCGTGGGTGCTCTCCAATATCACACACATTCACCCGTCCCGATCTCGCTTACACCGTCAACAGCCTTTGCCAATTTATGCATGCTCTGATTGACATCCATTTATCTGCTACCAAACGGGTTCTCCGTTACCTACGTGGTTCTCTTCATCTTGGCCTTACTTTCTCCCCTGGTTCTCTTCAACTCCATGCTTATTCCAATGCCGATTGGGCTGGGGACCTCGACACTCGCCGTTCAACGATTGGATATATTGTCTTTATGAGTACCAATCCTCTCACATGGGTTTCTAAGAAACAGAGCACTGTCTCTCGATCTTCTATAGAGGCTAAGTACCGTGCCTTAGCTTCTTGTGCTACAGAAGTTTCATGGCTTCGCATGGTTCTTCATGATCTTGGCATCTCTCTTTGGTCCCCTCCTACTCTTTGGTATGACAATGTGTCAGCCTTTGCTCTCTCTTCTAATTCAGTATTTCACGCTTGGACAAAACATATCGAAGTAGACTACCATTTTATTCGGGATTGTGTTGTTCGCAAAGATCTCCAGGTTTGCTTCATTAACTCCGGTGATCAACTAGCCGATATTCTTACAAAGGGTCTTGCTCTTGGTCCTTTCTCCAAACTCTGTGGCAAACTGCTTTTCGCCTCTCGTCGCATCAGTTTGAGGGGGCATGATAAAGTACATGAGAAAGCACCAGATCCTAGCTCTCATAATACGGTTATTGTTCCCAATGGCTAGTACACCTAGCCTTTTGTTATTGGTAGTTTATGAAGTCTAACAGCCAGCGCATAGAGTGGACTATGTTAGAATCAGTTCCTAATAGATTTTATTTAGTTATAACAGTATTTTATATAGTCAAGCAGTACAGTGTACACTATAAATACTAAGCTAAAGCTCTACGATTAATCAAGTACAGTTTTACCAAAATATCTCATCCTTTCTGTCTTACTCCAGAAACTTCTCTCTCTCTCTTTTATCTCTCTTTTTCAATATGCTAATCCTTCACGCTTATTGGACCAAGTGAATCAAGGGCCACTGAAGCCTAAGTTGATTGTCCCAATGCTCTGACACAAACTCCTTAAGCCAGCTTGAAGAACTACTTCCCCCCAATTTTCCACCTCTCTTGTTAGCACTATCATAAATACTGTTCAAATCACCGATTAAGAGCCATGGCCTTGAGAAGGACAAAACCAGATCTTTCATGAGAGCCAAAATCTTGTACAATAATGCTGCACATGGGGGACCCCGAATTGCTAACAGAAGCCAAGAAGTATTTGGGAGATCGAGCTAAAGTAATGCTACAGTTACTTGAGCATCAGAGTACAGAACTTCTAACTCCACCCCTTGCTTCCAAAATAAAGCTAGACTACCAGCTTTCCTAACTGCCCGGGCATTCCAAGACGTCAAGCTTCAACACTGTTTTCAGAAAGCAAATAAAGCCCATATGCTTTAGAAAAAATTGGGTTTTAATCAAGTAGAAACTTTTTTTCTTCCTTTTATTCCATCTTGTCTCTATCTTTAGCTGCTATTTTGGATTTTGATTACTCTCTTCTAATGACTGGAGACTTGTTCGGGCTATTAATGATTAGTTTGCTCCTATATTTACCAAAAATAAAAATAGTATCAACAATGTCAATAACCTAATTCACATAGTAAGTGGGGTAGCTATAAAATTCATTTAGTGTGATCATTCAAATAACTATATCAATCACGGAAAAAAAAAAAAAAAAAATAAAAAATCTATAACAAATACTAATATATAGGTAAGACATATATACCCAATTTACCTTTTCTTTTCACTAAGATTAGGGATATAAAATTTCTTCAAATTAGACCAAGTATAGTTTTCTTGAAATTGTACCATAATAATAGTCTCGAAAATAACAATTTTGAACAGAAAATTATAACTAGAAATCCTATTTAAAACCCTAATCACAAAGAAAATACAAATAAATAAAGTATATATAAAAAAATAGTAAAAAAGAACACTTTACTTGAAGACTTGAAGTCTAACAACTAACGGATGTAAATCAATAATGTATGAGACTAAGAAAATAAACCCCAACTCCAGGCCAATGTTGCAAACCTACAAGGAAAGTGAGAAGTTAGCAGAGAAAAGAGAAAGATAGTTGAGACTTGAGAGTGAGAAAGAGACAATACTTGGGAAATTGAGTGTGTTGGCAGTATAAAAGAAAAGACATATTCGTGATTTTAGTAATATTGACCCCACCTTTACTTTTTTTTTTTTAGTGGGGTCAACTTTTAAAAATCCCAAAATTTCTTATATATATATATACCTGTCAACACCGGCGGAAAAATCTATTCTTTTTCTTTTTATTTTCCTAGATACCGACCCCCATTTGGCGAGTGTGTGTGTGATCTCTATCTCTTTTCCGTTTCGAGATATGAGTTGTGTGTGTGTGTGTGGGAACTTGTGTACGTATGTGCATATGAGCACAAATTTGGAGTCGCCACCAACCATGAGAAATTTTAAGGTGTGATTGGGCACCTATGTCTAATAGATTTAATCTAATTTAGACATTTACAACAAAAATGGTCTTGAACCAGAGATAGGTTCGGGGGTTTGCTTATGCGTGGGGAAGGTGTTAGGCACCCCACGACATCCGTTTAAGAAAACGGTTACCTCCTTCCTAATGTTTTCTTTTATTTGCTAAGCCTAAGTTTGTTGGTTTTTATTATGTACAAATGTCCCGATTTCCGTCATGCGATATACCAAGAGTGGCAAACGCAATGTGACTTCGTTCGGTTTTGATTAGACTCTTTATTTCACCATCTTTTATCTTTGTATTCTTTTAAATTTCCGGGCATTTTCGGTGGTAGGATATACTTGAAATCCTAACACCTAGTGCCGGGACAAACAATTAATATTTTTGGTGCCATATTCGGGATCTCTTTACCCTTGATTTCCAAGGATAAAGCGGTCCGTCAAATGGTGGGGTTTTGGATGATTAATTCACACTTTGGGGAATTTTAGACCATGATCCTATGGGAATTAGAACGTGTAGAATCCCTTACACGAAAGCACGTACCAGCCACGCCCTCGTGTAAAGGACTCATACCATGGTGTCCCAAAGCCAGGGCGAGCCGTAGCCCTTGGGTTGTACCAACTTTGTTTCTAACGCCCACATTACCATGTTTACTCTTTTTAAAGTTTTCATGGCAAAGTGTATTTTAATCACATTTTTATATCAAAGCGATAAAACAAACAATCAAGTAATTACAACATATTCACAGCACATAAATTACAAGAAATAAGTCTAACAAGTACGGGATGATCATGGCATGTTCGCAGCACATTAATCATAAAAAGAAGTAAATCAAATAAGTAATCGCGGCATGGTTGCAACACATAAATTACCAAAATGACAAACATGGAATGATCATGGTATGTTTACAGCACATAAATCACGAGAATGAGTGATGATGATGTATGTGGGTTTGACATAAATATGACGCTTAATCACAAAGTGTAATTTATGACAACGTGGGAATTTTTAGGGAAGGGGTCAAGACCTCGTGGGGTTGGGATTCGATGCTATTGAAAGACTTACTCTAATCTCGACACTACCATAGGATTTACATGAATAAAACAAAGCAATCTAAAGAGAATTCAAGGCCTCTCGGTCTTACACAAAGGGTTGGTGCTATTGAAAGACTTATCCAAACCTTTGATGCCAAATAGGACTTATATGAGAAAATCATTTCAAAAAAGGGGGTTTTCAATGCCTTTTTGGGCTTACACGAAGGGTTAGTGCTATTGAAAGACTTACCTAAACTTTCGATGCCAAATAGGACTTATATGAGAAAATCATTTCAAAAAAGGGTTTCAATGCCTTTTCGGGCTTACACAAAGGGTTAGTGCTATTGAAAGACTTACCTAAACCTTTGATGCCAAATAGGACTTACATGGTGAAAATCATTTTAGAAAAGGGTTTCAATGCCTTTTCGGGCTTACACAAAGGGTTAGTGCTATTGAAAGACTTACCTAAACCTTTGATGCCAAATAGGACTTATATGAGTGAAAATCATTTTTGAAAAGTATGTTTGCAATTTACGGGTCCAACGCCTCATGGATTTACATGGGGTTTAGTGCTATTGAAAGACTTACCTAAAACCACCAATACTGTTTGGTATTTTCATGCCCAAATCAAAAATGGAAGAAAATGGACAATGACGAAAATAACGGGGTTTAAAATAAAGGATTTTTGTGGGTCCAATACCCTATGGAATTACGTGATGGTTAATGCCTCATTAAGGTCTTACATAGTCCATCACGACCAATCGGGATTATCACGCCCAAATCACAAAGGAATAAGGGATAGAAAATGGCAATATTCACAATATAATATTTACAACATAGTAAAACGGTAAATGACGGTATTTACACATGGGGGTGTGTTTTTCGGGTCAAATACCTCGTGGCCTAACATGGTTGTTACGGCCTCATAGAGGTCTTACGCACTCCGCCAAAGCCACTCAATATTTGCCGTACTAAAACACGGGGGAAGGGATAATCACAACATAATATTCACAATAATAAAGCACTAAATGTATTTAAAGCATTGCGGAAAGCTATAAACGTATTTAAAGCAAATATGGAAAGCAATAAATGAATCTTAAAGCATAAAAGCGATAAATGAACTTAAAGCAAGCATATAAAGCTAGACATGAACTTAAAGAACATAAATGAACATTTAATGAACTAAAAGTGCATAAATAAAGCAATAATGAACTAAAAATCATAAATAAGGGTGGATCCTTGTGAATCCCTTCCCATTTTAGGGATCATCACTAGTCACTTCCACCCAAAAGAAAAGAAAAGAGAGAAGAGAGGAGAGAGAAAGAGCTTAGAGAGAGAGAGTACCTAGAGAGGAGTCTCTCCCTCTAAAAACTACCCAAAAACCCTTTCTAAAACCCTCTAATCCCCTATTTTCTGCCTATTCTACGCTCTAGAAGGCCTAGTGCCCGAGCAAAAATTGTGTGCAAATGAGGGGGGGGAGGGCTGGTTTTATAGGGGGCGTGCACGCCTGGCGCGCCATCATGGCGCACGGCGTGTGATGATGGCGCGCCTCGCGTGCACCTGCCACGTGGCGATCTTATCCTTCCACGCCAGCCCCCCACCTGATCCTCCTCGATTTTCGCGCGCGTACCCTTTTTGAACCAATTTTCGAGGGCAGTTTTGGAGGTCTTCTGGAACTCAAAATGGTTCATGAAGCATATCGCCGGAAATCTCTCGATGTCCTCTTTCCAACGGTATAAAGTTTGCATGAATCGGAGTTCGGACGAGAGAGTTATGGCTCCCGGAAGTCGGGGTGTCGGAGCTATTTTTGTGCGCTTTTCCGGTGAAGATTCCGGTCAAACGGGGGATGCTATCGGCGAACCGAGAGTTCCACGTCGTAGTTGGAGTCGTTATCTTTCCAACGCACCCGGGCTCGTGGGTCAACTTGTAGCGAGCAGGAAAGACTCTGCGCACGAAGGCGGCTGTCCGGGAGGAAAAATGCGTTTTGTTCTTGGCGCGCTTTTTCTTAAATCTTGTCCCAGTTCGCGCGCGTATTTGACCTAGCTCCTGACGACGGATTTCGACGTTCTTGGTACCGTCGGAAAGCTTGCGCTGCCTACTTTTGCAAGGTTCCTGGATTTGCGGGAATCCGAGCTTGGACTTGTGAGATATGGCCCCTGCGAACAGAGGCCACCGGGAGTGTTTTTGGTCCGTTTGGAGGGACAGTTTTCCGATCGGGATTCCGGCTAGACCCGGTAAATTCTTGGCGATCCGAGAGTTCCACGTCGTGCATGAATGTGTCTTCTTTCCAACGTACTCGGGCTTGCGGATCAATTTGTTGCGAGTCAGGAAGACTCTGCGCGCAAGCGTGGCAACGTCGGATAGGAAAGTTCCGGAATTTTCAGCAAAAGCCTTATTTCGTCGGCCTGTTTTCACGCGCGTGGTAGACGTAGCTCCCGATGTCGGATTTTGACGATCTTGGTATCGTCGGAAAGCTTGCGCTACCTACTTTTCAACGGTACAGGCCTTGCATAGAGGCGAACTTGGGTTCGCAAGATATGATCTTGCGAACAGAGGCCATTGGAATGTTCCTTATGCCAAGGGGTAATCTTCTGACTGAGATTCCGGCTTGACCTGGAGGAGCTCTTGACGATCCGAAAGTTGCGCGTTGTAGCTGAAGTGAACCTCTTGCCTTAAGGGTCTTGGCTCACGGACCAAGTTGCAGCCGGTTGGTGAGAATCCGCGTGCAAACGTTGCCTCTCAAAAATGGCTGTTTTGTCAACAACACTTAGCAAAATTTGGCTAAGTGTCGGACCGTTTTTTTTCACGGTTTTGCCCATAACTCCCTCGTTTCTCGTCCGTTTTTGGCCCGTAAAGTACCGAATCGAAGCTCTTCATCGCGCTTTACACAATGGTCAGGGGGTGGTCAGTTCGATTCAGTTTTTGGTCAGGTCAATGGTCCGGTCAAACCTTGGTCAAACTTGGTCAACCTTTGTCAAACTTGGTCAAACTTGGTCAAAATTCTCCAAAGCTCTTGGGAAATGTATCCCTGGACCGCATTTCAAGGGTGTCTAGGGCATACGGTGGGCCCTAGTCGGGTTCAGAAACGGTCTGGTCAAACCTCGGTCAAACTCGGTCAACCTAGTCAAACTTGTCAACCCTAGTCAAACTTGGTCAAACTTCGGGAGATGTGCCTTAGACCCCATTTTGAGGTTATTTGCGTGGCGAGCCCTCGTCGGATCAGGCCGGCTTGGTTCGGGCTGTCTCGTTTTGCGTGCTGACACCCGAGAAAATCCCGGGGGTAAAAATGGGGTTATGATAGTTGCCCCTTCTTTGTTTGGCGTTTCTTGGCACAAGGAACGTTAGACAAAGAATAAATGACTCGATTTTTGCCCGCTCGGATTTTCTCGGTCTCCGTGCTTGGTTATGGTTGCCGCGCAGTTTGTCTCGATTTGCGTGCCAGCCCTTCCGGGGTCCAAATGTGCGAGAAGGCAGTTTGTGGCTTGAAAGGTCGGTTTGGCGCGGAGGTGGAGACTCGCGCGTAATCATCATGCGCCGCACGTGATGATGGCGCGCGAGGCCCCACCTTAAAACGTGCCGCGCGCCTTTTCGCTCTCATTTCGTTCCTTTTTCTCCCTTTTCGCTCTCTGGACCCCACTTCGCCCCTCTTCGCATTTTCACTCATATCTTGCTATCCGGGACTCCGATTGACGAACCGTTTTCGCCTACGCGCTCTACGAGTAAGCACCTTCTCATCCCTACCATTCTTTTCAGTTTTAAATGGTCGGAATGTGCTGATTTGGTTATTCTCTTTTTTATGTCTTTTTGGTCTTTTTCTTACATGATCCAGGACCCCGATCGACGATCTGTTTTCGCCTACGCGCTCTACGAGTAAGCACCTTTCCATCCCCACCCTTCTTTTCAGTTTTGAACGGTCGGACTATTTGCTTCCTTTTTTATGTCTTATGCTTTTTTCTTGTGCACTTATGTTTTTATTTCCTTTTGTTTAACATGTCATTGTATGTTTTGGGATGCATTACATACTTAGCAAACATGTTAGTGCACAACAATTGCATTTTATGTATATGAATGTGTGCATGTACAAATGAGCCTTCGCAGACACACATGCACACACACATGTGTTTGGAAATACAGGAGATGAGAGATGTAAAATTTCTTTTGAGACACAATATTTATTGTGATATTTGTGTATTTTTTTTGGGGCACTATGTCGTGCATTTTATTGCTTTTTGGGGTTGCGTTGCCACGCACGCATTTTTTTTATGGGACATATATTTTGAAGATTATGGGTTGGGTTTAGGACTTGCCTTATTTAGACTTGGGACCCGAGTGGGTCCCGCAATGAAGAGGAATTTGACTTGGTTTGGTAATTTTTCCAAACCTTTCGTGTGAAGCTGAAATCTGCTTCATATTTTAAATCAGGGATGACTTGGCTTGGGTGACCACCCAAGTCTCAAACCAAGGATGATTCGGCCTGGGTGACCACCCAGGTCTCGAACCGGGGATGATTTGGCTTGAGTGACCACCCAAGTCTCAAATCGGGGACGAATCGACCTGGGTGACCACCCAGGTCTCGAAACGGGGATGATTCGGCTTGGGTGACCACCCAAGTCTCGAATTGGGGATGATTCGGCTTGGGTGACCACCCAAGTCTTGAATCGGGGACGGATCGACCTGGGTGACCACCCAGGTCTCGAAACGGGGATGATTCGGCTTGGGTGACCACCCAAGTCTCGAATCGGGGATGAATCGGCCTGGGTGACCACCCAGGTCTTGAAACGGGGATGATTCGGCTTGGGTGACCACCCAAGTCTCGAATCGGGGATGAATCGGCCTGGGTGACCACCCAGGTCTCGAAACGGGGATTGTGATTCGACATTTTGTCAAAATCGTAATCTAGTAGTTAGACCTATTTTGGAAATTCATCCAAGTGGTCAAGGAAAAATTGTTTGTTTGCATAATTTTGAACTCTGTGTATTTCCTATATCTTTTGAGGATGAGATATACCTGATTTCTTTGACTCTTGGATTGGTTTGTTGTGCTCTTTGCAGATGTCAGGTCAGGGTAGTGGTAGTGGGGGCCCATCGCCGGTCCTGATCGCCTTGCGAAAGGGCAAGGCTGTAGCTTATGCTCCTGAGAGTTCCTCCTGATACGGATGACGAGTATGACGCCATGGAGGATGTACGTACTCGTGTTGATGCTTCTATTGCCAGGAACCTGCAGGCAGAGCTTGATGCCGAGGCTGCTGGTTTGGCTTCTAGTGCTGCTTCGGCCTTCTTCCCGGCCTGGTATTACTATTGGCCGCAGTGCTAGGCCCTCTGAGACGACTCGTCACTTCTCGCACAGCCTGGTGTCACCACTGGTCCCAGCGATGCTCCTTCGCCGACAGCTCGCGTCCCTACCAGGTCGACGGGTATTCCCCCTTCGAGATTCGAAGAGGCAGAGGATCTGAGGGGCATTCCTCTTTCTGCGGGCATCCTATTACCAGAGGATTATGCTGCACCGGGATTTCAGATATCCTCCCCGTGGTGGCATTCGACCGCGTTATCCCTGTCACCACTCCGGTTGAGATATCGGATACGCCCACTTCCTGACGGGCCTCCATGGCTCATCCGTCTTCTTCGGTCCGTCGTTGTGAGGTATTTGTGTATTGACACTCTTCTTTGTCTTTCCTTTTTTTCGCATTCTTTCGTACTGACGCTTTTCTTTCTGACTTTGTGCAGGATCCTCCCGCGAGCATTGGTCGAGGTGGATGGTCTGACTTTTGTCAGACTCCTGGAGATTGCTCGTCCTAGAGTATAGAGAGTTTTCTAGCGGAGCTGGGCTTCGGTCCCTTTCCTTAGCATCCCGCTATGTGTCATGTGTGGCACCCGGCTTGGTGAGGTGTTTGGGTAGAGAGATTCTTTCCATCACACCGGGGACCTATCCATCTTAGCACCTGCGAGATGGCGGTGCTTCCTGTAGATTGGAGTGCCATTCTGGGCATTCGTTTTGGAGGGTAGGATTCCCTCCTAGCGATCCTATAGATGCCCGATTTCGAGGCCCTAGGGAGATTTCTGGGTCATTGCTGATCCAGCCGATCGTATAGTGGGTAAGAAGCTTTTCTATTTGAGGATTCAGTTATCTGAGCGGATCTCCTGGTGAGGAGAGATAGGGAGGAGCCTCCTACTGAGCTGCGATATCGCCAGTGGGACTGCATACTTCATTCTTCAGCTGCTTTCCTTGGGAATGACCAAGTCCTACCGTTCCCACACCCATTGTTCGGTATGTTCCGGAGATATTGACACCTCTGAGGGAGTATGACTGGGGAGCACTTGACATATGGATTTTACATCCGGGGCTTGCGCCGCTATCTCTCGTCGGACAGATCGCCAGCTTTCCTCGGCTTCTGGCAGTTTCACTCGTCTTCTGGGCCATTTGAGCATTTCCCAGTATTCGCTCCCAGTCAGACTTCCCAGTTGGCTTCCTGATTCTGTATTTCCTCTTGCCTAGGCGATGGGACTCGGCTTGGATCTGAGAGCGATTGACCGTCCGTACACTCCTATGGAGTGCCGTACGACAGTTGGATTGCATCAGGGATGCTGACATCGTCTTTCAGCCTTACTCCTGCATTCTTGCTTGAGCGTCCTGAGGTTATTCAGGGCTGTGGAGCTATCTCGTCTGAGGATATGGATCCGGATCTCTCGAGTCTTGGGAGCTCTTGATGGGCGAGAGGTCCTTGCGGCAGCTGGGTGGTGAGGCCCTTGTCCTCGTGGATCCTCCTCAGCTTGATGACCATTCGAGGATTACATTCCCACGTGTCCCGAGTGATCCCTTATGTAGCAGGGTGTTGAGGCCTATCCAGATCTGGATTCGAGCAGGACATGCCCTACCAGGAGTGGTTTGAGCGGGTCTCTTTGGGGCCCTTGATGTCTCTTCACGAGGTTCGAGGGTGGCCGGGTCATGGGTGGAGTCGGCCATGGACAGTCATCTTTTTCAGTCTTCTGGAGAGATTGAGCGGCTTGAGAACGAGATACTGCATCTTCAGCTCGAGTTGTCGGTTAGTGAGGACCGTCATGTAGCTGATATGGGCCGAGCACAGGGGGAGACGGCCCGTGTGCAGGCGGAGTTGACCCGGGTGTAGGGGGAGATGGTGCAGATGCAGGCGGAGATGGCACAGATGCGGGCGGATTTGGCCCAGGGGCAGAGGGACTTGGATTCCCGGGATGCGGCACTGGCTACTCATGCTGCGACCATCCGGAGATTAGAGGAGCAGCTCCAGGGTGTAGGCATTCCCCCTATTACTGGGGTTGGCTCGTCTGGTTTTTGTCAGACTTCTTCTCCGCCACCTACTGACCCCTGTTTCTCGAGACTGGTTCTTTGACGACCCTCCTTCTCTATGATGTGTATCTTTTCTTTCTTTTTCTTTTTGGGGCCTTGTATTTCGGCCGACCATTCTGTATAGACATGGGATGTACTGACATCGACTATTGTATATATGACATTTGTGGTTTATGGGCGGTATTTATGGTTATGTATTTATAGCTATGTGTATGGATGTGTTTATGGACATGTATTTACGGATTTGGGTTTCTGGATTTGTATTTATGGCTATGTGTTTATGGTTATGTGTATGGATTTGTTTGGGTATCGGGTCTCGATCATCCGCGAGGCCTGGTTCGAAAAATATCGGGCTTACCTCTCCTTGGGGCCCGTTTCCATCATTATTGGGACTTACTCTTCCACGAGGCCCATTTCAGCAAATCTTGGGACTTACTCCTTCACGGGGCCCATTTCAGCAATTTTTGGGACTTACTCCTCCACGAGGCCCATCTCAGCAATTTTTGGGACTTACTCCTCCACGAGGCCCATTTCAGCAAATCTTGGGTCTTACTCCTCCACGAGGCCCATTTCAGCAAATCTTGGGTCTTACTCCTCCACGAGGCCCATTTCAACAACTCTTGGGTCTTACTCCTTCACGAGGCCCATTTCTATCATCATTGGGTCTTACTCCTTCACGAGGCCCATCTCAGCAATTTTTGGGACTTACTCTTAGCAAATCTTTGAATTTTTCCAATTTTCCTCCGTCGAAAATGGAAAAATTTGCCCCAGTATGTAGTGTTGAATAAATTTTTCTATCTTCTTGAAGATAGAAAAATTTTTGCCCCAGTGTAGAGCAATGTATGCTGATGTGGAGTTCCGGATTTCTTTTTCTGTCTTCCTTGCGCCGGACTGCGATAGCTTCAAGAGAGTCGATCTTCTTCTTCTCGAAATTTTTCAAAACCCCTTTTGAAAAATTTTGCCCCAGTGTATCATGGGATTTGCCTGTGCGACATTTCTGGGTCATCTTTGCATTTCTCGATTTCCTGGTCGAGCTAGGGTTTCGGGGCCGGTTCTTGACCTTCAAGTCTGGTTCTCGGCTCTTGGGCCACCCTGCTGGCGGAAGATCGATCCTGATCATGTCGTATCGAACGTCTCCTTATAAGATTGTCCCTGATTCAATTTTTGACCCCCGGGCCGATTTTAGGGTTTCGGGTCGATCCCCGGCCGTCAGGCCGGAATCTTCGACCATCAGACCGCCCGAGACCTTCTCATAGGTGATTTCTTGCAAAATGGCCTTCATATAGTGCAAAACGGGCCTCTGGGAGTGAACGAAAAGGGTTCAAATTCCGCGTGGTATGGGAAAAATAGCCGTTGGGATTCCCAACGGGACTGGCGCGTGATCATCACGCGCGAGTTTCCGCCTTTTTAAGCCACGCTCCTCCTTCGAACTAGCAACCATTTCTCGAGTTTTTCTCTCCTTTCTTCACCAAGAACTCTTCGTTTTTCCCATTTTTGAGTCTTTCGGGTCCATGGCCTCCTCAAGTAATGGGCCCGACTCCTTGGTGACGCTTCGCTTCCACGATTTCCGTGTACCGAGCGGATGAGATACTGGTGGACTCTCCTTGGAGAGGATGACCATGCCGACATCGTGGGGGTCTTTGGCAAGTTCTCTCCCCTCATGCGGTTGCGGGTTGATCGTGGCTTGCTCGAGGCCTTTGCTTCCTTCTGGGATGCGACCCACTGCTGCTTTTCCATCGGAGAGGTGGATCTTGTTCCCACCCTGGAGGAGTATGCTGGGCTTCTTTAGCTGGACAGCCCTTTCAGTGAGACTCCTGTCATACCCGTTCAGAGTCCTCGGTCAAACCGAGTTTTGGAGAAGTATTTGGGTTTGACTTCTGCAGTCTTGCGTCCTGAGATCCTTCGACCGGAGGAGACTTGGCGGAAGGCTAACATTTCTCTGGATCTGCTGACGAAGTACTTCTCTCGGAGTGACTTTCCAGTGGAGCTTGCTAGGGACTTCATTGCAGGCAAGAAGGGGTGGAAGAAGTTCCGAATCAATGCCTTCAAGATCGCCTTTGCAGGTATTTTTCTCTTTCCTACTTCTGCTGGTAGGATAGATTTGGGTGTCATTCCTCTAGTATTCAGCGAGGGCAGGTCTATCATCCCTGCCATATTGTGCGAGACCGTGCGGTCTTTGTCTTATTGTACTTCTACCTCCTTCAGGAGACAGGGAGAGGGATATAGGCTTCCGATGTTCTGCACACAGCTCCTCCACCGGGAATTTCCAGTCGACTCCTTATCATTTTGCATACTGAGCCAGCGTCCAGATAGTACCTCCCGACTTGCCCTTGAGTGGGTGGGCTTGGAAGGTTACCTTGGGGGCCAGCAGTGTGGATGCCCTGGACTCATTGTGCCCTCTTCGATGGAGTGCCTCTTCCTGGGGTGTGGGGTTGTACAGGCTACTATCCCAGCCTTGCTCTTCGTCAGTTTGGCGGTGTTCAGTACTCACCTCGTCTAGGTGACTTGGATGCGGTGACTTTCGACTACATTCCTGGTGAGGATATGTGGAGGCTCCTCTCCAGGATCGAGGTTATCTGGGAAGGCCGCCTTTCGGAGGTAGTCCTCATCGAGGACGGTTCGCCCGGAGATAGCTCTGTCACTTCTGATTTTGTCGAGTGGAGAGAGGGGTGGACTCCCTTTTTTACTCTCAGGCCTACAGTACGGCCAGGTGCATCGTACTCTTTGGTGTCTCGCTTTCTTCGAGTTTCAGCTTCCACTGGCCAGTCTGAGAGGGTTACTGTTTTGGAGAGAGAGCTTGAGGAAGCTCGAGCAGAGCTGGCATCATTACGCCTTGCTCGGGCATCTGAGAGAGAGGAGTCTGCGGCTCGTGTGGAGTCCATGCGGAGTACCTTGCACCACAGCAGTGTGGCGGTGGCGAACCTTCGCCGTGACTTGGAGGTTCAGAGAGGGAATGTCTCCACTCTCCGAACGATGAACGACTTCATTCGCGAGCAGCTCGAGATTTCTGAGGCAACCAAGGACCAGCTGGAGGAGACCTTGGACTGAGACTCAGGGAGCAGCTGGAGACTGAGCAGGTGGAGAGGACTCGGGTTTAGGATGAGCTTGATTCTCTTCGTTCATACACTCAGGCTTTGGTTGATCCTTCCACTGGTCGTCCTCAGGACATTGTGGCTCTCCGACGGGCGCTAGATGCGAGTGAGGCTGCGCTCACATCTGCACGTACTTCCTATGGGGGCCTATGAGGGTTCAGATCAGCGTTCTCCAGGGTGACAACGGAGTCTTGCAGGCCGAGTTGGATTTGGTACATGATGCTCTTGAGTCCAATGCTTCTTGGCTCAACCAGGAGGGTTTCCCCGTGGTCACAGCTCTTCATCAGATTAATCAGGTGATGGACTATTTGGGTGCCAGGGCTCGCGCTGTCTTGGAGGAGCATGATGAGGGTGATCCGGCCCTTTCCACTACCTTGGGGAGATTCTGCAGAGAGACTTGCATACGTCTTGGTCATTAGTTAGCATATTTCATGTAGCAGTGAGTAGTCAGTAGTTTTTGTATTTAAATGGTGAGTCATTCATAAATCCGAGTCGGATCGTGCATGGCTCCCATTTTTAACTTCTAAGTCGATATATTTAGACATGCTTTCAAGACATCATGGAAAATCAATGTATGTACTTATGAATTATGAATGAATGAAAGCACGTATTTTGTCTATGAATATCTACACGAATCTATGAATTTGGCTTTTTATGAATCAATAGCAAGGATTGAACATTATTGTGGAAGTGAATATAAGAATTTACAAAAAAGATAAGCATGGTATGAATGGTTGTGAGAATCTAATGATATGTCACTTTGAAACTGGGTGTTTGGAAGGATACACTTGTGCTCCACCTCTTGATCCCCAAACATTCTCTTTATATCGAACGAACCGTACTGCTCAAAGGATAACATAGGTCGTTCTTTCGTCGAAAATCTCTTCACCGCATAACAACCCCGATCACTAGTCTTGCACTGATTTGATGCCCGCCTTGTTGTGATACCGGTTTTTTTTTTTTTTTTAGCCATATATTACCCTCAGCTTACGCCAAGTCCAGCTTTCCACGTTACTTTTGCCTATGGCGCCTCTTCCGAGGTTTTCACCATACCCGCGGTAATTTCCATCCGAGGGCAACGTCCTTACGGATTTTCGTTCGCTTCCCGGGCCTTCTTCAAAATTATCAAAATAACAAATTGGAACTTTGATAGAATATTCCTCTTTGATTAAATTGACTAAAGTTATACATGGTACTTGATTACAGAATCAGAATTAATGGGTGACCGGAACTCTTCGCCATCCATATCAGCCAGAATGATTGCTCCCCCTGAGAAGGCTTTCTTCACCACGTACGGACCCTCATATGATGGTGCGAACTTTCCTCGTGGATCTGATAGGGCCATATTCCTCTTCTTCAGAACGAGATCTCCGGGTTGGAAAGTGCGAGGTCGAGCCTTCTTGTTGTAAGCTCTTTCGATTCGCCTCTGGTAGAGCTGCCCGTGGCACAGTGCCGCTAATCTCTTTTCATCTATGAAGTTCAGCTGCTCATACCGTGCTTGGGCCCATTCGGCTTCTTCCAGCTGAGTTTGTGACAGGATTCTCAATGAAGGGATCTCCACTTCGACTGGCAGTATTGCTTCCATCCCATATACCAGAGAGTAGGGAGTGGCTCCAACAGATGTCCTTACTGATGTTCAGTAGGCACACAAAGCATAAGGCAGGTGCTCGTGCCAGTCTTTATATGTCTCCGTCATCTTGCTCAGAATCTTCTTCACGTTTTTGTTGGCAGCTTGGCTATAAGGCAGGTGCTCGTGCCAATCTTATAAGTCTCCGTCATCTTGCTCAGAATCTTCTTCACGTTCTTGTTGGCAGCTTCTACGGCTCCGTTCATCTTCGGCGGTATGGAGCAGAGTTGTGGTGCTGGATCTTGAACTGCTGGCATAGCTGATCCATCATGCGGTTGTTCAGGTTGGAAGCATTGTCGATGATGAGCATTTTTGGCATTCCGTAATCGGCAGATAATGTTGTTCTTCACAAACCGGGTGACCGCGACTTGAGTGACATTCTTGAAGGAACATGCCTCCACCCACTTGGTAAAATAGTCGATGGCCACCAGTATGAACTCATGCCCGTTAGACGCCTTTGGGGTAATTGCACCAATCACATCCATTCCCCAAGCTGAGAAAGGCCATGGCGAGGCCATAGTGTGAAGATATTGGGGAGGTGCGTTCTTGCTGTTCTGATACATCTGGCATTTGTGGCACGTCTGGACATGTCTGATGCAGTCCCTTCTCCATTGTCAACCAGTAATAACCAGCTCTCATAATCTTCCGGGCCAGGAAGGGTCCGTTGGCATGGGCTCCCATCAATCCCGCGTGCATCTCTTGAATCAATCGATTGGCTTCCTCTGCATCTACACATCGCAGGAGGGTGGCGTCATGAGTTCGCTTGTACAGGATCTCTCCGCTTAAGAAGAACTGGAAGGCCATTCTTCTGATGTACTTCTTCTCATTTTCGGTCGCCCGTGGTGGATACTCTCTGTCTTGGATGAAGCGCTTGATATCGTAATACCAAGGCTTATTGTCTATCTCTGCCTCGACGTTCATGCACTCTTCCACGCACACGCAGTATGCCGGGATGTCTCGAGTCTCGATCCGTAGCGGTCGCACATCATCCCCTTCTACTAGCTTGATTAGGCTTGCCAGTGTGGCGAGCGCATCAGCAAAGTGATTGTGAGCTCTTGGGGTGTATGTGAAGGTGATATACTTGAACTTTGGGACTAGCCGGCTGATGTATCGTTGGTATGGGATGAGCTTGGGATCCCGAGCTTGCCATTCTCCGTTAGTCTGTGACACTATCAGCAGAGAGTCTCCGAAGACTTCCAGTTCATAAGCACCGAATTCTAAAGCTGCTTGCAGACCGACGATGCATGCTTCGTACTCAGTCATGTTGTTGGTGCAATCAAATCCCAGCTTAACAGCGATAGGAGTTTGTTGTCCCTTTGGCGATACCAAGACCGCGCCAATCTCGCTTCTGACAGCGTTTGTTGCTCCATCAAAGTAAAGCTTCCATCTGCCGTGATTATCTTCGTTGACTGTCATCACGTCCTCGTCTGGGAATTCGAAGTCCATCAACTCTAACGGGTAATCTGCCAAGTAATCGGCTATGGCCTGTCCCTTGATCGCTTTCCGAGCCACAAATAAGATGTCGAACTCAGATAGGAGCACTTGCCACCGTGCGATCTTCCCAGTCAAAGCAGGCTTTTCAAAGATGTACTTGATCGGGTCCATCCGGGATACCAACCAAGTGGTGTAGTAGAGCATGTACTGTCTCAGCTTCTTGGAGGCCCAAGCCAGTGCGCAGCACGTCTTCTCAACCAACAAGTAACGGGTCTCCGGCTCAGTGAACTTCTTGCTAAGATAGTAGATTGCTTGCTCCTTCTTCCTCAGTCTCGTCTTGTTGTCCCAACATGCAGCCCATGGATGCTTCTTGGACTGTGAGGTATAGGAATGAGGGGACGTCCTGGAGTTGGCGGAACCAGGATGGGTGGGTTGAGCAGATACTCCTTGATCTTGTCAAAGGCTCTCTGGCAGTCTTCAGTCCATTTTATCTTCACATCTTTTCTCAAGTAGCTTGAACAGAGGCTCGCAGGTCGCAGTAAGCTGTGCAATGAAGCGAGCTATATAGTTAATCCTTCCCAAGAAGCTTCGGATCTCTTTCTCTGTCTTTGGCGCGGGCATGCTTCGTATGGCTTGAACCTTTGCAGGATCAATCTCAATTCCCCTGCCGCTGACGATGAAGCCTAATAACTTTCCGGATGTGACGCCAAAGGCACACTTGTTCGGGTTCAAGTCTGAGCTGATACTTCTTCAGTCGCTGGAACAGCTTGCGTAGGTCTGTGAGATGATCTGGTGCGGTACGAGACTTAGCAATCATGTCATCCACGTAAACCTCTATCTCATGATGAATCATGTCGTGGAAGAGGGTGACCATGGCTCGCTGATAGGTGGCTCCTGCGTTCTTTAGACCGAAGGGCATGACATCGTACACGAAAGTTCCCCAGTGTGTGGCGAAAGCGGTCTTGGACTTGTCTTCTTCGGCCATTTTAATCTGATTGTACCCTGAGAACCCGTCCATGAATGAGAACACGGACATTTGTTGCTGTATTGTCGACCAGGGTGTCAATGTGGGGTAGAGGAAAATTGTCCTTCGGGCTGGCTCGGTTCAGATCCCGATAGTCCACGCACATTCTAACTTTTCCGTCCTTTTTCGGCACTGGGACTATATTGGCTACCCAGTCCGAATAGGTTACTGTGCTTCAGGAAATCCTGCCTTCAATTGCTTTTCTACTTCCTCCTTGATCTTCAAAATGACTTCGGGCTTCATTCGTCGCAGTGCTTGTTTGACGGGCTTGCATTCTGGCTTCAGCGGAATCTTGTGGACCACTATGTCTGTGTCTAGGCCTGGCATGTCTTGGTAAGACCAGGCGAAGATCTCATGGAACTCTCTTAATAGTGCGATGAGCGCCTCTTTTTGCTCTGTGGCGCTGCGGGTCCCAATCTTGACTTCTCTTGGTTCTTCACCCTCATCAGCCAGATTTATGATTTCTAGCTCCTCTATGTTGGGTTTGGACCCCTCGTCTTGTCTCTCTAATGCCTCAAGGATGTCATTTGGCAATTCGATTTCTTCGTCAGAATTATCTATGTTATCCAGTGAGCAATTCGTTTTGTTGTCAATTTTCGGAGACGTGGGGATCGTTTGAGGTTTTGCGTGTAATCCTGGAAAGGATGGCGGATGGAAAAACGGTAAGAAAATTAAAAGGGGAAGCCATTTATTTTTGTACGATGGCGCGTTGGATTTATTTAATGCACATTGGAATATTTGAGATAAGAGAAATTCATGGAATAAACACGTGACATATCATTTGAAATATGAAAACGGAAATATTACAATGATGAAATGATTATGATTGTGGCATGATATCTTGAAAGCATAAAATAAACATAGAAACCCGAAATTGTTTGATACAAAAATTCCCGAGCTATTGGATAGACTCTCAAAACCCGAGTTACCCAATAGCTGGGATACCGCTTACTCATTGCTACTTGAGACACGCTGTAGCAATGGCACACAGGTCCACATCTTGGCATCTTCTCCCTGTTGGCAGTGGCGGGTTGGTGGTGTGGTGGAATCCTCCTCCTTGGCGATGGTATGGATGCTTAACCCTTCAACCATGGGGCCAGCATATTCTTCTTCAGCAGTGGTGGTGGTGATATTGCTTGGTGGTGGTGCCTTGAGGTCGTGGCGGTATCGGTCTAGGAAGGCTCTTGCCAAATCCTCCCAGCAGGCGATATTTCTCAACTGATAAAACCAGGTGACTGCACACTCCGGTAGGCTTTCATGGAACATTGAGATCATTAAGATTTCATTATTTGTGTACAGAGCCATCTTCTTGCGGTATCTTTGCAGATGGGACTCTGGGTCTTCATGCTCGCAAAACATCTCGAATTTCAGAGTTTCGAGCCCGCGTGACACCATCAGGTGTGGGAGTAGATCTGGGAGGTCGGCATCTTCCCCAGTGTCTTCATCGAATGTCTCCTCCTCTATACGATACCCCTTGAGATCCTCTTAATCCAGGAGGCCTTCAAGGTCTACTTCCTTGTATTGATCGGGATGGATTGGGAGTGCTGTGGGATCTCCTTCTGCGGTGATGGCATTGACATTCAAATCTTCAGCGAAAAGTAATGCCAGCTCGTCCACGTCGCCCTCGTCAACTTGAAACATTGCTGATGCGGGGAAGGTGGTGCGGATGTGGGGGATAACCATCTTCTTCTCGGGCCACTTCTCTCCTCTGAGCTTTGCCGCAGCTCTTTGCCTTCGGGCTTCATAAGCTATCTGACGGTCTTTTCTAGTCGGGGTGTACCCAAGCCCATACCTGTCTTTGTTTCCCTCCAAAGTTACGATTGCAGTTCTTCCTTGGTTTGCGCAGCCTAACCCTTGCCCTGGCTGAAATCCTGCCTTGACAAATTCTTTAGCCACCATAATCCCGGCTCTAGACAACCTTGGTTCAACGGCTGCCACTCTGTGGATGACAGTGACAAATTCGAAACTGTGGAACGACGCCTCTTCAGACGCACATCCGTCAATGTAGGGAATTTCGCCGTCGTTGTAAATGGATATAGGTTCTTCGGCCTAGGATAGTGACCAATTGGTTGCCGATGATGAGTTTCATCTTCTGGTGTAGGGAGGAAGGGTACCGCTCCGGCCGTATGCAACCATGGTCTCCCTAATAATAAGTTGTAAGGAGAATCAATTTTCAGCACTTGGAAATTGATGTTGTAGACCTGCGGGCCAACCTCTACTGGCAGGTCTATCTCTCCTAATACCTCTCTGCGGGTTCCATCAAAAGCTCGCACGATCATGCTAGTGACCCTCACACGAGTGGGGTCGATGTCTAGCTTTCTCCAGGGTTGATAGAGGGCATACGTTTAGAGCTGACCCATTGTCGATTAGCACCCTTGACACGATGCGGTCATTGGTCTTGACAGAGATATACAAAGGCTTTGGCATGGCCTCTCCCCTCCGGAGGCAACTCATCGTCGGAGAAAGTCAGCTGATTTGTGACTAGTATGGAAGTCACCATGTTTTCAAAGGATGGTCCGGTAATGTCTTCCGGTACATATGCTTCGTTTAGCACCTTCAGTAGAGCTTTCCTGTGAGACTCGGATGCGAGTAACAGTGCCAGTACTGATATATGGGAGGGCATCTTGCTCAATTGCTTCACCACGCTGTACTCACCACTCTTGATTATCCTCAAGAAATCCGCGGCCTCATCTTCTGCTACCTTCGTCTTTGCGGGATCTTCCACCGTCTTCCCTATTTCCTTCCGTCTTTTCTCTAACTCCTCTGGGGTGTAGCATCTACCGCTCCTAGTGATCCCACCAAGTCCGGATGTGAGGTTCCCAACTACTTCTTCCTCCATTTTAGGCTTGCCTTCCCGTGTTGATATTACTTTCATCCCATAATTCCAAGGAACCCTCTTGTTGTCATGGTAGGGGAACGGCTGCGGAACTTGGATCACCACGCTTGGAACTTTCTCCGAAGATTGAACCGTGGATACTGAAGCTGTCTGAAGCATGACCTTTTCTTTGGTAGCGTATTGGATGACCACTGGATCGGGTTTGGACATCTCCGGTGGTGTGGCTGGTGTGAGCTTCCCCAATTCTTCTTTCTTTTTCTCACAGAATTCCTCGAAATCCTCTTTAATTCTTTCCATCCTTGCTTGGAAGTTTGTCCTCTCATAAGGGCTAAGTCTCAGCTGGTCAATTGTCATGCAATATTCCTCTGGCTGTTCTCTCCTCCTCCTTATCAGTCCTCTCGTTATCAGACTGGCGACTTCCTTCTTGAACTCTTCGCAACCTTGTAAGTTGTGGTCTTGGGCCCCGGGATGATACTGACATGTGCCTGCTTCTGTTGACCCTTTTGGTGCCCTTGGTACGGTGAGTAGCCCTCGCTTCTTTAGCTCATGGAAGAGTGGCTCCCATGGTATTTTTGTGGAGGTGATGTTGACTTCGTCACTCTTCTCTACCCCAATCGTGTTTATGACTCCTTCTATCCGGAACTTCAACACTCCTTGGTCTAACAGGTCTTGGATGCGGTGCCTCAAGACCCTACAATTTTCCACTGTATGCCCGACTTCTCCTTGATGGTACTCGCAGGTCAGGTCCTTGTTGTAGTCTTTGGGTTGTGGTCCGATACGCGTCCTTTGGCCGACAGGCGTAATCATCTTCTTCTTGACCAGCAAGGTATACAGTTGTGGGACTGGAATTGGCAATGGTTGGAACTGCCGAGGCTCTGTCCGGGACGGCCTAGGAATGTGGAAGGCTGGCCTTCTTGGAGTTGGTAGAGTCTGGGCTGCCTTTGACAGGCTGAGGGCTGGGTAGATCTCTTTTTGTCTTTTGCTGATCATTGCCTTCTTCTTTTCCTCCTCTCGTTCAGTCAACCGACGTATGAACTGTAGCAAGAAATTAAACTTTGTCTCTAGTGCTGCCACCCGGGCCTCCAATCCTCGGAGTTTGCTTGCTTCTTCCGCCATTTGATCGTGAATGTAGACAAAACCTAGAGAGGTAAACAACGTCAAGTTAGACTTTGAATTCATAGTTGAGTGCATGACCTTGGCTTACTTTGCAGGTAAACCACGGCTAAATATGTATGTGTATGTATGGTATGCATGAATGCAAATGGATGGATTTCCCATTGGGTTGCCAAAATTGGCGAGCCTTTCGGCTCGTGGCTTTATTTTGAAATTTTGGGTGACCAACATCAATTATGAGGGTCGGGATGACACAAATAGACATTTATAGAGTTAAGGACTCGTGTATGTCAACAAAGGAATAGGCTTTCACACCAACACAAATTTGACGGGCCTTTCGGCGCTCGGTTCCATTTTTGAAAGATTTTTGGGAAACCGGTGTCAGGTGGTATGAAAGTCGTATTCTTGGTTGAACTCAATGGGTGAACATCTACATTCCTATATAGAGCTTAGGACTCCTTAAGGTTCATACATGTATACGGACTTATCAACGAAGAGGTAGACTTTCACACTATCAAAGTTTGACGAGCCCTTTCGGCGTTCGGTTCTATTTTGAAAGATTTTTGAGAACCGATGTCAGTTAGTGCGAAGGTCATACTCTTGGTTGGACATGACGAGACTCTACACGACCTTGTAGAGTTTGGAAACTCTTGAGGTTTACGGACGTACTAACGAAAAGATAGACTCTTGCATTATCAAAATCCGACGAGCCTTTCGGCGTGCGGTTCCATTTTTGAAAATTTTTGGAGGGAACCGATGTCGGTAAATGCGAGGGTCGTACTTTTGGTTGAGGACGACATGACTCTATACACGACGGTTACAATCGTATCAACGAAAAGATAGACTATCACATTACCTGAAAATTCGACGAGCCTTTCGGCGTTCGGTTCCATTTTGAAAGATTTTTGGGGAACCGATGTCGGTTAATGTGAAGGTCGTACTTTTGGTTGGATATGACAAGACTATGTACATGACGGGTATGAACGTACTAACGAAAAGCTAGACTCTCACATTACTGAAAATTTGACGAGCCTTTCGGCGTTCGGTTCCATTTTGAAAATTTTTGGAGGGAACCGATGTCGGTTAATGCGAGGGTCGTACTTTTGGTTGAGGACGACATGACTCTATACACGATAATTACAATCGTATCAACGAAAAGATAGACATTCATATTATCAAAATCCGACGAGCCTTTCGGCGTTCGGTTCCATTTTTGAAAGATTTTTGAGGAACCGATGTCGGTTAATGTGAGGGTCGTACTTTTGGTTGGGTACGACAAGACTATGTACACGCGTATCAACGAAAAGATAGACTCTCACATTACTGAAATTCGACGAGCCTTTCGGCGTTCGGTTCCATTTTTGAAAGATTTTTGGGAACCGATGTCGGTTAATGTGAGGGTCGTACTTTTGGTTGGATACGACACGACTCTATACATCCCATGTAGAGTTTGGAACTCTTTGGGTTTGAGTGGTTTGCAACGGGTATGGACAACGTGGTTATCCTATCCCTTTATCAAACAATGACATGCAAACAAAGGTTTAGAATAGATAGAACCTGACTCGGCTCCATTTATTTTATCACCACCTGGAAAATAGCACAACGCTTTTCCCTTGACTCATTTTGAAAAGACACATCCTATTTTTGGGTATCCTATCTTAGGTTGGATGTTCACTCGGTTGGCTTTTACCAGAGCCCTCACAGGTAAGTTTTCTACTCTATAGCTTACTATATGCAACATGGTATGACACAGCTTGGAATTCTGTTTCCTAAAGGGGCCGATGATCATGCCCATTTCATCCTCCCGAAGGAAGTCGAAAGGGTATTGGATCACCGGGGAAGCACTTGCACGCCCCCCTCGATCTCCACGGGTGTGAAGGGAGAAGGGTGGATTCTCGTGTTCCATGTCCTAGATATAAAAGGGTTCGTGGTGGAGCCTGTACCAGCCCAGCCCCACCTGAGTCCGGGTTCGACCCAAAAGTCCAATGAGTGTATATGTCATGATTTTGAAAGTAAAAAGGGAAAAGACTTTTTTGTACAAAGCACAATATATAATATGTGTTGCATAAAATAAATCTCTATCCTATGTTCGCAGTATATATGTACAAGAATATAGACATGCTAAAATCAAAACAATATACAAGATGAAATAAAGAGGATAAATCAAATAATGAATACCAACAAATATATACACATGCTTAGCAAAGAAAACACCGAAAGACTATAGGCTTAAACCCTCTAAGTCCCCAGTGGAGTCGCCAAGCTGTCGACACCGGCGGAAAAATCTTATTCTTTTTCTTTTTATTTTCCTAGATACCGACCCCCATTTGGCGAGTGTGTGTGTGATCTCTATCTCTTTTCCGTTTCGAGATATGAGTTGTTGTGTGTGTGTGGGAACTTGTGTACGTGTGTGCGTGTGAGCACAAATTTGGAGTCGCCACCAACCATGGGAAATTTTAAGGTGTGATTGGGCACCTATGTCTAATAGATTTTATCTTATTTAGACATTTACAACAAAAATGGTCTTGAACCAGAGATAGGTTCGGGGGTTTGCTTATGCGTGGGGAAGGTGTTAGGCACCCCACGACATCCGTTTAAGAAAACGGTTACCTCCTTTCTAATGTTTTCTTTTATTTGCTAAGCCTAAGTTTGTTGGTTTTAATTATGTACAAATGTCCCAAATTTCCGTCGAGCGATATACCAAGAATGGCAAACGCAATTGTGACCTTCATTTCGGTTTTGATTAGACTCTTTATTTCACCATCCCTTTTATCTTTGTATTTTTTAAATTTCCGGGCATTTCGGTGGTAGGATATACTTGAAATCCTAACACCTAGTGCCGGGACAAACAATTAATGTTTTTGGTGCCATATTCGGGATCTCTTTACCCTTGATTTCCAAGAGTAAAGCGGTCCGTCAAATGGCGGGGTTTTGGATGATTAATTCACACTTTGGGGAATTTTAGACCATGATCCTATGGGAGTTAGAACGTGTAGAATCCCTTACACGAAAGCACGTACCAGCCACGCCCCCGTGTAAAGGACTCATACCATGGTGTCCCAAAGCCAGGGCGAGCCGTAGCCCTTAGGTTGTACCAACTTTGTTTCTAACGCCCACATTACCATGTTTACTCTTTTTAAAGTTTTCATGGCAAAGTGTATTTTAATCACATTTTTATATCAAAGCGATAAACAAACAAGCAAGTAATTACAACGGTATATTCACAAGCACATAAATTACAAGAAATAAGTCTAACAAGTACGGGATGATCATGGCATGTTCGCAGCACATTAATCATAAAAAGAAGTAAATCAAATAAGTAATCGCGGCATGGTTGCAGCACATAAATTACCAAAATGACAAACATGGAATGATCATGGTATGTTTGCAGCACATAAATCACGAGAATGAGTGATGATGATGTATGTGGGTTTGACATAAATATGACGCTTAATCACAAAGTGTAATTTATGACAACGTGGGAATTTTTAGGGAAGGGGTCAAGACCTCGTGGGGTCGGGATTCGATGCTATTGAAAGACTTACTCGAATCTCGACACCACCATAGGATTTACATGAATAAAACAAAGCAATCTAAAGAGAATTCAATGCCTTTCTCGGGCTTACACAAAGGGTTGGTGCTATTGAAAGACTTATCCAAACCTTTGATGCCAAATAGGACTTATATGAGAAAATCATTTCAAAAAAGGGGGTTTTCAATGCCTTTTTGGGCTTACACGAAGGGTTAGTGCTATTGAAAGACTTACCTAAACTTTCGATGCCAAATAGGACTTATATGAGAAAATCATTTCAAAAAATGGGTTTCAATGCCTTTTCGGGCTTACACAAAGGGTTAGTGCTATTGAAAGACTTACCTAAACCTTTGATGCCAAATAGGACTTACATGAGTGAAAATCATTTTAGAAAATGGGTTTCAATGCCTTTTCGGGCTTACACAAAGGGTTAGTGCTATTGAAAGACTTACCTAAAACCTTTTGATGCCAATTTACGGGTCCAACGCCTCATGGATTTACATGGGGTTTAGTGCTATTGAAAGACTTACCTAAAACCACCAATACCGTTTGGTATTTTCATGCCCAAATCAAAAATGGAAGAAAATGGACAATGACGAAAATAACGGGGTTTAAAATAAAGGATTTTTGTGGGTCCAATACCCTATGGAATTACGTGATGGTTAATGCCTCATCAAGGTCTTACATAGTCCTTCACGACCAATCGGGATTATCACACCCAAATCACAAGGGAATAAGGGATAGAAAATGGCAATATTCACAATATAATATTTACAACATAGTAAAGCGGTAAATGACGGTATTTACACATGGGGGTGTGTTTTTCGGGTCAAATACCTCATGGGCTAACATGGTTGTTACGGCCTCATAGAGGTCTTACGCACTCCGCCAAAGCCACTCAATATTTGCCGTACTAAAACACGTGGGAAGGGGATAGTAACAACGCAATATATTTACAAGTACGTAATAAATGTAAATAAAGCGATAAATGAACTTAAAACCAAGATTTTTCAAAGGGTCCAATGCCTATGGGATTACATGGTAGTTAAAGCCTCATTGAGGTCTTACATAGCCCACCACGACCAATCGGGATTATCATGCCCAAATCACAAAGGAAAAACGGGGGATATTCACAATATAATATGCACAATGTAGTAAATGTAAATAAAGCGATAAATGACATTATTTACACATGGGGATGTATTTTCGGGTCAAATACCTCGTAGACTAACATGGTTGTTACGGTCTCGTTAGAGGTCTTACGCACTCCGTCAAAGCTACACAATATTTGCCGTACTAAAACAAGGGGGAAGGGATAATCGCAATATAATATTCGCAAGTACGTAGTAAATGTAAATAAAGCGATAAATGACATTATTTAGACATAGGGGATGTATTTTTCGGGTCAAATACCTCGTGGGCTAACATGGTTGTTACAGCCTCATAGAGGTCTTACGCACTCCGCCAAAGCCACTCAATATTTGCCGTACTAAAACACGGGGGAAGGGATAATCACAACATAATATTCACAATAATAAAGCACTAAATGTATTTAAAGCATTGCGGAAAGCTATAAACGTATTTAAAGCAAATATGGAAAGCAATAAATGAATCTTAAAGCATAAAAGCGATAAATGAACTTAAAGCAAGCATATAAAGCTAGACATGAACTTAAAGAACATAAATGAACATTTAATGAACTAAAAGTGCATAAATAAAGCAATAATGAACTAAAAATCATAAATAAGGGTGGATCCTTGTGAATCCCTTCCCATTTTAGGGATCATCACTAGTCACTTCCACCCAAAAGAAAAGAAAAGAGAGAAGAGAGGAGAGAGAAAGAGCTTAGAGAGAGAGAGTACCTAGAGAGGAGTCTCTCCCTCTAAAAACTACCCAAAAAACCTTCCTAAAACCCCCTAAGCCCCTATTTTCTGCCTATTCTACGCTCTAGAAGGCCTAGTGCCCGAGCAAAAATTGTGTGCAAATGAGGGGGGGGAGGGCTGGTTTTATAGGGGGCGTGCACGCCTGGCGCGCCATCATGGCGCACGGCGCGTGATGATGGCGCGCCTTGCGTGCACCTGCCACGTGGCGATCTTATCCTTCCACGCCAGCCCCCCACCTGATCCTCCTCGATTTTCGTGCGTGTACCCTTTTTGACCCGATTTTCGAGGGCATTTTTGGAGGTCTTCTGGAACTTAAAATGGGTCATGCAGCATATCGCCGGAAAGCTCTCGACGTCCTCTTTCCAACGGTATAAAGTTTGCGTGAATCGGAGTTCGGACGAGAGAGTTATGGCTCCCGGAAGTCGGGGTGTTGGAGCTGTTTTTGTGCGCTTTTCCGGTGAAGATTCCGGTCAAACGGGGGATGCTATCGGCGAACCGAGAGTTCCACGTCGTAGCTGGAGTCGTTATCTTTCCAACGCACTCGGGCTCGCGGGTCAACTTGTAGCGAGCAGGAAAGACTCTGCGCGCGAAGGCGGCTGTCCGGGAGGAAAAATGCGTTTTGTTCCTAGCGCGCTTTTTCTTAAATCTTGTCCCACTTCGCGCGCGTATTTGACCTAGCTCCCGACGTTGGATTTCGACGTTCTTGGTACCGTCAGAAAGCTTGCGCTGCCTACTTTTGCAAGGTTCTGGATTTGCGGGAATCTGAGCTTGGGCTTGTGAGATATGGTCCTGCGAACAGAGGCCACCGAAGTGTTTTTGGTCCGTTGGAGGACATTTTTCCGATCGGGATTCCGGCTAGACCCGGTAAATTCTTGGCGATCCGAGAGTTCCACGTCGTGCATGAATGTGTCTTCTTTCCAACGTACCTGGGCTTGCGGATCAACTTGTTGCGAGTCAGGAAGACTCTGCGCGCAAGCGTGGCAACGTCGGTAGGAAAGTTCCGGAATTTTCAGCACAGCCTTATTTCGTCGGCCTGTTTTTACGCGCGTGGTAGACGTAGCTCCCGATATCGGATTTCGACGATCTTGGTATCGTCGGAAAGCTTGCGCTACCTACTTTTCAATGGTACAGGCCTTGCATAGAGGCGAACTTGGGTTCGCAAGATATGATCTTGCGAACAGAGGCCATTGGAATGTTCCCTATGCCAAGGGGTCATCTTCTGACTGAGATTCCGGCTTGACTGGAGGAGCTCTTGACGATCCGAAAGTTGCGCGTTGTAGCTGAAGCGAACCTCTTGCTTAAGGGTCTTGGCTCGCGGACCAAGTTGCAGCCGGTTGGTGAGAATCCGCGTGCAAACGTTGCCTCTCAAATAGGCTGTTTTGTCAACAACACTTAGCAAAATTTGGCTAAGTGTCGGACCGTTTTTTTTCACGGTTTTGCCCATAACTCCCTCGTTTCTCGTCCGTTTTTGGCCCGTAAAGTACCGAATCGAAGCTCTCATTGCGCTTTACACAATGGTTGGGGGGTGGTCAGTTCGATTCAGTTTTTGGTCAGGTCAACGGTCCGGTCAAACCTTGGTCAAACTTGGTCAACCTTGGTCAAACTTGGTCAACCTTAGTCAAACTTGGTCAAACTTGGTCAAAATTCTCCGAGCTCTGGGAAACATATCCTGGACCGCGTTTCAAGGGTGTTAGGGCATAGTGGGCCCTAGTCGGGTTAGAAACGGTCTGGTCAAACCTTGGTCAAACTCGGTCAACCCTGGTCAAACTTGGTCAAACTTCGGGAGATGTGCCTTAGACTCCGTTTTGAGGTTATTTGCGTGGCGAGCCCTCGTCGGATCAGGCCGGCTTGGTTTGGGCTGTCTCGTTTTGCGTGCTGACACCCGAGAAAATCCCGGGGGTAAAAATGGGGTTATGACAATACCTAGGTAATTTTTTGTTTTTGTATTTCAGTATGCACATAGTTATTTCTTATGAAATAATCAATATCTATAATATAAACTAAAAGCTGAAGTTGAGAGAAAATTTTTAGGCTTCCCCAAATACCACCATGTCAGATTTGTTACTCTCACACACTTCCACCTTTTCCTTCTCTCTATTTAATTCTCTCTCACACTTTTATTCAAAAATAAATTCTCTCTCTCATGGCTGTTCCTTTACCTCACCTCTTCATCTATCTCTCACCTCTTGAACTCCCTGACCTTTTCATCTCCTCAATTAATTACCTCACCTTTTCATCTACCTCTCTCTTTCTCTCTCTCTACTCACCTCTTGAACTCCCTAACCTCTTCATCTTCTCAATTAATTACCTCACCTTTTATCTACCTCTCTCTTACTCTCACCTCTTGAACTCCCTGACCTCTTCATCTTCCCAATTAATTGTACCCCCAATTTCCTATTTAAATCCTATGCTTGGATTTTTTTGAGTCTCCCTGTGGTCCCTATAGTTCTATTGTTGTTTGAGTCTCAAAGGTGCATTCTTTCCACTTTGGTTTCTGATTGGCTTTACCAGGTTTCATGCTTTTATTTATTTAGTTTTTCTATTTTGCTCAATATTTTTATTTTTTGGCTTTTGGTGTTCTTTGTTCCGTTGGTTTTATAATTTTGTAGTTCCTAAGCTTTTCTCAAGCAATGTTCTAATTTTTGTCTTGACTTCATTCGTTTTTCTGTTTATATTGATGTTGTACAACATTAGATTAATTAGATTAGATATATTTCCCGTGCATCGCACGAGTTTGCGACTAGTATATATAAAAGCAGAGACCTTTATCTGAGGTTCTGCCAAGTGTCTCTTTTTTTACAGTGTGAGATTCTGCCAAGTGTCTCATTCCAAAATTTTTTTTACGTTAATTAATTCATTAAGTGCTAATTCTTTTAGACTTGAACATTAAAACCTACAATGTCTTATATTATGACAAGTGGCATGTTTATCGTTTAAATTTATGAAGTGATACGTTGTTTACTACTAAAAGACATCTTAATAAAATAGACAATCTCCTAATGCTAAAAGACTTCTTTAAAAAACTAACCAACACTTCGTTTCACATAATTGATACGCCTCTGTTTTATTATGTGAAAAGACTCCTATGTTTTATTTACTCATTCTCTTCTCTTACGGAGCAGTTACAAAAATAAGATTAGACTTTTCTCAAACATATTTACTCAAGAAAGAAATATCTTTGTTTTTCTGCATGTAGAGTTACAAGAGTTATCCAAGCAAAGTTGAAAGGTTAGAAAAACTTTATTACTTTGCTATTGTTTGATAAGGCACACATAATTACAAGAAAAGAAGAACAAAAGCCAAAGCATAATTGATACATTCGTTTTTAATTTTTTCCTTTCAAATAGTTCAAATTATGCTCTTAATTCTTAAGATAGATTTCTGTTTGGTTGAATTTAAATTTGTGTTTTTGTGAAAAGATATTACTATGTGTTCATAAAAACACGTTGTATGTGTAAGTTCGTTGGGCGGCATAAAATCTAGGCAAAAAAAATAGTAAATCGCACACAGATGATAGAACTTATATATACGGTTATATTTTTGACAAACATAAGTTTCACTGTTTCAATTAATTCACTTTAAGCAGCAAACTTAATTTGTGAGTCATATTTTACTGCAAAACCTAGATTTTGTGAAAAAGTTGAAGCCTTAGTCTATGAGTCAAAAATAATAATAATAATAATAATAATAATAATAATAATAATAATAATAATAAATATGGCAGATTTGGTCAAAGGGTGAATAATTTGCTATTGCCGTTGGGGTTGTTTTTGTAATTGAGAAGTTGTAGCTAGATAGAATTTCAAGTTGCTTGACTTCATTGCTGTACGTTCTTTCACAAAGGAAGGTACGTTGAACTTTATCCTTTAAAGAGTCACTTCTGTGCAAAGTAAAACTCAAGTGTATGAGTATGATTCAATCGCAAATTTGGGGGAAGAGTCGTGTGGCCTAGCCTAAAATCTCTGCAAAAGGATTAAGTTATCTGCTTAAAGTGATTAGATTGAAACTGTGAAACTTATGTTTGTGCAACATATAACGGTATATATAACATTTTGTTTGCGATCACTATTTACAATTCTGTAAACAATGAAACTAAGAAACTGTTATAACAACATTTATCATGAGATCCACTCCAAGAATGTTAGATTCAGCATCCTTCCAACTGAAATTAGACCAAACACATAAATTATGTGGTAATAACTTATTCTCTTTTCAAAGGTTTATTATTATTATTATTATTATTATTATTATTATTATCCTTCAATTATGGAAGAAGTCTAATACAAATTTTAAAAGAAAAAGTTTGTGTTTATGTGTTGGTTAACACATAAATGAATTCAAATGGTTTATTTATTGGGTTCCAGTTAACTTAACTGGTAAAGTCTCTTGTCGTCGAGAAAGGGACCTGAGTTCAAATCCCGCCTACACCAAAAACTAATTGATGTCTTGGCCTGATGGTAAGAGCAACCATCATGAGCGGACGTCATAGGTTTAAATGCTATCGTAATTATAAAAAAAAAAAGGTTTATTTATTATTATTATTTTTTAGTCATTTTTTTTTTCAAATAAGTTATAAAAGGTGATGTTATGAAAACAACGTGTTGCATTTCTTCAAGGATTCAGGGGCAATTAGACTAGGGTACTCTTTTATTTCTTACTTGACTCAACTTATTTTTTGTTTTATTGATTTAGGAGAACAATTTTTTCTCAATTATTATACAATATCTATTTCCTTTTATTTTTCTGTTGTTGGCACAATTCCAAAGGAGATCTGTTTTTTATTATTAGTTTTATCTTCTTTTTTTAACATATTTTCCATAAAATAATTATGAATATATATTTTGATTATATACACATTCTGTGTTTATATAGAGTTTTTTCCGTACATTGCAGATTTTATTAAAATTTATAAATTAAAATTTCATTATAAATTTAGTAACTATACCTACAAATTAACATATTTTAAATTTTTTGTTATTAATAATTGATGTTTCACGAAAATCAGTGGACTGCAGTCAGGGCAAGCTGTGGAGCGGAAGACCTGCAAAAGCAAATGAGGTGATCGGAGTGGCATCGGTTTGGGGCCGGCCTAGGAAGCTCCGATGCTTTTTTTAGTCAGAGTTCACCAGAAAATATCCAGAGAGAGTGATTTTGTGTTTCTGTGTACTGTTCATACCTGAGTACGGAAAGAGAATGGCATTTTATGCCTTCTGGTCATCCACGTGTCCTTTCGGAGTCCATTGGATTTCGGGACGCGTGGAGGGTCCGTGACCCTTCATCTGGCAGGTAGTGGCCAGCTTGTGCATGGTGCTGGGCGACGCCGCAGGGGCTTCATTCCCAGGATTCGCGGAGGACACCTATGCATGATGAGGTGTTGATCTGGTGAGGTGTCTCGCTTGATTCCCGTAAAAGATAAGGACGAATCATGGTTTGGTGACTAAGCCATCGTGAGTAGTAGAAGGGAGTCAGTCTTTCTAAGGGAGCGGATGGTCTTCATCTAGGAGTAGAAGGTCGTCATCCCTGACTTGGGAGAAATTGACAAATATTCCCTTTAGTTGCCCCCCTATTCCGTGGTCGTTTTGCCCAGACGACCTTCGGAATATAAAGAGTCAGGGTCAGGCAAGTAATTTCGTCCGCTCCTATTTGTCTTTTCATTGAGCTTCGTGGCCATAATGGGATGCGACGGTTTTCCATTTCGTTGGGACACGTGTTGCCTGGGGGATGGGTGCACGCTCCAATGCTCAACCGTCTCTCTTAATGTTGGAACTACTCCATTTACTTCGCCATCTTTCTTCTTTTTTTCAAAAGATTTTTTGGCTCTCTGTACTCTCTCTCTTTCAACTTGCTTGGGGGTTTTGTTAGTTCGGGAAAGCTCTTACTCCGGCAACCGCCTTCAGAGGCTTTTGTTCACGGCAACTTCCTCTCCATCGGTAAGCTGACTTCCTTTTTCCTTTTTACTTTATTTTTCTGCATCGTGGTTGTACTTCGAGTGGTTGGGGAGCAAAAAGGTCTTGCCTTTACCCTCTTTTCTTCATTTCGGTAGGTTTTTGCGGCGAGGTAGAGTGCAGCATTACTTTTAGGACCCTCATTCCGAGTCTTTATGGCTCTAGGCGAGGATGACTCTTCGGAGTCGTCGTCCTCTGGTGAGAGATATTCACCGGCGCCGATATCCGGATCTGAGGATCTCGGAAGCCAGGGACGGTCTTCCGAGACCACTGAGTCATCTTTATCAGACTCCTTGTCCCAGGAGCCCCGCATACCCATTTTGGTCCGGGACCTAAATAGGCCCTTCATAGCTGAAGAGGTGCCTTCTAAGCTTATTGACAAGGATATTGGGAGGTTGAGGAGCCGGTACCAAATTTCTGAGAATATAGTGATTAGGTTACCTGAAGGCGGTGAATGGGCGTGCTCATCCAATGGGGAAGATGTTGCCCTCTACGAAGAGAGCCTAGTCGGTGGTTTGAGGTTGCCCTTTAAGCCCTTCGAGAGGGAGATCCTTCATCGCCTTGGTATATCCCCCAGTCAATTAAACCCAAACGCCTGGCGGATTATGACAGGCCTTCAAGTTCTTTGGAGGATGGCTAGTGAGGGGAAGTATGACTTGACTATCGACGAGTTTTTCTTCTTGTATAAGCTGACCTACATGCCTTCCACACTGGGGATTTGGGGTTTTATGCGTCCTAAGGGGTCACTGAAGCTTATTTTGAGCCTCCCAAATTCCAATAGGAGCTGGAAGCCGAAGTTCTTCTTCCTATGTGGAGACAACTTTGAGTTTACCCCTGGGGAGGCAGCAGGCGAGGAGCCTTATGGCCTTCGTCGATCCTGGGGGATTCCCACCGCCAATGGTGCACTTACTTTTTTTGTTGTTGTTTGTTTTTGACATTGACGGCCTTCTGAGGATTTACCCCGTGAACTTTTTCCTTTTCAGCTTTTCGCCGTCCTTCCCTACCCAAGCGTTTGAAACAACGTCTTTCATTGGTCACTGACTTTTAGAAGGAAAGGGCGGTGAGATTAGTTGACCTTCTATCTCCCTTTACTTTAGCACAGTGGTCTTTGGGTCCTGAACCCAACGCTGAGGTCAAGAAGGCCATCAAAGCATACAACCAAAGTGGGTGACTTTTTTCCTAGGTTTTTAGATTAAGCTTTGTGCAAGCTTTTCCTGACACTTCTCTTTGTTATAGGTATGACGACCAGGGCGGAGCGTAAGTGCCTAAGGGAAGCGGCACAGAAAGTGGATGATCTTCCTGATGCGAGTGCTCTTTTTTCCAAAAAAGCCAAGTCTGAAAAGAAAGCGGCTATGGAGAAGGGGACCAGTTCCAAGAAGGGAGGTCGTCAAGAGAAGTCCCTTCCTGCTACTAAAGGTAAGGCTCCCGAGAAGGTCCATGTGTATCATGAGATCCCTCCTTCACCTGTTGGTGCGTCGAAGGGGAAGGGGGTGGCCTCTGACGAGACTCAACCAACTATTTACAGCAGCTCATCCAGGGCAATGGATAAGGTGAAGGAGATGTACGAGAAGGTCGATCTGGAAGTGTATGATCATGTTGAAAACTTGGATCTTCTCCGCTTATCAATTCAAGACTCGTTGAAGGTCGACTTCTTCCCTTTTTGTTCTTTGAATATATTCTTTATAGTTTTTCTTTTGACCTTCTTCCTCTTGTTCAGGCTGCAGGACAAATGTTCATCTTGGGCAATCGGATTCGTGTATCAGAACGCGAGTCTGTAAAGCTCTAGGCAAAGCTCGAGAAGGCCAAGGCTCAAACCCTTGCCCATCAAGAGACCGCAGAGGTCCTTAATGCTGAAAGGGGAACTTTGAAGAGCCAAGTAAAGAAGCTAGAAACCGACCTTAAAGCAAAAGACGACCGTCTGTCTGCTCTGGAGAAGGAGCATGATGAGCTGTTGCGGAAAACCGTGGGCCTCTAACAACAAGTTTTAAATGCACGGGAGACGGCCGTCAATGAATTCAAGACTTCTGAGGAGTTCGAGGATGACACTCGTCGCTACTATGTAGCAGGCTTCGAGCACTTCAGGAAGAGGGTTGCTCTCGCTTTTGGAGATGCTCAGGATTGGACCATGGTGAAAATCCTCGATGATGAAGAAACTACAGTTGTGGAAGAAGATAGCGGGGAGGAGGAGGAAGGGGATGATGTTCAGTCAAAGGAGCATGTAGCCATTCCGCCTGATGTCCTTTCTGCTCTTCCTAGCAATGACCAAGGTGGTGGTCTGACCTCGGGTCCTACGGATGGTCAAGCGGCTTCCATGGATGAGGAAGCTACCATTCCTTCAACTGATAATGAAGCATCTTAGTTTTTTGTTTTCTTGTATAGTTCAACTAGGGGTTTTTTTTTTAAAAAAAAACAAACAATGTTGCTCTAACGAAGGTCATGTTTACTCCTGGTGGAAGGGGTGTGACCCGTACTTAAAACAATCTTTTGGCTAGGGTCATGTTTACTCCTTGTGGAAGGGGTGTGACCCATACTTGAACAACCTTTTGACCAGGGTCATGTTTACTCCTTGTAGAAGGGGTGTGACCCGTACTTTTAATCAAACTATGTTCACATGCTATTTATCTCTGCTATTTCTTCCGAAGTTGTCACTTTATTCCTTTCCATTCGTGTTAAGCAAAACGTTGATTTTCACCTTGCGATGTTCACTGTGGCGTTAACGGCCTTCTGGCGGGGAGTGCGCTGCATGAAAGCAACTTGATAATATACAGAAGAATGTTCTTGACGGTCTTCTTCTATAAGTACACCCCTTGGGTGTCTAACTTGATGACAGATAAAGGAACGTTCTTGATGGTCTTCTTCTATAAGTGCACCCTTTGGGTGTCTAACTTGATGATAGATAGAGGAACGTGCTTGACGGTCTTCTTCTATAAGTGCACCCCTTGGGTGTCTAACTTGATGATAGATAGAGGAACGTGCTTGACGGTCTTCTTCTATAAGTGCACCCCTTGCGTGTCTAACTTGATGATAGATAGAGGAACGTGCTTGACGGTCTTCTGTCGTAGATGCACCTCGTGGGTGTCTAACATTTGCACCTCTTGGGTGTCTGACTTGTGCACCTCGTGGGTGTCTAACTTGTACACCACGTGGGTGTCTAACTTGCACCTCGTGGGTGTCTGACTTGCACCTCGTGGGTGTCTGACTTGTGCACCTCATGGGTGTCTGACTTGTGCACCTCGTAGGTGTTTGACTTGTGCACCTTATGGGTGTCTAACTTGTGCACCACGTGGGTGTCTAACTTGCACCTTGTGGGTGTCTGACTTGTGCACCTCGTGGGTGTCTAACTTGCACCTCGTGGGTGTCTAACTTGTGTAGAAGAGCGATCTTCTTGACGGTCTTCCACTATGAATGCACCTCATGGGTGTTTGATTTTTAGAGATGCCTGTGAAGATAATGATTGATAATATTCGGGCAACAGCAAGCATATTTAGATAATTATTTAAGTGAAGACGGTCTTCTATTCATGGATAAAAGATATTGTTTGAGTATACAAACTTCTTTATCATAAAAAGGTAACTGATGTACGTACCTCAAGGGTAGTATTTCTTGAGGTGCTCAGCGTTCCAAGGATGAGGCAGCTTCTTTCCATGACGGTCTTCTAGATGATAGGTGCCCCTTCGGTAATACTGGATGATCTTGTAAGGACCTTCCTAATTGGGGCCTAGCTTTCCCTGTGACGGGTCTTTTGTTGCTTGGGTGACCTTCCTTAAGACCCAGTCACCGATTTCAAAGCGTCGGAGTTTTACCTTGGTGTTATAGTATCTGTCCATTTTTCCTTGGTAAAGTGCGATTCTTTGTGCTGCTTTTTCCCTTGTTTCATCCGGGAGATCAAGGCTTCAAACGAAGCTGCCCTTCATTTTCTTCTTCTTTATGGAAGGTCGTCCTTAGGGTGGTTAGCCCGATTTCAACGGGGATCACAACCTTTGTGCCGAAGGTGAGCTTGAAGGGAGTTTCTTTTGTTGGGGTTCTAACGGTGGTTCGGTATGCCCACAACACGCTTGGAAGCTCTTCCACCCACATGCTCTTTGCCCCTTCAAGCCGGGTCTTAATCTGTTTGAGTAAGGTCCGGTTTGTAACTTCGACTTGACCGTTTGCTTGTGGATGACTGGGGGAGGAATAGTGGTTTTTTATGTTCAGTTGGCTACACATTTCCCTAAAGGGTCCATTATCAAATTGCTTCCCATTGTCAGAAATCAGGATTCGCGGGATCCCAAATCGACAAATGACGGCCTTCCAGACGAAACTCTTGACATTCTTTTCTGAGATTGTTGCCAAGGGTTCTGCCTCCACCCATTTAGTAAAGTAGTCAATTGCAACTACTAAAAATTTTGCTTGTTTTGTCCCAACTGGAAATGGACCCATAATGTCTAGTCCCCATTGTGCGAAGGGCCAAGGTGAGGTTATGGGTGTGATTTCCTCCAGTGGTACCCTTGGGACATTGGCAAAGCGTTGGCACTTGTCGCAAGTTTTCACATATTGGGTGGCGTCATGTAGAAGAGACGGCCAGTAATAGCCTGCTCTTGTGAGCTTGTGCGCCAAAGATCTTGCCCCTAAATGATTTCCGCAAATCCCTTCATGGACCTCCCTGATGATGTAATTCGCTTCTTCTGACGACAAACATCTAAGGTAAGGTCGTGAAAAACCCATCTTGTAAAGGATGCCCCCCAGCAACCGGAAGTGAAAAGCTCTTATTATGAGCTTGTGTGCTTCTGTCTTATCTGTAGGAAGTGTCCCTTCTCTGAGAAAGTGGATTATGGGTGACATCTGTCATAACCCCATTTTTACCCACGGGATTTTCTCAGGTGTCGGCATGTAAAACGAGACAGCCCGAACTGAGCCGGCCTGGTCCAACGAGGGCTCGCCACATCAAATAACCCCAAGAAGAAGATCCGGGACACATCTCCCGAAGTTCGACCATATTTGACTAGGGTTGACCAGGTTTGACCAGGGTTGACCAAGTTTGACCAAGGTTTGACCAAGCCATTTCTGACCCGACTAGGGCCCGCTATGCCTGAAAACCCTCGAAACGCGGTCTGGGATACATTTCCCAGAGTTCAGAGAACTTTGACCAAGTTTGACCAAGGTTGACCAAGTTTGACCAAGGTTTGACCGGACCGTTGACCAGACCAAAAACTGAATCGAACTGACCACCCCTTGACCAATGCATAGAGCACATCAAGAGCTTCGATCCGATACTTTAAGGGTCGAAAACGGACGAGAAACGAGAGAGTTATGGGCAAAACCGTGAAAAACGGATCTAACACTTAGCCAAATTTTGCTAAGTGTTGTTGATAAAACAGCCTATTTGGGAGGCAACATTCGCACGTAGATTCTCTCCGACCTGCTGCAACTTGGTCCGCAAGCCGAGACCCTTAAGCAAGAGGTTTGCTTCAGCTACCACACGCAACTTTCGGATCGTCAAGAGCTCCTCCGGTCAAGCCGGAATCTCAGTCAGAAGATGACCCCTTGGCATAAGGAACATTCCAACGGCCTCTGTTCGCAAGATCATATCTTGCGAACCCAAGCTTGCCTCTGTGCAAGGCCTGTACCGTTGAAAAGTAGGTAGCGCAAGCTTTCCGACGATACCAAGATCGTCGAAATCCGATATCGGGAGCTACGTCTACCACGCGCGTAAAAACAGGCCGACGAAATAAGGCTGTGCTGAAATTTCCGGGATTCTCCCACCGACGTTGCCACGCTTGCGCACAGAGTCTTCCTGACTCACAACAAGTTGATCCGCAAGCCCGGGCACGTTGGAAAGAAGACACACTCATGCACGACATGGAACTCTCGGATCGCCAAGATTTCACCGGGTCTAGCCGGAATCACGATCGGAAAACTGTCCTCAAACGGACCAAAAACACCCCGGCGGCCCCTGTTCGCGGAACCATACCTCGCGAACCCAAGCTCGGATTCCCGTAAATCTGGAACCTTGTAAAAGTAGGCAGCGCAAGCTTTCCGACGGTACCAGGAACGTCGAAATCCGACGTCGGGAGCTAGGTCAAATACGCGCGCGAACTGGGACAAGATTTAAGAAAAAGCGCGCTGGGAACAAAACGCATTTTTTCTCCCGGACAACCGCCTTCGTGCGCAGAGTCTTTCCTACACGCTACAAGTTGACCCGCGAGCCCGGGTGCGTTGGAAAGATAACGACTCTGGCTACGACGTGCAACTCTCGGTTCGCCGGTAGCATCCCCCGTATGACCAGAATCTTCACCGGAAAAACACACAAAAATAGCTCCGACACCCCGACTTCCGGGAGCCATAACTCTCACGTCCGAACTCTGATTTGTAAAAACTTTATACCGTTGGAAAGTAGACATCGAGAGCTTTCCGACGATATGCTGCATGACCCATTTTGAACACCATAAGGCCTCCAAAACTGCCCTCGAAAATTGGGTCAGAAAAAGGTATGCGCACAAAAACCGAGGAGGATTTGGTGGGGGGCTGGCGTGGAGGATAAGACTACCACGTGGCAGCTGTACAACTTGCGCGGGACCATACCGCGTGGCGCGTGATGGACCTGCACGAGGTGTGCAGGTTTCCCTATAAAACCAGCCCCCTTCCCCTCACTTCAGCATACTTTTTGCTCGGGCACTAGGCCTTCTTGAGCGTAGAATAGGCAGAAAAATAAGGGTTTAGGGGTTTTAGGAAGGGTTTTTGGGTAGTCTTAGAGTGAGAGACTCCTCTCTAGGTACTCTCTCTCTCTAAGCTCTTTCTCTCTCCTCTTCTCTCTCTCTCTTTTTTTTTCTTAGTGGAGTTGACTAGTGATGATCCCTAAAATGGGAAGGGATTCACAAGGGTCCACTTGTGTTTATGTTTATTAGTTTATTTATGATGCTTTTTAGTTCATTTATACATTATTCATGTTTTCCTAGTCCATCTATTATCTTGTTATTGTTTTACCCATATGCTTTGAGTTATTTATTGCTATTATTTGTAGATCTGAATATGTTTATTGCTTTATTTACATTTACTACGTACTTGTGAATATTATATTGTGATTATCCCCCTCCCCGTGTGTTTCAGTACGGCAAATATTGAGTAGCTTTGGCGGAGTGCGTAAGACCTCTATGAGGCCGTAACAACCATGTTAGTCTACGAGGTATTTGACCCGAAAAATACACTTCCCATGTCTAAATAATGTCATTTATCGCTTTATTTACATTTACTACGTACTTGTGAATATTATATTGTGATTATCCCCCTCCCCGTGTGTTTTAGTACGGCAAATATTGAGTAGCTTTGGCGGAGTGCGTAAGACCTCTATGAGGCCGTAACAACCATGTTAGTCTACGAGGTATTTGACCCGAAAAATACACTTCCTATGTTTAAATAATGTCATTTATCGCTTTATTTACATTTACTACGTACTTGTGAATATTATATTGTGAATATCCCCCATTTTTCCCTTTGTGATTTGGGCATGATAATCCCGATTGGTTGTGGTGGACTATGTAAGACCTCAATGAGGCTTTGACCACCATGTAATTCCATAGGCATTGGACCCTTGAAAAATCTCTGTTTTAAGCTCATTTATCGCTTTATTTACAGTTACTACGTTATTGTGGATATATTGTTGTGATTATCCCTTTCCCACGTGTTTTAGTACGGCAATGCCGAGTGGCTTTGGCGGAGTGCGTAAGACCTCTATGAGGCCGTAACAACCATGTTAGCCCACGAGGTACTTGACCCGAAAAACACACCCCTCATGTTTTAATACCGTCATTTACCGCTTTACTATGTTGTGAATATTATATTGTGAATATTGCCATTTTCTCTCCCTTATTCCCTTGTGATTTGGGCATGATAATCCTGATTGGTCGTAATGGATTATGTGAGACCTCAATGAGGCATTAACCATCACGTAATCCCATAGGGGTTGGACCCACGAAAATCCTTTGTTTAAACCCCGTTGTTTTCATTATTTACAATATTGTTGTAATTATTGCCCATTTTCTTCCATTTTTGATTTGGGCATGAAAATACCGAACGGTATTGGTGGTTTTAGGTAAATCTTTCAAATAGTACTAAAACCTCCATGTAAATCCATGAGGCGTTGGACCCACGAGATTACCAATGCATTTTAAAAAAAAAACGATTCTTCTCATTTAAGTCCTATTTGGCTTCGCGGGTTTAGGTAAATCTTTCAAATAGTACTAAACCCCCGTGTAAGCCCGAAAAGGCATTGAAACTCACTTTCAAAACGATTTTTCTCATTTAAGTCCTATTTGGCTTCGCGGGTTTAGGTAAATCTTTCAAATAGTACTAAACCCCCGTGTAAGCCCGAAAAGGCATTGAAACTCATTTTCAAAACGATTTTTCTCATTTAAGTCCTATTTGGCTTCGCGGGTTTAGGTAAATCTTTCAAATAGTACTAAACCCCTGTGTAAGCCCGAAAAGGCATTGAAACTCATTTTCAAAACGATTTTTCTCATTTAAGTCCTATTTGACTTCGCGGGTTTAGGTAAATCTTTCAAATAGTACTAAACCCCCGTGTAAGCCCGAAAAGGCATTGAAACTCATTTTCAAAACGATTTTTCTCATTTAAGTCCTATTTGGCTTTGCGGGTTTAGGTAAATCTTTCAAATAGTACTAAACCCCCGTGTAAGCCCGAAAAGGCATTGAAACTCATTTTCAAAACGATTTTTCTCATTTAAGTCCTATTTGGCTTCGCGGGTTTAGGTAAATCTTTCAAATAGTACTAAACCCCTGTGTAAGCCCGAAAAGGCATTGAAACTCATTTTCAAAACGATTTTTCTCATTTAAGTCCTATTTGACTTCGCGGGTTTAGGTAAATCTTTCAAATAGTACTAAACCCCCGTGTAAGCCCGAAAAGGCATTGAAACTCATTTTCAAAACGATTTTTCTCATTTAAATCCTATTTGGCTTCGCGGGTTTAGGTAAATCTTTCAAATAGTACTAAACCCCCGTGTAAGCCTGAAAAGGCATTGAAACTCATTTTCAAAACAATTTTTTTCATTTAAGTCCTATTTGGCTTCGCGGGTTTAGGTAAATCTTTCAAATAGTATTAAACCTCTCGTGTAAGCCCGAAAAGGCATTGAAACCTCCTTTTTAAAACGATTTTTCTCATTTAAGCCCGAGAGGTATTGAATTCTCCTTGGATTGCATTATTTTATTCATGTAAACCCTAAGGTGGTGTCGGGGTTCGAATAAGCCTTTCGAATAGCATCGAATCCCGACCCCACGAGGTCTTGACCCTTTCCCTAAAAATTCTCATGAATTGTACTTTGCCATTTCAATTAAGTGTTGTATTCGTGTCACTTCATATTCATGATTAATGTGCACGCAAATACACCATGATCATCCCATATCATGTCATACTTGTGATTTATGTGCCGCGAACATGCCGTGATTACTTGTTTGAGCATTCTACTCACTTTCACACTCTTTCTTGTAATTATGTGTTGTGAACATATCGTGATTACTTGCTTGCTTGTTTACCGCTTTGATATAAAAATGTGATTAAAACACACTTTGCCATGAAAACTTTAAAAAGAGTAAACATGGTAATGTGGGCGTTAGAAACAAAATTGGTATAATCCAAGGGCTACGGCTCGCCTTGGCTCTTGGACACCATAGTATGAGTCCTTTACACGGGGGCGTGGCTGGTACGTGCTTTCGTGTAAGGGATTCTACACGTTCTAACTCCCATAGGATCATGGTCTAAAATTTCCCAAAGCGTGAATTAATCATCCAAAACCCCGCCATTTGACGGACCGCTTTACTCTTGGAAATCAAGGGTAAAGAGATCCCGAATATGGCACCAAAAATATTAATTGTTTGTCCCAGCATTAGGTGTTAGGATTTCAAGTACATCCTACCACCGAAATGCCCGGAAATTTAAAAAATACAAAGATAAAGGATGGTGAAATAAAGAGTCTAATTAAAACCGAACGAAGTCACATTGCGTTTGCCACTTTTGGTATATCACACGACGGAAATCGGGACATTTGTACATAATTAAAACCAACAAACCTAGGCTTAGCAAATAAGAGGGAACACTAGAAAGGAGGTAACCGTTTTCTTAAACGGATGTCGTGGGGTGCCTAACACCTTCCCCACGCATAAGCAAACCCCCGAACCTATCTCTGGTTCAAGACCATTTTTGTTGTAGATGTCTAAACAAGATAAAATCTGTTAGACATAGGTGCCCAATCACACCTTAAATTTCCCATGGTTGGTGGCGACTCCAAATTTGTGCACACACGCACACACGTACACAAGTTCCCACACACACACACAACTCATATCTCGAAACGGAAAAGAGATAGAGATCACACACACACTCGCCAAATGGGGGTCGGTATCTAGGAAAAAGGGAATAGATATTTTTCCGTCGGTGTCGACAACATCCACATCGTGTTGACGGTGATGGAGTTTACTATTTCTTCTTCCATGGAAGGTCTTCCTTGGATCTCAATGAAGCCATCTATCTTATCCCCGACGACGCTAACCTGGCTAGACGATCGGCGGCTACATTTTCTTCCCTTGGAATTTGAAGCAATTCTACTTTCTTGAAATGTGTTAGTAGATCCTTGACGACCGTCAAGTACTTCTTCATTCTTCCCTCCTTAGCTTCATACTCACCATTGACTTGTCCTACAATTAACTGAGAATCGTTTTTGACGGTCAGGTTCTTGACTCCCATACTCTTGGATAATTTTAGTCCGGCTAGAAGGGCTTCATATTCCGCTTCGTTGTTTGTGGCACGGAAGCGTAGCTGAAGGGCATACTCGAGTTTGTCTTTCTCAGGGGAGATAAGGATGACCCCGACTCCACTCATTTCCTTAGTGGATGATCCATCTATGTTCACCGTCCAGGCCTCGTCTTCTTCTGATTGCTCATCTTCTTTCAGCGGGTGTGTGAATTCTGCGATGAAATCGGCCAAGGCTTGGGCCTTTATCGCAGTGCGTGGTCGGTAGTTTATATCAAATTCACTCATTTCTATGGACCACTGCACCAATCTTCCAGCCGCATCTGGCTTGTTCATGGCCTTCCTGATGGGATAGTCAATCATAACTATAATTGTGTGGGCTTGGAAGTATGGCCTAAGTTTTCTTGACGCAATCAGTAGAGCGAAAGCTAATTTTTCCATGTTGGTGTATCTTTCTTCGGCTCCTCTTAAGGCCCTACTGGTGTAGTAGATAGGCTTTTGAATGCGTTCTTCTTCGCGGATCAACGCGGAACTAACTACAGAAGCAGATACAGCCAAGTACAGATACAATTCCTCTCCTGTCTGAGAAGGGCTGAGTAATGGCGGGGAAGTCAAGTAGACCTTCAGCTCTTCAAAAGCTTGTTGACATTCTTCCGTCCACTGGAAGGCCTTCCTTAGGGTTTTAAAGAAGGGGAGACACTTGTCCGTGGATCTGGAAACGAATCTGTTTAGAGCGGCTGCCTTCCCTATCAAGCTCTGAACTTTTTTGACAGTCTTCGGAGGACTCATTTCTAAGATGGCCTTAATTTTATCCGGGTTGGCTTCTATCCCGCGCTGAGACACCATGAAGCCGAGAAACTTACCGAAGGAGACTCCGAAGGCACACTTGGCAGGGTTTAGCTTCATGTTGTACCTTCTTAGCGCTTGGAAGGTCTCTTTTAAATCAGCAAGGTGATCGTCATCCTTCTTGCTCTTTACTAGCATGTCGTCCATATACACTTCCATATTTCTTCCTATTTGGTCATGAAACATCTTGTTTACTAGCCTCTGGTAGGTGGCCCCAGCATTTTTGAGACCAAAAGGCATTGCCTTGTAACAAAAAAGGCCCCTACTTGTGATGAAGGCCATCTTCTCTTGGTCCTCTTCTGTCATTTGAATTTGATTGTAGCCCGAGAAGGCATCCATAAAGCTAAGTAACTTATGTCCAGCCGTAGAGTCCACTAGTTGATCTATTCTTAGAAGGGGATAGCTATCCTTGGGGCAAGCCTTGTTTAAATCCGTGAAGTCGACACACATTCGCCATTTTCTCGTGGATTTTTTGACCATCACCACGTTGGCAAGCCATTCCGGGTAGTAAACTTCCCTTATGAAGCCTGCCATCAGTAGCTTGTCTACTTCTTCCATTACAGCTGCGTTTCTGTCAGGGGCGAAGACCCGCCTCTTCTGCTTGACGGGGGAGATGGAAGGGTTGACATTTAGCTTATGGGATATTACTTCGGTACTGATGCCTAGCATGTCGTCATGGCTCCACGCGACGACGTCGACGTTTTCTCTTAAGAATCGCACTATTGAATCCTGTATTTCTTTTGTCATAGAGGTCCCTATCCGTGTCGTCTTCTTTTCATTACCTTCTATTAGTACGATCTCTTCCAGCTCTTCGGTTGGCTCAGCAATGTTTTGCCGTTCTTCCATGATCAATGTTTGATGGACCGGCTCTGTGCTTATAGAGGTTAAGTAACATTCTTTGGCCATTGCTTGATCTCCCCTTATCTCCCTTATGCCATTCTCTGTTGGAAAGCGGACCAGGAGGTGGTATGTTGAGATGACGGCTCGAAGGCGGTTTAGAGTAGGGCGTCCGACTATCACGTTATAGGCGGAAGGGCAATCTACTACTAAGAAGTCGACCTTCTTGGTTGCTTGTTTTGGGTAGGTACCTGCTACGATTTGAAGGGAGATCACTCTAAGGGGATAGACACTGGTTCCTACAAAACCGACTAATGGGGTTTCGATGGGTCGCAGCTGATCCTTACCAATTTTCATTTGTTGGAAGGCCGTCAAGTATATGATGTCCGCAGAGCTGCCATTATCAATCAGGACACGTCTTGTGGAATAGCCTACAATCTCCAATGTGACGACCAACGCGTCGTCATGAGGGTGGAAGACTTTGCGGGCGTCTTCCTTTGTAAAAGTAATAGGAAGATCTTCCAGTCTTGGCTTCTTGTCCGTCTTCTGTGTTACCAGTACATTATGTATTTGACGAGCATAAGCTTTTTGTGAGGAACGGGAGGTTCCTCCTGCTACCATTCCTCCGGTTATCACATGAATTTCTCCCAGTGGGGGGGGTCTCGGAAGTACTTCCACTGGAGGTCGTTGCTGACGGGCCCCTTGGGGACGACCTTCTCTTTGACCCCTTTCAACAAATCTCTGTAACTTTCCTTGTTTAATCAGCTCCTCGATCTGTCTCTTCAGGTCGTAAAAATCCTCTGTGTTGTGGCCGTGGTCCCTATGAAAACGGCAGTACCTGTCTCTCGGCCTTTTGTCGGGGTCCGTCAACAACTTGCCCGGCCATTTCAAAGCTGGGTCATTCCTTATTTGCATGAAAATATGGTCTACAGGAGCGTTTAGAGGAGTAAAGTGGTTGAATCTCTCATTAAATCCCCTTCCACTCCTATCCTCTTGTCTCCTGTTCTTGTTCCTCTGGGCTTTGGGCTTTGTCTCATGGGACTCTGTCGGACGATCGGCATGTTCCCATTTTCTCTTCTTTCCTGAGGTCTGGTCTCGAGCTTGAAGGGCTTCCTCCCCATTCATATGCTATTGAGCCACATACATCATCTCCGTCATGGTGCTCGGGGGATCTTTATAGACCGAGAATAGGAAATCTCCCGATTGGAGGCCAGAAATGAATGCTGTCGATACCACTTTGTCGTCTGCCCCGTCAACCAGCAGCGTTTCTTTATTGAACCTGGTGAGGTAAGATCTCAAGGTTTCCCCTTCCTTCTGCTTGACATTCAGGAGGTGTGTGTAAATGGATTGAGGTTTAATTTGTTAGTTTTGAAATTTCAAGATTTAATTTGTTACTTTTGAAACAATAAAAGACTTTTTCAAACTTCAAGATTTAATTTGTTATTTTTGAAACTAATGGATTTAAAATAAAACATTCCCTTAATTGTTTTTAAGTATAATACCCATTCTTACACTAAATCTATACTATAATGTAAAATCAAAGTTGTTTTTGACATTTATTGACTTTCTAGAATTTTGACACATTAACTTTTGAGTCATCACAATTTTGCACATCATTACTATTTTTTTTTTCTTTTTTACTTTTTAGTGACATATCAACTTTTGAGACCTCACCCGGCTTTCAAAAGATAATTGTGGAATCCACAAATTCAGTTTAACAATTTGCTAGTAGTGATCGGAGATTTCTATTTTAGTTTTCAATAGTTAGAATTTAACCTTCAATTTGGATTGAAAAGGGTCTTGCGTGTCTCCTTCCAATTGTTCTTATTGAGTTATTATAATAATATTTTTCTCTTCTTTTAAAAAATAAAATAAAATTGTTTTTGTGGCCTTACAATTTTACACATCATTAGAATTTTTTAACTAATTTTATTGTTAGTACAAAATTCAAAAATAATGAGTTGGCATATGAGTTGGCAAAAGTACCAATAAAGTGGTGACATGTAGGCTAAACAATGGCCAATGTGTAAACCAAGCAGAAGAAGACACGTGAACCAATGAAAGTCTAGCACGTGGATTTGAGTGGCAAGAGGACCATAAACCAATCAGATGACGACACGAAGACAAAGTAACTGGCTGGGACCAAGGGCCAATTATAAAGAGACGCATGGATTAATCAAGGAATAACACGTGTTTGACCTCTTTACATTACCACACAGATGACATCTGGCAAGGAAAAGGCACGCATGATGCACGTTCCAGTATTATCTAACGAAAAGACCACGATCGAAACACTTAAACAAGTAACATGAGCTATTTTCATAGGATTTGAAAAGAAGATCAAGGCGTAAAAATATAACTGTTAGAGTTGGCTTATAAATAGTGAATCCAATTGCATTTGAAAGGACACGCAAAAACACACACACACCCCCAGGCAAATCCAAATAGCATTTGTTAGACTAGTTAAGAGAGCTTTCGATTGTAGCTTCTAGTATTTCCTTTACATGCTTGTAAGTACTCTTTCAGTTAATTAAGAATGTCTCATTTATGTTGTTACTTGATTTGACACTCTAGTTACCTCGATCATAGTATATTTACTTTAAATTAGGCGTAGTTACCTCGATTAGCAATAGTTACTTTAGACCTAGCTTAACTTAGTTTAGTTTAATCAATTAGTTACTTTAGACACCTCGATTAGCTTAAATAGTTAGTGTAATTAATCAATTAGTTACTTTAGACAACTTAAAACTAGTTAATCTAATTAGGTAATCCCTTAGCTTAATAAATTAACTTAGTTAACTTAATTAATTGTTACTTCTTTTAGCTTAATCACTTTCATTCTCTTTTTCTTACTTGCATTTTATTTAAAGTTTTTGGGCAAAGGCAAGTATTGAGACTACAAGCCTTTTAGATCGAAGTCAGATTTTGGTTCTAAGTTTGCTTTAAAGGCACTAGACCCTCGATCGAGCATAGTTATTTGTTTCCTTCAAACAAATTGGCGACTATTCCTTGTAAATTCTAGTTTGGCAACAAACAAATTGGCAACCACAGTGGGAGCTATATATGCTAGTAAGAACAAGAAGGATGAGAAACTCTGGAAAGGGTGTTAGGTTACCTGAAGGAAGTTCTAGTTCAGAAGAGGACATTGGAATGTCCCCACCAGCCAAAAGTATGGTTGATGAGCTCCGATCCTATACAGATGCAAGGATCTAGGAAAAAATGGAGGCGCTCATTGAGAATGCTCGAACTGAACCACCAATGGTTCAAAAAGAAGATATGGCACAATTAATGTTCCAAACTATGAAGAAATTTGAACAAATTGTGAGCCAGAATATGGCAACACTGGAACAAGCTATGAGTTAAAAAATGGCTACATTGATTCAAGGGATGTCTCAGCAAACTACTACTAAAGGAATCGAAATAGGCCAAGGATCTGGCCAACAACCTCAGATAGAAGTGACAACAACCAACGTTGACATACCCATAGGATACCCCATCAATTTGGCGATGGGTCTTGAAGAGAGACCAACTATAACAGAAACACAGAGAGTTGGAAAACCTCATGAGGAACAAATTATAGCAGAATCACCAAGAGTGGAGCCAGCAAGAATGGAACCACCTCACGTTGAGCCTCCAAGAGTGGAATCACCACGAATTGAGCCACCTAGAGTGGAGCAACCAAGGATGGAACCACCACGAGTGGATCCACCTCAGGTCGAGCAGCCTAGAGTGGAACCACCAAGAGTGGATCCACCTCGATTTGAACAGCATAGAGTGGAATCACCAAGAATGGAACCACCAAGGATCGAACCTCCAAGAATGGAACCGCCAAGGTTCGAACCACAAAGAATGGATCCACCTCGATTCGAGCAACCAAGGATGGAACCACCAAGAGTGGAGCCCCCAAGAATGGAACAGCCTTGGTTTGAACAACCTAGAATGGAACCACCTAGGTTTGAGCAACCAAGGATGGAACCGCCTCGTTATGAACAACCAAGGATGGAGCCTCCTCGATTCGAACCAAGAATGGAACCACCTTGGATGGGACCACCTCAATTTGGGTTCCCTAGGGCGGAACCATATCAGGGCCAACCAGAAGGGTTTAGGGGTGAACCACCCCAAAGGTTTGAGCCGTATAGGGAGCAGGTTAGGTTTGAACAGCCTTATGAGTTTAGAAACAAACCTTATATACCCCCACAAAACAGGAGAAATAGGCCAAGAAATGATCATAATGGTCGAAACTTCCCTGAGGAGGATATATTTGATAGAGGAATTAATCTGGAAGAAAGGAATCGGGATATAGGACCTGAACCCAATCCTAGGCCTGCACAAGGCCAAGATCTAAGAGACACCATCTTTGAAGTCCTCAATCAGGCATTTCCTGGTCAGAGAAGAACACCAAGACGTCCTTAAGGAAACCATATCCTGAAAGGATAGATAGAAAAGGATGGACTAGGGGGTTTAAAATACCTGACTTCACTATGTTTTCAGGTGAGGATGAAAAAACAGCCTTGGAACATATCTCTAGATTCACTGTCCAATGTGGTGAATATTCCAATAATGGAAATGGAAAGTTGAGAATGTTTCCTAATTCCTTGACAGGCCAAGCTTTTACTTGGTATGCTGCGTTACCAGCTAATTCAATTGAATCCTTGGAGGAAATGGAAGAAAAATTCTAGTCTCACTTTGCTAGATCAAACATAGGAGTTTCAATGGCAGACTTAGTGCAATTAAAATAAAAACCAGATGAATCTGCAGAGCAATTCATTATGAGGTTTAAAATGATCAGAACACGATGCCACACGACGTTGCCAGAGGCGGAATATGTCAAAATAGCCATCGATGGTCTTAATTTTGAGCTAAGGAAGAAATTCGAGGGAATAACTTTCGTCGTTCTGTTCGAGTTGTCAGAAAGAGCATCCAGATTCGAAGGGCTTTTAAAAGAGGAGAATCAAAGGAAAAACTCTTCTTATGGGACCTATTATCAGGACCCTAACTACGAGATTGATTTGGCCGAATACGTAGGTCGAGGGCCGTTTGTTTGTGATGCTTTACATAAAAAGCAAAGTCAAGCAAAAGGGTCCAACAAACCAGCTTCGCCTTTAAAGGCCTACTCTTTTGATGTAGAAAAAGCAGATGAAATCTTTGATATTCTATACAAAGCTAACCAGCTAAAGATTCATAGGAAGACATAGATTTCCCTCTAAGGAGGAATTGAAAGGAAGAGATTACTGTAAATGGCATAGTACTTATACTCATGCCACTAAGTCTTGCGTGACTTTTAGAAATGTAGTGCAGGATAAAATAGACAAAAATGTTCTGAAATTTCCTGAAATACCTCGAGAAAACATGGTAGTGGATGCAGACCCTTTTTCCTTTTGTAGATGTTAATACTACATCTGTTGATCTTAGTTCACTTATGCCCTATAGAAATTTGTATATTAAAAATAATAAAGTTAAAGTCAACTCATTACAAGTTTCTGGTCCACAGGAAAGACAGTTAGTTCAAGAGATGAACGGCTTGAAGATTGAAAGATCAGCCGTCACAAGGCAAAACAGCTCAGCCAGAGTAAGTGGCAGGAGCTTTTCGATCTAGGACAACAATGTCCATACTGACAAAGGGAAGAACGTGGCGTGTCCCACAGAACAACCTATCATCTCCTACAAGGAAATGCTTAGGAAAGAGCCACAAAAAATCAACTCAGAAAGTGAGGACGATAACACCATCTGTGACAGGTGTAGCCACATATTGGCTAAATGTTTCTCTAAGACCAAGAAAGAGGATGACCATAAGCCACCAGAAGAGGAGGAACTAAAGTCAATCCCAAAACCAATAGAAAATAGCAAACCTTATCCAAGGTCAGCTCTACAAGTACACACAATTCAATCGAGGCTTGGTCCTCAGTGTGAACAGCCAAAAATGGCTCGATTGAGGCATGAGTCTTAATATGAATAGCCAAAAATGGCTCGATCGAGGCATAAGCCTCAACATGAGCAGCCAAAGATGGCCCGGCCAAGGCATGATTTGCAAAATGAACAACCAAAAATGGCTCAATCAAAGCTTAATTCTCAATTTGAACAGCCAAGAATGGCTCAATCAAAACATGTTTATTGATATGAACAGCTAAGAGTTGTTCAATCAAGGTTTGGTTCTCACTATGAACAACCAAGAATGGCTCAATCGAGGCTTGGTCCTCAATATGAACAGCCAAAAATGGCTCGATTAAGGTCAAATCCACACTATACTTTGGACTCCAGATTTGAATCAGCTAGGATGCCCAAAATAATGAGGCCACCAGTCTCGGAAACAGGGAGATGGGTTACCCTAGAAACTCTTGGACTTAAACCAATACACAAACAGAAGTACAAATATGGCTATAACCCATACTTTTCATGGATAACACGAACCTAGAGGCGAAGGTGGATAAGGCAGCAGGTAGCCTTACATCAGGAGTATGGATAAGAAGACCACCATTCATCCAGGTCAACCACTGACTCAGAGTCTATGGAGGTAATAACGGGAGCAGAAGCCCCAAAATACCTCAGAAGGCCTTACGTTGGAGAAGACGATATTGTTGGTGCAATAACTAAGAATGTTGCAACGCCAGTAGGGAATGGCATAAGGCACAAGGTACAAGATTCGAAGGATGAGTTATGTCCAAACAAAGATTCAATAAAAATTCAGGCTAATCGCAAACGGTTGGAGAAAAACAGCGAGAATGTGGAGTCAGAGACAGAATCTGAGGAGGCTAAGACTTTGCAAGAGCTCATAGGGCCAAAGAGAGGCCAAGTAGTACAAGTTTGGTTTGGAAAAAAGAGAAGAAGCCCGAGGGGTAGTAAGGAACCAGAAATCGAGGCAGAACAGTTCCAGGAAACACAAATGGAGTAGGTTCAAGATAGCCCAAATGAGAATGCAGAAAATATCGACAGCATCAAGGATGTCAAAGATATCGAAGATATAAACGATATTGAAAACATGGAGGATATTGAAGACATGGAAGACATTGAGAATATAGAAGATGTTGGAGATATCGAAGACATGGAAGACATCGAAAACATTGAAGACATTGATGCCTTTGAAAATTTTGAAGGTATTGATGATAACGAGGTCGAAGGGAGTGATGATATGGAAGGAGAAGAAACCCTAGAAAATGGTATCCAAACTGAAGAACCAGAAACTGAGTCTGAAGAGCCAAAAAATGGCAAAACACTCAGTTGCAATGCCATTACTCTTCCCAGAGAGTTCATGGCAACAACTTGGGTACAAAGGGAAGAAGATGCTCGAGGGGCAATACCCATCTTGTTAGCAGAAGAGGAAGAGTGCCTGAGACACAGGTAAAATCATATTTGAAAAACCTACTTTGGCTATGTGCCAACATTTAAAACCTTTATACATAAAGGCCACACATGGATGGAAGACCCGTTAATAGGGTTTTAGTAGACAATAGAGCAGCAGTTAATATTTTACCAACCTCCATTCTTAGAAGATTATTAAAAACGGAGAATGACCTAATTGCAACAGATGTGTCTGTTAGTGGTTTTTCTAGTGGAGCCACCAAAACAAAAGGGGTTATCCCTATCAAGGTCAAAGTTGGTAGTAAAATAGCTACAGTAGCCTTCTTTGTTGTCAATACTGACTTAGCATATAATGCTTTGTTAGGAAGAGATTGGATACACTCCATTTTCTTTACATCAGGTATTAGTCTTTTGGAAAGATGACAATAATATCGAGGTAGTTAAGGCAGATGAAAAACCATTTGTGACTTATAATAACAAAGTAGATACACAATTATATAACGATTGTGTGGGCATTGTTAAATTCACAGGGATAGACCAAAACGGAAACCCATCGAAGGTAACCATCGGACCTGAAAAGCCTTTAACAATGGAGGACTTATTCAAGCTCAGCCAAAATTTGGAAGAGACAGAAACAAGGCCAGAAACTGAGAATGGCCTCGATTATTATGTTGAAGATGTTGAATAAACCCACTAATATGAAGGAAAAGGAGGCCATCGATCTGGCCCTAAGAAAGCTGGTAGGATATGTAATAGAGAAAAAGTTGGAACAAAACTCTCAGTTTGCTGAGTGTAACGTAAAACCTGAGAATGGCCAAGGAACTACGGGCCAGGAACACATAAGCACCCATCCAATCAGAATGGATGACATCAAAGAAGAAGTTCAAGATCCCCTCGTTGAGGTAAATCTGGGAACAAAGGAAGACCCACGGGTAACCTTCATAAGTGGTCACCTTGGACCAGAAGAATTTAATAAAATTATGATGATCCTAAAGGAATACAAAGACTGTTTTGTATGGGATTATCCAGAATTGCCAGGACTAAGCAGGAAACTAGTGGAACATCGACTGCCAATCAAGGAAGGATTTTAGCCATTTCAACAACCTCCAAGAAGAATGGCTCCAGGCATCACCTTGAAAATAAAAGAGGAGATTGAAAGATTGGTTCGAGCAAGCTTCATCAGAATAGCCAGGTATGTCGAATGGTTATCAAATATAGTACCTATCTTAAAGAAAAATGGCAACCTTAGAATTTGTATCGATTTTAGAAATATAAACATGGCCACACCCAAAGATGAATATCCTATGCCTGTAGCTGATCTGCTAGTAAATGGGGCATCTGGGTATAAAGTCCTATCCTTTATGGATGGACATTCAGGATATAATCAAATATTCATCGCAGAAAATGACGTACATTGCATTTAGATGTCCAGGATCGATAGGAACATTCGAGTGGGTGGTAATGCCTTTTGGCCTAAAGAATACTGGGGTTACATATCAAAGAGCTATGAACTCCATTTTTCATGACATGATTGGGAAATATATGGAAGTATACATAGACGATATAGCAGTAAAGTCTTAAGACTTCAATAAACACTTAGAAAACCTGGAAAAGGTCTTTCATAAGAATGAGGAAGCATCAATTAAAGATGAACCCAATAAATTGTGCCTTTGGCGTCACTGTTGGAAACTTTTTAGGGTTTCTAGTGCATAATCGAGGCATAGAAGTAGATAAAAATAAGGCTAAGGCTATATTACAAGCTAAGCCTCCATCAAATAAAAAGGAGTTGCAAAAACTGCTTGGGCAAATAAACTTTTTAAGAAGATTTATTGCAAATGTGGCAGGAAAAACCAAAGTATTCTCTCCTTTGCTTCGATTGAAGGACTATGAGGCATTTATTTGGCATGAAGAACATCAAAAAGCCTTCGATGCCATCAAGTAATACTTAACGACTCCACCAATGTTGATCCCTCCAAAAGAAGGCAAACCACTGAAGTTGTATATCTCTGCTACTCAGGAGTCGATTGGAAGCCTTTTGGCCCAAGACAATGAGGACGGCCATGAACAAGCTGTTTTTTATTTAAGTAGGATTTTAAATCCAACTGAATGCAGATATTCTATTGTTGAAAAACTTTGTTTAGTTTTGTATTTTTCTGCACTCAAATTAAGGCATTACATGTTAGCTTATATTGTGTTTGTTATTGCTCAAACTGATGTTATTAAATATATGCTATCAAAACCTATCTTAAGTGGAAGAATGTGCAAATGGAGTTTAGCCTTAGTAGAGTTTCATTTACCATATATACCACAAAAAGCAGTTAAGGGCCAAGCACTAGCAGACTTTTTGGCTGATCATCCTTGTGAAAATATATCATAAGAAGCCCAATATGTGGCTTTAGTTCCTTGGAAGTTCTATTTCGATGGCTCAAGAGTTGAACAAGGAGCAGGTGTGGGAATAGTTTTGGAATCACCACAAGGAGTGAAAACCCAATTAGCATTTAGAGTAGAAAAAGTATGCTCTAACAACCAAGTGTAGTATGAAGCCTTGGTTTTAGGGCTGGAAATACTTTTGCAAATGGGGATAAAAAATGTCAAAGTATTTGGTGATTCGCAATTGGTAAACAATCAAGTTAGGGGACAGTATAAATGTGCAAGTGTATTGCTAGCCCCATATTTGGTATCTGTCCAACAATTGTTGCAAGAGTTTCAAGAGTGCACTCTACATCATATATCTCGAGAAGAAAATTATGAGGCTAATAGAATGGCCCAGGCAGCCTCAGGATATAGGCCAATCGAGAGTGAAGAAGTCAGAATCGAGGCACTAAAAACAAGAACTCTACCATCAGTATTTACCAGGCAACTAGGAACAGAGATCTTTGCCCTTGAAGTAGGGAAAGAAGACTGGAGAAGTCCAATTATCTCGTACCTAAAAAGCCCAAGTGGCTGTACCAACAATGCCTTGAAACTCAAAGCCAGAAAGTATGTATTGATAGAAGAAGATGAATGCCTATTCAAACGTGGAGCAGATAGAGTTCTGCTTAAATGTATAAGCACAGAAGAAACAATACAAGTAATGGCTGAAGTTCATGAAGGAATTTGTGGAGCACATTAGTCAGGAAAAAAAATGAAATGGCTAATCCATCGAAATGGATATTATTGGCCAAAAATCCTAAAAGATTGCATCGAGTATGCTCATGGATGCGAGGCATGTCAGAAACATGGACCTTTACCCAGGCTACCTGCCGCCGAGTTAAGCTCGATTATTAAACCTTGGCTATTCAGAGGTTGGGCAATGGATTTAATTGGGAAAATAAGACCTACTTCAAAGAAAAAGAATTGTTTTGTGATCGTGGCCACTGATTACTTTACAAAATGAGTGGAAGCCAAAGCTTATAAGGATGTGACTGAATATGATGTGATAAAGTTCATCAAAGAAATAATAGTCCATCGATTCGGTTTACCTCAAAGCATCACTGTGGATAATGGAATGGCTGTTAAGGGATCGAGGGTTATGGCTTTTGCGCAAGAGCATGGCATTAAGATCCTTAATTCAACACCATACTATGCACAAGCAAACGGTCAAGCAGTTTTGCACAAATAAACCCAAGAGAGCCCTACCACTTTCACTAAGAACAAAGGAATGAGCAGTTAAGAATCGAGCCACTTGTCGAAATTGGTCCACCAAGGAAGCATCCAGGAGCACCAAACCAACAGGCTTTTGCAAAAGCTCTTTTAGCTGGCTGATTGCTGTTTGGAGTTGATCTTTGGAAGGCTCCAAAGAAATAGAGGAAGAAGAGGTCTTGGTGGGAGTCTGGCATTGTTGAAGGGTCAAGGAGACATCTTCGAGAAGTTTGTCAATGTCCCCAAGACCCTCCTGCATACATGGAGCCTGCAATAGGAAGATTAAAAGTCAAAGAGGGAAAAGCTTAAGAAGAATAAGAGCTGAAGTAAAAAGCATACTAACCAAGGGAGCAACAGCCTTGATGGATGGGACTGTAGCCTTGATCGAGGTCCTAACGTTAACAGTTGGCTGAACAACCGGTTGCATCGACACCACAGGAGCCACGACAGCTAGCTTGGTTAGTTTTGCTTCCCTCGATGCCACTTGCTCCACCTTTTCCTTTTTAGCAGCCTCTATCTATATGCTCTTTTCCTCCTTCTTTTGCTCCTCTTCTTGTTTTTTCTTTTCTTCTTCTTTCCTTTTTCTTCTCAAGCTCTTGCTATCTTTTCTGTTCAGCTTGAGCCTTTTTCTTCATCTCTAACCTCCTTGCAATTTCAGCAACTTTCCCCTCTTCTGCTTTTTCAGCTTACCTTTTCTTTTCCTCCTCAGCCTCCAGACACTTCCTTTCAGCCTCCTTAGCTTCAGACTTGGCCTTGAAGGCAGCAACAAGTTTTGCAGCATCCTCAGCCTGAGTCTTAGCCTATAAAACAGCAGCAGGAGCAAGTTTATCAAATTTTTTCTTGGCTATCGCTCGATCTTCAGCCTCAAGAGCCTCAATGAGACCACTTAGCACTTGTTTTTGTTCGTCTACCTTTCTCGTCAGCTCGGATAAGGTGGTAGCATCATCAAGGTCCTCATCTAAAGATTCCACTTCAAGGATCGGAGGATCAAGAACTACCTCAACGACTTTAACTTTCTTGGCAGAAGGCTTCTTAGCTGCAGTTTTAATGAGCTTCCTGCCAGAAGTTTTGGCACCTTTGGGAGAGGCAATAGGTTTGACTTCTTCTTCAACCTCAGAAGATTTGCGTTTGGCTGAAGTCCGAACCCCTTGTTCTAAAGGAGTTAGAAGCATGAGGAGAGGAGGTTGACTCTGGATGCTTCTCTTAGCCTTCTTAAAGGCTTCATCTTGGAGTAAGTTGGCCTGACAACACCTCATCAGTTGATTTCTTAAGTCAAAAGCCACTTCAGCAAGTCCAGCATGATGAGTAACAACTCTATCAGTGACTATATCAACAAGAGTGATAAGAAGGTTAGAACTTACTTTAGTAGTGGCAAGCTTTTGAGAAGAAGAGTCACCAGTGACCTTCTTCCCAGAAAGAGAGATTTGCTGAAGAGGCTTGGGAGCCTCATAACTGGCTATGTGCTCGATGCCAGCACTTGAAAGAACCAAATAAAGTTAACATAATACTTAAAGACCGAAACAAGCAGCATATACAAAATAAGGTAGAAATACCTGAAAGCTAATGCATCAGAAATCCAGGGTAGCATCCCTAAAGGGCTTCGATCAGATTGTTCTCATTATTAAAGTGGGCCATGTAGGACTCCCACCAACTGAAGAATAGTGAAGAAGCCACTGATCGAGGCGAAAATGGTATGAAAGTAAAATTTATGACCCGTTCCCTGGCCAAAACACTTATTTGTTTAGCTTCGTCCTTAGAAATGAGGGCTTGAGCCATCCAATCGGTGTTTTTGGTCCATGTGGTGGGAACATGTAACAATTGAACGAGCCCAAACTGCCTCGCCACTAGCGAAGGGCAGTAGGCTTCTACACTAGCATGAGGGCACCTAATAACTACCAGGTCCCTCGATTGGAGGCAAGAACCCCATGCTACGTCCCCTCTAAAAAGACCTTGGCTCGAGAACTTTTGGAAGTCCTCAGAACCATACTTCTTCGCCTCAAAAGGCAGGAATTCTTCAGGTATCCTCCTCCTCGATGACTCGCTGAAAAGTTTGAAGCAGGTAGGGAAGGAAGGGACTCCCTTACCTTTAGGAAAACGAGCATGCATCCAGGCTTCTTCATAAGACCATGGCACGGTGGTAGGATGAAACTCAGGAGCAATCGAAGGAAAGTAGGAGTAGGCCCACATTTGAATGAGCCAAATAGGCCCCCCATGGGATTGCTTGGGCTCAGTGTTGAGCAAGAACATGGCTTGATAGAGCTCTCCCAATAAGAAGGAAGCCATATCAATGGGAACACCATTCGCCAAGCATCAAGCAATTGGCAGGTAGTAGCTAATGACCCGTTTAGAGGAGGTACAGGCCAAGAACCTATATCTCTAAAACAAATAAAACATGCATTCCTCTTTGTAAGTAACAGGTGAGGCGCCAGCACCCTTCACATATTTAATAAACTCATTGTAGCTAAGAGGCATGCCTTTTAGGAAGTCGTCTTTAGGGCCTGTACCAACGGCCATTGAGGGATGAGCCATCAGGACCCATAGGACACAAGCTCAACAGAGCAAAAATGTCAAAAACTGTAGGAGTCATGTACCCCTCAGGGAAAGAAAAAGTATTGGTCACTAGGGACCAAAAACATAGAAGAGAGGTCAGCAGGCTGGGGTTAATAGGCATTTCATATTTCGAAGCACGAATGGCTTCGCTAATCCCCAGCATCTTCCATTTATCGAGTTTGGCAAGAGCCAACCTTGCTACCTAGGCACCCCAACTGGGAGCCGGTTTGTACCATGTGATGCAAGTAGTGAATGCGTCCCATTCCCCCCATTTCATTCGTTTGTTTTGGTAAATAGAATCAAAATGAGAATGGTAAGGAAATATTGGGGAAAGATTCTCAAGGTAAGACAAGAAGGAAGGACCCAGACCACATCAAGGGGATGTGGAGGCAGAAGAAGAAGAAGACGAGGCATTACCACGGGGGATAAGAGTATCAGAAAGACATTGAGAGGCAGGAAGTGCCTCGATTATCTGAATGGCACGACTGCAAGGGTCATTGTTAGAAGAAGATTTAGCCATTGTAGTGGTTAGAACAAGGGATTGAAGGTAATGTCTAGGGTTCACAATAGAACTGGAAAAAGGAAAAACACTCGGAGACAAAGAGAGCTTCAGAGAAGAGACGTTTGAGAGTTGGTAGGATTTTTGAAAGTCGGAACAATAAAGTGACTATTGATCAAACGAAGTGACTATATGTCTTTCATTCATTTAAGAGTTGTATAAAGGCTGACATAACCGCCAGAAGATAGAACGCACCCTGAAGCATTCAATTCACACAATTGGTAAAGGATCTTCACCGAATAGCGTGCGAGGGGCATGTGTTAGTACAAAATTCAAAAATAATAAGTTGGCGTATGAGTTGGCAAAAGTACCAATAAAGTGGTGACATGTAGGCTAAACAATGGCCAATGTGTAAACCAAGCAGAAGAAGACACGTGAACCAATGAAAGTCTAGCACGTGGATTTGAGTGGCAAGAGGACCATAAACCAATCAGATGACGACACGAAGACAAAGTAACTGGCTGGGACCAAGGGCTAATTATAAAGAGACGCACGGACTAATCAAGGAATAACACGTGTTTGACCTCTTTACATTGCCACACAGATGACATCTGGCAAGGAAAAGGCACGCATGATGCACGTTTCCAATATTATCTAACTGAAAGACCACGATCGAAGCAGTTAAACAAGTAACAGGAGTTATTTTCATGGGATTTGAAGAGAAGATCAAGGCGTAAAAATGTAACTGTTGGAGTTGGCTTATAAATAGTGAATCCAATTGCATTTGAAAGGACACGCAAAAACACACACACAGGCAAATCCAAAAAGCATTTGTTAGATTAGTTAAGAGAGCTTTCGATTGTAGCTTCCAATATTTCCTGTACATGCTTGTAAGTACTCTTTCAGTTAATTAAGAATGTCTCATTTATGTTGTTACTTGATTTGACGCTCTAGTTACCTCAATCGTAGTATATTTTACTTTAACTTAGGCGTAGTTACCTCGATTAGCAATAGTTACTTTAGACCTAGCTTAACTTAGTTTAGTTTAATCAATTAGTTACCTTAGACACCTCGATTAGCTTAAATAGTTAGTGTAATTAATCAATTAGTTACTTTAGACAACTTAGAACTAGTTAATCTAATTAGGTAATCCTTTAGCTTAATAAATTAGCTTAGTTAACTTAATTAATTGCTACTTCCATTAGCTTAATTAGTTTCATTCTCTTTTTCTTACTTGCATTTTATTTTAAGTCCTTTGGGCAAAGGCAAGCACCGAGCCTACAAGCCTTTTAGATCGAAGTCAGATTGTGGTTCTAAGTTTGCTTTAAAGGCACTAGACCCTCGATCGAGCATAGTTATTTGTTTCCTTCAAACAAATTGGCGACCATTCCTTGTAAATTCTAGTTTGGCAACAAACATTCATACTTAAAAATTTCTACCAATAATACACCCTCTCTCTCTCTCTCTCTCTCTCTCTCTCTCTCTCTCTCTCTCTCTCTCTCTCTCTCTCTCTCTCTCTCTCTCTCTCTCTCTCTCTCTCAACACTGAGTAAAGCCCTCAATGTTTCTACTCAATACTCCCTCTCTCTTAGTCTTTCTCTTTCTTGGTTAGAACCCATATATTACTGCTGATCTCACCCTTTCTTTAATTATGAACACAAAAGAGGAAAATAGCAATAAAGAAAAATAAAGATACAAGATACGACTATGGTAATAAATACTAAACGAAACAGCAAAGTCACAATATTAATCTTCTTCAAATAACATAGAAACTTACATATAATAAATCAAAAATAGAAAATAATGGCCTAAAATAATATCTTTAATCATTTAAATGACTGGTAGTTTAGATTTTAAGAAAATATGAGCACAGACCATTTAAATAATTGATGTTTCACGGAATTAGTGGACTGCAGTCAGGGTGAGTTGTGGAGCGGAAGACCTGCAAAAGGAAAATGAGGTGATCGGAGTGGCACCGGTTTGGGGCCGGCCTAGGAGGCTCCAATGCTTTTGTTAGTCAGAGTGCACCGGAAAATATGCAGAGAGCATGATTTAGTGTTTTTAGTGTACTGTTCATACTTGAGTACGGAGGGAGAATGGCGTTTTATGCCTTTCGGTCATCCACGTGGCCTTCCGGAGGCCGTTGGATCTTGGGACGCGTGGAGGGTCTGTGACCCTTCATCTGGCAGGTAGTGGTCAGATCGTGCATGGTGCTGGGCGACACTGCGAGGGCTTCATTCCCAGGATTCACGGAGGACACCTGTGCACGATGAGGTGTTGATCTGGTGAGGTGTCTCACTTGATTTCCGTAGAAGATAAGGATGGATCATAGTCTGGTGACTAGACCATCATGAGCAGTGGAAGGGGGTTGATCTCTCTGAGGGAGCGGATGGTCTTCTTCTAGTAGTAGAAGGTCGTCATCCCTTACTTGGGAGAAGTTGACAAATATTCCTTTCAATAATAATAATTATTATTATTATTTTTATCAAAGTAAAGAAGAGAAATTTTAAAAACGAAAGGAATGGCTCTTCCTAGTTCCTACCACTGTTCTCGTGACTCACCTCTAATGCATGCGCTGACCTTTGGCATCTTGTGGTTGTTATTTGTTAAGATGAATAGATGATATTGCATTTATTTGCTTGACTTTTTTTTTAATAGATATAATCGTATTTGAATTTATAATGTCCGTTATACAATAACTCTCTTTATTATCGGAACAGGATATTGATGGATTTCTTTTGTTGTGTATACTAGATTCAATCCTAAGTTTTTTATTTGACTATAAGAGATTTTAATTGAGTAAAATGGTAGGACACATAAGTGATTGTATGTTTGTGAAGACGGAAGCCATACATTGCTTTCTAGTGTTGGAATTTTTTTCTTCTTCAACATGATCTCCACTCTGCTTATACCTCATAACAAGAAAATCGAATTCAATGCCAAAGTCCTTTTATCATGTCTAAGGGACATCAGATCTTCCACCGTCCTCATCTATGGGAAATTATTCAATGAGGAAATAAGATCCTCTTTATCCTCTCCTCCTTATAAAGTCATTTAAAAGGTCAACCAATGGTCCGGTTTATATTTAGAAGATTGAGAATTGATTATCCGATTTTATTTAGTTAAAAATGATGAAATGTGGAGGTGGGATTTTTGTGTTTTGAATTGGAAGAGTATTTCTTAGTGGATATTTCAGCTATTTAAGCGCCTTGAGGCCGAATCATGCGTCTCCTCTTTTGAGACCTGAAACAAAATCAGTAAATGCTTATTCAGAACTAGGTCAACCCAGTGGGAGTTGGCCTTAAATCCTCCAATGCTTAAGTTAATAGTCTAAAAACAAAAAATCAACCCAGCATTAATGATAAGAGAATATGTATTAAAAGCTCAAATGAAAGTTTTTTTTTTTTGTTCGATCCCTCTTAATGTCCATTCTTTCCTTATTTATAACCCCCTTTTCTTGTCTCACTCCAGATATTTTTGGACAAGTCCCACCTCCTCTGGTGGCATTGAATGCTTCTTTATCCCTAAATCTTTCTTTTCTCTGTAATTCAAAATCCCGTAATCAATGCCTCTGCCATCATTAATACTGGCGGCTGTATTGAACGCCGTGTCATAAAATAGATCCTATTCATTTTCCTATTTCCCAAACATGTAGTCCTGTTCATTTTCCTATTTCCTGAACATGTGGTTCTGTTCGGTATGGACTGAACCATGCTTTTGTAGGTTCCGGACACGTGTGAGGTCAATTTGGCTTTGTCTATCCATTTTAGTTTTTTGTGTAATTTTCCCTCTCCAATTACCCCCTTGTTCTGCTCTTTCAAGATTTTACTTGGACGAGTCAGAACAACTTTTTTTTCTCTGTTTAAATTTTGAAAGCTAATTATGATAGCCTTTAATTGGCCCTATTTCCAACGAAGAGTTGAAAAGGTTGTTGATGGGATTTGGGGGAGATTTTCCGCCCATTTTTCAAAAAATAAAAACCCCCACTTAAATACCTGGGCGACACCCCAAACCCTCCACTTTGCCAAACACTCTTCCTTCTCTCCAAACGTTCTAGGGTAAACATTCCTTAGAGCTTGAGTCCTCAGCTTTCAAGGTCGCTCTCCACCCGTAAGTCTCTTTGCCCCTTCCATGCTTAAAAGTTTTTACCTTGTGTCTTCTTCTTTCTTTTTCCCGTTATGGCTGGGAGAAAACCTAGGGCAAGGGCTAGTAAACTAGCGAAATTAGTGAACTCCGATGAGAACATGGCAAAGTTTAGGGAGCTTTACCATGTTCCAAACAATGTGAGGCTTAGGTATTATTCTTGCGAAGACCTCCCCTTCCTAAATCGAGATGAAATTATTATCCCGATCATGAGTGTGGTTGAAAGAGGAGTCAGATTCCCCCTTCATCCCCTTTTGATAGACTTCCTACAAACCATAAATGGCTCCCCTTGTCAAATGTCCATTAATGTCTTCCATATTATCATAGGCGTCGTTGCCCTCAACCGTTTGTTAGGGGTTCAACTGACCACGAAAGAAATTTTGTTTCTATACTCTTATACCTGCCTAGGTTCGGACTCGAGAACCTCCTGTCACCTAAGGGCCCGAAATGTTAACGTTAAACTAGTTAACGGGTTGCCTGATTCCAATAAGGGCTATGATAACGACTTTTTAGTCGTCTCCGGCAATTGGTTCTCCAGGGGATCTTCTTGCCGCAACAAATACGAATATCTAGGTTTAACCCCGTTATACTTCTAAGTAGTCCTTTTTTTTTTTTTTTTTTTTTTTTTAATAGATCTCCTGAAATAATTTTCATTTTGATAATTGATTCTGAGTTTTAATTTGTCCTGATATGTTTCTAAAATTGCAGATCTTTTCTGGTTGGAAGTGTCGAAAAGCCAAGTCAAATTTAGGGAGATCAAGAAGGTGCTCTCCTCCAATATTTTAATAGACGAAATCGGACAACCCTAATCTGCTCACCTACTGCTTGGGTATTCCTCTCAGCTCAGGACTTTTCTTGAAGGCCCGACTGTTTCCCGTGCTCACGAGGTGCGAGTTGAACTACCACCTCTGTTCATAGCCCGGCCGGCCTCTCCTACTTCTTCCGCTAATCATCCAGACCTAATCCCAACAAGAGAAGTTTTGGAAATGGCGCCCCCCATTAATCCTTTCGTAATCATGGGCAAGAAATCTAAAGCTTCCTGGGGAAAGGAAAAGGCAAAGGGAAAAGCAAAGAGGGCAGTCCTAAAAAAAGACAAAGACGGGCGATCTTTGAAGTGATTGCTCTCGAACAGGCTACCTCGAATGCTGATTCAAGATTTGCTGTCCCTGATCCATCTGTACAAATTCCTCACATCATCCACGTTGATGAGTCTGAGCAAGTGGACAAGCCGGGCCCGAGGAGGAGCAGAAGGTTGGCCGAAAGTGAAGTGGCGTAGGGTCTCGAGTCATCCACTCGTGACCACATCTGGCGTCCGGAACTGTCTGTGGGCTCCGAACCCATCTTGGCCCATCACATTATCCTGGACCAATCGAACATTGAGACATCCAGGAAGGTGGCTCATGCTCTCTCTCGGGCCGCCTATCTCCTAGAGGACATGAAGGCTTGGGATATGATGTATTCAGGTCAGGTGATCTGTCATATTTCCAGGGGTCTTATGATGGTAAGTGTTATCAACGTTGCCCCTTCTAAGTTCCCTTCTTTGTTTATTTCTAACTAGCTAGCTTTTTTTATAGGCCGTTTAAGGGGTCCATACCATGGAGTCTCGGGCTTTGATCTTGGCCGAGCCTCTGAAAATAAGGATGCCGAATATTCCAAGGCAGTGTCTGAAGTGATGGAAAATGCGACAACCAACTACAAAAATTTGGAGCAAGAGTACTTCAGAACTTTAAATGTCATGAAGGATGCCGAGGAGAAAGCCAGGATCGAGGTTGCACTTCTGGCCCAATTTGAGACGGAGGCTACCCAACTTTGGGAAAAGGTTAAGAAGCTAGAATCCGAGTGTATTCAGGCGATCGGTGAGGCTCAGGAAGATGGGAAGAGAAAAGTCTTGACCGAGGTGAAAGCTCAACTCCATTCGATTTTTAACAGAGGATTTAAGGACGGCTGGAAGCTCACTTTTCTCTAAGCTGAGGTGTCTGAGTCTTCCGAATTTTTTCTCCATAGCAACATTCCCCTTCCGTATCCAGATGCCAGATTGAGGGAATCCGAAGATGAGGAGGAGGAAGAGAACACCAAGAACGCGGAGGTCGAGGACGAACAAGATAATCGGGGCAATGTGGTGGTCGACACAACAAATAATCCGGCCACTCCTTCCATGGGGAACTAGTCGTTTTAATTTTCATTTTTTGTAATGCCTTATGAACAATGCTTATCTGTCCAAATTCTTGCTAGCTCTTTTTATTTTATCAATGAATTTTTTAGAGTTTTTGGTATATTGATTCTTCTGAGCCAGCCCATTAATTTTGAGTACAATATGTTTTGATTCCTAATTTACCGATCAGGATAACTCTTATGTAACCAGGTTATCCTTCCCCTTTGAGGGCTAATAACCTTAGAAATAAAAATTTTCCATCGAGCAGATTGGTTAATCGGAAGAGTTATCGCCCTTAGATGTGATTTGTTTTCTACCGAACATATGTTTTTGAACCGAATAGTTATCCGCCCCCCAAGAGGCGATAGTTTTCTTACCGAACAGGTATATTTTTTACTCGAAAAGTTATCAACCCCCCAAGGGGTGATAATTTTATTTACCGAACAAGTTTAAATACAAAAAGTTATCCACCTCCCACAAGGTGATTATTTTCTTTACCAAATAGGTTTTAACTTGAAAAGTTATCTACCCCCCAAGAGGTGATAATTTTCTTTACCGAACAGGTTTTAACGCGAAAAGTTATCCACCCCCCAAGAGGTGATAATTTTCTTTACCGAACAGGTTTTAACCCGAAAAGTTATCCACCCCCCAAGAGGTGATAATTTTCTTTACTGAACATGTATATACATATTTTTTACAGATATGAACACATAAGAGGGACGCAACCGAAATCTAAAATTTTGCAAAAGAAATATTTCCTTAGGTTACATATATTCCATGGTCAGGGAACAGGTTTCCCTTCCATGTCTTCTAATCTATAAGAACTGACTCCTACCAATGACGCGATTTTGTATGGCCCTTCCTAGTTAGGTCCTAATTTCCCGTCTGTTGCTATTCGGGTGTTATTCACAACTTTTCTTAATACTAAGTCTCCAATCTGAAAATTTCTTAGTTTGATGTTTTTATCGTGCCCTCTTTTCATATGCTGTTGGTAGGAGGCTAGTGTCATAACCCCATTTTTACCCCCGGGATTTTCTCGGGTGTCGGCACGCAAAACGAGGCAGCCCGAATCAAGTCGGCCTGTTCCAACGAGGGCTCATCACCTCGAATACTCCCAAAAAGAAGGTCCGAGACACATTTCCCTAGGGTTGACCAAGTTTGGCTAGGGTTGACCAAGTTTGACTAGAGTTGACCAAAGTTTGACCGAGGTTTGACCGAGCCGTTTCCAACCCGACTAGGACCCACCGTGCCCAGAAACCCTTGAAATGTAGTCCGGGATACATTCTCCAAGAGTTTGGAGAGCTTTGACCAAGTTCGACCAAGTGACCAAGGTTGACCAAGTTTGACCAAGGTTTGACCGGACCGTTGACCAGACCAAAAACTGGATCGAACTGACCACCCCTTGACCAAGGTATAGAGAATATCAAGAGCTTCGATTCCGTACTTTACGGGTCGAAAACGGACGAGAAACGAGAGAGTTGTGGCCAAAACTGCGAAAAAACGGTCCGACACTTAGCCAAATTTTGGTAAGTGTTGTTGACAAAACAGCCTATTTGGGAGGCAACGTTTGCGCAAAGATTCTCTCCGACCCGCTGCAACTTGGTCCAAGAGCCAAGACCCTTAGGCAAGAGGTTCACTTCGGCTACCGCATGCAACTTTCGGATCGTCAAGAGCTCCTCCGGTCAAGCCGGAATCTCAGTCAGAAGATGACCCCTTGGCATAAGGAACACTCCGACGACCTCTGTTCGCAAGATCATATCTTGCGAACCCAAACTCGCCTCTGTGCAAGGCCTGTACCGTTAAAAAGTAGGTAACGCAAGCTTTCCGACGATACCAAGATCGTCGGAATCCGACATCGGGAGCTACGTCTACCACGCGCGTGAAAACAGGCCGACAAAATAAGGTTTTGCTGAAAGTTCCGGGATTTTCCCCACCGACGTTGCCACGCTTGCGCACAGAGTCTTCCTGACTCGCAACAAGTTGATCTGCGAGCCCGGGCACATTGGAAAGAAGGACACATCCATGCACGACGTGGAACTCTCGGATCGCCAAGAATTTATCGGGGCCAGCCGGAATCCCGATCGGAAAACTGCCCTCAAACGGACCAAAAACACCCCGGTGGCCTCTGTTCGCGGGGCCATATCTCACAAGTCCAAGCTCGGATTTCCGCAAATCCGGAACCTTGCAAAAATAGGCAGCGCAAGCTTTCCGACGGTACCAAGAACGTCAAAATCCGACATCGGGAGCTAGGTCAAATATGCGCGCGAACTGGGACAAGATTTGAGAAAAAACGCGCTGGGAGCAAAACGCATTTTTTCTCCCGGACAGCCGCCTTCGCGCGCAGAGTCTTTCCTGCTCGCAACAAGTTGATCCGCGAGCCCGGGTGCGTTGGAAAGATAATGACTCCGGCTACGACGTGGAACTCTCGGTTCGCCGATAGCATTCCCCGTTTGACCGGAATCTGCATCGGAAGAGTGCACAAAAACAGCTCCGACACCCCGACTTCCGGGAGCCATAACTCCCTCGTCCGAACTCCGATTCGCGCAAACTTTATATCGTTGGAAAGAGGACGTCGAGAGCTTTCCGACGATATGCCGCATGACCCATTTTGAGTTCCGGAAGACCTCCAAAACTGCCCCCGAAAATCGGATAAAAAAGGGTACGCGCACGGAAATCGAGGAGGATTCGAGGAGCTGCTGGCGTGGAAGGATAAGACTGCCACGTGGCAGTACCACAACTCGCGCAGGACCGTCATGCGCCGCGCATGATGGTGCTGCGCGAGGCGTGCACGGTTTTCTATAAAACCGACCCTCCCCCCCTCACTTCAGCACAAGTTTTTGCTCGGGCACTAGGCCTCTTTAGAGCGTTAGTTTAGGCAGAAAATAGGGGTTTTTTAGGGGGTTTTAGGAGGGGATTTTTGGGTAGTTTTAGAGAGAGAGACTCCTCTCTAGGTAATCTCTCTCTCTCTAAGCTCTTTCTCTCTCTTTCTTTAGGGATTTTGGGGGGTTTTTAGAGTGAGAAGCACCTATTAGGTGCTTCTCTCTCTAACCTCTCCTCATCTTCCCACTCCTCTCTCTCTCTCTCTCTCCCTTTCTCTTACATTCTTTAGTTCATTTTAGTTCTATTTATTGCTTTATTTACATTCCCTTGTCCATTTATTGCTTTATTTACATTTCCTTGTCTATTTATTGCTTTATTTACATTTCCTTGTCATTTATCGCTTTATTTACATTTCTAGTCATTTATCGCTTTATTTACATTTTATACGCACTTGTGAATATTTGTTGTGATTACCCCCCTCCCCCGGTGTGTTTTAGTACGGCAATATTGAGTGGCTTTGGCGGCTCGCGTAAGTCCTCTAACAAAGGCCGTGACAACCATGTTAGCCCACGAGGTCTTGACCCGAAAAATACACCGGTTTCCTCGTGTTTTAGTACGGCAAATATTGAGTAGCTTTGGCTCAGTTGCGTAAGACCTCTAACGAGGCCGTAACAACCTTGTTAGCCTACGAGGTATTTGACCCGAAAAATACATCCCCATGTGTTAAATAACGTCATTTATCGCTTTATTTACATTTACTACGTTGTAAATATTATATTGTGAATATTGTCATTTTCCCATTTTTCCCTTTGTGATTTGGGCGTGATAATCCCGATTGGTCGTGGTGGACTATGTAAGACCTCAAAGAGGCTTTAACCACCACGTAATTCCATAGGCATTGGACCCATGAAAATCCCGTGTTTTTAAGTCCATTATTTGCTTTAAATTTATTTATCGCTTTCCGCAATGCTTTAAATACATTTATCGCTTCATTTACTTTTACGCGCTTGTGAATATATTGCGTTGTTATTATCTCCGTTTCCCATAAAAATGGGCGTGATAATCCCGATTGGTCGTGGTGGACTATTTAAGACCTCAAAGAGGCATTATCCACCATGTAATTCCATAGGAATTGGACCCACGAAAATCCTTTGTTTAAACCCCGTTATTTTCATTATTTACTACGTTGTTGTAAATATTGTCCATTTTTCATTATTTTGATTTGGGCATGAAAATACCAAACGGTATTGGCGGTTTTAGGTAAGTCTTTCAATAGCACTAAACCCCATGTAAATCCATGAGGCGTTGGACCCGTAAATTGCAAAACCCATTTTCAAAATGATTTTCTCATTTAAGTCCTATTTGGCATCGAAGGTTTGGATAAGTCTTTCAATAGCACCAACCCTTCGTGTAAGCCCGAAAAGGCATTGAAACCCATTTTCAAAATAGATTTTCTCATTTAAGTCCTATTTGGCGTCGAAGGTTTGGATAAGTCTTTCAATAGCACCAACCCTTCGTGTAAGCCCGAAAAGGCATTGAAACCCCATTTTCAAATAGATTTTCACCATATAAGTCCTATTTGGCGTCGAAGGTTTGGATAAGTCTTTCAATAGCACCAACCCTTCGTGTAAGCCCGAAAAGGCATTGAAACCCCATTTTCAAAATAGATTTTCTCATTTAAGTCCTATTTGGCGTCGAAGGTTTGGATAAGTCTTTCAATAGCACCAACCCTTCGTGTAAGCCCGAAAAGGCATTGAAACCCCGTTTTCAAATAGATTTTCACCATATAAGTCCTATTTGGCGTCGAAGGTTTGGATAAGTCTTTCAATAGCACCAACCCTTCGTGTAAGCCCGAAAAGGCATTGAAACCCACATTTTCAAAATTGATTTTCTCATTTAAGTCCTATTTGGCGTCGAAGGTTTGGATAAGTCTTTCAATAGCACCAACCCTTCGTGTAAGCCCGAAAAGGCATTGAAACCCCATTTTCAAATAGATTTTCTCATTTAAGTCCTATTTGGCGTCGAAGGTTTGGATAAGTCTTTCAATAGCACCAACCCTTCGTGTAAGCCCGAAAAGGCATTGAAACCCTCTTTTTAGATTGCTTTGTTTTATTCATGTAAATCCTATGGTGGTGTCGGAGATTCCGAGTAAGTCTTTCAATAGCATCGAATCCCGACCCCACGAGGTCTTGACCCTTTCCTTAAAAATTCTTGTGTTCATAATAAATTGCACTTTGCATTAAGCATTCATATTTATGCCAACCCATATTTGTCATCTCATTCATTCTTGTGATTTATGTGCTGCGAACATGCCGTGATTATTTGATTGAATGTTTTACCATTTTGATGCCATGCTCATTCTTGTGATTTATGTGCTGCGAACATGCCGTGATTACTTGTTTGAGTGTTTATTGCTTTGATATAAAAATGTGATTAAAATACACTTTGCCATGAAAACTTTAAAAAGAGTAAACATGGTAATGTGGGCGTTAGAAACGAAGTTGGTGCAATCCAAGGGTTACGGCTCGCCCTGGCTTTTGGACACCAGGTATGAGTCCTTTACACGGGGGCGTGGCTGGTACGTGCTTTCGTGTAAGGGATTCTACACGTTCTAACTCCCATAGGATCATGGTCTAAAATTCCCCAAAGTGTGAATTAATCATCCAAAACCCCGCCATTTGACGGACCGCTTTACTCTTGGAAATCAAGGGTAAAGAGATCCCGAATATGGCACCAAAAACATTAATTGTTTGTCCCGGCACTAGGTGTTAGGATTTCAAGTATATCCTACCACCGAAATGCCCGGAAATTTAAAAGATACAAAGATAAAAGGGATGGTGAAATAAAGAGTCTAATCAAAACCGAACGAAGTCATATTACGTTTGCCATTTTTGGTATATCGTACGACGGAAATCGGGACATTTGTACATAATAAAAACCAACAAACTTAGGCTTAGCAAATAAAGAAAACATTAGGAAGGAGGTAACCGTTTTCTTAAACGGATGTCGTGGGGTGCCTAACACCTTCCCCACGCATAAGCAAACCCCCGAACCTATCTCTGGTTCAAGACCATTTAGTTGTAGATGTCTAAATAGGGATAAAATCTATTAGACATAGGTGCCCAATCACACCTTAAAATTTCCCATGATTGGTGGCGACTCCAAATTTGTGCTCACACGCACACACGTACACAAGTTCCCACACACACACAACTCGTATCTCGAAACGGAAAAGAGATAGAGGAACACACACAACACTCGCCAAATAGGGGTCGGTATCTAGGAAAATAAATAAAAGAATTTATATAGAGATTTTCCGCCGGTGTCGACAGCTTGGCGACTCCACTGGGGACTTAGAGGGTTTAAGCCTATAGTCTTTCGGTGTTTTCTTTGCTAAGCATGTGTGTATATATTTGTTGGTATTCATTATTTGATTTATTCTTTATTTCATCTTGTATAGTGTTTTGATTTTAGCATGTCTATATTCTTGTATATAAACTGCGAACATAGGATAGAGATTTATTTTATGCAACACATATTGTATATTGTGCCTTTGTACAAAAAAGTCTTTTCCCTTTTTACTTTCAAAATCATGACATTTACACTCATTGGACTTTTGGGTCGAACCCGGACTCAGGTGGGGCTGGGCTAGTACAGGCTCCACCACGAACCCTTTTATATCTAGGACATGGAACACGAGAATCCACCCTTCTCCCTTCACACCCGTGGAGATCGAGGGGGGCGTGCAAGTGCTTCCCCGGTGATCCAATACCCTTTCGACTTCCTTCGGGAGGATGAAACGGGCATGATCATCGGCCCCTTTAGGAAACAGAATTCCAAGCTGTGTCATACCATGTTGCATATAGTAAGCTATAGTGTAGAAAAACTACCTGTGAGGGCTCTGGTAAAAGCCAACCGAGTGAACATCCAACCTAAGATAGGATACCCAAAAAATAGGATGTGTCTTTTCAAAATGAGTCAAGGGAAAAGCGTTGTGCTATTTTCCAGGTGGTGATAAAATAATTGGAGCCGAGTCAGGTTCTATCTATCTAAACCTTTGTTTGCATGTCATTGTTTGATAAAGGGATAGGATAACCACGTTGTCCATACCCGTTGCAAACCACTCAAACCCAAAGAGTTCCAAACTCTACATGGGATGTATAGAGTCGTGTCGTATCCAACCAAAAGTACGACCCTCACATTAACCGACATCGGTTCCCAAAAATCTTTCAAAAATGGAACCGAACGCCGAAAGGCTCGTCGAATTTCAGTAATGTGAGAGTCTATCTTTTCGTTTACGATACGTCATGTACATAGTCTTGTCGTCCCAACCAAAAGTACGACCCTCACATTAACCGACATCGGTTCCCTCCAAAAATTTTCAAAATGGAACCGAACGCCGAAAGGCTCGTCGAATTTCAGTAATGTGAGAGTCTATCTTTTCGTTACGATACCGTGTACATAGTCTTGTCGTCCCAACCAAAAGTACGACCCTCACATTAACCGACATCGGTTCCCTCCAAAAATTTTCAAAATGGAACCGAACGCCGAAAGGCTCGTCGAATTTTCAGTAATGTGAGAGTCTATCTTTTCGTTTACGATACCCGTCATGTACATAGTCTTGTCGTCCTCAACCAAAAGTACGACCCTCACATTAACCGACATCGGTTCCCTCCAAAAATTTTCAAAATGGAACCGAACGCCGAAAGGCTCGTCGAATTTTCAGTAATGTGAGAGTCTAGCTTTTCGTTAGTACGATCATACCCGTCATGTACATAGTCATGTCGTCCTCAACCAAAAGTACGACCCTCACATTAACCGACATCGGTTCCCTCCAAAAATTTTCAAAATGGAACCGAACGCCGAAAGGCTCGTCGAATTTTCAGTAATGTGAGAGTCTAGCTTTTCGTTAGTACGATCATACCCGTCATGTACATAGTCATGTCGTCCTCAACCAAAAGTACGACCCTCGCATTTACCGACATCGGTTTCCAAAAAATCTTTCAAAATGGAACCGAACGCCGAAAGGCTCGTCGAATTTTGGTAATGTGAGAGCCTATCTTTTCGTTGGTACGATGTACCCATTGTGTACATAGTCTTGTCATCCAACCAAAAGTACGATTATCACATCAACCGACGTCGGTTCCTCAAAAATTTTCAAAAAAAAAATGGAACTGAACGCCGAAAGGCTCGTCAAATTTTGAGGAGATGTGATATTCTACCTTTTTGTTGGTACATCGTGTATAGAGTCACGTCATCCTCAACCAAAAGTACGACCTTCGCGTTTACCGACATCGGTTCCCTCCAAAAATTTTCAAAAAAAATGGAACCGCACGCCGAAAGGCTCGTCGGATTTTGATAATGCAAGAGTCTATCTTTTCGTTAGTACGTCTGTAAACCCCAAGAGTTTCCAAACTCTATAAGGTCGTGTAGAGTCTCGTCATGTCCAACCAAGAGTATGACCTTCGCACTAACTGACATCGGTTCTCAAAAATCTTTCAAAATAGAACCGAACGCCGAAAGGCTCGTCAAAATTTTGATAGTGCGAAAGCCCATCTCTTCGTTGACAAATCCATACATGTGTCAATCCTAAAGAGTTCTCAACTCTACATAGGAATCTAGATACTTACCCATCGTGCTGTCCATCAACCAAGAATATGACCTTCACACTTATCGACACTGGTTCCCTCCAAAAAATTTTCAAAATGGAACCAAACGCCGAAAGGCTCGTCGAATTTCCGATGGTGTGAAAGCCTATTTCTTTGTTGACAACACCACTATGTACATACACGAGTTCTTAACTCTATAGATGTCTATTTGTGTCATCCCGACCCTCATATTGATTGATGTTCGGTCACCCAAATTCCAAAATAAAGCCATGAGCCGAAAGGCTCGCCAATTTTGGCAACCCAATGGGAAAACCCATCCATTTGTCAATGCATATTGCATTCATGCATACCATGCATACGCATACATACTTAGCCATGGTTTACCCGCAAAGTAAGCCAAGGTCATGCATCCAATTGTGAATTCAAAGTCTAACTTGACGTTGTTTACCTCTCTAGGTTATATTTGCATTCGCAATCAAATGGCTGGAGAAACAAGTGGACCCGGACCTAGCGAGCAAGAAATCCGGATGGTCGCTCTTGAACGAAAGTTCGACGAACTCCTCAGCTTCGTGCAACTAATAGCAAAGCGAAATACGGATGATGAGAACCAAAGGAAGGAAGACGACAAAGATACCAGTGAAGCAGAACCGGAAGGGCATTCCAACACCAACGCCACTCCACCAAGGCCGCCGACGCCACCAAAGCCAGAGGGGAAAGACTCCCAATTGGACAGCAAGATTGATAGTTTGGAGGAGAAGATCAGGCTCATACAGGGTTTGAACTCTTTCGGAAACACGGACTTCTCGAGCATGTCCTGGTTCCCCAACATGACGGTGCCACCCAAGTTCAAGGCCCCGGAGTTCGAGAAATACAATGGGAGAGGAGACCCCATGATCCATCTGCAAATGTACTGCCGAAAGATGGCACCCTATGCCGACAATGAGCCGTTGCTGATCCAGACATTTCAAGATACCCTGACAGGGAATGCAGCAGAATGGTACTCACAGTTGAAGAAGATCTCTCATTGGAAGGAGCTGGCAGACACCTTCCTGGCTCAATATGGGTTCAACTCCCAAATAGCTCCGGACCGATTTGATCTGCAGAGGATGGAGAAGAAGAGTAATGAAACCTTCAGGGAAGTATGCCCAAAGGTGGAGAGAGAAGGCGGCTCGAGCACGCCCGCCGCTGGACGAAAGAGAGATGATCAAGATCTTTCGTCGATACACTGAAGAACCCCTACTTCGACCGGATGATGGGATTACAAATGCAGTTCTTTGTAGACCTGATACCAGTGGGAGAGAGGATCGAAGATGCCTTGAAGACAAAGAAGATAGTAGACATGACGGCTCTGATGGCGTTAGCCGAACAAGCCGCCAAGAAAGCTCCAACAAAGAGGAAGGAAGGAGATGTGCAAATGATAGGGAGAAACAACGGAAGACCAAGGCAAGTCCTCCCGACTTTCACCATGCAACCGATACAACCTAGGCCTACTCCAGGCCCCGGCTCCGACTCAGGTTCCAGCCCCGGCCCCGGCACCTCAGATGCCGGCAAGGCCAGTGGGAAACCAACCCAATGACAACAGGATGGCCCAGAAAAGAGCCTAAGGACAATTCACGCCTTTACCTATGCCTATGACAGAGTTATACCCCATCCTGATAGAGAAGAGCCTAATCTCACCTATTGTCCCGAAGACCTTACAACGGCCCGCAAAGAAGGGATTTCAACCCAAATTCAACCTGCGATTTCCACTTTGGAGAAGTGGGACACACTGTTGAAAATTGCGGCCAACTGAGGCATCGGGTTCAAGACCTAATTCGATCACGGAGTCCTGAAGTTTCGAAGGACTACCTAACATCACCACCAACCCTTTGCCTAAATCACCCAGAAGGAGGTGTAAACATGGTTGAGATAGAGGAAGGGAACGAGGAGAGTATCGCGTGGAGGCGTCTCTTTTATACCTTGGAGAAGCAGAAGACACATCACCCCGTTAGACGCACCACCGGGGCCATCAACAGGGGACGCATGTGAATATCACTCAGGGGCGAGAGGGCACAGCCTAGAGTGTTGTGAAGGAGTTCAAGAAGAAAGTCACCAATCTGATGGAAGAACGGGCTAGTGGGGAGAGAAGAAATACCATCAAAAGGAAGCCGTCAACCAGATGACCCCTCCGAGTTCGACTGGTACGCGGAGATCAATCTGGATGACATCGTGGAAGACGAGATGGATCTCGATAACCTACAGGATGAAGAAGCCGATTGGGGATACTTCATGGAGGATGACACTGATGAATGGAGAGATGTTGATTTCACCGAATTCTTCCAATTCCCGTGCTTGATAGTGCCACCTGGGTTTGTGACACCGGAATTTGAGATATTTTACGAGGATGGGGATCCGGAGGTCCATTTGCAAAAGTACGGCGAGAAGATGGCCTTGCATTTGGAGAATGAGCTTTTGATGATCTCGGTGTTTCCCGAGAGCCTGTCAAAACAAAGCTGCCGCCTGGTTCTATCAGCTGAGGAACCTTACCGGCTGGGATGATTTGGTAAGAGTCTTCTTGGAGCGATATCGCTTCAATCCCCATTCGATTCTAGAATACTTGGGTCTGAAGAAAGATGAAGAGCCCTACATCATCCCCGACCCAGGAGTAAGTGAAGGTGATCGTGGAGATCAAAGAAGAATCAGACATGTCATCCCTACCAGCACTGACTGAGGAGAGAAGGAAGAAGAGCCAAGTCAAGCCACCACCACCAAGCGGTATCATCATCACCACCACTGCTGAAGAAGAATATGCTGGCCCTATGGTTGAAGGGTTGAGCATCCACACCATCACTGAGGAGGAGGATTCCACCACCACACCACCGACCCGCCACTGCCAACAGGGAGAAGAAGTCAAGACGTGGACTTGCGTACCATTGCTACAGCGTGTCTCAAGTAGCAATGAGTAAGCGGTATCCCAGCTAGGGGTAACTCGGTTTTGAGTCTACCAATAGCTCGGGAATTTTTGTATCAAACAATTTCGGGTTTCTATGTTTATTTTATGCTTTCAAGATATCATGCCACAATCATAATCATTTCATCACTGTAATATTTCCATTTCCATATTTCAAATGATATGTCACGTGTTTATTCCATGAATTTCTTCTATCTCAAATACTCCAATGTGCATTAAATAAATCCAACACGCCATCATACAAAACGAATGGCTTCCCTTTTTTAATTTTCTTACCGTTTTTCCATCCGCCTATCCTTTCCAGGATTACACGCAAAACCTCAAACGATCCCCACGTCTCCAAAATTGACAACAAAACGGATTGCTCACTGGATAACATAGATAATTCCGACGAAGAAATCGAATTACCAAAGTGACATCCTCGAGGCATTAGAGAGACAAGATGAGGGGTCCAAACCCAACATAGAGGAGTTGGAAATTGTAAATCTGGCCAACGAGGGTGAAGAGCCGAGAGAAGTCAAGATTGGAACCCGCTGCGCCGCAGAGCAAAAGGAAGCACTCATCGCACTGTTGAGAGAGTTCCATGAAATCTTCGCCTGGTCTTACCAAGACATGCCAGGCCTAGACACAGACATAGTGGTCCACAAGATTCCGCTGAAGCCAGAATGCAAGCCCGTCAAAGCAAGCACTGCGACGGATGAAGCCCGAAGTCATTTTGAAGATCAAGGAAGAGGTGGAAAAGCAATTGAAGGCAGGTTTCCTAAGCACAGTAACCTATTCGGACTGGGTAGCCAATATAGTCCCGGTGCCGAAAAAGGACGGAAAAGTCAGAATGTGCGTGGACTATCGGGATCTGAACCGAGCCAGCCCGAAGGATAATTTTCCTCTACCTCACATTGATACCCTGGTCGACAATACAGCAACGAACGTCGTATTCTCATTCATGGACGGATTCTCAGGGTACAATCAGATCAAGATGGCCGAAGGAAGACAAGTCCAAGACCGCTTTTGTCACACATTGGGGAACCTTTGTGTATGATGTCATGCCTTTCGGTCTGAAGAACGCCGGAGCCACTTATCAGCGAGCCATGGTCACCCTCTTCCATGACATGATTCATCATGAGATAGAGGTTTACGTAGATGACATGATTGCCAAGTCTCGTACCGCACAAGATCATCTCACAGACCTACGCAAATTGTTCCAACGACTGAAGAAGTATCAGCTCCGATTGAACCCGAACAAGTGTGCCTTCGGCGTCACATCCGGAAAGTTATTAGGCTTCATCGTCAGCGGCCGGGGAATTGAGATTGATCCTGCAAAGGTTCAAGCCATACGAAGCATGCCCGCGCCAAAGACAGAGAAAGAGATCCGAAGCTTCTTGGGAAGGATTAACTATATAGCTCGCTTCATCGCACAGCTTACGGCAACCTGCGAGCCTCTGTTCAAGTTGCTGAGAAAAGATGTGAAGATAAAGTGGACTGAAGACTGCCAGAAAGCCTTTGACAAGATCAAGGAGTATCTGCTCAACCCACCCATCCTGGTTCCACCAACTCCAGGACGTCCCCTCATTCTATACCTCACAGTCCAAGAAGCATCCATGGGCTGCATGTTGGGACAACAAGACGAGACTGGGAAGAAGGAGCAGGCAATCTACTATCTTAGCAAGAAGTTCACGGAGCCGGAGACCCGTTACTTGTTGGTTGAGAAGACGTGCTGCGCACTGGCTTGGGCCTCCAAGAAGCTGAGACAGTACATGCTCTACTACACCACTTGGTTGGTATCCCGGATGGACCCGATCAAGTACATCTTTGAAAAGCCCGCCTTGACTGGGAAGATCGCACGGTGGCAAGTACTCCTATCTGAATTCGACATCTTGTTTGTGGCCTCGAAAGGCGATCAAGGGACAGGCCATAGCCGATTACTTGGCAGATTACCCGTCCTGAGCAGTTAGAGCTAATGGACTCAGAGTTCCCAGACGAAGACGTAATGACAGTCGACGAAGACAATCAGGGTAGATGGAAGCTTTACTTTGATGGAGCAGCGAACGCTGTCGGAAGTGGAATTGGCGCGGTCTTGGTATCGCCAAAGGGACAACAAACTCCTATCGCTGTTAAGCTGGGATTTGATTGCACCAACAACATGACTGAGTACGAAGCATGCATCGTCGGTCTGCAAGCAGCTTTAGAATTCGGTGCTTATGAACTGGAAGTCTTCGGAGACTCTCTGCTGATAGTGTCACAGACTAACGGAGAATGGCAAGGCCTCGGGATCCCAAGCTCATCCCGTACCAACGATACATCAGCCGGCTAAGTCCCAAAGTTCAAGTATGTCACCTTCACATACACCCCAAGAGCTCACAATCACTTTGCTGATGCGCTCGCCACACTGGCAAGCCTAATCAAGCTAGTAGAAGGGGATGATGTGCGACCATTACGGATCGAGACTCGAGACATCCCGGCATACTGTGTGTGCATAGAAGAATGCATGAACGTCGAAGCAGAGATAGACGATAAGCCTTGGTATTACGATATCAAGCGCTTCATCCAAGACAGAGAGTATCCATCACGGGCGACCGAAAATGAGAAGAAATACATCAGAAGGATGGCCTTCCAGTTCTTCTTGAGCGGAGAGATTCTGTACAAACGGAACTCATGACGCCACCCTCCTGCGATGTGTAGATGCAGAAGAGGCCAATCGATTGATCCAAGAGATGCACGCGGGATTAATGGGAGCCCATGCCAACGGACCCTTCCTGGCCCGGAAGATCATGAGAGCTGGCTATTATTGGTTGACAATGGAGAGGGACTGCATCAGACATGTCCAGACGTGCCATAAATGCCAGATGTATCAGAACAGCAAGAACGCACCTCCCCAATATCTTCACACTATGGCCTCGCCGTGGCCATTCTCAGCTTGGGGAATGGATGTGATTCGGTGCAATCACCCCAAAGGCGTCTAACGGGCATGAGTTCATACTGGTAGCCATCGACTATTTTACCAAGTGGGTGGAGGCATGTTCCTTCAAGAATGTCACTCAAGTCGCGGTCACCCGGTTTGTGAAGAACAACATCATCTGCCGTTACGGAATGCCAGAAATGCTCATCACCGACAATGCTTCCAACCTAAACAACCGCATGATGGATCAGCTATGCCAGCAGTTCAAGATCCAGCACCACAACTCTGCTCCATACCGCCCGAAGATGAACGGAGCCGTAGAAGCTGCCAACAAGAACGTGAAGAAGATTCTGAGCAAGATGACGGAGACTTATAAGGATTGGCACGAGCACCTGCCTTATGCCTTGTGTGCCTACCGAACGTCAGTGAGGACATCCGTTGGAGCCACCCCCTACTCTCTGGTGTATGGGATGGAAGCAGTACTACCAGTCGAAGTGGAGATCCCTTCTTTGAGAATCCTGTCACAAACTCAGCTGGAAGAAGCCGAATGGGCCCAAGCCACGGTATGAGCAGCTGAACTTCATAGATGAAAAGAGATTGGCGGCACTATGCCACGGACAGCTCTACCAGAGGACGGATCGAAAGAGCTTACAACAAGAAGGCTCGACCTCGCACTTTCCAACCCGGAGATCTCGTTCTGAAGAAGAGGAATATGGCCCTATCAGATCCACGAGGAAAGTTCGCACCATCATATGAGGGTCCGTACGTGGTGAAGAAAGCCTTCTCAGGGGGAGCAATCATTCTGGCTGATATGGATGGCGAAGAGTTCCGGTTCACCCATTAATTCTGATTCTGTAATTCAAGTACCATGTATAACTTTTAGTCAATTTAATCAAAGAGGAATATTCTATCAAAGTTCCAATTTGTTATTTTGATAATTTTGAAGAAGGCCCGGGAAGCAACGAAAATCCGTAAGGACGTTGCCCTCGGATGGAAATTACCACGGGTATGGTGAAAACCTCGGAAGAGGCGCCATAGGCAAAAGTAACGTGGAAAGCTGGACTTGGCGTAAGCTGAGGGTAATATATGGCTAAAAAAAAAAAAAAAAAAAAAAAAAAAACCGGTATCACAACAAGGCGAGCATCAAATCAGTGCAAGACTAGTGATCGGGGTTGTTAGGCGGTGAAGAGGTTTTCGACGAAAGAACGACCTATGTTATCCTTTGAGCAGTACGGTTCGTTCGATATAAAGAGAATGTTTGGGGATCAAGAGGTGGAGCACAAGTGTATCCTTCCAAACACCCAGTTTCAAAGTGACATATCATTAAATTCTCACAAACCATTCATACCATACTTATCTCTTTCAAATTTGTAAATTCTCATATTCATTTCCACAATAACATTCAATCCTTGCCATTGATTCATAAAAAGTCAAATTCATAGGATTTCATATAGATATTCACAGACAAAATACGTGCTTTCATTCATTCATAGTTCATAAATTCATACATTTGATTTTTCATGATGTCTTGAAAGCATGTCTAAATATATCGACTTAGAAGTTAAAAATGGGAGCCATGCATAATCCGACTCGGATTTATGAATGACTCACCATCTAAATACAAAAACTACTGACTACTCACTGCTACCTGAAATATGCTATCTAATGACCAAGACGTATGCAGGTCTCTCTGCAGAATCTCCCCAAGGCAGTGGAAAGGGCCGGATCCCCCTCATCATGCTCCTCCCAGACGGCGCGAGCTCTGGTACCCAAAGAATCCATCACCTGGTTAATCTGGTGGAAGAGAAGTGACCACAGGGAAACCCTCCTGATTGAGCCAAGAAGCATTGGACTCAAGAGCATCATGCACCAAGTCCAACTCGGTCTGCAAAGACCTCCGTTGTCACCCTGGAGAACGCTGATCTGAACCCTCATGACCCCCATGGAAGTACGCGCAGACGTGAGCGCCTCCTCACTCGCATCTAGCGCCCGTCGGAGGGCTACAATGTCCTGAGGACGACCGGTGGCAGGATCAACCAAGGCCTGGGTATATGAACGAAGAGAATCAAGCTCATCCTGGACCCGAGTCCTCTCCGCCTGCTCAGTCTCCAGCTGCTCCCGAGCCTCGGCCAAGGTCTCCTCCAGCTGTTCCTTAGCATCCTCAGAAATCTCGAGCTGCTCTCTGATGAATTCATTCATCGTGCGAAGAGTAGAGACGTTCCCCCTCTGAGCCACCAAGTCGCGGCGAATGTTCGCCACCGCCACACTATTGTGATGCAAGGTACTCCGCAGAGACTCTACACGAGCCGCAGACGCCTCTCTCTCAGACGCCCTGGCAAGGCGTAAGTGATAACAGCTCTGTCTGAGCCTCCTCAAGCTCTCGCTCCAAAACAGTAACTCTCTCAGGCTGACCAGTGGAGGCTGATACCCGAAGGGAGCGAGATATCAAAGAATATGGTGCACCTGGCCGTACTGTAGGCCTGAGGGTGAAAAAGGGAGTCCACCCCTCTCTCCACTCGACAAAGTCCGAGGTAACAGAGCTATCTCCGGGCGAACCCTCCTCGATGAGGACCATCTCCGAAAGACGACCTCCCCAGATGTCCTCAATCCTGAGGAGGAGCCTCCACATATCCTCACCAGGAATGTAGTCAAAAGTCACCGCATCCAAGTCACCCAGGCGAGGCGGGTACTGAACACCGCTAAACTGACGAAGAGCAAGGCTGGGATAGTAGCCTGTACAACCCCACACCCCAGGAAGAGGCACTCCATCGAAGAGGGCACAATGAGTCCAGGGCATCCACGCTGCCGGCCCCCAAGTAACCTTCCAAGACCACCCACTCAAGGGCAGGTCAAGGAGGTATAGCGCCCAAGCACGACTGTCGCCAGTGAAGGGAAGTGCTATCTGGACGGTCTGGCTCACCGTATGCCTCTCAAAATGATAAGGAGTCTGGAGGCGGTGGAAATGCTGCAGGTGACTGCAGAACCAGAGCTGGAGGAGCTGTGTGCAGAACATCGGAACCCCCTCTCCCTGTCTCCTACAATAAGATAAAGACCGCACGGTCTCGCACAATATGGCAGGGATGATAGACCTGCCCTCGCTGAATACTATAGGAATGACACCCAAGTCTATCCTACCAGCGGAAGTGGGAAAGAGAAAAATACCTGCGAAGGCGATCTTGAAGGCATTGATTCGGAATTTCTTCCACCCCTTCTTGCCCACAATGAAGTCTCTAGCAAGCTTCGCCGGAAAGGCACTCCGAGAGAAGTACTTCGTCAGCAGGTCTAGAGAAATGTTGGCTTTCCGCCAAGTTTCCTCAGGTCGGGCGATCTCAGGACGTAGAACCGCAGTGGTCAAACCCAAGTATTTCTCCAAGCATCGGTTGGACCGAGGACCCTGAATGGGTATAACCGGGGTCTCGCTGAAGGGGCTGTCTAGCTGAAGAAGCTCAGCATACTCCTCCATAGTGGGAATGAGATCCACCTCTCCAATGGAAAAGCAACAATGGGTCGGGTCCCAGAAAGAAGCTAGCGCCTCGAGCAAGCCGCGATCAACCTGTAGCCGCATGAAAGGGGGAAACTTGCCAAAGATCCCCACGATATCGGCGTGGTCATCCTCTCCGAGAAGAGTCCACCAATGTCTCATCCGCTCAACACGGAAGTCATGGAAACGAAGCGTCACCAAGGAGTCGGGATCATTACTTGAAGAAGCCATGAAAATGAGAAAAACGAAGAGTTTTTGGTGAAAAGGGGAGAGGAAAACTCAAAAAATGGTTGCTGGCTCGAAGGAGAGCTGGAGTTTAAAAAGCCAAGAACTCGCGCATGACCATCATGCGCCGCGCATGACGGTCATGCGCGAGTCCCGTTGGGAATCCCAACGGCTCTTTCTCCCATGTCTCGCGAATTTGAACCTGTTCGCTCACTCCCAGAGGTCCGTTTTGCACTATATAAGGGCCATTTCGCAGGAAATCACCTATGGGAAAGTCTTGGGCGGTCCGGTGATCGAAGATTTCGAGTCAACGGACAGAAACCGGCCCGAAACCCTAGAACCGGTCCGGAGGTCAAAAGTGGGACCAAAGCGGGCCTCAAGCGGAAGCACTTGACACGATGTAATCCGGATCGACCACCCGCCAGCAGGATGGCCCGAGAACCGAGAACTAGGCTCGACAGTCAAGAACCGGCCCTGAAACCCTGGCTCAACTCAGAAACCGGGAAGTGCAAAGATGACTCGGGAATGCCACGCAGGCGAACCCCGTGGTACACTGGGGCAAAATTTTTCAAAAGAATTTTGAAAAATTTCGAAAAGAAGTAGACTGACTCTCTGCGAGCCATCGTAGCCCGACACAAGGAAAGCGGAGAAAGAAATCCAGAACTCTGCATCGACCTACGTTGCCCTACACTGGGGCAAAATTTTTCTATCTTCAAGAAGCTAGAAAAATTTGTTTGACATTGCATACTGGGGCAAATTTTTCCATTTTTGTCGAGAAAAATTGGAAAAATTTGGAGAGTCATTCAAATGGGCCTCATGAAAGAGTAAGTACCGCTATTGATAGAAATGGGCCTCGTGAAGGAGTAAGTCCCGACATTGATAGAAATGGGCCTCGTGAAGGAGTAAGTCCCGACATTGATAGAAATGGGCCTCGTGGAAAAGTAGGACCCGATGATGATAAGATGGGCCTCAAGAAAGGAGTAAGACCTAATGATGATAGAAGTGGGCCTCTTGGATGTATAAGACCCAACCCTCTAATGTTTCGAATCTGCAGCTAACCTGTGAGATAGCTAAGCCTAAAGTATGGGATGCAAGTGCACTCCGACCCAACAAACAGAGCAACAACCACCTCAATGAAGCTCGCATGGCATCTAAAGCACACAGAGCCAAAATCCCTCAGGAATGGACCACATGGAATGCCACCATCGGCGACAAACCCAAGAAGGGAGAGCTAAATTCACATGACCCCAAGTCTACCTCAGGTCTTTCTTAAGATCTGACCCTCAATGTTCATACATTCACAAGAATCCAAGGCGTGAGGACCGGCGATGGCCCCCACTGCCACTGCCTCGGTGAGACATCTGCAAGAAAGAGCGACAGACAATCCAAGAGTCAGAAAAGCCAGGTAAACTTCATACACGAAACCCAATGATAGGAAAAGACAATCAAACAATCCAAATTTGTCCCTGATCGTTTGGATGAATTTCCAAGCCAGGTCTGATTATCCAATTGCGATTCGACTAAGTGTCAAATCCCAATTTGTCCCTGATCGTTTGGATGAATTTCCAAGCCAGGTCTGATTACCCAATTGCGATTCGACTAAGTGTCAAATCCCAATTTGTCCCTGATCGTTTGGATGAATTTCCAAGCCAGGTCTGATTACCCAATTGCGATTCGACTAAGTGTCAAATCCCAATTTGTCCCTGATCGTTTGGATGAATTTCCAAGCCAGGTCTGATTACCCAATTGCGATTCGACTAAGTGTCAAATCCCAATTTGTCCCTGATCGTTTGGATGAATTTCCAAGCCAGGTCTGATTACCCAATTGCGATTCGACTAAGTGTCAAATCCCAATTTGTCCCTGATCGTTTGGATGAATTTCCAAACCAGGTCTGATTACCCAATTGCGATTCGACTAAGTGTCAAATCCCAATTTGTCCCTGATCGTTTGGATGAATTTCCAAACCAGGTCTGACCGCCCAATTGCGATTCGACTAAGTGTCAAATCCCAATTTGTCCCTGATCGTTTGGATGAATTTCCAAACCAGGTCTGATTACCCAATTGCGATTCGACTAAGTGTCAAATCCCAATTTGTCCCTGATCGTTTGGATGAATTTCCAAACCAGGTCTGACCACCCAATTGCGATTCGACTAAGTGTCAAATCCCAATTTTTCCCTGATCGTTTGGATGAATTTCCAAACCAGGTCTGACCACTCAATTGCAATTCGACTAAGTGTCAAATCCCAATTTTTCCCCGATCGTTTGGATGAATTTCCAAACCGGGTCTGATTACCCAATTGCGATTTGACAAGTCTCAAATCCCAATTTTCCCCGATCGTTTGGATGAATTTCCAAACCGGGTCTGACCACCCAATTGCGATTCGACTAAGTGTCAAATCCCAATTTTTCCCTGATCGTTTGGATGAATTTCCAAACCAGGTCTGATTATCCAATTGAGGTTTGACAAGTTTCAAACCCCAATTTTCCCTGACTGTTTGGATGAATTTCCAAACCAGGTCTGATTATCCAATTAAGGTTTGACAAGTTTCAAACCCCAATTTTCCCCGACCGTTTGGATAAATTTCCAAACCGGGTCTGATTACCCAATTGCGATTTGACAAGTTTCAAATCCCAATTTTCCTTGACCACTTGGATGAATTTCCAAAATAGATCTAACTGCTAGATTACGACTTTGACAAAATGTCGAATCACAAATTTCGTTTCGAGACCTGGGTGCTCACCCAGGCCGATTCATCTCCAATTCATCCCCGGTTTGAGACTTGGGTGGTCACCCAAGCCAAACCATCCTTGATTTAAAATGTGAAGCAGATTTCAGCTTTGCACGAAAGATTTGGAAGAATTTCCAAGACAAGTTAAAATTCTTCTGCATTGCGGGACCCACTTCGATCCCAAGACTAAATAAGACAAGACCTACATTCAGCCATAATTTTCAAAACGTATGCCCCATAGAAAGATGCGCACATGGCGACGTACCTCAGAAGGGCGAACGGACTTCCGGAGCGCGAGATCTGAGCCAGAAAAAAAGCAGAAGCAGGAAAAATGGAGTTTTGAGAAAACCAAGAATCTGAAACCTACCTAGACTTTTGACCCGTGTGTCAACCGGTTGAGAGCCAGTGCGTCTGACAGAGAATGACACGCAAACTGAGGAGGATTTCTCGCAGTACCTGAGGATAGGCACGAAAACCGAGAAAATCCCCGGGCAAAAATCGAGTCATTTATTCTTTGTCCGACGTTCCTTGTGCCAAGAAATGCCAAACAAAGAAGGGGCAACTGTCATAACCCCATTTTTACCCCCGGGATTTTCTCGGGTGTCGGCACGCAAAACGAGGCAGCCCGAACCAAGTCGGCCTGTTCCGACGAGGGCTCATCATCCGAGGTAACAGAGCTATCTCCGGGCGAACCCTCCTCGATGAGGACCATCTCCGAAAGACGACCTCCCCAGATATCCTCAATCCTGAGGAGGAGCCTCCACATGTCCTCACCGGGAATGTAGTCAAAAGTCACCGCATCCAAATCACCCAGGCGAGGCGGGTACTGGACACCGCTAAACTGACGAAGAGCAAGGCTGGGATAGTGGCCTGTACAACCCCACACCCCAGGAAGAGGCACTCCATCGAAGAGGGCACAATGAGTCCAGGGCATCCACGATGCCGGCCCCCAGGTAACCTTCCAAGCCCACCCACTCAAGGGCAGGTCAAGGAGGTATAGCGCCCAAGCACGACTGTCGCCAGTGAAGGGAAGTGCTATCTGGACGGTCTGGCTCACCGTATGCCTCTCAAAATGATAAGGAGTCTGGAGGCGGTGGAAATGCTGCAGGTGACTGCAGAACCAGAGCTGGAGGAGCTGTGTGCAGAACATCGGAACCCCCTCTCCCTGTCTCCTACAATAAGATAAAGACCGCACGGTCTCGCACAATATGGCAGGGATGATAGACCTGCCCTCGCTGAATACTATAGGAATGACACCCAAGTCTATCCTACCAGCGGAAGTGGGAAAGAGAAAAATACCTGCGAAGGCGATCTTGAAGGCATTGATTCGGAATTTCTTCCACCCCTTCTTGCCCACAATGAAGTCTCTAGCAAGCTTCGCCGGAAAGGCACTCCGAGAGAAGTACTTCGTCAGCAGGTCTAGAGAAATGTTGGCTTTCCGCCAAGTTTCCTCAGGTCGGGCGATCTCAGGACGTAGAACCGCAGTGGTCAAACCCAAGTATTTCTCCAAGCATCGGTTGGACCGAGGGACCCTGAATGGGTATAACCGGGGTCTCGCTGAAGGGGCTGTCTAGCTGAAGAAGCTCAGCATACTCCTCCATGGTGGGAATGAGATCCACCTCTCCGATGGAAAAGCAACAATGGGTCGGGTCCCAGAAAGAAGCAAGCGCCTCGAGCAAGCCACGATCAACTTGTAGCCGCATGAAAGGGGGAAACTTGCCAAAGATCCCCACGATATCGGCATGGTCATCCTCTCCAAGAAGAGTCCACCAATGTCTCATCCGCTCAACACGGAAATCATGGAAACGAAGCGTCACCAAGGAGTCGGGATCATTACTCGAAGAAGGCCATGGACCCAAAAGACCAAAAAATGAGAAAAACGAAGAGTTTTTGGTGAAGAGGGGAGAGGAAAACTCAAAAAATGGTTGCTGGCTCGAAGGAGAGCTGGAGTTTAAAAAGCCAAGAACTCGCGCATGACCATCATGCGCCGCGCATGACGGTCATGCGCGAGTCCCGTTGGGAATCCCAACGGCTCTTTCTCCCCTGTCTCGCGAATTTGAACCTGTTCGCTCACTCCCAGAGGTCCGTTTTGCACTATATAAGGGCCATTTCGCAAGAAATCACCTATGGGAAAGTCTTGGGCGGTCCGGTGATCGAAGATTTCGAGTTAACGGACAAGGAACCGGCCCGAAACCCTAGAACCGGTCCGGAGGTCAAAAGTGGGACCAAAGCTGGCCTCAAGCGGAAGCATTTGATACGATGTAATCAGGATCGATCACCCGCCAGCAGGATGGCCCGAGAACCGAGAACTAGGCTCGACAGTCAAGAACCGGCCCTGAAACCCTGGCTCAACTCAGAAACCGGGAAGTGCAAAGATGACCCGGGAATGTCACGCAGGCAAAGCCCATGGTACACTGGGGCAAAATTTTTCAAAAGAGTTTTGAAAAATTTCGAAAAAGAAGTAGACTGACTCTCTGCGAGCCATCGTAGCCCGACACAAGGAAAGCGGAGAAAGAAATCCAGAACTCTGCATCGACCTACGTTGCCCTACACTGGGGCAAAATTTTTCTATCTTCAAGAAGCTAGAAAAATTTGTTTGACATTGCATACTGGGGCAAATTTTTCCATTTTTGTCGAGAAAAATTGGAAAAATTCGGAGAGTCATTCAAATGGGCCTCGTGAAGGAGTAAGACCCGATAATGATGAAATGGGCCTCGAGAAGCGAGTAAGTCCCAATGATGATAGAAACGGGCCTCGTGAAGGAGTAAGTCCCAATGATGATAGAAACAGGCCTCGTGAAGGAGTAAGACCCGATGATGATGAAACGGGCCTCGAGAAGCGAGTAAGTCCCAATGATGATAGAAGTGGGCCTCGAGAAGCGAGTAAGTCCCAATGATGATAGAAACGGGCCTCGTGAAGGAGTAAGTCCCGATGATGATGAAACGGGCCTCGAGAAGCGAGTAAGTCCCAATGATGATAGAAGTGGGCCTCGAGAAGCGAGTAAGTCCCAATGATGATGGAAACGGGCCCCAAGGAGAGGTAAGCCCCGATATTTATTGAACCAGGCCTCGCGGAGGATCGAGACCCGGTATCCATACACATAACCCAAACACATACCCAAACACATACCCAAACACATCCATACACATATCCATACACATAACCATAAAAGAAAACCAAAACCATCCATAAACCACAAATGTCATATATACAATAGTCAATGTCTGTACATCCCATATAAACACAAAGTGTCTGGCCAGAATACAAGGCCACAAAAGAAGACAAAAAGTAAACAAAAGTACATCATGAGGAAGGAGGGTCGTCAAAGAACCAGTCTCGAGAAACAGGATCACGAGGTGGCGAAGAAGAAGGCTGACCAAGACCAGACAGGTCAGCTCCGGTAACAGGAGTAATGCCCATACCCTGAAGCTGCTCCTCTAATCTCCGTACGGCGGCAGCAAGACGGGCCACCTCTGCATCTCGGGAAGCCAAATCCCTCTGCATCCGCACCATCTCCCCCTCTCGCTGTGTCGCCTCCGTCTGCATACTGGCCATCTCTCCCTGTACTCGGTCCATATCAGCCGTATGACGATCCACGCTGACCGACAGCTCAAGCTGGAGACGCAGTATCTCACTCTCAAGTCTCTCGATCTGCCCAGAAGACCGAATGAGATGACTGTCCATGGCCACTCCACCCATGACGCGGCCACCCTCAACCTCGTGAAGAGACATCAGGGATCCCAGAGAAACTCGCTCGAACCACTCCTGGTATGGCACACCCTCTCGGACCAGACTCGGGTATGCACTCACCCCTGCTATGTAGGGATCACTCGGAGCTCGCGGAATGTAGTCCTCAATAGTCATCAAAGGGGAGGGGTCTACAGGGACAACGGCCTCATCGCCCAGCTGTCGTACAGTCCGCTCACCCAACAGAAGCTCCCAAGACCGAGAGGTCCGGATCCACAGCCTCAGACGAGACAACGCTACAGCCCTAAAAACCTCAGGTCGCTGGGACAAAGCTGCAGAGTAAGGCTGGAAGATGATATCAGCATCCCTGATGCAATCAACTGTCATGCGAAGCTCAAGGAGTGTGCGAGCAGTCATCCTCTCAATCCTAGAAGAATCCCAACGCCTGGCAAGAGGAAAATCCGGGTCAGAAGCCAACGGAAGCCGACTGGGAGCGAAAGTGGGGAAGTGCTCAAAGGCCCAGAAGACGGTAAACTGCCAGAAGCCAAGAAAGCTAATCGACTCCCGACGAGAATAACGGCGCAGACCCCGGATGTAAAATCCATATGTCAAGGCACCCCAGTCATACTCCCTCAGGGTGTCGATGTCCCGGAACATACCAACAATGGGCGTGGGAACGATGGACCGGTCATTCCCGAGAAAGCAGCTGAAAATGAAGATATGCTGCCCACTGGCGATATCGTAGCTCAGTAGGAGGCTCCTCCCTATCTCTCCTCAAGACATCCGCCAGATGCCGAATCCTCACGGAAGGACGCCGGGAGCCCTCTATAGCATCACGATCAGCAAGACCCAAAATCTCCCTAGCCTCAAAGCCATCTATAGGCTCGCTAGGGGGAGCTCTCCCTCCAAAACGGATGCCCAAGATAGCGCTCCAATCTACAGGAAGCACCGCCATCTCGCAGGTACTGAGGTGGAAGGTCCCGGTGTGATGAAAGAATCTCTCTATGAAACACCACACCGCCGGGTGGTACACTGACACATAGGGGATGCTAAGGAAAGGGCCGAAGCCTAGCTCTATCAAAAACTCTCTATACTCCGGACGGGAAGCCTCCAAGAGTCTGCAAAAATCAGACCACCCACCTCGGCCAGCACTATCGGGAGGCTCCTGCGCAAAATCCGAAAGAAGAATGTCAATACAGAGATTTGCAAAGACCAAGAACAAAAGAGACATATGAAAGTATGAGGGTACCTGACAGCGACGGACCAAAGAAGACGGATGAGCAAGGAGGTTCGTCAGAAGGGGCGTATCAGATATCTCAACCGCAACAGGGTAACGCGGTCGAATGCCACCATGGGGAGGATATCTAAATCCTGGCGCAACGTAATCCTCGGGAATGGTGCCCGCAGAATCAGGAATCCCCTCAGTCCTCTGCCTCTTCAATCTCGAAGGGGGAATACCCGTCGACCTGGTATGAGGACGACGAGGTGCGGCAGAAGGAGCATCGCTGGGACCAGTGGTGACACCAGGCTGTGGAGAAGGACGAGTCGTCTCAGAAGGCCCAGCACTACGACCAATAGACGACTCCAGGTCGAGGAAGGAGGCCGAACAGTACTAGGAGCTAAACCAGCAGCCTCGGCATCAAGCTCCGCCTGCAGGTTCCGGGCAATAGAGGCATCAAAACGAGTACGTACGTCCTCCATAGCATCATACTCATCGTCCGTATCGGGAGAACTCTCAGGAGCATAAGCTACAGCCTTGCCTTTCGCAAGGCGATCGGACCGGCGATGGCCCCCACTCCCACTACCTCGATCAGACATCTGCAAAAAGAGCAATGAACAGTCAAAGAGTCAGAAAAGTCAGGTACATCTCATTCTTGAAAAACATAGGAAGTACACAATGATCAAAATTATACAAAACAAGAAAAAAGGAAGGAATAATCAAACAAACAATTTTTTCTTCACCGTTTGGATGAATTTCCAAAATGGGTCTAACTGTTAAGTTAAATCACCCCTCAACCTGTTTGGACTGAGATTCCAAACCGTTGAAACCACCCGATTTGCAGCTTGGGTAGTCCCCAAGTCAGATCACCCCTCAACCTGTTTGGACTGAGATTCCAAACCGTTGAAACCACCCGATTTGCAGCTTGGGTAGTCCCCAAGTCAGATCACCCCTCAACCTGTTTGGACTGAGATTCCAAACCGTTGAACCACCCGATTTGCAGCTTGGGTAGTCCCCAAGTCAGATCACCCCTCAACCTGTTTGGACTGAGATTCCAAACCGTTGAAACCACCCGATTTGCAGCTTGGGTAGTTCCCAAGTCAGATCACCCCTCAACCTGTTTGGACTGAGATTCCAAACCGTTGAAACCACCCGATTTGCAGCTTGGGTAGTTCCCAAGTCAGATCACCCCTCAACCTGTTTGGACTGAGATTCCAAACCGTTGAACCACCCGATTTGCAGCTTGGGTAGTCCCCAAGTCAGATCACCCCTCAACCTGTTTGGACTGAGATTCCAAACCGTTGAAACCACCCGATTTGCAGCTTGGGTAGTCCCCAAGTCAGATCACCCCTCAACCTGTTTGGACTGAGATTCCAAACCGTTGAAACCACCCGATTTGCAGCTTGGGTAGTCCCCAAGTCAGATCACCCCTCAACCTGTTTGGACTGAGATTCCAAACCGTTGAACCACCCGATTTGCAGCTTGGGTAGTCCCCAAGTCAGATCACCCCTCAACCTGTTTGGACTGAGATTCCAAACCGTTGAAACCACCCGATTTGCAGCTTGGGTAGTCCCCAAGTCAGATCACCCCTCAACCTGTTTGGACTGAGATTCCAAACCGTTGAAACCACCCGATTTGCAGCTTGGGTAGTCCCCAAGTCAGATCACCCCTCAACCTGTTTGGACTGAGATTCCAAACCGTTGAACCACCCGATTTGCAGCTTGGGTAGTCCCCAAGTCAGATCACCCCTCAACCTGTTTGGACTGAGATTCCAAACCGTTGAAACCACCCGATTTGCAGCTTGGGTAGTCCCCAAGTCAGATCACCCCTCAACCTGTTTGGACTGAGATTCCAAACCGTTGAACCACCCGATTTGCAGCTTGGGTAGTCCCCAAGTCAGATCACCCCTCAACTGTTTGGACTGAGATTCCAAACCGTTGAACCACCCGATTTGCAGCTTGGGTAGTCCCCAAGTCAGATCAGCTCTCAACGTGTTAGGACTAAGAGATTCCAAACCGTTGAAACACCCGATTTGCAGCTTGGGTAGTCCCCAAGTCAGATCACCCCTCAACCTGTTTGGACTGAGATTCCAAACCGTTGAAACCACCCGATTTGCAGCTTGGGTAGTCCCCAAGTCAGATCACTCCTCAACCTGTTTGGACTGAGATTCCAAACCGTTGAAACCACCCGATTTGCAGCTTGGGTAGTTCCCCAAGTCAGATCACCCCTCAACCTGTTTGGACTGAGATTCCAAACCGTTGAACCACCCGATTTGCAGCTTGGGTAGTCCCCAAGTCAGATCACCCCTCAACCTGTTTGGACTGAGATTCCAAACCGTTGAACCACCCGATTTGCAGCTTGGGTAGTCCCCAAGTCAGATCACCCCTCAACCTGTTTGGACTGAGATTCCAAACCGTTGAACCACCCGATTTGCAGCTTGGGTAGTCCCCAAGTCAGATCACCCCTCAACGTGTTTGGACTGAGATTCCAAACCGTTGAACCACCCGATTTGCAGCTTGGGTAGTCCCCAAGTCAGATCACTCCTCAACCTGTTTGGACTGAGATTCCAAACCGTTGAAACACCCGATTTGCAGCTTGGGTAGTCCCCAAGTCAGATCACCCCTCAACCTGTTTGGACTGAGATTCCAAACCGTTGAAACCACCCGATTTGCAGCTTGGGTAGTCCCCAAGTCAGATCACCCCTCAACCTGTTTGGACTGAGATTCCAAACCGTTGAAACCACCCGATTTGCAGCTTGGGTAGTCCCCAAGTCAGATCACCCCTCAACTGTTTGGACTGAGATTCCAAACCGTTGAAACCACCCGATTTGCAGCTTGGGTAGTCCCCAAGTCAGATCACCCCTCAACCTGTTTGGACTGAGATTCCAAACCGTTGAAACCACCCGATTTGCAGCTTGGGTAGTTCCCCAAGTCAGATCACCCCTCAACCTGTTTGGACTGAGATTCCAAACCGTTGAACCACCCGATTTGCAGCTTGGGTAGTCCCCAAGTCAGATCACCCCTCAACCTGTTTGGACTGAGATTCCAAACCGTTGAACCACCCGATTTGCAGCTTGGGTAGTCCCCAAGTCAGATCACCCCTCAACCTGTTTGGACTGAGATTCCAAACCGTTGAACCACCCGATTTGTAGCTTGGGTAGTCCCCAAGTCAGATCACCCCTCAACCTGTTTGGACTGAGATTCCAAACCGTTGAACCACCCGATTTGCAGCTTGGGTAGTCCCCAAGTCAGATCACCCCTTGTCGACACCGGCGGAAAATTCTCTTCTAAGTATTCTTTTTTCTTTTTAATTTTCCTAGATACCGACCCCCATTTGGCGAGTGTTGTGTGTGTTCCTCTATCTCTTTTCCGTTTCGAGATACGAGTTGTGTGTGTGTGGGAACTTGTGTACGTGTGTGCGTGTGAGCACAAATTTGGAGTCGCCACCAATCATGGGAAATTTTAAGGTGTGATTGGGCACCTATGTCTAATAGATTTTACCCTATTTAGACATCTACAACTAAATGGTCTTGAACCAGAGATAGGTTCGGGGGTTTGCTTATGCGTGGGGAAGGTGTTAGGCACCCCACGACATCCGTTTAAGAAAACGGTTACCTCCTTCCTAATGTTTTCTTTATTTGCTAAGCCTAAGTTTGTTGGTTTTTATTATGTACAAATGTCCCGATTTCTGTCGTACGATATACCAAAATGGCAAACGTAATATGACTTCGTTCGGTTTTGATTAGACTCTTTATTTCACCATCCCTTTTATCTTTGTATCTTTTAAATTTCCGGGCATTTCGGTGGTAGGATATACTTGAAATCCTAACACCTAGTGCCGGGACAAACAATTAATGTTTTTGGTGCCATATTCGGGATCTCTTTACCCTTGATTTCCAAGAGTAAAGCGGTCCGTCAAATGGCGGGGTTTTGGGTGATTAATTCACACTTTGGGGA
>OU015771.1:15335208-15354227 GCA_907173295.1 Fagus sylvatica | reverse complement strand
GATGGGACCACCTCAATTTGGGTTCCCTAGGGCGGAACCATATCAGGGCCAACCAGAAGGGTTTAGGGGTGAACCACCCCAAAGGTTTGAGCCGTATAGGGAGCAGGTTAGGTTTGAACAGCCTTATGAGTTTAGAAACAAACCTTATATACCCCCACAAAACAGGAGAAATAGGCCAAGAAATGATCATAATGGTCGAAACTTCCCTGAGGAGGATATATTTGATAGAGGAATTAATCTGGAAGAAAGGAATCGGGATATAGGACCTGAACCCAATCCTAGGCCTGCACAAGGCCAAGATCTAAGAGACACCATCTTTGAAGTCCTCAATCAGGCATTTCCTGGTCAGAGAAGAACACCAAGACGTCCTTAAGGAAACCATATCCTGAAAGGATAGATAGAAAAGGATGGACTAGGGGGTTTAAAATACCTGACTTCACTATGTTTTCAGGTGAGGATGAAAAAACAGCCTTGGAACATATCTCTAGATTCACTGTCCAATGTGGTGAATATTCCAATAATGGAAATGGAAAGTTGAGAATGTTTCCTAATTCCTTGACAGGCCAAGCTTTTACTTGGTATGCTGCGTTACCAGCTAATTCAATTGAATCCTTGGAGGAAATGGAAGAAAAATTCTAGTCTCACTTTGCTAGATCAAACATAGGAGTTTCAATGGCAGACTTAGTGCAATTAAAATAAAAACCAGATGAATCTGCAGAGCAATTCATTATGAGGTTTAAAATGATCAGAACACGATGCCACACGACGTTGCCAGAGGCGGAATATGTCAAAATAGCCATCGATGGTCTTAATTTTGAGCTAAGGAAGAAATTCGAGGGAATAACTTTCGTCGTTCTGTTCGAGTTGTCAGAAAGAGCATCCAGATTCGAAGGGCTTTTAAAAGAGGAGAATCAAAGGAAAAACTCTTCTTATGGGACCTATTATCAGGACCCTAACTACGAGATTGATTTGGCCGAATACGTAGGTCGAGGGCCGTTTGTTTGTGATGCTTTACATAAAAAGCAAAGTCAAGCAAAAGGGTCCAACAAACCAGCTTCGCCTTTAAAGGCCTACTCTTTTGATGTAGAAAAAGCAGATGAAATCTTTGATATTCTATACAAAGCTAACCAGCTAAAGATCATAGGAAGACATAGATTTCCCTCTAAGGAGGAATTGAAAGGAAGAGATTACTGTAAATGGCATAGTACTTATACTCATGCCACTAAGTCTTGCGTGACTTTTAGAAATGTAGTGCAGGATAAAATAGACAAAAATGTTCTGAAATTTCCTGAAATACCTCGAGAAAACATGGTAGTGGATGCAGACCCTTTTTCCTTTTGTAGATGTTAATACTACATCTGTTGATCTTAGTTCACTTATGCCCTATAGAAATTTGTATATTAAAAATAATAAAGTTAAAGTCAACTCATTACAAGTTTCTGGTCCACAGGAAAGACAGTTAGTTCAAGAGATGAACGGCTTGAAGATTGAAAGATCAGCCGTCACAAGGCAAAACAGCTCAGCCAGAGTAAGTGGCAGGAGCTTTTCGATCTAGGACAACAATGTCCATACTGACAAAGGGAAGAACGTGGCGTGTCCCACAGAACAACCTATCATCTCCTACAAGGAAATGCTTAGGAAAGAGCCACAAAAAATCAACTCAGAAAGTGAGGACGATAACACCATCTGTGACAGGTGTAGCCACATATTGGCTAAATGTTTCTCTAAGACCAAGAAAGAGGATGACCATAAGCCACCAAAAGAGGAGGAACTAAAGTCAATCCCAAAACCAATAGAAAATAGCAAACCTTATCCAAGGTCAGCTCTACAAGTACACACGATTCAATCGAGGCTTGGTCCTCAGCGTGAACAGCCAAAAATGGCTCGATTGAGGCATGACTCTTAATATGAACAGCCAAAAATGGCTCGATCGAGGCATAAGCCTCAACATGAGCAGCCAAAGATGGCCCGGCCAAGGCATGATTTGCAAAATGAACAACCAAAAATGGCTCAATCAAAGCTTAATTCTCAATTTGAACAGCTAAGAATGGCTCAATCAAAACATGTTTCTTGATATGAACAGCTAAGAGTTGTTCAATCAAGGTTTGGTTCTCACTATGAACAACCAAGAATGGCTCAATCGAGGCTTGGTCCTCAATATGAACAGCCAAAAATGGCTCGATTAAGGTCAAATCCACACTATACTTTGGACTCCAGATTTGAATCAGCTAGGATGCCCAAAATAATGAGGCCACCAGTCTCGGAAACAGGGAGATGGGTTACCCTAGAAACTCTTGGACTTAAACCAATACACAAACAGAAGTACAAATATGGCTATAACCCATACTTTTCATGGATAACACGAACCTAGAGGCGAAGGTGGATAAGGCAGCAGGTAGCCTTACATCAGGAGTATGGATAAGAAGACCACCATTCATCCAGGTCAACCACTGACTCAGAGTCTATGGAGGTAATAACGGGAGCAGAAGCCCCAAAATACCTCAGAAGGCCTTACGTTGGAGAAGACGATATTGTTGGTGCAATAACTAAGAATGTTGCAACGCCAGTAGGGAATGGCATAAGGCACAAGGTACAAGATTCGAAGGATGAGTTATGTCCAAACAAAGATTCAATAAAAATTCAGGCTAATCGCAAACGGTTGGAGAAAAACAGCGAGAATGTGGAGTCAGAGACAGAATCTGAGGAGGCTAAGACTTTGCAAGAGCTCATAGGGCCAAAGAGAGGCCAAGTAGTACAAGTTTGGTTTGGAAAAAAGAGAAGAAGCCCGAGGGGTAGTAAGGAACCAGAAATCGAGGCAGAACAGTTCCAGGAAACACAAATGGAGTAGGTTCAAGATAGCCCAAATGAGAATGCAGAAAATATCGACAGCATCAAGGATGTCAAAGATATCGAAGATATAAACGATATTGAAAACATGGAGGATATTGAAGACATGGAAGACATTGAGAATATAGAAGATGTTGGAGATATCGAAGACATGGAAGACATCGAAAACATTGAAGACATTGATGCCTTTGAAAATTTTGAAGGTATTGATGATAACGAGGTCGAAGGGAGTGATGATATGGAAGGAGAAGAAACCCTAGAAAATGGTATCCAAACTGAAGAACCAGAAACTGAGTCTGAAGAGCCAAAAAATGGCAAAACACTCAGTTGCAATGCCATTACTCTTCCCAGAGAGTTCATGGCAACAACTTGGGTACAAAGGGAAGAAGATGCTCGAGGGGCAATACCCATCTTGTTAGCAGAAGAGGAAGAGTGCCTGAGACACAGGTAAAATCATATTTGAAAAACCTACTTTGGCTATGTGCCAACATTTAAAACCTTTATACATAAAGCCACACATGGATGGAAGACCCGTTAATAGGGTTTTAGTAGACAATAGAGCAGCAGTTAATATTTTACCAACCTCCATTCTTAGAAGATTATTAAAAACGGAGAATGACCTAATTGCAACAGATGTGTCTGTTAGTGGTTTTTCTAGTGGAGCCACCAAAACAAAAGGGGTTATCCCTATCAAGGTCAAAGTTGGTAGTAAAATAGCTACAGTAGCCTTCTTTGTTGTCAATACTGACTTAGCATATAATGCTTTGTTAGGAAGAGATTGGATACACTCCATTTTCTTTACATCAGGTATTAGTCTTTTGGAAAGATGACAATAATATCGAGGTAGTTAAGGCAGATGAAAAACCATTTGTGACTTATAATAACAAAGTAGATACACAATTATATAACGATTGTGTGGGCATTGTTAAATTCACAGGGATAGACCAAAACGGAAACCCATCGAAGGTAACCATCGGACCTGAAAAGCCTTTAACAATGGAGGACTTATTCAAGCTCAGCCAAAATTTGGAAGAGACAGAAACAAGGCCAGAAACTGAGAATGGCCTCGATTATTATGTTGAAGATGTTGAATAAACCCACTAATATGAAGGAAAAGGAGGCCATCGATCTGGCCCTAAGAAAGCTGGTAGGATATGTAATAGAGAAAAAGTTGGAACAAAACTCTCAGTTTGCTGAGTGTAACGTAAAACCTGAGAATGGCCAAGGAACTACGGGCCAGGAACACATAAGCACCCATCCAATCAGAATGGATGACATCAAAGAAGAAGTTCAAGATCCCCTCGTTGAGGTAAATCTGGGAACAAAGGAAGACCCACGGGTAACCTTCATAAGTGGTCACCTTGGACCAGAAGAATTTAATAAAATTATGATGATCCTAAAGGAATACAAAGACTGTTTTGTATGGGATTATCCAGAATTGCCAGGACTAAGCAGGAAACTAGTGGAACATCGACTGCCAATCAAGGAAGGATTTTAGCCATTTCAACAACCTCCAAGAAGAATGGCTCCAGGCATCACCTTGAAAATAAAAGAGGAGATTGAAAGATTGGTTCGAGCAAGCTTCATCAGAATAGCCAGGTATGTCGAATGGTTATCAAATATAGTACCTATCTTAAAGAAAAATGGCAACCTTAGAATTTGTATCGATTTTAGAAATATAAACATGGCCACACCCAAAGATGAATATCCTATGCCTGTAGCTGATCTGCTAGTAAATGGGGCATCTGGGTATAAAGTCCTATCCTTTATGGATGGACATTCAGGATATAATCAAATATTCATCGCAGAAAATGACGTACATTGCATTTAGATGTCCAGGATCGATAGGAACATTCGAGTGGGTGGTAATGCCTTTTGGCCTAAAGAATACTGGGGTTACATATCAAAGAGCTATGAACTCCATTTTTCATGACATGATTGGGAAATATATGGAAGTATACATAGACGATATAGCAGTAAAGTCTTAAGACTTCAATAAACACTTAGAAAACCTGGAAAAGGCTTTCATAAGAATGAGGAAGCATCAATTAAAGATGAACCCAATAAATTGTGCCTTTGGCGTCACTGTTGGAAACTTTTTAGGGTTTCTAGTGCATAATCGAGGCATAGAAGTAGATAAAAATAAGGCTAAGGCTATATTACAAGCTAAGCCTCCATCAAATAAAAAGGAGTTGCAAAAACTGCTTGGGCAAATAAACTTTTTAAGAAGATTTATTGCAAATGTGGCAGGAAAAACCAAAGTATTCTCTCCTTTGCTTCGATTGAAGGACTATGAGGCATTTATTTGGCATGAAGAACATCAAAAAGCCTTCGATGCCATCAAGTAATACTTAACGACTCCACCAATGTTGATCCCTCCAAAAGAAGGCAAACCACTGAAGTTGTATATCTCTGCTACTCAGGAGTCGATTGGAAGCCTTTTGGCCCAAGACAATGAGGACGGCCATGAACAAGCTGTTTTTTTTTTTTTTTATTTAAGTAGGATTTTAAATCCAACTGAATGCAGATATTCTATTGTTGAAAAACTTTGTTTAGTTTTGTATTTTTCTGCACTCAAATTAAGGCATTACATGTTAGCTTATATTGTGTTTGTTATTGCTCAAACTGATGTTATTAAATATATGCTATCAAAACCTATCTTAAGTGGAAGAATGTGCAAATGGAGTTTAGCCTTAGTAGAGTTTCATTTACCATATATACCACAAAAAGCAGTTAAGGGCCAAGCACTAGCAGACTTTTTGGCTGATCATCCTTGTGAAAATATATCATAAGAAGCCCAATATGTGGCTTTAGTTCCTTGGAAGTTCTATTTCGATGGCTCAAGAGTTGAACAAGGAGCAGGTGTGGGAATAGTTTTGGAATCACCACAAGGAGTGAAAACCCAATTAGCATTTAGAGTAGAAAAAGTATGCTCTAACAACCAAGTGTAGTATGAAGCCTTGGTTTTAGGGCTGGAAATACTTTTGCAAATGGGGATAAAAAATGTCAAAGTATTTGGTGATTCGCAATTGGTAAACAATCAAGTTAGGGGACAGTATAAATGTGCAAGTGTATTGCTAGCCCCATATTTGGTATCTGTCCAACAATTGTTGCAAGAGTTTCAAGAGTGCACTCTACATCATATATCTCGAGAAGAAAATTATGAGGCTAATAGAATGGCCCAGGCAGCCTCAGGATATAGGCCAATCGAGAGTGAAGAAGTCAGAATCGAGGCACTAAAAACAAGAACTCTACCATCAGTATTTACCAGGCAACTAGGAACAGAGATCTTTGCCCTTGAAGTAGGGAAAGAAGACTGGAGAAGTGCAATTATCTCGTACCTAAAAAGCCCAAGTGGTTGTACCAACAATGCCTTGAAACTCAAAGCCAGAAAGTATGTATTGATAGAAGAAGATGAATGCCTATTCAAACGTGGAGCAGATAGAGTTCTGCTTAAATGTATAAGCACAGAAGAAACAATACAAGTAATGGCTGAAGTTCATGAAGGAATTTGTGGAGCACATTAGTCAGGAAAAAAAATGAAATGGCTAATCCATTGAAATGGATATTATTGGCCAAAAATCCTAAAAGATTGCATCGAGTATGCTCATGGATGTGAGGCATGTCAGAAACATGGACCTTTACCCAGGCTACCTACCGCCGAGTTAAGCTCGATTATTAAACCTTGGCTATTCAGAGGTTGGGCATTGGATTTAATTGGGAAAGTAAGACCTACTTCAAAGAAAAAGAATTGTTTTGTGATCGTGGCCACTGATTACTTTACAAAATGAATGGAAGCCAAAGCTTATAAGGATGTGACTGAATATGATGTGATAAAGTTCATCAAAGAAATAATAGTCCATCGATTCGGTTTACCTCAAAGCATCACTGTGGATAATGGAATGGCTGTTAAGGGATCGAGGGTTATGGCTTTTGCGCAAGAGCATGGCATTAAGATCCTTAATTCAACACCATACTATGCACAAGCAAACGGTCAAGCAGAATCAACTAACAAAATCATCAAAGCCAATTTGAGGAAAGTTGTCAATAATAACCCCTCGAATTGGGATGAGTTATTATCAGAAGTGTTATGGGCTTATCGAACCTCTAAAACGCTAAGCATCAACACAACTCCTTTCTCGTTAGTCTATGGCCATGATGCAGTACTCCTTGTTGAAGTAACTGTCCAATCACTGAGAGTGGCTAGACAAAACCAATTGAGCCATACAGATTATTGTCATAACCCCATTTTTACCCACGGGATTTTCTCGGGTGTCGGTGCGCAAAACGGGACAGCCCGAACCGAACCAGCACTGATCCTGACGACAGGGCTTCGCCACATCAAATACTCCCAAGAAGAAGGTCCGGGACACATTTCCCGAGGTTCGACCAAGTTTGGCTAGGGTTGACCAAGTTTGACTAGGGTTGACCGAAGTTTGACCGAGGTTTGACCGAGCCGTTTCCGACCCGACTAGGACCCACCGTGCCCAGAAACCCTTGAAATGTAGTCCGGGATACATCTCCAAGAGTTTGGAGAGCTTTGACCAAGTTCGACCAAGTTTGACCAAGGTTGACCAAGTTTGACCAAGGTTTGACCGGACCATTGACCAGACCAAAAACTGGATCGAACTGACCACCCCTTGACCAATGTATAGAGAATATCAAGAGCTTCGATTCCGTACTTTACGGGTCGAAAACGGACGAGAAACGAGAGAGTTGTGGCCAAAACTGCGAAAAAACGGTCCGACACTTAGCCAAATTTTGGTAAGTGTTGTTGACAAAACAGCCCATTTGGAGGCAAGCGTTTGCGCAAAGATTCTCTCCGACCCGCTGCAACTTGGTCCAAGAGCCAAGACCCTTAGGCAAGAGGTTCACTTCAGCTACCACATGCAACTTTCGGATCGTCAAGAGTTCCTCCGGTCAAGCCGGAATCTCAGTCAGAAGATGACCCCTTGGCATAAGGAACATTCCGACGGCCTCCGTTCGCAAGATCATATCTTGCGAACCCAAACTCGCCTCTGTGCAAGGCCTGTACCGTTAGAAAAGTAGGTAAGCGCAAGCTTTCCGACGATACCAAGATCGTCGGAATCCGACATCGGGAGCTACGTCTACCACGCGCGTGAAAACAGGCCGACAAAATAAGGTTTTGCTGAAAGTTCCGGGATTTTCCCACCGACGTTGCCACGCTTGCGCACAGAGTCTTCCTGACTCGCAACAAGTTGATCTGCGAGCCCGGGCACATTGGAAAGAAGACACATTCATGCACGACAAGGAACTCTCGGATCGCCAAGAATTTATCGGGGCCAGCCGGAATCCCGATCGGAAAACTGCCCTCAAACGGACCAAAAACACCCCGGTGGCCTCTGTTCGCGGGGCCATATCTCACAAGTCCAAGCTCGGATTTCCGCAAATCCTGGAACCTTGCAAAAGTAGGCAGCGCAAGCTTTCCGACGGTACCAAGAACGTCAAAATCCGACATCGGGAGCTAGGTCAAATATGCGCGCGAACTGGGACAAGATTTGAGAAAAAACGCGCTGGGAGCAAAACGCATTTTTTCTCCCGGACAGCCGCCTTCGCGCGCAGAGTCTTTCCTGCTCGCAACAAGTTGATCCGCGAGCCCGGGTGCGTTGGAAAGATAATGACTCCGGCTACGACGTGGAACTCTCGGTTCGCCGATAGCATTCCCCGTTTGACCGGAATCTACATCGGAAAGAGTGCACAAAAACAGCTCCGACACCCCGACTTCCGGGAGCCATAACTCCCTCGTCCGAACTCCGATTCGCGCAAACTTTATATCGTTGGAAAGAGGACGTCGAGAGCTTTCCGACGATATGCCGCATGACCCATTTTGAGTTCCGGAAGACCTCCAAAACTGCCCCCGAAAATCGGATAAAAAAGGATACGCGCACGGAAATCGAGGAGGATTCGAGGAGCTGCTGGCGTGGAAGGATAAGACTGCCACGTGGCAGTACCACAACTCGCGCAGGACCGTCATGCGCCGCGCATGATGGACCTGCGCGAGGCGTGCACGGTTTTCTATAAAACCGACCCCCCCCCCTCACTTCAGCACAGTTTTTGCTCGGGCACTAGGCCTCTTTAGAGCGTTAGTTTAGGCAGAAATATAGGGGTTTTTTAGGGGGTTTTAGGAGGGGATTTTTGGGTAGTTTTAGAGAGAGAGACTCCTCTCTAGGTAATCTCTCTCTCTCTCTAAGCTCTTTCTCTCTTCTTTTCTTCTTTAGGGATTTTGGGGGGTTTTTAGAGTGAGAAGCATCTATTAGGTGCTTCTCTCTCTAACCTCTCCTCATCTTCCCCCTCTCTCTCTCTCTCTCTCTCTTTCTCTTACTTTCTTTAGTTCATTTTAGTTCATTTATGCTTTACTAGTTTATTTATTGCTTTATTTACATTTCCTTGTCTATTTATTGCTTTATTTACATTCCCTTGTCTATTTATTGCTTTATTTACATTTCCTTGTCATTTATCGCTTTATTTACATTTTCTAGTCATTTATCGCTTTATTTACATTTTACTACGCACTTGTGAATATATATTTGTTGTGATTACCCCCCTCCCCCGGTGTGTTTTAGTACGGCAATATTGAGTGGCTTTGGCGGCTCGCGTAAGTCCTCTAACGAGGCCGTGACAACCATGTTAGCCCACGAGGTCTTGACCCGAAAAATACACCGGTTTCCTCGTGTTTTAGTACGGCAAATATTGAGTAGCTTTGGCTCAGTTGCGTAAGACCTCTAACGAGGCCGTAACAACCTTGTTAGCCTACGAGGTATTTGACCCGAAAAATACATCCCCATGTGTTAAATATTGTCATTTATCGCTTTATTTACATTTACTACGTTGTAAATATTATATTGTGAATATTCTCATTTTCCCATTTTTCCCTTTGTGATTTGGGCGTGATAATCCCGATTGGTCGTGGTGGATTATGTAAGACCTCAAAGAGGCTTTATCCACCACGTAATTCCATAGGCATTGGACCCATTAAAAACCCCCATGTTTAAATATTGTCATTTATCGCTTTATTTACATTTACTACGTTGTGAATATTATATTGTGAATATCATTTTCCCATTTTTCCCTTTGTGATTTGGGCGTGATAATCCCGATTGGTCGTGGTGGACTATGTAAGACCTCAAAGAGGCATTAACCACCACGTAATTCCCATAGGCATTGGACCCACAAAATTCCCTCCTTGTAAATTCCATTAATTTATTGCTTCCCGTTATGCTCTAAATTTCTTGCCATTTTTACTACGTTGTTGTAAATATTGATTTATCCTTCATTATTTTGATTTGGGCATGAAAATACCAAACGGTATTGGTGGTTTTAGGTAAATCTTTTCAAATAGTACTAAAACCCCATGTAAATCCATGAGGCGTTGGACCCGTAAAAAAACCCATTTTCAAAACGGTTTTTCTCATTTAAGTCCTATTTGGCTTCGCGGGTTTAGGTAAATCTTTTCAAATAGTACTAAACCCCCGTGTAAGCCCGAAAAGGCATTGAAACCTCATTTTCAAAACAGTTTTTCTCATTTAAGTCCTATTTGGCTTCGCGGGTTTAGGTAAATCTTTTCAAATAGTACTAAACCCCCGTGTAAGCCCGAAAAGGCATTGAATTCTCTTCTAAAAATTGCCTTGTTTTATTCATGTAAATCCTAAGGTGGTGTCGAGATTCGAGTAAGTCTTTCAAATAGCATCGAATCCCGACCCCACGAGGTCTTGACCCTTTCCCTAAAAATTCTCATGAATTGTACCTTGCCATTTCAAATAAATGTTGCATTTATGTCATTTCATACTTATGATTGATGTGCTGCTAACATACCATGATCATCCCATATTATGTCATACTTGTGATTTATGTGCTGCGAACATGCCGTGATTACTTGTTTGAACATTTATTCGCTTTCATACTCTTTCTTGTAATTATGTGTTGTGAATATACCGTGATTACTTGCTTGAGTGTTTATCGCTTTGATATAAAAATGTGATTAAAATACACTTTGCCATGAAAACTTTAAAAAGAGTAAACATGGTAATGTGGGCGTTAGAAACGAAGGTATGAGTCCTTTACACGGGGGCGTGGCTGGTACGTGCTTTCGTGTAAGGGATTCTACACGTTCTAACTCCCATAGGATCATGGTCTAAAATTCCCCAAAGTGTGAATTAATCATCCAAAACCCCGCCATTTGACGGACCGCTTTACTCTTGGAAATCAAGGGTAAAGAGATCCCGAATATGGCACCAAAAACATTAATTGTTTGTCCCGGCACTAGGTGTTAGGATTTCAAGTATATCCTACCACCGAAATGCCCGGAAATTTAAAAGATACAAAGATAAAAGGGATGGTGAAATAAAGAGTCTAATCAAAACCAAATGAAGGTCAAAATGCATTTGCCATTTCTTGGTATATTGCTCGACGGAAATTTGGGACATTTGTACATAATTAAAACCAACAAACCTAGGCTTAGCAAATAAAAGAAAACATTAGAAAGGAGGTAACCGTTTTCTTAAACGGATGTCGTGGGGTGCCTAACACCTTCCCCACGCATAAGCAAACCCCCGAACCCATCTCTGGTTCAAGACCATTTTTTGTTGTAAATGTCTAAATAAGATAAAATCTATTAGACATAGGTGCCCAATCACACCTTAAAATTTCCCATGGTTGGTGGCGACTCCAAATTTGCGCTCATACGCACACACACACACAAGTTCCCACACACACACAACTCATATCTCGAAACGGAAAAGAGATAGAGATCACACACAACACTCGCCAAATGGGGGTCGGTATCTAGGAAAATAAAAAAAAAAATAAGAAGAGATTTTCCGCCGGTGTCGACAGCTTGGCGACTCCACTGGGGACTTAGAGGGTTTAAGCCTATAGTCTTTCGGTGTTTTCTTTGCTAAGCATGTGTGTATATATTTGTTGGTATTCATTATTTGATTTCATTCTTTATTTCATCTTGTATAGTGTTTTGATTTTAGCATGTCTATATTCTTGTATATAAACTGCGAACATAGGATAGAGATTTATTTTATGCAACACATATTATATATTGTGCCTTGTACAAAAAAGTCTTTTCCCTTTTTACTTTCAAAATCATGACATTTACACTCATTGGACTTTTGGGTCGAACCCGGACTCAGGTGGGGCTGGGCTGGTACAGGCTCCACCACGAACCCTTTTATATCTAGGACATGGAACACGAGAATCCACCCTTCTCCCTTCACACCCGTGGAGATCGAGGGGGGCGTGCAAGTGCTTCCCCGGTGATCCAATACCCTTTCGACTTCCTTCGGGAGGATGAAACGGGCATGATCATCGGCCCCTTTAGGAAACAGAATTCCAAGCCGTGTCATACCATGTTGCATATAGTAAGCTATAGAGTAGAAAAACTACCTGTGAGGGCTCTGGTAAAAGCCAACCGAGTGAACATCCAACCTAAGATAGGATACCCAAAAAATAGGATGTGTCTTTTCAAAATGAGTCAAGGGAAAAGCGTTGTGCTATTTTCCAGGTGGTGATAAAATAATTGGAGCCGAGTCAGGTTCTATCTATCTAAACCTTTGTTTGCATGTCATTGTTTGATAAAGGGATAGGATAACCACGTTGTCCATACCCGTTGCAAACCACTCAAACCCAAAGAGTTCCAAACTCTACATGGGATGTATAGAGTCTTGTCGTACCCAACCAAAAGTACGACCCTCACATTAACCGACATCGGTTCCCTCCAAAAATTTTCAAAAATGGAACCGAACGCCGAAAGGCTCGTCGAATTTTCAGTAATGTGAGAGTCTAGCTTTTCGTTAGTACGTGTACATAGTCTTGTCATATCCAACCAAAAGTACGACCCTCACATTAACCGACATCGGTTCCCAAAAATCTTTCAAAAATGGAACCGAACGCCGAAAGGCTCGTCGATTTTCAGTAATGTGATAGTCTACCTTTTCGTTGATATGTATGTACCCATTGTGTATAGAGTCGTGTCGTCCCCAACCAAAAGTACGACCCTCGCATTTACCGACATCGGTTTCCAAAAAATCTTTCAAAATGGAACCGAACGCCGAAAGGCTCGTCAATTTTTGGTAATGCGAGAGCCTATCTTTTCGTTGGTACGATTGTAACCATTGTGTATAGAGTCAAGTTGTCCTCAACCAAAAGTACGATTATCACATCAACCGACGTCGGTTCCTCAAAAATTTTCAAAAAAAATGGAACCGAACGCCGAAAGGCTCGTCAAATTTTGAGGAGATGTGATATTCTACCTTTTCGTTGGCACATCGTGTATAGAGTCATGTCGTCCTCAACCAAAAGTACGACCTTCGCATTTACCGACATCGGTTCCCTCCAAAAATTTTCAAAAAAAAATGGAACCGCACGCCGAAAGGCTCGTCGGATTTTGATAATGCAAGAGTCTATCTTTTCGTTAGTACGTCTGTAAACCCCAAGAGTTTCCAAACTCTATAAGGTCGTGTAGAGTCTCGTCATGTCCAACCAAGAGTATGACCTTCGCACTAACTGACATCGGTTCTCAAAAATCTTTCAAAATAGAACCGAACGCCGAAAGGCTCGTCAAAATTTTGATAGTGCGAAAGCCCATCTCTTCGTTGACAAATCCATACATGTGTCAATCCTAAAGAGTTCTCAACTCTACATAGGAATCTAGATACTTACCCATCGTGCTGTCTGTCAACCAAGAATACGACCTTCACACCTATCGACACTGGTTCCCCCCCAAAAAAATCTTTCAAAATGGAACCAAGCGCCGAAAGGCTCGTCGAATTTCCAATGGTGTGAAAGCCTATTTCTTTGTTGACAACACCACTATGTACATACACGAGTTCTTAACTCCATAGATGTCTATTTGTGTCATCCCGACCCTCATATTGCTTGATGTCGGTCACCCAAATTCCAAAATAAAGCCATGAGCCGAAAGGCTCGCCAATTTTGGCAACCCAATGGGAAAACCCATCCATTTGTCAATGCATATTGCATTCATGCATACCATGCATACGCATACATACTTAGCCATGGTTTACCCGCAAAGTAAGCCAAGGTCATGCACCCAATTGTGAATTCAAAATCTAACTTAACGTTGTTTACCTCTCTAGGTTATATTTGCATTCGCAATCAAATGGCTGGAGAAACAAGTGGACCCGGACCTAGCGAGCAAGAAATCCGGATGGTCGCTCTTGAACGAAAGTTCGACGAACTCCTCAGCTTCGTGCAACTAATAGCAAAGCGAAATACGGATGATGAGAACCAAAGGAAGGAAGACGACAAAGATACCAGTGAAGCAGAACCGGAAGGGCATTCCAACACCAACGCCACTCCACCAAGGCCGCCGACGCCACCAAAGCCAGAGGGGAAAGACTCCCAATTGGACAGCAAGATTGATAGTTTGGAGGAGAAGATCAGGCTCATACAGGGTTTGAACTCTTTCGGAAACACGGACTTCTCGAGCATGTCCTGGTTCCCCAACATGACGGTGCCACCCAAGTTCAAGGCCCCGGAGTTCGAGAAATACAATGGGAGAGGAGACCCCATGATCCATCTGCAAATGTACTGCCGAAAGATGGCACCCTATGCCGACAATGAGCCGTTGCTGATCCAGACATTTCAAGATACCCTGACAGGGAATGCAGCAGAATGGTACTCACAGTTGAAGAAGATCTCTCATTGGAAGGAGCTGGCAGACACCTTCCTGGCTCAATATGGGTTCAACTCCCAAATAGCTCCGGACCGATTTCGATCTGCAGAGGATGGAGAAGAAGAGTAATGAAACCTTCAGGGAAGTATGCCCAAAGGTGGAGAGAGAAGGCGGCTCGAGCACGCCCGCCGCTGGACGAAAGAGAGATGATCAAGATCTTTGTCGATACACTGAAGAACCCCTACTTCGACCGGATGATGGGATTACAAATGCAGTTCTTTGTAGACCTGATACCAGTGGGAGAGAGGATCGAAGATGCCTTGAAGACAAAGAAGATAGTAGACATGACGGCTCTGATGGCGTTAGCCGAACAAGCCGCCAAGAAGGCTCCAACGAAGAGGAAGGAAGGGGATGTGCAAATGATAGGGAGAAGCAATGGGAGACCGAGGCAAATCCTCCCAACTTTCACCATGCAATCGGTACAACCAAGGCCTACTCCGACCCCGGCTCCGACTCAGGTTCCAGCCCCGGCCCCAGCACCCCAGATGCCGGCAAGGCCGGTGGGAAACCAACCCAATGACAACAGGTGGCCCAGAAAAGAGCCAAGGCAATTCACGCCTTTACCTATGCCTATGACAGAGCTGTACCCCATTCTGATAGAGAAGAATCTAATCTCACCCACTATCCCAAGGCCTTACAACGGCGCACCGAGAAAGGACTTCAACCAAAACTTAACTTGTGACTTCCACTTTGGAGAAGTAGGACATGCAATAGGAAATTGCAACCATCTGAGGCATCGGGTTCAAGACCTAATTGACCATGGGATCTTGAAGTTCGAAGGCCTGCCCAACATTACTACCAACCCTTTGCCCAACCATCCAGAAGGGGGTGTAAACATGGTTGAGATAGAGGAAGGGAATGAGGAGCGTATCTTGTGGAGACGTCTCTTTTACACCTTGGAGAAAAAGAGACACATCACCCCGTTAGAAGCACCACCGGGGCCATCAACAGGGGACGCATGTGAATATCACTCGGGGGCAAGAGGGCACAGCCTAGAGTGTTGTGAGGAGTTCAAGAAGAAAATCACCAATCTGATGGAGAACGGGCTGGTGGGGAGAGAAGAAATACCATCGGAAAGGAGCCATCAACCAGAGGATCCGTCAGATTTTGACTGGTACGCGGAGCTCAATTTGGATGACATCGTAGAGGATGAGATGGACCTCGATAACCTACAGGATGAAGGAGCTGACTGGGGATACTTCATGGAGGATGATACCGACGAATGGAAGGACGTCGACTTCACCAAACTATTCCAATTCACATACTTGATAGTGCCACCTGGGTTTGAGACACCGGAATTCGAAATATTTTACGAGAATGGCGATCCGGAGGTCCATTTGCAAAAGTACGGCGAGAAGATGGCCCTACATTTGGAGAACGAGCTTTTGATGATCTCGGTGTTTCCCGAGAGCCTGTCAAAACAAGCAGCCGCCTGGTTCTGTCAGCTGAGGAACCTTACTGGCTGGGATGATTTGGCAAGAGTCTTCTTGGAACGATACCGCTTCAATCCCCATTCGATTCTGGAATATTTGGGTTTAAAGGAAGATGAAGAGCCCTACGTCATCCCTGACCCGGGAGTGGGTGAAGTGATTGTGGAGATCAAAGAAGAACCAAGCGTGCTGTCCCTACCAGCACTGACTGAGGGAGAAGAAGAAGAGGAAGTCAAGCCATTGCCACCAGCCAAAGACCCAGACAACGCTACCATTGCCGAAGAAGGAGAGGAGCCACTCAAGGCACCACCGCCAAGCAATATCATCACCACCACCGTTGCTGAAGAAGAATATGCTGGCCCTATGGTTGAAGGGTTGAGCATCCACACCATTCGCCGGAGAGGAGGATTCCACCACCACACCACCGACCCGCCACTGCCAACAGGGAGAGGAAGCCAAGACGTGGACTTGCGTACCATTGCTACAGCGTGTCTCAAGTAGCAATGAGTAAGCGGTATCCCAGCTAGGGGTAACTCGGTTTTGAGTCTACCAATAGCTCGGGAATTTTTGTATCGAACAATTTCGGGTTTCTATGTTTATTTTATGCTTTCAAGATATCATGCCACAATCATAATCATTTCATCATTGTAATATTTCCATTTCCATATTTCAAATGATATGTCACGTGTTTATTCCATGAATTTCTTCTATCTCAAATATTCCAATGTGCATTAAATAAATCCAACACGCCATCATACAAAACGAATGGCTTCCCTTTTTAATTTTCTTACCGTTTTTCCATCCGCCATCCTTCTCCAGGATTACACGCAAAACCTCAAACGATCCCCACGTCTCCAAAATTGACAACAAAACGGAATTGCTCACTGGATAACATAGATAATTCCGACGAAGAAATCGAATTACCAAATGACATCCTTGAAGCATTAGAGAGACAAGACGAGGGGTCCAAACCCAACATAGAGGAGTTGGAAATAGTAAATCTGGCTGATAAGGGTGAAGAGCCGAGAGAAGTCAAGATTGGAACCCGCTGCGCCGCAGAGCAAAAGGAAGCACTCATCGCACTGTTAAGAGAGTTCCATGAAATCTTCGCCTGGTCTTACCAAGACATGCCAGGCCTAGACACAGACATAGTGGTCCACAAGATTCCGCTGAAGCCAGAATGCAAGCCCGTGAAGCAAGCACTGCGACGGATGAAGCCCGAAGTCATTTTGAAGATCAAGGAAGAGGTGGAAAAGCAATTGAAGGCAGGTTTCCTAAGCACAGTAACCTATTCGGACTGGGTAGCCAATATAGTCCCGGTGCCGAAAAAGGACGGAAAAGTTCAGAATGTGCGTGGACTATCGGGATCTGAACCGAGCCAGCCCGAAGGATAATTTTCCTCTACCTCACATTGACACCCTGGTCGACAACACAGCAACGAACGTCGTATTCTCATTCATGGACGGATTCTCAGGGTACAATCAGATCAAAATGGCCGAAGAAGACAAATCCAAGACTGCTTTCATCACACATTGGGGAACCTTCGTGTACGATGTCATGCCTTTCGGCCTAAAGAACGCAGGAGCCACTTATCAGCGAGCCATGGTCACCCTCTTCCATGACATGATTCATCACGAGATAGAGGTTTACGTAGATGACATGATTGCCAAGTCTCGTACCGCACAAGATCATCTCACAGACCTACGCAAATTGTTCCAACGACTGAAGAAGTATCAGCTCCGATTGAACCCGAACAAGTGTGCCTTCGGCGTCACATCCGGAAAGTTATTAGGCTTCATCGTCAGCGGCCGGGGAATTGAGATTGATCCTGCAAAGGTTCAAGCCATACGAAGCATGCCCGCGCCAAAGACAGAGAAAGAGATCCGAAGCTTCTTGGGAAGGATTAACTATATAGCTCGCTTCATCGCACAGCTTACTGCGACCTGCGAGCCTCTGTTCAAGTTGTTGAGAAAAGACGTGAAGATAAAGTGGACTGAAGACTGCCAGAGAGCCTTTGACAAGATCAAGGAGTATCTGCTCAACCCACCCATCCTGGTTCCACCGACTCCAGGACGTCCCCTCATTCTATACCTCACAGTCCAAGAAGCATCCATGGGCTGCATGTTGGGACAACAAGACGAGACTGGGAAGAAGGAGCAGGCAATCTACTATCTTAGCAAGAAGTTCACGGAGCCGGAGACCCGTTACTTGTTGGTTGAGAAGACGTGCTGCGCACTAGCTTGGGCCTCCAAGAAGCTGAGACAGTACATGCTCTACTACACCACTTGGTTGGTATCCCGGAATGGACCCGATCAAGTACATCTTTGAAAAACCCGCCTTGACTGGGAAGATCGCACGGTGGCAAGTACTCCTATCTGAATTCGACATCTTGTTTGTGGCTCGAAAGGCGATCAAGGGACAGGCCATAGCCGATTACTTGGCAGATTACCCGTCCGAGCAGTTAGAGTTAATGGATTCAGAATTCCCAGACGAAGACGTAATGACAGTCGACGAAGACAATCATGGTAGATGGAAGCTTTACTTTGATGGAGCAGCGAACGCTGTCGGAAGTGGAATTGGCGCGGTCTTGGTATCGCCAAAGGGACAACAAACTCCTATCGCTGTTAAGCTGGGATTTGATTGCACCAACAACATGACTGAGTACGAAGCATGCATCGTCGGTCTGCAAGCAGCTTTAGAATTTCGGTGCTTATGAACTGGAAGTTTTCGGAGACTCTCTGCTGATAGTGTCACAGACTAACGGAGAATGGCAAGCTCGGGATCCCAAGCTCATCCCATACCAACGATACATCAGCCGGCTAGTCCCAAAGTTCAAGTATGTCACCTTCACATACACCCCAAGAGCTCACAATCACTTTGCTGATGCGCTCGCCACACTGGCAAGCCTAATCAAGCTAGTAGAAGGGGATGATGTGCGACCATTACGGATCGAGACTCGAGACATCCCGGCATACTGTGTGTGCATAGAAGAATGCATGAACGTCGAAGCAGAGATAGAC
>OU015771.1:15310295-15335108 GCA_907173295.1 Fagus sylvatica | reverse complement strand
GTGCTTCTTCAATCCTTAGGGACCAGTAACGCTCACTTTTTGGAACTTTAGGAATTAACAATGAACGCTATTGGTCCTTAATTCACACCATTTATGGACCAGTAGTTTTTAAAAACTTAGGGACTAAAAATCACCGTAGGGACCAATAGTGCATGTTTTTAAAATGTTAAGAACTAATTACATGCGTTTTAAACATTAGAGACTAAAAATGTAATCTGTATAAATGTTTGAGACCAACAATTAGTTCATCCTTAAATCTATGTTATCCTAATTAGTTTGCCTTTTGAGGTGATTTTGCTTTCTTTACTACTCTGCTCTCTTGTAATGTTTTGAACAACCAAAATAAACTAATAAAAGCCTGAAGGACCAATAATCAAATGACCTTTAAAAATTCACCCTATAAAACCTATAAATTATTAATACCACGCCTTAGAATCATAACAAGCTCCTTCCACAAGAATTTGTAAGCCCCATTTATGGGGTTTGGATTCCCTCCAGTGTCCAGTGCACTGGAGGTAAGCCTCATCCCCATTTATGGATCTCACATATTTGAAATAGGGGTCAGCGGGTGCTTCTGCAACAAAATGTACCAAATTTTGTGGATTATCTAATTACAAGATGGAAAAAATAATGTGAATACACAATACTCCCAATATCCCAAGAAAACCGAGCTAATGAAACCCAATTAATTCTCCTAGAAAAACATTGCAAGCATAGAGGACATGTAGATGATCATATATGATATGGCCAACCATTGCTAGCTACTTCATCTCCTCTGGCCTCAATATCATCATCCTCATCCCCAAGCACTCGCCATTGTCTACCATCACCATCATCTTCTCCAAACAATGCCTCTAACATCATCACTCAAATCACTACTACACTTGACTTGACCACCAATTTCCCACCAATGGCACAAACGACGACCATAGATGTCTTTCCAATTAATCCTCCATTGCCACCCACCATTAGCAACCATTTATGGCCACTATAACCACACTTAGTAAAAACCACCTTCAAGTCCACCAAAAATTGACATCTCGTCATTAATAATAACCATCATAATCATTGACTCATGCCAAATACCTAAAGCACCACTCACCAACTTCTTTAAGTCCCGAGATCAAACATGACAAATTGGGAAAAATAAAAGGTGATGATGCAATCAAACATGACAAATATGGAATAAAAGTTTAGCTTTTAGTAGGGCACTAGGGTTGCAAACAAATCAAGGGTGGCTCAAAAAAGAAACTTGCATACTTTCATTTAGAATTTAACAATCAAGTCAAGCTCAACTAATTAACTTTTGAAGTTTGGTTGATAAACGAGCCTAAACTCAAACTTGGTAACCCATTTGTGAACAAGCGTGCACAATGAGCTTGACTAGAATATATAATAAAAACTAGTAAGTAACATGTGCAATGTACAAGAAAGTTCAATAAAATATAATTTTTTTCTGTTTTATTTTTAAAAAAATATGAACTTTAATAATTATGGTAATTATATTCATCTTATTATACCATTTAAACAAAATATGATATGTCAAAATTTTAATGGAGGGTGTAAATATATATAAGAGATTTTATAGGGAATCCTTATAGAATTTAAACTCAATTAAAAAAATATATATTGGAATAATGATACGGTAAAACATAAACTTTCAAAAGTTTATGTCAAAACATTAGAAGAAGTCAACAAAAAGTCAAAAGTTTTGATTTTGTATAAAATATAGATACAAGATGAATACTCATTTGCCTAATTTTATGATCTTATTAAAAGAATTATTTTTGCATATTCCCTTTATATGATAATCAAATTTATGAAAGTTGTGTGTATTTTAATGAATTTTATTTTTATAAGTTCAAAATTATATATATCATTATAATTAAATAATAGATGAATTTTCATAATATGAAGTATTAATCATGAGATTTATTTTGTATTAGAATAAAATACTTTTATTATTATTATTAAAACGATAGAAATTTATTTATAATAATAATAATAATATAAAAAAAAACATTTACAAGTATAGCACTATGTGGGGATGATGGGGTGGACGAGAAATTAAGCCCCGCAAAATTGAGCAAAAATCACAATAAAAATCTAGATCCGAACGCCAAGACACAAGGATAAGGCATTGAGGAGACCAATTTGGTTGGAGAGAGCAAGCCCGCAGCGGGGCAGCAACAAACCTTAAGGGTAAAAGGAAAAAAGACCCGATCCAGACACCAAGACACATGGGTGAGGCATTGAGCAAGCTGATTTGATCAGAGGGGGAGCCCGTGGAGGGCAGACAACCCACGAGTGCAATTGACTAGGAGGGATTCAACCCCATATATTAATCCCATGAGAAGGCAATTGACTAAAAAGGAAATAAATTAATCCAACAGTTCATAATTAAATTCAATTTTATTTAAAATAAATGAACAAGCATAAACATATTATGCAATTTGGTAAGAAGCTCATCTCCAAAAATTAAAAAGGCAAGTGAGCTTAAAATAATTAGGAGTCATGTTTCGGAAAGCAAGACATAAAAGTAGAATACATTGTTTTATTTATTTATTTTTTAAAGCTCACTTACAATAAACACTACAACAACCTGGAAGTAAACTAAGATTGATAAACATATCAGGAAACATTATCTAAAAATGGAATGTGGACGATGTGGTTGTTGAGATGCTAGGAAAATTTGTATATGAGAGCAATAATTACATTGGCCAACTACATTCCTCAACAAAACAAAAAACCAATAGTATCCTATAACCCAAAAAAACCAAAAAAAAAAAAAATCCTACTTGTAGAGAAAAGTCATCATCTTGGCAGTAGATACAGTGTTAAGAATTTATTAGATTGCTGGTGGTGTCCTTTCATATAATATAATATACACTTTTGTCCATTTTTATTCGAAATTAACAAGAAAATTTGCCTATGCATCACATAAATTCAGCCGTTACTAATTAAATACAAAAACAAAAGTTATATATTAACAGTATCTTTTTTTGATATGCAAAAAGTCAAGCCATGGCCCACGGATGAAGTGATTTTTTTTTTTTTTTTTTTTTTTTGTGAAAATTAATTTATACTCTTTTCTGGTGTCACCTCATTAGATTATTTCACACAGCAAAAATGATCTGTAAACAATCCGACTTATCCGGCAGGCGAGTTCCCTTTCTGTCGTATTTACGACGACAATTTGACAACGCCCCCATTTGATATTTTTCTATATGAATGCAAGCGATGCAATAGTCGACACTCGGCAGACATATTATTTATTAGACAGAGTTTAGTTACAAACCAATTTATTATAATCCACTACGTGATAATTAATAAGATCATCCACGTGTACTTTAGTCACATGACCTATTTAATGAGTCATGTGACTTCTTTAAATAATACATGAGGATGGTCTTATAAACTGTCACGTAGTGGGTTGTAGCATACTAGCTACAAATCAATTTGTAGTCAAATATTGTCCTTATTTATTTAGCCTGAGTTTGCATTTTTTTTTCATTAGTTTATTAACTTAATAAAATCTTCATTTTTTTTTTTAGATATAATTATAATTTTCCCAACTTTCTACAAATGAATTAATAAAATTTTCAATAAAAAGACTAATATAAATACACATTTAATCATTCATGTCGATTTTTGACAAATTGTTTTGCAAAAAATACATAACACAAACGGAAAAGGTTTAAGCCCCGTTTGGTTACTCTATTAGGGACGCATTTTATAGATTTTATAAATGAAAAATGTGTTATGAAATTCGAGTGTTTGGAAACATTTTGAAATCTGTGTAATATATTTTATTGAAATTGCTTCAAAGAATGTGGAATTCTCATTTTGCATTCTCAAATTAATTTTTGCTAAAGTTGTTGGGCTTACATGCACATTTCCCAATGACTCAACTTCTTTTTTTAAGAAACGGCAACTATCTCTTCTTCTTCTTTTTCACATTTTCAAGAAACAATAGTAATTTTATACAATAAAGGCTAAACAATTTTTTTGTCCCTAAACTTTGCATGAAGTTAGTTTTTTGTCCCTAAACTTTGAAAAGCTTATTTTTCATCTCTGAACTTTGAAAAAAATCGTTTTTACACATTAATTTCATCATTTAAAAAAAAATAAAAATCTAGAGATGAAATTTTTGTGTAAAAACGAATTTTTTTTCAAAATTCATGGAAGAAAAACGAACTTTTCAAAATTTAGAGACGAAAATAATAGTTTAACCTACAATAAAATAAATTTACCGATGAAAACAACTTCATCAAATCGCACACTTAGTTTATTTTACTGATTTAGTTAGGATAAACTTTTTAAAATCTCATTTTTCTTAGGTAAATTTATACATTTATATAATTTATTTTTCTAAAAAAAAAAAAATGTTATATACATGGATTGTGTTTTGGTAACTCCACGGACAATATGCAAAAAGTGCAAAATTAATTCGAGCATAATGCATTCTAATAAATGTATTATCACATATTATATTTATTTAAAAAATTATATTTGGTATTATGCTAAAACTTTTGCTAAAAGGTATTTTTGGCAAAATGAAATTGTGTTTGGTATTATGCATTACTAAAAAGTAATGCGTTTTTCTTATTAAATAATAATTTATTAAGAAAAAAAAATAAAGAAAAAAAGACTTTATCATCAACAAGAAAATCCAACATTGTCTCATTCTCAATGACAATAGAAAAATAAAAATAAAATTTTCCTAACAATCAAGTCCACTCATTTGAAACTTTTACACCCATTAATCTCAACCTCGGCCAAAATCAAACAACAAATTGCAAAACTTACAAAAACTCAATTCTCGCTCATATTAATAATTTAAGTAAAAATATATACATTCAAAACTCAATGAGGAAAGACCAAGTGTAGGTGGAAAAGGATTGGGCTTTTAATGAAAAGTAGGGCGGAGATGAGAATAGACTGAAATTTGTGACTACTAACGAATTTGTTGAAGAAAGTTTGGACCATTACTCCTACAACTCACAGAATCCCCTACCCAAAGCCCATGATCGCCACACATGACAGCCAAATCCCAACCTACACGACTGCCACTCACGGTGACCTAAAAACCCTAAACCACCTTCAAACCCCACCCCAAAACCTAGTAACAACACCCTACTCAAATCCTTGGCTTAGCACCCATAAAACTCAGAGAGCCCATCGTCAAGCCACCCTTACTAGTGATCAAATTTCTTGCAGAGAGAGAGAGAGAGAGAGAGAGAGAGAGAGAGAGAGAAGAGAGAGAGAGAGAGAGAGAGAGAGAGAAAAGCTTCAACCATGGTTCGGTGAGAGATAGAGAGAGTGACTAGAGAGCCATTTGAGAGAGAGAGAGAGAGTTTCTAAGAAGAATAAGAAAGGGTCGAGATTGAATGGGAAGAAAGAAAAAAAATAAAAAGTGAAAATATTTGTTTATGGAGAGGAAGTAAAATTGGAATGTAAAATGAAAATCCTCAATTTTGAAAATTCGCATTTGGCTCTAGAAAATTAGAAATATAAAATGCATTTCATGGAAATTGAAAAACTTGCCTAGCATAATATTTTACAAAATGCATTTTATTACCTAGAAATTTGTGAAATACAGTATGAGTAGAGTTCCAAACACCATCTAACAGTATATCTAATTTCCAAACACCATCTAACAGTATATCTAATTTTTTGTTTTTTCGGTTTTTTCATTCTTTTCATTTCTGATTTTTTTTTATTTTTCAAAAATATATTTTCCTGCTCTAAATGCTAAAAGTCAAGGAATGACCCACGAAATTAGTTCTCTTTTTCTGTGTCACCTCATTAGATTCATTTCACACATGAAAAATGACTGGATCAGCAGGCGAGATCCTTTCGTATCTACGACGACATCTGGACAAACACCCCACTTGACATTCTTGTATACGAATGCTTACGATAGTGAGCAGTCATTTTATTTAATTAATCATTCATTTGGATTTTAGTAAATTGCTTTGCAAGCAATGCAGTATCAAAAGGAAATGTAAAATAGTGGATAAAACTCGTCATATGGACGAATGATGCAAAAGATAATCTTTTGTTTGCAAAAAAAAAAAAAAAAAAAGATAATCTTTTGTAATTTAGGTATATTACATATAGTTTGCACGTCTTGTTCTTTTTTAATATAGACTTAATGCACCACTCTTTTTTTCCCCCTATAAAGTATAACTAGTGGGTTTTACAAGAGTACTATATTCAAGATGTCATTGTAATTTGTAACTCAAAAAATCAAATGTCATTTTAACAGTCAAATGTACAATTTTTTCTTTAATTGCTATGCGTTTATCAACTCTTTTTATTTGTATATATATATATATATATTTATATATATATATATATAATTAATCGATAAAGCATCAGTGATTAGTATTCAGTACATCCATGTTTAGTTATGGTGTGACAAAATTGGGCTTTTCCTCCAACCACATTACAAGAATGTCTATTTGTTGTGAGAAACCGCGATCTTGGGTACTCAACTGTAGGATTGGCTCGATATAGTTTGAAACCGAAGGTGATATTAATTTTAAGTATCACTTTTTTATTTTTAATTTTATATATATATATATATATATATATATATATTTAAAAATACATTCTTATTTTTCTTTTAGATGCAAAATTACTAATTAAGTTTTTATATTTAGTTTCTAATATCTACTTTTTCAATTGATAATATGACTAATCTTAATATTTTTGTGATATAATAGATTTTAACTATAATTTTATCAATTTTAAATTTGAAAATCTTTTTTTTTTTTTTTTTTTTTTTTAACAGAAACAACTGTAAGAAATTATGTTAATAATGATTCGACACACTTAACAATTTGTTTTATGTGAAACAACTTAGGATTTCGATTAGCACACAATTTTGGGGCCCTTCTTATAATTTCAATCAGCATTTATTTTATTAAAAATAAAAATAAGAAAAACGAAAATAAAACAATTACATCCTTTTATTCATTAGGTATTTGAGATTCACATCATGATTAAAATATAAAAATAAAACGTTCAATGCTTTATTTCCTTGATACAATGTAAGAAATTACATAGCTTTGGATTTTAGTTACATTCTAAGAAAATATAAAATTACATAGATAAAACATGGTCTAGAACCAAGGATTTAAGTTTGGAGGCTACGTTAAAGAATGTGATAGGCACTCTTTTTTGCCCATTTGAAATTGCTCTTCTAGGAATTAATGGCCACATACATCATATCATGCAAACATTCATACAAGACATAATTACAAAAATGTCATAAACATAAAATGAATCATGTGAGTATTAGAGTATATGAAATGAGATTAAGCATGTTAGGGATTTAGGAAAAGCAATTGAAATAGCTTGATCAAAACCCTAAAGCCAACAATTGCATGTTTATCCCATATGATCAAAGAAAAACATGATTGCATAAAATTAAATTAAATCAAAAAATATTTGAGTTCAGGGATTATATATGTATACACGGTTAAGTGGGACCAGTGGATGTTCTTTAAGGATCAAGCTACTTACCTATCAAAGGGGCTCGAACTCGGCCGAGCTTGTCCCTTAACCTGGATGGTCGAGCTACCACTTCATTGGTGCCAAGTTGAGGTGCCTAGTCATCATCTCTCTCGAGGTACCACGTTAACACATACTCATCAAAGCTGGTTCTAATGGAAAATATTACATTTATTAAATATATTATTACTAAAAAATTTGTGCATATAGAGTTTCTTTCTTAATATATGTTTTGTGTTCTTTTCATTTATTATATATTACACTCCTTAATTTTTTTTTTTTTTTTTAAAAGTAACATGACACACATAGCTCATAAGGATAAGATGTGCTTAAATTAGACTCTTAAAGCTCGCAAGCTTAAAAGTGAGCTATGTGGAGTTTTGGGTTTCTTTTGTATTGAAAATTTGTAAAGATTGAAGCACCATAATTTTCCAAAAAATTCACATAGGCATTATTTACAGATAAGATACCCATAAAATTTAGATAATATCTAACATTAAACTTGGCAAAATTGGACACGGACTCGTTATCCGACCCGAACTCGAAGGAAAAATATGGGTATAGGTAGGAGTTTTTAGACCTAGGAACAAAGATGGTTTCAACCCATACCCGACCTGCGAAAATGATGGGTCGGGTTGGGTCAACCTGCGGATCACATGGGTCGACCCTTTTTTTTTTTTTAAGTATTTTTTTTGTTGTTATATTTTTGCTTTTTGACTCTATATTATTATGTTAGGAATTTAACTATTATGAGATTTTGTTTTTTGAATGATTTAGAATACTATTATGAAAAGTCACATAATGCCAACAAAAAAAAAAATTTCTTAATTGAACTTGTATTTGAAAGAGCCTACACTTAACCAAAAGCAATACAAAAAAAATGGATGTTCTCTCTTCTCTTGGTGGAAAGAGAATTACAATCAATTTTTTTATAGTTCTCTTTAATGGCATGTGCTCTTTTAAGTATTACTATAATTGCGGTTACTTCTTAATCAACTTTTTGCGCTGTAGGTAACATCCTTATTTAGTATCGATCTTCTCTTTTGCCAAAGAATGTAAAAACTTTGATTTGCATTCAAAGTTGGTTATATGGATTTGGAGATAATATTTAATCAATTTATAATATAGTCATAGTTATTTATTGACTTGTTTTCATTGAATACTAAAGTTATATTACAAAAATTTATTGTAAATGGAAATACTAATGAAATTACTTACCAACTTGAGGTGTAATTCTCAAATATTGCTTAAGTTAAAGAAATCTTTTAGTTATTGATATCATCAAAAATAACACACATGGACGACTCACACTCCCGATGTCATACACTAGACGATCGTCTATATAATGACGACCATTCATGACCAACCCGAGACAACAACACGCGAATCAGGGAGACATTACGCCAGCTGTCCTCAATAAATTGTTGGTGCGTTACGACCATGATTCAAAATCCTATTAACTACGAGCAAGAATCAAGGGCGGCCTTAAAATCCCCCAAACGGTCAACACGTCTGGACACACTATAAAAGGAACCCCCCCCCCTCCCCCCACCAACACTAGAGGTACAATATTCTTTTCTCACTATTCACTCTTACATACATTCTACTAAAAACTCTCTGATCTCTTTGCTCTGATCACTGACTTGATCGTTGGAGAAACCTACACCGGACCCCCTCCGGTGTCTTCTCTGATCTGTTAATTGTGGTTGCAGGTCTTCCAATAGCCAAGTTGAAGTGCAAGAAGGGACCCACTGATTTTTGACATCATCAGTTGGCGCCGTCTGTGGGAACGAGAGTTCTTATAAACAAAAGGGGCCCCCCGCGAATCAGCTGAAACTATGGAGGGCGACCACCACAATGAGGGGACCAGCAATAATCCTCCCCAGACCCCGATCGAAAGGCAAATGCAGGTTATTGCAACCAGCATTCAAGACTTGGCAAGAGAAACATCCCGCCAAAACCAGGAGTTGCGGCAGGCCATCAGGAAGGGGCCACCAACCCCCCATGACAACAACCTTCCCCCTCCACAGGAAGAAAACGGGTCGAACGACCAAGAAGCTGACAGCCGCCAAGTCACCCGCCGCAGGGAAGACGAGGCGGAGAAAACTCCACCCCGAAATAGGCACAGGGCAGAGAGCGCAGGAAGCTCCGCCCCTCCCAACTGACAGAAGGCAGCTAAAACTACACGGTCATCCAAACAGCCGGACCGACCAGATCGGTCGTCCAAACAGCCCGAACTATTAGATCGATCAAACAAACGACCGGATCAACCAGATCATTCGTCCAGACAGCTCAATCACCTAGCTCGATCCTCAAAGGATCCGGACGATAAAACAGCCTGCCTAGAAGAAGAACTACGTGAAATGAGGAAGCAAATGGGAGACATGAAGAATAACCTGAAAGCGAAGGCTGCCCGCAACTTGGATAACCTCGTACACCGAGCTGACTCGCCGTTCATCCCAAGCATTGCTAACTTCCCCATTCCATCCAGATTCAAGCTGCCACTACTTGAAAATTTCAATGGGACCAAAGATCCTTTTGATTACCTAGAAGCATTCAAAACAATCATGCAGCTGCAGGCCGTTCCCGAAGAAATAATGTGCCGAGCATTCCCCATAGGACTAAGGGGATCAGCAAGGGTATGGTTCAACAAGCTCGAATCAGAATCAATCGGCTCATTCGTTCATTTAAGCCGAGCATTCATAGATCACTTCATTGGCAGCCAGCGAAGAGGACGACCGCCCACACACTTGCTCAACGTCAAACAAATGGAGGGAGAGTCATTGAGGGCATACGTACACCGCTTCAATGAAGAAGCGATGAAAATCAATCGCCCAAAGGAAGACGTCACAGTGACCGCATTCATGGCAGGGCTACGGAAAGGAGACTTCCTCTATGATCTCTGCAAAGACCCCCCAGAGACCCTATCAGAGCTCATGTACGAAGTCCAAAAACACATGAATGCTGAGGACGCCTTGGAAGCAATGGACAACCCTCCCCCGAAGAGACGAAAAGTCATCGAAGACCGTAAGTAGGAACCTGCCAAACAGAAGGTTCCAAAATTCACCGAAACCCCGGAGCGTAAACGAACGACCACTCCCTCTATAAAGTTCAGCAGCTTCACACCTCTGAACACACCTATCGACAAACTCCTCATGCAAATACAGGACGATCCTTCACTCCGATGGCTAGGTAAGATACGTTCTGATCCCAATAGCAGACCTAAAAACTTGTATTGCAGGTTCCACCATGACCACAGACACCTCACTGAAGACTGCATGGCACTGAAAGAGCAAGTTGAGACACTCATCCGATAAGGTAAACTACAGAAATATGTTAGCCGTCCGACAAATACTCGTTCAGCCAAACCTCCAACCCAAAAGGAACAGACTGAAAACAACAGGCCGGGGCCCATTGGGGAAATCAGAACCATCGTTGGAAGGCCGGCGTCTGGAGGAACCTCACGTGCTTCGAGGAAGGCATATGCGCGACAGGTACACAACATCATGGTCGTCCAACAGCCCCCAAAGAACGTCCGCCTCGATGATCAAGTTATATCCTTCAGCGAGGAAGATGCCAGGGGAACCCATTAGCCGCACGATGACGCCCTCGTTGTAACAATCAATATTGCAGGTTTTCACTACCAGACGAGTAATGATAGAAAACGGAAGCTCAGCCGATATACTCTACCTTCCAGCCTATCAACAGATGAGGCTCGACAAAGACAAGCTGCGACCCATGGACGCACCACTCGTAGGATTCACAGGCGACAAGGTTTGCCCAGTCGGCATAATAACCTTACCGATCACGGTTGGCACTCACCCAAAGACAGTCTCCAAAACTGTCGACTTCCTCGTCGTCGACTGCCCCTTAGCATACAATGCAATTATCGGATGACCGACTCTCAACCGGCTTCGAGCCGTGACCTCCACATACCACCTCCTCCTCAAATTCCCCACCGAACATGGAATAGGTGAAGTCAGGGGAGACCAAGTGACTGCTAGGGAATGCTATCTCGCCTCCTTAGGATCAGAAGGACAGAACCAGACCATGACTATCGAAGAACGGAAGATCACGGTAAAATCGTCCGAAGAGTTAAACATGGTAAAACTGGAAGACGAACACCCCGAAAGAACAACTAGAATCGGTGCTGACCTCTCCCCACGGATGAAAGAGTCACTCATTCAATTTCTGAAGAACAACAAGGATGTCTTCGCATGGAGTCACGAAGACATGCCAGGTATTGACCCTTCCATTATCACACATAAACTGAATGTTAACCCCTCTCTTCGTCCAGTTAAGCAGAAACGAAGAGTCTTCGCTCTAGAAAGAAATAACGCCATCATGGAGGAAGTGGACAAACTCCTGACAGCAAACTTCATCAAGGAAGTCTTCTACCTCGATTGGCTGGCCAACGTAGTCATGGTAAAGAAAAACACTGGGAAATGGCGAATGTGCGTCGACTTCACCGACCCAAACAAAGCCTGCCCAAAAGATAGTTTTCCCCTACCAAGGATAGACCAGCTAATCGATTCGACAGCTGGCCATAAAATATTAACTTTCATGGATGCTTTTTCAGGATACAACCAGATAGTGATGGACGAGAGCGACCAAGAGAAGACATCCTTCATCACGAGCAGAGGACTTTTCTGCTACAAAGTGATGCCATTTGGGCTAAAGAATGCAGGAGCCACCTATCAACGACTAATGAACAGAATGTTCCACGATCAAATAGGCAGAAATGTCGAAGTTTATGTCGACGACATGCTGGTAAAATCCAAGGAAGAAGACGATCACCTTGAAGACCTTAGAGAAACATTCGAAACACTCCGCAAATACCAGATGAAGCTGAACCCAAGTAAGTGTGCATTTGGTGTTTATTCAGGAAAATTTCTTGGTTTTATGGTTTCGCAAAGAGGCATAGAGGCGAACCCGGATAAGATCAAGGCTATCTTAGAAATGCAGCCACCGAAGACAACCAAAGAAATTCAAAGACTGACGGGTAGAGTAGCTACACTCAACCGGTTCGTATCCCGGTCAACCGACAAGTGCCTACCTTTCTTCAAGACATTGAAGAAAGCATTCACATGGACGAACGAATGTCAGCAGGCGTTTGAAGAACTCAAAAGGTACCTGATGACACCTCCGTTGCTTAGTCCGTCTAAACAAGGAGAGGAGCTCTACTTATATCTAGTCGTCTCACTGACAGCCGTCAGTTCGACACTCATTCAAGAAGAAGATGGACGACAACTACCCGTCTACTACACAAGTCGAGTGCTCAGAGGAGCAGAGGAAAGATATCCACCCATGGAGTGTTAAGACCCCAACCATCCCACATCCGTGGGTATGCTTACCCTAGCCACTAAGGCACGGATTGGCTTAGTTTAACATTTGATTAAAACATGTATGAGCTTATATTCATAATTAGTAAGGTCCAAGCTATAAAAGCTTGTACCTAGATGGTTAATTGAGTGCATTGGGGGTCTAGTACATTTCTAGGCTTTAACCCCTTGTACTTGTTTGTTAGAGCTTCTAAGGGTTGTACCTTGGTTGTTACTAGCAATAGCCAATAGGAGCCTTGATCTGGACCAGCCAATGGGAGGCTTGATCTAGATCAACCAATGAGAGGCATGCATGAGAAAACACATGCAAACTGTGTGTGTTATCTCTGCCATTCCTCCATTGTTGCTCATTATCAAAATACCTTCATTGTTTCTCTTAGAAATTCTCTCTAGGAGATTAGATTCATTAGTTGATAGAATTCAATAATAATTAGTAGGTTTTGTTCATGAATGCAAGGGGATCAATCCTATTGGATTGAATTATTCATATTGTTCTTGGATTGTGTGGTTTAGGAGAGAATCTGTGTGTTTTAGAGAGAGAGAGAGAAAGGGAATCCTTTCATTTGGTATCAGAGCTATATACGAGCCATGGTTGAAACAAGAGCCAGTCAAATTGCGGTTCTCGAGAAGAATATGGAAAGGTTCCAGAAACAAGTGGATGATCACACGGGGTCCATTGAAGGATTGCACTTGAAGGTTGATGGATTAGAGGCTGGAGTGGCTGAAATTCGAGCTATGATGCAGGAGGTGATGAAAAGATTACCAGTGGTGGAGCAACCAGCAGTGCAACCGAGGCAGGAGGAGCAAAGTCCAAATCAGGTTCAAGCTAATTTGGGAGAGCAAATTCCAATAGCTCCTAGAGAAGCTCATGGAGTTCCATTAGGGGATGAGGTGAGGAATGCGATGCCCATGAGACCATTGAATCAAGACTTTAGAGTCAGAGCTAATCAACCACAAGTTGGTATGCAAACAGGTGAGTTTTTTGAAAATGGTCAGAATGGACCCATTTTGGGTGAATTTGGTGACCCAATTGAGGAAAGAAGGAATGTGAGGAACAATGCTAGGTTCATGCCTCCATTTCAAGGGCATTTTGATGCTTCTTATGAGGAACCTTGGCTAGGAAGGAGGCAAGGAAGGCAGCAAGGGCAGCAGGGGCAGCAAGCACAGTTTGAGCCCCATGCAGCCTCTCCAAGACATGGAATGCATTTTGGTGACCCGAGGGAGGACCAATGGGGTTTGAATGACCAAGATGAAGCTTGGTTTGATCCAAGAAGAGGGAGACCAGCTCGGGAAAGGCCAAGGCAGTACCAAGGAGCTCACCATAGAGATCCTTATTGGCAAGAGCAAGATGGACCTCCATGGAACCAAGGAAGAGCAAGGGACCCGAGGCCAATGAAGCTGGACTTTCCAAGGTTCAAAGGTGGTGATCCAACGGCTTGGGTGTATAGGGCATTGCAATACTTCCACTACTATCAAGTCCTTGAACCCGAAAAGGTAATGCATGCTTCTTATCACTTAGATGAGGAAGCCCTAGTGTGGTTCCAAGATTGTGAGCATGAATTGCATGGATGGAATGATTTTGTTAGAGCTATACAAATTAGGTTTGGGCCTGCTAGTTATGATGATCCTATGGAATTGTTGACTAAATTGAAACAAACTCATTCTATTGCTGCATATAAGAGTCAATTTGAGTTAACTAGTAATAGGGTGAGGGATTTATCTGACATGCACAAATTAAGCTGTTTCATGAGTGGCATGAAAGATGAAATCAGGTTGGCTGTAAAAATGCAAGGGCCAAGGAACTTAGGGGAGGCCTATGCCTTGGCCAAGATACAAGAGGAGTACTTGACAACTGTGAAAAGAAGTACAAGACCAACCTATGAGCCAAGCCGAGACTCATGGGTCCAGTCACAAGCCCAACAAGGGGCAACCCGGGTTGAGATCAAAAGTGGGGATTCCAAACAGTTTAGTGCAAGACCTTCTATGCAAGTGCAAAGGTTAACACCTATGCAAATGTCAGAGAGGAGGAAGAAGGGTTTGTGCTACAATTGTGATGAGAGATGGAGTTCAGATCACATGTGCAAGGATAGGAAACTATATCTTACTGAAGAAGTGGAAGATGAAGAGGCCGAATTGGTAGAAATTAGGGAAGAAGAAGTTGAGGCAGAATTAGAAGAAGCAAAGGCCGAGATCACTTTATGTGCTTTATTGGGCAGCACCTCTCCTTCCACCATGAGAGTGATTGCCATTGTGAATGGCCAGATGACTGTTGTTCTTCTTGATATTGGAAGCACCCATAACTTCATGGATGAGACTTTGGCAAAGACATTGAAGCTACCAATTGATGGGGAAAGAAACTTTGGAGTGAGGGTAGCAAATGACCAAGTAATAAGAACTTTGGGTGAATGCAAAGAAGTGAAGTTCAAGATGCAAGGCTTGCACTTGAAATTGACTTTCAACTTGCTAGAATTGGGAGGATATGGCATAGTATTGGGTACCCAATGGTTGAGCACACTTGGGATGATTAATTGGGACTTCAAGAACCTTATGATGGGGTTCATGCATGAAGGAAATAAAGTGTGGCTGCAAGGGTTGAAGGAAAAACCCAACTTGATACAAGGTAGCAAGGACTTCAAGGGGAAGGCTACCATGAAGGGACTACTCTTTCAGATTATGCCCTGTGAGTTGGCTAGTATACAAGAAGAGATTGGTGCTCCAATCCGAGAGTTAGTAGAAGAATTTCCTCAAGTCCTTGAGGAACCCGAGGGTTTGCCTCCCAAGAGGAACCATGAGGACCAAATACTACTCAAGCATGAGACTAGCAAGCTTGCAGGGCTTCTCCAACCTCTTGGCATACCTCCTAGGCCGTGGCTCTCCAGTAGTATGGACTTTGTGGAAGGGTTGCTCACCTCTAGCAAGAAAAAGGTGTTCAAGCTACATGGGAGCTCTTGTTCAAGCTCCAAGAAGACTACCCACACCTTATGGGCAAGGTGTTTTAGATGGAGGGAGCAATGTTAAGACCCCAACCATCCCACATCCGTGGGTATGCTTACCCTAGCCACTAAGGCACGGATTGGCTTAGTGTAACATTTGATTAAAACATGTATGAGCTTATATTCATAATTAGTAAGGTCCAAGCTATAAAAGCTTGTACCTAGATGGTTAATTGAGTGCATTGGGGGTCTAGTACATTTCTAGGCTTTAACCCCTTGTACTTGTTTGTTAGAGCTTCTAAGGGTTGTACCTTGGTTGTTACTAGCAATAGCCAATAGGAGCCTTGATCTGGACCAGCCAATGGGAGGCTTGATCTAGATCAACCAATGAGAGGCATGCATGAGAAAACACATGCAAACTGTGTGTGTTATCTCTGCCATTCCTCCATTGTTGCTCATTATCAAAATACCTTCATTGTTTCTCTTAGAAATTCTCTCTAGGAGATTAGATTCATTAGTTGATAGAATTCAATAATAATTAGTAGGTTTTGTTCATGAATGCAAGGGGATCAATCCTATTGGATTGAATTATTCATATTGTTCTTGGATTGTGTGGTTTAGGAGAGAATCTGTGTGTTTTAGAGAGAGAGAGAAAGGGAATCCTTTCATGGAGAAACTGGCCTTTGCACTTATAATGACAGCAAGGAAGCTACGTCCCTACTTCCAAGCTCACATAGTAATAGTCCTCACAAACCATCCTTTACGGAAGGCGATGAACAAACCTGACGCAGCAGGACGACTTATACAATGGTCAGTTGAACTTAGCAAATTCGACATCGACTACCGATCCCGGTCAGCCATCAAGGCACAGGCATTGGCTGACTTCATTGTAGAATTTACCAACAAAGATGACGAACCGGTAGAAACAGAAGAAAATAAGGCCCCAAGATGGACGGTCCATACTGACGGTTCATCAACCAAGAATGCTGGAAGGGTCAGAATAATAATAAGATCCCCTGAAGGTGACGTCATAAAACGCGCCATACGCCTGCAGTACACTACCACCAACAACAAGGCAGAGTACGAGGCACTGTTAGCAGGGTTAAAAACAGCTAAAACTCTAGGAGCAATCGAGCTCAACGTCCACAGCGACTCGCAACTCGTCGTAGGACAAGTCAATGGAGACTACGAAGTGAAGGAAGGGCGAATGCTACAATATCTCAACCTTGTCCGGCACCAGATGAGCAGATTCCATGAGGTGAAACTCACCCGAATACCACGAGAACAGAACACAGCTGCAGACCAGCTAGCCAGGTCGGTTTCGTCAAGCGAGCCGAATGAAGAACTAGAAGTTGTCCGACACTCAAGCCTGCAAACGATAGAGGTAAACCCCGTAGAAACAAAAACTAGTTGGATGACGCCCATAATCTCTTACTTGGAAAGAGGGACTCTACCAGACAACCGCCATGACGCCAGACGAATCAAGGTACGTGCATCCCGATTCACCATATTGCAGGGAACACTATACAAGAAAGGTTTCTCCCTTCCCTACCTCAGATGCTTGACGCCAGCCGAAGCAGAATATGTGCTAAGGGAAATTCATGAAGGAATATGTGGAAACCACTCAGGCACCCAATCACTGGCCAAGAAGGTCGTCCGAGCAGGGTATTACTGGCCGTCCATACAGGCCGATGCAGACCTTCTCGTCCGACACTATGACAAATGCCAACGATTTGCCAACCTCCATCATTCCCCATCAGAGGAACTGACACCCATGACATCACCTTGGCCGTTCGCACAATGGGGACTCGACATCATGGGACCGCTCCCCATTGGAAGACATCAACTAAGATTTGTTGTAGTCGCCATTGACTACTTCACCAAATGGGTGGAAGCCGAACCATTGGCCACGATAACCGAGAGAAACATACAGAATTTCGTCTGAAAGGCAGTGATATGCCGATTCGGGATTCCAAGAGTCCTTGTGTCCGATAACGGTAAGCAATTCGACAATCCTAAATTCAGGCAATTCTCTGAGGAACTAGGAATTCACAACCACTACTCATCTCCTGGCCATCCACAAGCCAACGGACAAGTCGAAGTCACAAATCGGTCCTTGCTCAAACTCATCAAGACCCGACTTGAGGGGGCAAAGGGAGTATGGCTAGAAGAACTTCCAAGCATCCTGTGGGCCTATAGAACAACAGCACGAATTCCAACAGGAGAGACACCATTCCTGGATGACTTTCGGGACCAAAGCAGTCGTCCCTAGTAGAGATCGGAATGGCGATCTTCTGAACAGCCATGCATGACGACCAGCAAAACGACACTCACATCCGTCTCAACCTAGACCTGATTGACGAAGTCAGAGAACAAGCCATGGGGAGAATGAAGAGGTACCAGGAGAAGATGACCCGTCACCACAACGCGAAGGTAAAGGCAAGACGATTCGAAATAGGAGACCTAGTCCTGCGAAAGGTCACCCCAGCCACCAAAGACCCCACTCAAGGAAAATTGGGCCCAAATTGGGAAGGACCATACAGAGTCATCGAAATCCACCGTCGAGGCACTTATCACCTCGAAAACATGGACGGAGGACGGCTCCCACATCCATGGAATATTGAGCACCTCAAGAAATATTACCCTTAGCCGGCTTGGCAGAATTGTATTCATATACAGAGATACCTCTAATAAAAATTAAATAAGGTGGACGTAGGCACTATTGCCGAACCACGGTAAATCTGGTGTCGATTCAATATCCTAAGTTAAACTGCATCGTCCATACACGATCTTTTAACTAAAATCCTAAGTTAAACTGCATCGTCCATACACGATCTTTTAACTAAAATCCTAAGTTAAACTGCATCGTCTATACACGATCTTTTAACTAAAATCCTAAGTTAAACTGTATCGTCCATACACGATCTTTTAACTAAAATCCTAAGTTAAACTGCATCGTCCATACACGATCTTTTAACTAAAATCCTAAACTGCATCGTCCATACACGACCTTCCTAAGTTAAACTGCTTCGTCCATACGCAATCTTTTATCGTAAGTTAAACCATATCGTCCATACACGATCTCCTAACTAAAAAATTACCCTAAGTTAAAGTACATTGTCCTTACACAACGTCTTAACTAAAAATCATTCTAAAATAGAACTGCTTTGTTCAAACGCAACCCTCTAAGTACACCATCCCAAATATGACAAAATGCATATCACTAAAACAAACCATTTCATCTAAAAGCGATCCGTAAAACTTCCAAAAAAACTAACAAAGTCATGCAAAATATCAAAAAAAGCTGTTCAAGATTCTAAGGGGTCAAAACACAAACCCCACCCAAAATATTGTCTCAAAGATATACTAAAAATATTAAATCAGTCAGCTGGTGGCATCATCAGCCTGGTCCCTGTCATCCTTCCTGCCATCTTCATTCACAGAGTCGGTATTCGTCGTACGGTTGGAAGTCGGTAAAGTCAAGGTCGGGGTATTTCTGCTTGGCCTGCTTCCTGAATGCCTCAAACCCAGAGTAGAAGCATTGAAGGTTGTTTTCTTCAAAGGCCTCAGACGCCTTATAGTCTGATATGGCAGCTGCTCTAGCACCTTTAACCTAGCCCATCAGATGCTTCAGCTCCTTCTGCGCCTCATCACGAGCATCTATAGCAGCCTTCGCATCCCTTTCCCTAGCGGCCAAATCCACCTTCACCGAATCCACCGTAGCCAACAGGTCCCGCTTCTCGGCAGTCAGCTCAAAAACCGCTCGCTTCATGTTCTTCTTAGAAGCCTCAGACTTGGCCAACCTTTGCTTCAGACGAATCAAGTTCATCCTCCGCAGTAAGGCAACGACGGCTGACCACCATCGCCTCATTCAGAGACTGAAATAAACAAATAGACGATGGGTAAAAAAAAAAACTCGTCAACAGAGTTGTCATGTCATTTACTCTCATCAAGGAATGGACCATCAGCTTTGAGATTTCCTCCGTCCGAGCGATGGCATACTCCTTGAAATCGAGCTCTGTTATTGCAACCTCAGCCCTTTTCGCCGCCAGGCCAAGACTTCGGCAAATAGTAGGGCCATCGTCGGTGAAAGGAACGAAGGGAATCTCCTCGTCAGGGATCTGAACGACGGGAGGAGACGATGGAAGCGAGGGTGAGGCCTGAACGAGAGGTACCGTCTTTGAAGGACGAACGCTCGGCGTGGGGGGTGCAGACGACGGGCCATCGTCAGTTCTCTTCCTTTTCACACTCACAGGCACTACGGGGACCCCTTTCTCAACCATGTCCTTGAGCTTACTCTTGTTGATCTTCATAGTTGCTACCCCTGCAAAAAACATAAGAAAAATAAATAGAAAGACAAATACCCCATCCAAAAAACAAAGAAAGCAGCAAAACCCCTTACTCTTCTTGTTGGTCTCAATGAGGGAAAGAACGGCAGCAGTGGGCTCTGGACCAAATGAATGACGAAATAACAACTCCGGCTGAATATAGTACGTATGTGCGCGGGTAGTAAGACGATGGGCCCGCAAAACACGATCCTTCCAGACAGGGGCGAGGGTCGAACGAGTCAAAGCTACACAAAAACATAGTACGATTAGTCAAAAAGTCAGACGAAAACAAAGCCAAAAACGAAGATGTACACCCACACACCAGATGATGAAGGAACACCCCACGTTCTTAAAAACGGAATGAAGTCTTCACCTTCTTCGGGGAGCTTCTCCTAATTATCCCTACAAACGAAAAAATAGCCATCCTTCCAACGCCTGTTGGACGACAGCAACTCCTCCACTAACCTGGACGACTCCTCCTTATTTCTAAAAGTCCAGAAACCAGGGGAGGTGGCTATCTGACTCGGCTCGAAACAGTACAAAAACTCCTCTACAGTGATGTCATCCAAGCCATCACTGCACTCTCTCCAAATCACCATACAAGTAATGATCACCCTCCACCCATTCGGGGCGACCTGACCGGGAGCCAAAGAGAGGAAATCCAATAGCTCTCTAATGAAGGGCTGGACGGGAAAGCGAAGACCGGCCGTTGATGCTGATTCATAAAGAGTGACGTCCTCAACATGAGAACATGCCCGTTCATCCGAATTCAGAATCCTCAGGACGACATCTCTAGGGATCTAATATCTAGTCCTAACCCTACTTAAGGATTCGTCGTCAGTGAACCTCGAAAAGTAAGAATAAACAGCCCAACGTTTGGGCACGATCGGCTGTCGAGGCTTCGCCAGAGCCGAAGTGGTGGCTTCGGATGAAGTACCCTCGTTCTCCCTCCTTGATGACGACGGGCCCTCAGGAGGTTCCTCGGACAAGACCGCCGGCCAATCAAACCCACCGGCTGCCATAGAACGCCGCAATGCCCCCCAGGTACTCAACGCCGAATTAGAAATAGAGTAGAGCTCTGCCGATAAGCGGTGGAGCACACTAGTAGGGGGAAGATAATCGCCTAGTGGTGGAGGACCTAAACCACTCTCGGCATATCGACACACACCAACAAAAAAATTCCTAAACGGTACGCTAAGAGAATCCAGCGCTAAAATTCGAAAGAGAAAGCAAAACAAAAGAAGATCGGAGAGGGAAAACTCACCGGAATCCTAGTGGGAGAACGGGGTGTCACCGGAGGAGGAGAAAAACCGCACTCAAGGGAAAAGGGGGACTGAGAGAGCGAAGGAATGTAAAATGAGACAAATGAATAAAAAATCGGCTTTTAAACATTCAAAATTCAAAAAAACCACCGTTTGGCATTCGAAGGGTCACGTCGTTCCGTGAACCCCCACTGGCGCACCGACACGTGGCAAAAATTGCCGCCAAAACGTCGCCTCCAGCATTAAACTAGCCTCGATCACGCGAAACGACAAGACAGAAGTACAACCTTGCCCCGATGCATTAAAAACCGCCTTAATGAACCGTCCTAGCCGTAGACCATTCGTCATCCATCCCCGCAAATGAGTCGTCCTAAAACATACACTCGTCACTAAGTGAGTCATCTTGACCAACTCACTCAAGAGACTGACGGGGGCATCTGATATCATCAAAAATAACATGCATGGATGACTCACACTCCCGGCGTCATACACTAGACGATCGTCTATATAATGACGACCGTTCATGACCAACCCGAGACAACAACGCGTGAATCAGGGAGACGTTACGCCAGCTGTCCTCAATAAATTTCTGGTGCGTTACGACCATGATTCAAAATCCTATTAACTACGAGCAAAAATCAAGGGCGGCCTTAAAATTCCCCAAACGGTCAACACGTCTGGACACACTATAAAAGGAACCCCCCCACCAACACTAGAGGTACAATATTATTTTCTCACTATTCACTTTTACATACATTCTACTAAAAACTCTCTGATCTCTTTGCTCCGATCACTGACTTGATCGTCGGAGAAACCTACATCGGACCCCCTCCGGTGTCTTCTCTGATCTGTTAATTATGGTTGCAAGTCTTCCAATAGCTAAGTTGAAGTGCAGGAAGGGACCCACTGATTTTTGACATCATCAGTTATCAAAAAAAAATTCTCAAATATGAATATTTTCATTGCTAAAACTACAACAAACGTTGAGTAGATTGATGTGCAATTCATATAATTATTTAATTTTTTTTAACCTAAAATTTTATGTTTTATTCTTGAAGCTTTATATATATAGTTATATTGATAGGTAATTTAATTTAATTTCATATTTTTTACTCTTGTCCATCACTAATGTGTACGGTAGGTAATAAGAATCTGCTTATGGTTGCTTCCAATAGCACTTGTTGGTGCGAATTCTTGGGCTTGACTTCTTGCACGTGCCTCAACGTTTGTTTTGGCAAGGATAGAAAGATGAATTATTCATTATCTTCTTCAATGTATGCGATTAAGATAAATTTCCCTTACTTTTGATTTTACCATCCATATTATTGCTAGATATTTTTATTGGTCCTGTTAACGAGTGTTCTTAGGGCAATGGTTAAGGAAGCATTTAATACTTTCACTTTATAGAAAGTAGGAAAATTTTTTTTTTTTTTTGATTGAAATGATAGAAATTTTATTGATGAGACTATAAGAAACAAATACACAAAGGGTCCACCACTCAAAACAACCAACGTACATGCTGGTGTGAGTGGGACAAGAAATGCCAACAACAGGCTAGAAACTCAGCTGGAATTGAGAGAAAAGCAAGCACTAAATAAAACAGAGTAAAGCAGAAAAACATCTAAGCTCAGGAGGGAGAGGGAAGTCGTTGAGCAGCCAAGACTCGATGAAAATCCTGAAGAAGCCTTATTGCATTATCAAAGATCAGACTGGGGTGGTTCATTACTGCTTCATGGAAGAACTTATTGCGAGCATTCCAAATAGACCAGCAAGTCACCGCCTCACACCTCGAGCTCCTGGCGGTTAAGGGACTGGGTTAGGTCCTGGGTCAGCAAGAAAAAGTCACCTATCTCCACTTGAAGCTTCTGGATACGGCCTGGGATGAGAGCCCAGACATTTTGGGCATGGGGACATGCCCAAAGGGTTTCACTATCAAATTGGCAAACGGGGCACAAAGAAGCCGGAATAAGGTGGCGGCGTGAAAGGCATTGCCGAGTAGGTAATGCATTCATACAAGCTTGCCATAGGTGGATTTTGACTTTGTTGGGGATCCGCAGCTGCCATATCTTCTTCCACACCTTTCGGTTTGCTTCACTGCTGGAGCTTCCTACCATATCCTCCTTTGTCTTCAACCTGAAAGCCAGATGGTATGCTGATCGCACCGACAATTGGCCACTAGAAGTATATTTCCAGACCAAGGAATCATGAGTGTCCATGTTGGGCAGGTTAATAGCACAAATAGCATCAACACTATTCCTTGTAAAAACTTCATTCAACACAGGTAGATTCCAGTGGGCCCGCTCTATATCAATAAGCTCATCCACTCGAGCTATATCCCTTGAACCATGGTGTTTCTACAGCTACTGTGGACCCCAGTCATTGTTCCAGATGTCAATAGATTGCCCATTTCCAACCTTCCATTGCACCCCTTGTTGTATGATATATCTCGTAGCTAGAATACTACGCCAAATGAAGGAAGGATTTGATCCTAGTTTGGCCTTCAAGAAAGAACACCTGGGAAAATATTTGGCTTTGTAAACTCTGTAGAACAAGGATGTAAGACTAGTAAGTAACCTCCACCCTTGCTTTGCTAGCAAAGCCAAATTAAAAAAGGAAAGATCCCGAAATCCTACTCCTCCATCCTCCTTGGATTTACAGAGTTTGCCCCAACTAAGCCAATGGATTTTATACTCATTTTGCTGCTGCCCCCACCAATAATTCACTACCATAGCCTGGATATCCACACACCACCCTTTTGGAACCTTGAAACAACTCATAGTGTATGTAGGGATGGATTGAGCAACTGATTTGATCAAGATCTCACGCCCCGCCTTAGATAATAGTCTCTCCTTCCATCCTTGAATCCGATGAGCCACACGCTCCTTGAGCCCATTGAAGATTGTTTACTTCTCCCGACCCACCATAGCGGGAAGACCCAAGTACTTCTCAAAATTGGATGTACCGTTAACTCCCCAAAGTTGTTGAATAGTAGACTTTATCTGCTCGGGGGTGTTTTTGCTAAAGAATATAGCCGTCTTCTCCTTATTGATAACTTGGCCCGATGCCTTCTCATACTTCTCTAAAACCTCCATTAATCTCATACATTCCTCTATTTTTGCTTGACAGAAAAGAAGACTATCATCAGCAAAAAGTAAATGAGAGATTTTGGGGCCACCTCGACAGATCGCCACCCCATGAATTTTATGCGTCATCTCCGTATCTCTTAATAAAGCTGACAGCCCTTTTGCACATAATAAAAACAAATATGGGGATAGGGGATCTCCCTGACGGATTCCCCATGTTGGCTTGATATAACCTGTAGGCTCTCCATTAAGCATGATAGAGTAAGACGTGGTACACACACACATCATGACCAGTTGAATCCACCTTTCGTCAAATCCTAACTTCTGCATAATTTTTCTCAAAA
>OU015771.1:15270231-15310195 GCA_907173295.1 Fagus sylvatica | reverse complement strand
CACTATTATTTTATAAGAATAATTTAGATAATGTATAAATAGTTGATTTATATGCATAAATTATTTAATTTAAAATTTATGTTATTTGTGCAGAATCTGATGCAAGAAAAATTAGCTGATGAAGAGGTTCAACTCACTGAAAAAGAAATAATTGAACAAGTGCTGGGGACAAGGCCTGGATATGCTAGAGGGATGGGAAAATTTGTGATACCTACCCCATCCTCTTCTCGTTCGTATCATGCGACAGAGGTTAATAGTGAGTTGGAAACTTGCAAGCAAGAATTGGCTGAAACAAAACAACATTTGACAGAAACAAAGGAGCAAATGGCAGAAGCTAAAGGAACAAATAGTACAGATGGAAGAATCGCAACGCCAACTATTGGACACACAAAAAGAAACACAGCGCCAGTTGGAGGAAAGCCAAAGAGAAACACAGTGCCAGATGGAGGAAAACCGAAGAGAAAATCGAGAAACACAACGCCAGTTGGAGGAAAATCAAAAGGAAACACGACTTCTTATAGAGCGTCTAATGGCTAGTCGATAGTGATTTTTCAGGTAATTCATATAAAATTGCTACATGTAGTCACATATTGGTTCATCTTAGGATATGTTTGTGTAGAGGTTATGATATTTGTTAGTTGTTGAGTTATGAATAGATAAACTTTAGTAAATCAGCAAACTTCATTTGTTAGTATCTATGTTAGTGTGTATGCTATTATGTTGATTTTCTTCATATTTTTGTTTTAGAGATTTATCATAACATTAACTTGGAAATAAGATTATATTTCGTGGTTGGACTATAGATTGTAGATAGCATTTTTGGTAACTTGGGTGTGATTGGTGGAACTTTGAGAAAATACATGACTATAAAATTCTGGTACCAAGTGTATCATAGTTAAATGAACAAATGGTCACTTGCATTTTTTTTTTCCTATTCCCTTCCAAGGATTTCTCATACCGGGTATCTTAAAGTCTTTATAAAGAAACCAATATTATTATTCATTTTTATTTTTTAGGATTTTGGAATGTGAAGTGAATTGAGGTTATGGGGTAACAGTTGTTCTTGTCATTAAGTATTCTATTTTCTTTACTTGAAACCTTGATTAGGACAACTACGCCAATTAAGAGAGCTTTGAAATCTACATTGCTAAATTGTTGAATTGGGTATTGGTTATGTTTCCTTTGTTGAATAGTTTTGGTTGTGAAATATAATTATAATTTTGAATGTCATTGGAGCTGGGATTAGATAAAACTTTATTGCTATCCTATTTATCTGTTAGAAAATGACATGTGGTGTTGTTTTTAAATTATGAGATTATAAAGACAAAGCATGTTATCAATTGGTATACAATTTGTTTTTGTAAAACTATGGTTAAAGAGAAGCTCATTTTATTCTGTTTGTAGTCACTACTTGGAATTATGAGTGAGGTCAATGTCAAGCTAATGTTTTTGGTATGCTTTTGTCTTTGTTTTTTTTTTATTCAATCTATGTGTTTATTTTGATTTTTGGAAGCTATTTAATAAGAATTGTCATAAATTTAATTAAGAATTTACTTTGGGTTTTGTTTTTATTTCAGGGAGAAGAAATGGTTCGTGCCCACATATCGAGGGAAGCTGATTCATCTCAATGCAACAAGTTTGAGTTTGATTAATTAGAGATTTCATATCCTCGTGAGGATGTTTATTTAATTAGTTGATGAGACAATATTTATGTTTTAATGTGATTGGGAATAGATTATGAAATTTAAACTATGTATATGATGGATTCTATTTGAATATTGTTTTCTCTTTTATTCGAAATGTTTATTGATTATGTAGATGTTATTGTTATATGATCCAATAGTTGCATATGATGATGTAGAATTGAATTTTTTTATTTCTTATAAGGTATCCATGTAAACACAGAATAAAAATTTTAAAAAACAAATCTAAGAAAAGTAAAAAATTATTAGCAATGACACAGTGTTGTCGCAAATATGTACCTATTAGCGACGATGTGTGTTGTTGTTGATAAGTACCTATTAGCAACGATATTGTGTCGTTGATAATTGTTAATTAACAAATTAGTACCTATTAGCAAAAACATTATATTGTTGCCAATAATTACCTTTTAGCAACGACATTATGTTGTTGCTGATAATTACCTATTGGCGACGACATGTGTATTGTCGCTGACAATTACCTATTAGCGACGACACACTAATGATTAACTATTAGCGACGATGTATATGTATGTCGCAATTAATAACGTATTAGCGACGAGTTATAAACTAAGATTATTTGGTTTTTGCAACAAGAAAAAATCAATATTAGCGACGATAGCTAGCGACGATACTATCGTCGCTAATGGTATTGTATTAGCATCAACAAAATATCGCTGCAGAAAATCGAATAGCAATGGAGTAGACGCAACCACTGTTAGCAGCGATATTGTCGCTGCAAATAACATTAGCGACGACTTTTAAAGCACCAGCAACGACTTTGAGTCGTCGATGAAGACGAAATTTCTTGTAGTGCGTGGACTTTCAAGAGAACCTGAGATCAAAAGAGAATAAAAGAGACTAATAGTGTAGAAAGAGACCGATAGTGTAATTTAGAAACCATATAAATTTTGTTTATTACAAATATAGACTATTTTACGGAGCCAGGAAATTATTTGGGGTGGGCTGGAAGCCTAGAAGTATTAAGTAAATATTGTAAATGGTAAGAGAAAATTTTATTTAAAAATAAATAAATAAATAAAAAGGTACACCACAGTGGCAGCTCAAAAAAAATTTATAGGGTGGTCATTAAAAAATTATATATCTCAATATGTTATTTTTCGATGAATAAAAACATAAGGACATGTAACTGTGATTATATAGGATATATGAACAAGCATTATTAGGAATATAAGAATGGAAGGAATTATTCCTATTCGTTAGTTTGGTGACTATGTTAGATTAGAACCTTGAATTGGTATTTTATAATTTTATTAGAAAAAAATATTATTCCTAGAACCTGTGAGATGTGAAAATAAAGAATAAACACGCAAAGAAACCAATCACATGACACAATATTTGTGTGGTTCACCACTAGGGATACGTCCACGGAGTTGCATCGATTTTCACTTAAATCGGGTAAAATGTGGTGTTTAGCACCTTCCCATTTTATAACCAAGCTTCCCAGCCTAGATTAATGGTTCGTATGTAAAGTGCATGTTTTACAAACAAAAGAGGTGTTTTTTTTTTCTTTCTAAATCGTAACTAATTCATTTCAATGTATTTGTTCTAGATTGTAACTAGAAATTAAAAGTCTCTTCATGTATTTCTCTTTTCAAAAATTCTTTTGTAATTGTACAAATTCAAAATAAAATAAAAATGAATTTATTTTCTTAGAATTTCTTATTTTGTCTAATAATTTAAAAAATCGGCGACTCTTTAACATGAAAATCAATCTTCAATCTTAAAGGATTGATCCCTCATTGATTGGGTCACATTTTAAGACCCATTTAACTTTTGTCACTTATTTTGTCTATGGCCGGTTTCTCACTTGTCACTTAATTTTTGTTGGACAAAAACACTTGTTACTAAATTGAGGTTGTATGCTTGTGTACAAGGTATATATTATTAGTTAACACTAGTTGCAAACCTGTGCGATGCACAGGAAAATTATTAAAAATAAAATCTAAATTAATTTTGATTTTTTTTTTTTTTTTTGTAGTTCAAAATGTTGTAGGCAAGATCGATAAAGAGACTTTACGAATCGAATTTAGGATAGATCTTACTTTTTGGTTTAAAAAAATAACTAAGAAAGTATTTACCATAAGATAATTAAAATTTAATATAAAGTAATTTTTCTTTTGGCATAAGTTGAATATAGTCCAATTTTTATAAAACACGATCCATGTTTATATTTACCATATGGATCATGTTTTCATCCAAAAATAAAATAAATGATACTTAAAATAAGAAAAATGACAAATATATACATGGGCACATGATTATATGATCAAACCTAAATAATTTTCATAACTCATTTCAAACTCACATGGTTTTATTATAACAAATCCATCCATCTTTCTCCATTGCTAGCAACAAAATTAAATGAAATACATAAGAAAAAAAGGAACTCTAAAAATCTTGATGAAAATTGATAATTATGATTATTATTAAAAGATATTTATATTGTGTTTATATATGGAATATATTTTAGTATTAGACATTAATTATGATTGTGTTTTATATATGGAATAATATATTCTTATATTAAAGAAAATATGATGTGTCAAAATTCTAATGGAAAGTTTAATAATAGAATAAAATTTAAATTCAATTAGAAAATATATATTAAAATAATGAGGTGTAAAATTGTGAGATTTCAAAAGCTTATATGGCGCAACATGATGAAGTCAACCAAAAATCAAAAAGTTTCAGTTTTACATTATAGTATAGATGGGGAAGCTAGCATTGCAATTTGCATTAATTTCCACCACTAAAGCAGAAGAGTTTAGCCTCTCATATAAGCCCTTTTTTTTGTAATTTGTGGTTTTTATTTTAAATTTTCGTTATTACCTTTCTGATTTGATAATAAGTTTGTTGCTTTCACCAAATACCTCTCTTGAAGCGTGAGGAAGAATATATGAATAAAGAAGAAAAAGAAGTAAGAAGATGCATCATAGCATAGTCTTCATTATATGCTGTAATCTGAATCTCAGATAAACCATCCATCATGCATGCATGGATTTTCTTCGTTTGTAAAATTAAATGGTTAATCTTCCACATTGATACAAAGTTAAAAGACTACTTACGTACTATGGCTTGGATCTAGGAGGGCCCTAGAGTAGTTTGTTTATGCAGCTTTCCACTTGATGTCCAAAGTCCAAACTAAGAAGATAACATTTAAAAGAAAGAAAAGTAGAATTCGATCGGGGTGGGGGTATGGGAACTATTAACTATATATGGTGAAAACAAGGGAAAATGCATGGACAAGAACCAAAACTACTGTTCTATAAATAATGTTTGTAAAGTGACGTGTTATGGTAACTATGACCCCTTCCTCATGGCAGAGGTCAATCCGTGTATCTTTTATTCTTCTTTAGGAGGTTCCATGCATGTGAGAGATTCTTGAAGAGACGAAGAGTCGCCTATAACATGGAGGGAGGTAGTGGAATGAGATGGCTTATGTTTGAAGGGAAGGACGAGAAAGGAGAGAGTCTAAGAGGAGAGAGAAAGCACCTCACGGTGAGCCTGGGTCCAAATAAGCTTATGTATAATGTTACCAAACACATTTAACACGTGACTATTGGGCCATGGACCCTTGGGCCCAAGAATGTTTTTAGTGATATGTTTGGCCAAGGGGAAGTTCTCCCTCTTTGAGTGGCCGAAACCCATAAAAAGGATAACCCTCTTTTACTTTTCCTTGTTTTTCACAATTTTACTTTAAAAGAAATATTTCTCTTTGCTCACAATTTGTGTTGCACCTCAAGCACATGGATTTCACTATGTATAATCCTCCTCCCATGGTGGAAGAGTAAAGCTTGCTCCAAGATCCTATACATCACAAGTATCATCAAGCCATGCAAGAGGTAAGTTTTCCTTGATTAAATTCTATGTTTTGTTTCCTTGAAGCCTAAACTTTTTGAAGTTAAGTTTTGTTAGGATATTTAGTGTTGGCTAAATTTTGTGCCAAACATTTCAGTTTGTAATTGCAAATTTATGCGTAAAAACATTCAATTTCATGTGTAATTGCATGGTTATCAGTTGAGGTTAAGTGCAAATGAAAGCTCATCAAAGTTCAAGTCTCAAGAGTCTCGGTCGAGCGAGTTTACTGGTTAACATAGTTGTGAGATACCGTCGAGGCACCTCAAGGGGTCGTTTGTGCTATTGAACCTTTTCAGGGTTGAAAGCAGAGGAATAAAGAGTCGCCATCCTAGTTTATAAGTCAAGGAACCATTAATATGACTTCATGAACAAAATGACTAGTCCTTACTAGGTCCAAAGCTAAGGTACGTCTTGTGAAAGTATTAGGCACCAAAGAACGCCCAGCCTAATAGTTGACCTTCCTCTATATTACTTGATAATATTCTTAAAGAAGTTTATAAAATAAATCTCTAAACACATAAAAAGCAATTAAATCTAAAACTATAACAATCAAGGAGTAAACAAGGTATAGGAAATTAGGACAAAACACTTGTATGAAATAAAAAATGAGGAACTCTTACCTGAATCCAAGCTTATCATCAGATTGCAGCCACAATAAGCAAACCACATGAATTTGATGAAATTCACATAGTAATTTAAAGAACATGCTTTAAAAGCTATAATCATAGCAAAATTCATTGAAGAGTAAAAAGAAATGCTTTGAAAGTGAGAATCATGGTATAATTTACTAAAGAACTAAGCAAAAGGTTTTTGAATATCTAAACCTATAATGAAAACAATGATTTAATTAAAATAAACTTGCAAAGAAATATTAAAATCAAAACAAGGGTTTAGTTAAAATAAGCTTGAAGGAAAGATTGATATTCATGAATTAAATTAAAACTAAGCATGAAAACACTAATTGAATGAAAACAAACTTGAAATAAAGATTAAAACATGCAAATTAAACTAAACAAAACATGCAAGGACAATAAACAAATCAAGGAGGTTGGTATGGACTATTGAGAAGTTCCATACCTAAAATCTAGGGAGTTTGTAGCAAGCTAGCAGTTTATCCCTGGTCTCTCAGAATGATATCTTTGACAAGGTTGTGTGTTGAACACCAAAGGAAAATGCTTGGATGTCTAAGTTAAGTGATGGGAACTTGTAAGAAGAAAGACTAGCCTTCTAGTATGGAAAACTAGAGAATAACATTCTTCTTTCTATCTCAGTAGGGCTTTGCCTATGCAGAACTCCTACTTCTAAACTCTATAATTGCCTAAAGTTTCGCTACTTCTAAACTCTAGAAAACTCGTAGAGTTCTAATTGTCTATCTACTTTCTCTTTCTAATTTGATATATACTGGGCTCTCTACCTCTCTCTCTCTCTATGTTTTAGGGACTCCCCAGTGTCTCTAGTGTGTTTTGAATGTGAGGTAAGAATCCCTTTATATAGTAGTAGGAGAATATTAGGATTCCTTGGAGAACAAGGCGATTAAGTTACAGGAGGCAACTCTAACTGTAATTAGGCTCTTTAAAAATTAGGGTTTCCGATGGCACAAGCGTACGTCACATCACTACAGACGTACGCCTAATAAAAAGTGGTGTACGTTGCTTAGGGTTAACAGCTATGTTTTGGCACGATTTTCTAAGAACTTCTAATGGTTTTCAACACACATTGGCATAAGCTATGTTTTGTCGTTGTTTTGTCTACCAAAACCATATTGTTTCTTCTATACACAAATAGAATATATATATAAATAAAAAATAAATAAAATCTCTATAAAATCCAATATTTTTCCATCAGTTTATATATAAAAAGTTAAAATGATAAAATTTAGATATAATTTCTTAAATGTTGTACCTTAAATTCCCTTAGAAAATTCAACCATGTGACTGCATTGGCCAATAAGTCATTCATATAATTGAATTTAACTGTTCTTGGGGATGACAACACATTTTGTGCTGCATTAGTCAATTTAACCACATGATTGAATTTAATTGGTGAACATAGGATACAATATCTAAGAAACATTATCTATGTTTTGCCAACTTAAAAACCCTCATGTTCTTGTCTGATCACTCAATATCTCTCTCTCAATGGATGGCGAAACATGGTACGAAGGCCAAACAACATTGCCATGCATCTTGCACTCACAGGCCCACCAACTTCTCCACACCGATTGCGGCTTGGTTTCTTGTCGACGGCTAAACGATCGTCAAGCAATGTACCTAGGAGGTCTTTGCTTTTCTTTTTACCAACTTGGTCAAACAAAAGGCAGGAAGTAAAAATGACATTGTTATTTCTTAATGAAATGGCATCGTTTGGGAAAAACGATGTCACTTCATCCTATCATTAAGAACTACTTCGACCATGTTCAACTGACTGAATTCTTAATCTTCCCAATTGATATGATAATTGAACTAGAAAAGAGGTTGGTTGCCAATTTTTTTTTTTTAATATAACCTTGGGTGTCTAGGCCAACGTTCCGTAGATACTCGCACATTAACTAATCTCAGAAGGACACGCAACACCTTATTAGCACATATACCACGATAAGCGCAAGGTTTTGCCTTAGTAAGGTGGTCCTGAAGGGACTCAAACTAATAACAATTAGAGAGTAACTAATGACAATTAGAGAGTATACCGAGGCCGGACCAATTGAGTTATCCCTCAGGGTTTAGGTTGGTTGCCAATTGAATCGGTCACTTTGGGTTGGTCCAATATTTAAAATAAGAGTAACGTTAAGGGATAACATTTTTCATAACTATTAACATGATTTGTTATAATTAAAGTAACATCATTTTCACCAGAGTCTACCACTAAAGCTACTTTTAGCTTGACTTAATTGTTAAAATGAATGGATAATACTCATAAGCAAGCAATCAAGAATGTACCTGGGAAGAACATTTACGCGTAGACAGAAAGTATATGGAACAAAAGATGTGGGTGTGGCTACTTTTATTGATGGAAAATAAGTGGAACTAAAATGTAGGCGGAAGGCAAAGCTGGCAGCAATTGAATTATTCATTAAGTAGCCCACTATTTTAGTTTTAGGGTTATTGAACCAACTGAAACGTAATTACAGCCATTAATTACAAAGAGAGAAACTAAAAGAGATCATATTTGATTGAGCCAAGAACCGATATATACAAGGTTACAAGAACATGGAATAAAAAGTTCTCAACCTTTCAAATCCTCATTCGTAACCTTTTGCATGTTAGACATCGAAGCTTGGCCAATGATAATTGCTAATATGCTATGAGGGGTTCCATTCGTCTATACTAGGGAACAACTGGGTTGATCTTACTCAGATTTCTTAACCTAAGAAGCACATGCACAAGCATCCCAGCCAGAAAGCCAAGTGCTGCACTTGAACCCACAAGTGAAATCGCTGTGCAAATAAGCATCACAAAAGATTCCTCCTTGGAATTCATGTCCCTGCAAGCCATAGCTAGCTCAATCCCAGCAAACAAAAGTAGAACCCCTAAGACCCCAACAGGAAATTGGTTCAAAATCTTCACCAAAGAAGTCCCTAATACCAAACCCAACACCAATTTAGCTGTACCAAGAAGTGCCACACACCCACCACTCCTACTAACAAAAATAGCAAGCCAAATGAAAGAGAAACAAGGGAATCTTGAACTCTAACAGAAAGAGATTTAGAGAACAAGGAGAAGAAGATAAAATGCTTGCTTAGCTTTTATTAATTGAAGATTACAGAATATATATACAGAAGGTAAATGGCTTCTGCTATACGATAAAAATAACATAATCAACAACTAAAATAGATCTACCACTAACAGAACTAATAGCAACTAAACACGTGTATCATTAGTTCTAACTGAATTACATTAACTAAGCTACAAGTAGTTTTATAACAACTAATACATTATACAGAGAAACTACAAGTAGTTTATGCAGTAGACAGACAGCAGCATCATCACAGTTAGCACCATCAACTTCAATACTCCCCCTCAAGATGGAGCATATATATTATGAACTCCCATCTTGCTCAATAGAGAATGGAACTGTACAGAACCTAAAGCCTTAGTCATAATATCAGCTAACTGATTTTGAGATGTTACATGAAGTGTTCTGACTAAGCCTGCTTGAATCTTTTCTCAGATCAGATGACAGTCTAACTCTATAGGCTTGGTTCTCTCATGATAAACAGGGTTGGCAGCTATATGAATAGCTGCTTGACTATCACAGAAGAGGAGAGCTTCCTTGGGATGATGAGATTGAAGTTCATTGAGTAATGGCAGTAACCACATTAACTCACACACCACTGATGCCATTGCTCGATATTCTGCTTCTGCTGAGGATCTAGAAACAGTGTGTTGTTTCTTTGATTTCCAGGAAATTAATGAATCTCCAAGATATACACAATATCCTGTAATGGACCTCCTTGTATCAGGGCAGCCAGCCCAATCCGAGTCTGAGAAAGCCTTGAGTTGAAGACTGCAATCACTAGGGAAGAAGAGGCCTTGGCCTGAAGTTCCTTTGATGTATCTCAAGACTCTATTAGCTGCTGTGAGGTGTGCATTTGTTGGCCTAGACATGAATTGACTGAGTTTCTGCACACTATAACTAATGTTTGGTCTAGTGATTGTTAAATATAACAATCTGCCAACAAGTCTTCTATATATGGAAGGATCATCAAGAAGATCACCAGTAGATTGACTCATCTTTAAATTCTGCTCCATAGGTGTAGCCACTGGTTTTGAAGCTAGCATACCACTATCTGAAAGAATATCTAAGGCATATTTCCTTTGACACAATGAGATGCCTTTGGTAGATCTTGCAACTTCCAAACCAAGGAAATATTTAAGAGTGCCTAGATCTTTCAACTTGAACTCAGCATGGAGAGAGTCCTTAAGAGCATGAACAGATGGCATGTCATTACTAGCTATAAGTATGTCATCTACATACACTAGTAGAGCCATGAAAACAGTCCCTTGAACTCTGGTAAATAAGGAATAATCAGACTTGGATTGAACAAAGCCTTGTTTGAGAATTGTAGAGGAGAATTTGGCAAACCACTGCCTTGATGCTTGCTTCAATCCATAGAGTGACTTATTGAGCTTACAAACCAGATTATTCTCCCCCTTGCTAGGAAAACCAGGGGGTAAGGCCATGTACACCTCCTCAGCAAGATCCCCATGTAGAAAAGCATTATTGACATCTAACTGAATGAGAGACCAGTTCTTGACAGATGTAATGGCAAGGAGTGTTCTAACAGTAGAGAATTTGGCTACTGGTGAGAAGGTTTCTGAATAATCAAGGCCTTCCTGTTGGGTGTAGCCTTTAGCAACAAGCCTTGCTTTATATCGTTCCAAGGAACCATCTGCCTTTAACTTGACCTTATAGACCCATTTGCAGCCAATGGGATGCTTGCCAGGAGGTAAAGGAGTAAGGGTCCAAGTATTATTTGCCTCTAGAGCTGCCAACTCAGTAAGCATGGCCTCTTGCCAGTGAGGACTTTGATTGGCTTGAAGAAAAGAGGTTGGTTCTGAGATAGCTATGACAGAGAGAGCAAAACCTCTATGGGCAGGGGATAAGTGGTCATAAGAGAGAGAATGAGATAAAGGATAACATGTACCTGTAGATGCAGATGAAGGAGAATTGGTAGAGCCAACACAATGAGCTAACTGACAATGGTAGTCTTTTAGGTAAGTAGGAGCTTTGTGGACTCGAGTAGATCTTCTTAAGGGAGAAGAAGAAGATGAACAAGGTGTTTCTGTTTCAACAGGATCATTGGATGGAAGAGGAAGAGGTGAAGGTGAACCATGATCAAGATCAGAGAAAATAGGCATAGAAGGAATATCAGTGGTATTAGTATGACTAGAAACAGAAGGTAATGAAGAGAAAGGCACTGGTGCAGAAGAAGGGACAGCAGAAAAGAGAGGTATATCTGTGGTATTATAGGAAGGAAGAGAAAAATGAGATATGGGAGAAGAAGAAGTATGTAAGAATGTAGAGAAATCAGGTATAGGAGTTCTGTTTTGAAAAGGAAAAATGTTCTCATGAAATATGACATCTCTAGAAATAAAAATCTTGTGAGTAGCTAAATCAAGTAATTTGTAACCCTTCACACCAGTGGGATATCCTAGGAAAACACAAGCCTTAGCTCTAGGATCAAACTTGGTTCTATGGCCAGAAAGTGTGGAAGCAAAACACAAACAGCCAAAGACCTTAAGGTGGGAATAAGAAGGAGATTTAAGGAGTAAGGCTTCATGGGGGGACTTATTTGACAGAATGGGGCAAGGTAATCTATTAATCAAGTAAACTGCAGTTTGAATGCAGTGACCCCAGTAGGTAATAGGAAGGTGAGATTGGAAGCAGAGGGCTCTAGCAACATTTAGAATATGCTAATGTTTTCTTTCCACAACTGAGTTTTGTTGTGGAGTTTCAACACAGGAATGCTGGTGTATAATACCTTTGGAAGCATAGAACTCTGGCAGATGAAATTCTTGGCCATTATCACTCCTAATTTGCTTAAGCATGGTGTGAAATTGTGTTTGAATCATGGTAATGAAGGAAATTAGGAGAGATCTAGTATCTGATTTGGCTTTCATGAGATATATCCATGTAGTTCTAGTGCAGTCATCTACTAAGGTGAGAAAATATTTATAACCTTCAACTGTTGGAACATGATAAGGACCCCAAATATCAACATGAAGTAAATCAAAAGACTTAGAAGACAAATGATTATTATTGGGGAAAGGTAATCTTTTCTGTTTTGCCAAAGGACAAACACTACAAGTATGAACATCAGTACAAGAATGAGACACATTGGGCATAATGCTAGACAGAAAGTTCATTCTAGAAAATGAGGGATGGCCTAATGCCAAACATACAATGCCAAACATGGAGATTATTATTTGAGTCCTTGATAGAAGTAAGACTATACAAGTACTTTTGAAGATTGGGAGTTGTATGAGAAGTGGTTGCTGCAGAATGCTGTGAATCAGAAGTGAGATCCAACAAGTATAGCCCATTTTGCTGTTTACCCATACCAATCATCCTCCAATGCATGAGGTCCTGTATAAAACAGTAAGTGGACAAGAAAAATATACAACAGTGGAGAGATAAGGTAAGTTTGGATACTGATATAAGGTTGAAATCAAAAGATGGGACACACAAGACATCTGTGAGAAGTAAAGTGGGTGTAATTTGTATGGAACCAATATGTGTGACCATGACAGACTGTCCAGTGGGCAAATTGACACTTAATGTTATCCACACGATGCATAGTAGTATAAAACTTAGTAGTGATAACCATATGATCTGTAGCACCAGTGTCAATAACCCATTGAGCAGAAGAAAAATTGGGTTTCACAGTAAAATGGTCAGAAAAAACAGAATGGTCCAAATTGGGTTTACTGAAAGTTGAAAGGCAAGTTGGTATACCTGCCATATTGGAATGAGGTTGTATGACAGAAATCAAAGTGGCAGCTTGATGGTTGTGTGAACCTGATACAAGATTGACTTGTTGTGCTTGAGCAGTCAGCATATTGAGTAATTGTTGGCATTGGACTGACATGGCAGCCAGAGTAGGGATGCTTTGGGCATTATTAGTAGAGTCTGAATTTGGTACTGCACTTCTTGACACTTGATTAACCACTGCAACACTTTTCCCTTTGCTACGAAAACCTGGTGGATATCCATGCAATTTGTAGCATTTGTCAATGAGAACAGATGCAGTGTATGCCTTAGGATACTGATTGTAACCACAAAAGGAGAACAGATGCAGTTTGTTATTGTTAGGTCCATTGTCCAACCTGGACTTTCTTAGCAGTACTGTCTACTGATAGGAAATGCTTGGGTTGGCAACAACCCTATCAGCCTCTTCGTTTTAATCATTCTGCACTAAGGAACATTGGGTGCAGTGTTTGGGTAAGAGAAAGCATTGTTATTAGTTAGGTCCATTGTGACCAAACCTGGAAAGTAGAGCAGTACTGTCTACAGTAGGAGAATCCAGTGGGTACAAGGCAACAACCCTGCACCTCTTTGTTTTTCATCATTCTGGTTCACTAAGGAATAATACCACTTATTGATATTTGGCACATGGTTCCATTAGAAGGATTCTGACCTCTAACTGGGGCAAATTAGAATCATCATTAACCCCATGAGAAAGCTGTGCACATAATCTGAGAGAGTTCTGGTAATCCATTAAGGTTCTACTCAAACCACATATGCACTTAGCAGCACATGTGCAACCAAGAATAGGTCTGTAATTAAGAAATTTGCATCCCATAACCCCTGAGTTGAGAAGAAATAGTCACTTACAGGCATGTTGAGATGGTGAACCCTAGTCTTGCATTGAGAGAAGCACTATTGCCTGTTGTAAATCATCCCAAACCTCCTTGGCAGTGTAAACATGAACAACACTAGTCCCATTGCCTTCACTGTAATCTTTGTTGTAAATCATCCCAAACCTCCTTGGCAGTGTAAACATACAACACAGTAGCATGAATTTGCCTCGACAAGCAATTTGTGATCCAAGATAGAACCAGGTCATTGCACCTTTGCCAATCAGAAAAGAGAGGATCAGATTCATCATTAGGCTGTGGTATTGTTCCATTGACAAAACCTAATTTGTTCTTGGCTGAAAATGCAGTTGTCATCGATCTCCTGTCATGCCTGAGTAGTTGTCTCCAGTCGATCTCCTGGTACAATACGCCTGATAGGGTTGTCACCATTGTCTGAGGTACATAAGGGCTTCGTAGAATTCTCGAATAGGAACATCAGGTACAATACGAATTCCAGGGTTGTCACCATTGTTGAGGTAATAAGGGCTTCGAGAATTCTCAATAGGAACAAGAGTTGTGTTTGAGGTTGTGGAAGAAGAAGAAGAAGAAGAAGGAGGAGGAATAGGTTCAACTGAAACCATTTTGAGATTCCAGAGAGATCAGACTACAAGAATGAAAGAAGAGAAAGCAAATTTCAGAGAGATGAAAAATTCATCAATGGAGTATTTGCTCTGATACCATAACAAAAATAGCAAGCCAAATGAAAGAGAAACAAGGGAATCTTGAACTCTAACAGAAAGAGATTTAGAGAACAAGGAGAAGAAGATAAAATGCTTAGCTTGCTTAGCTTTTAGATTAAGAATGAAGATTACAGAATATAGAAGGATACAGAAGGAAAATGGCTTCTGCTATACGATGAAAATAACAGAATCAACAACTAAAACAGATCTACCACTAACAGAACTAATAGCAACTAAACACATGTATCATTAGTTCTAACAGATAGCAGCATCATCACAGTTAGCACCATCAACTTCAATACCTACCACCAAACTTGTACTGCCCTGCTAACCCACCAGCACCATGGCAACTTGGCATGGCTCCAAACCAACACCCTATCATGTTCATTAACCCGACAATCACCGAAAGCGACGTTGCCGATAAGTCCTTTCCCGAAAAAAGATCCAACGACAACTTGCACACGACGATCACAGAATTTAATACTGACAGAGGGAGTTGAGGAATTGTACCCTTAATAAACCCTTCTTTCCATGCATGCTTAGATATCTTCACTACTTCAAAAGATGACGGTCCAAATTTAATCTCTTCCACCACTTTAGGCCTCCTGATAAAAGCAAAAACCACACCTAACAAAAATATAAAAAAAGCGGAAGGAAGTGAAAACATAATTTTCCTCAATCTTCTCCTCCTTCTATGCCTTTCCTCATCACCTAAAACACTAGTAGCAGTCTCTCTTTCACTGCTTTGCTCTTCACCTGCACCTAAAACATGCAGAAATAATAGCCAATACCAACCCATCAAAACCAAGCCAAGGCCTATCCCCCTTAGCCTTTGACTTAGAAAAATCCTGAATTTTTCTAATGTATTTAATCGCAGTTAGTGCAAATGACAAGCCTTGTGCCAGCTGAATTCCCCTCACAATAGATAGAGGAATTAGCTTATACACTAATTGCATCTGTTAATATGTATATATCATTTGTTATTGTACTAGTCTAGGGTTTCCTAGGGTTTACTATGTATTTACTATACCGTACACTAGACTAGGCCTATATATATTCTTTTTTCTGTACATGATTATTCAGAATACACAATATACAGTTTATTCTCTCTGTCTGTCTGTGCTTCTCTCTCTAAACTTAACATGGTATCAGAGCCAAATTAATCTTTTGGCATTGTGATTCTTAAAACTAGTCTAGGGTTTTCTGAAACCAATTTTTCTCCACAAAACAGCCGTGCCTCTCTTCTCCTGCAATTGCTTCCAGAGACCTCCGTTCCTCCTGTTCTGCCTACCGCTCTGATCGTCAGAGCTTGATTTCCAAAACCTGAAAAATCTCATCACCAGAAACCTCTCCACGCGCCGCCACGCGCCGAATCTGTCTCCGGCAAACCCGCCGGTTCTGATCTCCGCCGCCGCCTCTAGGCTGCTCCGTTTATCTTTTGAGAGACATCCAAGGCTTCGTCTCGTCAAGACGAATCTCCACCAGAAAAATCGAAGCCGGAAAACGCCGCACGCGCCTCCACGCGCCGGTGAAGCTTCCGGCGTGTTTTTTGTCCTCTGAACCACGCGCCCCGACCCGTGCGTGACCCGACCCGTGCGTGACCCGACCCGACCCGACACGACCCGACCCGTGACCACGACCCGCGCGTGACCCGCGCCCCGACCCGCGCCCCGACCCGCGTGACCCGTACTCACTGCTGACGTCAGCCCTACCTATTGCTGACGTCAGCCCAAAAAAAAAAAAAGGCTTACCCATTATTTTTTTGTTTTCTTTTGCAGATCTTTTCTATATTTCTTATTCATTTCTAATGGATACCACCAAACTTCCTCAGACTGTTATTGCTGCTCATCCTTCTTCCTCATCCAGGAATGGTTCGAAATACTGCAAAAATTGTTATCAACAGGGACATCTTCTATTTGAATGCCCTACTGTCGAATGTCGGTATTGTCACAAGATTGGTCACATTGTCTACAACTGCCCAACCAGGCCTCCCAAGCCAAGTCACTCAAGAACTCTTCCAAGGCCTGATAATCCCTCTGTTGTTGCTGCTACTACAGAATCATTCTCTGCTCCTTCTCTCTCATATGTTTCGGTTAGTGAGTTAAGATCCTTAGTCTTTTCCATAGTCAAACAAATTCTGTCTACTTCTGGTAAGGTTTCCTCTGCTGTCTCAGGTAACACTTGGTATTTTGATTCTACTTGTTGTAATCATATGTCTCCCGATTCTTAGTTATTTTCTTCTGTTATTCCTACTACTCATGCTCCTTTTATTCAAACTGCTAATGGCTCGTACATTTCTGCCAACCATACTGGTTCTGTTTCCACTCCTACACTATCTCTCTTTGACACATATCTTATTCCCAACCTCACTCTTAATCTCATCTCTGTTGGTCAATTATGTGAACTTGGTTATGACTTGTGGTTTGGTTCTTCTGGTTGTCGTGTGCAGGATCCTCGGACGAATCAAGTTCTTGGGACAGGCCGTAGAGTGGGACGGATGTTCGAGCTCACTTCACTCCACCTACCTTCCACCCCGACACCCCCTCCGTCTCAGGTTGCTCATACTGCTTCTGTTTTTCCTTTGAGTCTTTGGCATTTACGTTTAGGTCATGTGTCCGTTCAAAAACTTCGCTCTTTAGTCTCTAGTGGTTTCTTGGGTCAAGTCAAACATGATTCAGTTGATTGTGTATCGTGTCAGTTGGCCAAACAACCGGCCTTATCTTTTACTAATAGTGACTCCTCTTCTCATGCCTCTTTTGACTTGATTCACTCTGATATTTGGGGACCTAGCCCCACTGCCACTGTAGGTGGATCAAAATATTTTGTCATATTTGTTGATGATTTTTCTCGATATACATGGATCTATCTTATGCACAATCGCTCTGAATTAGCTCAAATCTATCGCACATTTGCCCAAATGATCTCCACACAGTTTTCAAAAACCATTAAAATCTTCCGCACTGATAATGCCATGGAATATAGAGACTCTCAATTCCTTGATTTCATTCACACACAAGGCACCATTATTCAGCGTTCCTGTGCAGGAACATCTCAGCAAAATGGTAGGGCTGAACGCAAACACCGCCACATACTTGACTCTGTTAGGGCTTTCCTCATTTCTGCTTCCTGTCCTGAACGTTTTTGGGGGGAAGCTGCCCTCACTGCTGTCTACACCATCAACCGTCTTCCATCCTCAGCTCTCCAAAATGTGACTCCCTTTGAATGTCTCTATGGTACTCCAGCTTCCTACTCTTCTCTTCGCGTCTTTGGTTGTGCATGTTTTGTTTTACTTCAGCCGCATGAACATTCCAAATTAGAACCTCGATCTCGTCTATGTTGTTTTCTTGGGTATGGGATTGAACATAAAGGTTATCGTTGTTGGGACCCTATCTCTCAACGTCTTCGCATTTCTCGTCATGTTGTTTTCTGGGAACATACCATGTTTAATTCCCTGTCTAAGTTTACAACTTGTTCCACCCCTTCCTTTTTTACTAATCCATCACTACCTTTGTTTCCTATATCTCCTGCTGATTCTCCGGCTTCTCCTCTAGCACCTCCACTAGCTGTAGATCCTGTCCTTGATCAGACTCCTGACCTCCCTCTTGCTGATCCTCCTGCTGACTCTCCGGCTTCGCCCCAACAACTTGCACCGCCTGTGGATCCTGTCACTGATCAGACTCCTCTCCTCCCCCTTCGTCGTTCTGACCGGGTAAGAGCACCTCCTGCTCATTTGCGTGATTATTCTTGTTTTTCAGCTGTACTTTCCCTTCATGAGCCTCACACCTATCGTGAGGCCTGTACTAACCCTCTTTGGCAGCAAGCAATGACAGAGGAACTTCAGGCTTTGGAGAAGACTCATACTTGGGACTTGGTTGATTTGCCTCCTGGTAAATCTGCCATTGGCTGCAAATGGGTCTACAAGATCAAGACCAAATCTGATGGCTCTATTGAACGGTATAAGGCTCGTCTTGTTGCCAAGGGATATGCTCAGGAATATGGGATTGACTATGAGGAGACTTTTGCTCCTGTTGCTCGTATTACCTCTGTTCGTAGTCTTCTTGCTATTGCTGCAGTTCATCAGTGGCCTCTTTTTCAGATGGATGTTAAGAATGCCTTTCTAAATGGTGATCTCACTGAAGAAGTCTATATGCAGGCACCTCCAGGTTATTCAGACTGTCCTGACAAAGTTTGCCTCCTTCGTCGCGCTCTTTATGGTCTTAAGCAAGCTCCTCGAGCCTGGTTTGCCAAGTTTAGCAGTATTGTACATCAGTTTGGCTTCTCATCCAGTTCTCATGATACAGCATTATTTATCCGCCGATCTGATAAGGGTATGATTCTTCTTCTACTATATGTTGATGATATGATCATTACTGGGGATGATCACTCTGGCATTTCTGATTTCAAGCTATTTCTCCACCAACAATTTGAGATGAAGGATCTTGGTCATCTGAGCTACTTCCTAGGCCTTGAGGTCTCTTCTGATTCCACTGGTTATTATCTCTCTCAGGCTAAGTATGCCTCTGACTTGTTATCTCGTGCTGGCCTGACTAACACTAAAGTTGTTTCTACACCCCTTGAGATGAATGCTCGCCTTACTCCCTTGGATGGCACACCTCTCCGTGATGCCACTCTCTATCGACAGCTTGTTGGCAGCTTAGTTTATCTCACTGTAACCCGCCCTGATATTGCTCATGCTGTTCATTTGGTGAGTCAATTCCTCTCTGCTCCCCATTCTACACACTATGCTGCAGTGCTTCACATTCTTCGCTATATCAAGGGTACTATGTTTCACGGACTTCACTTCTCTGCTCACTCCACCCTTGACCTCTGTGCTTATTCTGATGCTGATTGGGCTGGGGATCCTACTGACCGCCGCTCTACTACTGGATTTTGTTTCTTTTTGGGAGACTCTCTTATTTCTTGGCGTAGTAAGAAACAACATATTGTGTCTCGCTCTAGCACTGAGGCAGAGTACCGTGCTCTAGCTGATACTACTTCTGAACTTCTTGCTCTTCGTTGGCTGTTGGAAGATATGGGTGTTACACATTCTTCACCGACTGTCATACATTGTGACAACCGTAGTGCTATTCAGATTGCGCATAATGATGTTTTCCATGAGCGCACCAAGCATATTGAGATTGATTGTCATCTTGTGCGTCATCATCTGTCTGCTGGCATCCTACATCTTCTTCCAGTTAGCTCTTCTGATCAGACTGCTAACATCTTTACGAAGACTTTTCCTCCTGGTCGTTTTCGTGTTCTTGTTTCCAAACTCAAGATGGCTTCTGTCAAACCACCTTGAGTTTGAGGGGGGATGTTAATATGTATATATCATTTGTTATTGTACTAGTCTAGGGTTTCCTAGGGTTTACTATGTATTTACTATACCGTACACTAGACTAGACCTATATATATTCTTTTATCTGTACATGATTATTCAGAATACACAATATACAGTTTATTCTCTCTGTCTGTCTGTGCTTCTCTCTCTAAACTTAACAGCATCAATCTTGTTATACCCAAAACAAATAAAATCGCTCCTGTCACAATTCCGGCAGCCATGATTTCTGGGACTCCAAAGTCAGACCCAGATATGGCTGCAGCTGCAATGGCCTTCATGGGCTGCACAAGCATAGGGACACCATAGATAACACCAGTGATAATGTTGTAGACACCATTGAATATTAATGTTGTGCCTAGGTTAAGTTCATTAGCTAGCGTCAAGGCCAGAACTATTGGTATATATGTGCCTAAGTCCCCCATTGCCCCATTCAACTCAGCCCATTTCGATCGCAAAACCAAATTGGTTTTCACTTTGGCTGTGATGTTGGCCAGAAAGCCGGACTTAGATTTGTGGGGATTAAGGGTTTGTGGGTTATTAAGGGTTTGTGGGTTTTCGGAGTCCATGGAATTGTACACTAGTGGATCAATGTGAATGCAAATATGAGATTGTGGAAGTACAATAATAGAGAAATGTGAATGCAAATATGAGATTGAGGCTTACTTAGAGACCGAGAAGGTAGGTAACGTAGATAAGAAGATCTATTTTAATTGATTAACGATACGAGAGGCTGTTACTAATTGAATGATACTTGCCGCAACTTGTGGCTTTAGGAATCTATTTGATTTAACTGTGATTTAATAATAATTCTCAATACTCAACAAAAGAATAAATATCATTTATCCCACATTTTATATTTCATCAATTATGATATGACACGTGTCTAATTTCATTCTTTATAAAATAACTAAAATTTAAAATGGAAACAAATCAAACATGTGTCGTAGCATAATTGGTGGAATATAAAGTGGAACACAAAATGTGAGATTAAAAATTTGTATTCCCCAACAAATTTCATATATGTTTTTTAGCTTAATGATGGTGTTATGTGAAAGTAACACAATCGGTCACTCCAAATGTTATAACTTTGTTGTATATGCAACATTATTGGTGATTTAATTAATTGCATGGCGTTGGTGCTAGGTCACCTTTGAATGTGAGTGGACCTAGATAGGTCATCAGGGAAACTAATGGGACAAGATTGGTGTATAGCATATGGCATTTGTTCTTTTTTTTTTTTAAGAGCATATGGCATTTGTTAGTTTTCACATTTCCTTTTTCTTTTTTCCTTTACAAGGCAAAAGATAGCTGGACTTGCGCATTCTCAAAAGTCGAGAGAGACTTTTCTACCAAACAAAATGCTATTCTCAATAATTTTGCATCTACAAAGCATTTGTAAAGTCCATATATACCACTAATTTTACAAAATTAAGTGCAGATGTAACTCTTTTAGTTTGACATGACTTCTCGGAAAACACAAAATTGGTGAAAATATCATTATTTAGGAAATAAATAGTGAAGTCTTTGATGATTTTCAGTGGTTAATAGATTGAGAAAATTGAAAAACCAAAAAAAATTATTAGACTTTAGAGAATAGATAACATAATGAATGCATGGAAGCTTCAAAACGTAATTTTCATGTTTGTCTTTTAATGTCTGTGGTCTACCAACCACTGAATTTAACAAGACGTGTTTCATCGTTATTCAACCTTTTGATTTGTATAATATATTGCATTGTTGAAACAGTTAACGTAATTTCAACGATCTCTTCTGCCTAAAAAAATGGTGTGCTTCAAGAGGATTTTCTGTTTGATTTTATTAGTTTCGCGATGGGCTATTTTGCCTATGCCCTGTAGGGTTTCGTTGGCTGGTGATATGGTGATGCTAGTATGTGACACACATTATATGATGACTATTGGAATAAAGTTGAGCAATTAACCTCAGGATTTTGGTCAAAATCTTAAATAGCTCCCTATTAATTTAAATTGCTTGAATATTTTTTAGTAAATATTAGCGTTATTGTAAAATTATTATATGTATTTGTATCATTAAATAATTAAATTATTTATGCTAGTTCAACTACCAATTCGATTCTAAGTTTCTAACTAGGCCAAAAAACTAAGAACCACTCTTTTTTTCCAAGTTTTTGTATGATCCGGTTTTTAAAACCATGAGTATTATGTCAATGACTCAATGGACAACAGGTGTATGGCAAATCACAAAACCAAGCTAGCCAAGAACAATATAATTGTATTAAAAAAAAAAACCATTATTGTTATTAGTTGCTTTTTAGTTTGATGACTTTTTTGTTCAAAAAACCAATTCAAAATGGGACTAAATATATTTCCATATAAAAACCACTTTTAGATTTGGTATTTTTAAATACATTCCCTTCAAAATAAATTTTTTAAATCTTTTATGTTTTCTCATACAAATTCCCACTAAAAACTAGTTTTAAATTTGATATTTTTATAAATTACATGTTAACCAGTGGCGGAGCCGGAAATTTTATTCAAGGACAAACTAAATATATCAATAAATTTTAAATCCACAAAATAATACACACACATGTAATCCTATATTCCTAACTCTTTAAATGCAAAATGAAAAAGAATTTTTTTTTGAAAAATAAAAAAGAGTTTTTAAATAGATTTAATTATATATTTTTATGATATATATATATATATATATATATATATATATATATAATATATATATATTATATATATATATATATTAATATTACTTTAAATTTAAAATATATATGACAAAAAAGTGATATTAAAGAAAAAAAATGAGACTATATTTAAAAAAAAAAAAAAAATGAGAAGAAAAATTACATAAAATTGAACCTAACTTTAAAAAATATTAATAAAATATAAGAGGAGTATGAAAATTTTGAAAAGCTACAGGGACATGGCCCCCTGCCCCTCCATCCCTGATGTTAACTAAACCCAAATCAGACCTAATTCTAGTCTTCTTTTTTTTAATTGAAACGATAGATATATTTTTATTAAGATGAATTAAACTGTACAAAAGAAATAATGCAATCAGGATGCTCTTCTAACCACACCTGATCAGAAAATGAGGACAACACCTTTGTAGCCAATGCTTGTAAAGCTTTGTTACAATCTGTTCTAATAAAAGAAAAACTCATGAAATGAAACAAGTGAATCCAAGAGCAGATGTCTTCAATGGGGACTCCAATCGGTGCCAGACAAGGAGAAGACATATAAATGAGTCCTAACAATTCTTGGTGTCCCACCTCAACCTCTTGCCATAACAGTCCAATACTATAAGCAAACTCCAAAGCTGCCAAAACTGCCCTTGCATGAACCTGGAGCATATCTCCCCCACTTGTAAGCTGGAAACACTTCACTGCAGCAACAAGACCCAAAGAGACAGGAATAATCACCCCAATTCCAACCGTTGCTCCATCAACTCCAAACTTGCATGAAAAATTGAGTTTGTAATGTGACTCTACAGGAGGTGTCCATTTATGAAAGAATAAAAGCACTAGTTTATTGGTTCAGCTTTATCAAAATTGAACCACTTTTGTGGTTTGCCAAACACGACAAGTTCTTAGGGGTGGAGAGTAAAGAGTGAAAATCTACTTCACTACCATTTTTTTAATCTTTACAACTTTTAAAAATAAAAAATTACTCCTAACAATGTAACTTTTTTTTTTTAAGTTTCTATCATTCCCTTTACTGATTGATGTAAGTTTGTTGCTTTGACCCAAATAAAGAAAGGTAAAGAATATAAACAAAGAAAAAAATGAAATAAGAACCCCATGCGCCATTATATATATTCTTTTCTTTTCTTTTTCTTTTTTTGAGATACATTATATATTCTTGATTAAATGCTAATGATTTGAATCAGAGACGGGCCACTATAAAATGATTTTATTCGTTATATAAAATTTGGATGGCTATTCCTCCACTTAGGTAGAAAGTAAAACGACATTGGCTTGATCTTTAAGGCCTTTGAGTAATTTGGTTACGTACTCAGCTTTCCACTTCACGTCCTAATCTACCGAGAACTACTAAAAGACAATAGAGTGTTAAAAGGTGAGCCGAAAAATGTTAAAGTTAGAGTAAATTTTATATGACTCATATCTTAAGGGTCACCATGAAAAGTAATTGGTGTCATTTTCACCTGATACTGTGGTTGCGTGCAATAAATATCAGAGCAGCATTAATTATCTTTGCTTCCCATGTGGCACCATTTTATCATGAGTTTAGGTGTTCAAAGATTCATCAAGAGCTAATTTGTATGCCGTTGTGAAAAACCTGGTTCCTCAAATTCCAAATGTATAGTAAAATTTATAATAATTTTTAAAGTAGAGTGAACTATCAACCACCATTGTCACTCTAAAAGTGATGAGATCATATGCCCAGCAGCCCCCAAACCAAATACCGAGCAACAGGGCAAGTAAAGAAAAGGTGGTCCTCTTCTCCTTCACCGCAAAGGGTGAACAATAAATTCTAACAGCATGTTTATATTCATAAATAATGTTGTCAATTGACGTGTTGAGATATCTATGACCGACTTGTTTGTAAACCATAGATCTCCCCTGGGTTGTTCCACTTAATAAATAAACATCTTTTTAGTAAAAAATTAATAAATAAATATCTGAATTATTTTTATGTATTTTATAACACATTATTTGTAAAGATTATATAGTAAAATTTATAATAACTCTATCGTTACTCTAAAAAGCATATGTGCCGCCCATGAACAATAAGCATGTTTATATTCCTAAATAATGTTGTCAATTGACGTGTTGAGATATCTATGACCGACTTGTTTGTGAACCATAGCTCTCCCCTGGGTTGTTCCTCAAGCCAGATTCAATTTAGGTATCACAATTTTTAATTTAAGGCACTTATTATGCTTTTTCAGGTGGGGCCAAAAGAAGAAAAAGGGATACGGTTCTTCAAGCACTTCCAAGTATACATGGCAACTTCTCTTTCTGAGTTCTGCCTCATTGGAGGGGTTGTTCACCTGTTATAGCACATATCCTCCACAGCAACCATAACTTCCGGCTATTGCATTATGGATAACTTTAACGAAACAGTAATTGTAGGAGTGAATTCAAATCTTCTTTTCTTTATTCACCACTAAAATACCCATCACATGCAATGCCCTAACACCTTTGTCTTTTATGGCCACAACCTTATCTCCTTCCTCTCTCAAGTTAAGAGAATATTTTCCAAAGCATTATGAGGAAATTGAGTTAGACGTGTAGAACAAGTTTTGCACCAAAGATGTGATAGAGCACGCTCGAAAGATTCACTACAACCTCCTTGTTCACAAGTTTTAGAGTTGTGACTTGTGAGGTAGGGAGGTACTTACTATTCTAGTGAATTTGTGAATGATCATTGCACAATTCAAAGTCAGGCACAAGCTGAATGGGCCTGCAAACCTCATGCTATAGAAGTACAGTCATCATGTAATAATTTCTTAAAAAGCCAAACCATTATAGTAATACCATGGTTTTCTTTCTCAAGTTTATTGATTGAAAAAATACAGCATTTCATATGTACATTACTCAAAGCACTCCAGCTAAAGTTCAGTAATATACATTGTACCAGCAGACCAAGTTGAGATTACAAAGCTGTACGTGAAGACAAACGAATCATACAGAAGGATGGAAACCCTATGTCAAGGAAATATACAATAAGTTTTTTTTATCTTGAAAAGAATCTTGGTCTGCGTTGAATTAGTCCATGCGGTTCTCTGAGCATTTGTAATAAATTATGATTATCATCTTCACTAGGCAGAAATATAAGGGACAAACCACCCCATTCAGATAACTCATTTAGTTTAAACTTTAATAAAAAAATGTTAGGAGGCCAAAGAAAATGATTGTATTTATCCAAAAGGGTTTCCTCCCATTGAAGAAAAAGGATTAGAGTTGCTGGTTGCTGAGTATTTTCCAGTTGACTGTTGAGTAGTGTTTAAGGATCCAAATATATCTCCATCATTGCCAAAGCTACCAACTCCTTGTAATCTGCAATGACACTCAAGAAAACTCTGAATTATTTTTCTTTTTCAATTAAGGAGATCATATCATCATTGGTTGAAGAATCAAAAAGAAATTTGTGTAACTGTGTAATCAGCATTATGATTGAAAGAGTATGCCAATAGAGAAAGTGATAAAGGCGTTTACCAAGGACAACCCCTCTTTTTGATTCAAGATGAGGCAAGCATACAAGGCTTTGAATGGACTTAACTACAGTTAACAAAGACCATTTTCTTTCCTCTATGTAATTTTGATTTCCTAATGCCCCAACCCCACCCACACGCCAAACCCAAAAAAAAAAAAAAAAAGGAGAATTTTTTGAAAGAAGATAAAAACGACTTTAAGTGAAATGAAAGAAAGCCAAACTGGTGGCATTACATGAAGCCTTTGTTACTCAAGATGGTCCCATTTTGAGCCCATTGAAAGAAAAAGATTACAAAGAACTAAGGCCAGCATGTTACCTGGATGGTGTCATATTATTATGAACTTGTAGCCCCATGTTTGCACCTGAGATTATTAAATTGGACATTACCAACACTGGGCCCAACAAATAATGGATGCCTAGAAATAAAAATAAAAATGTGGATTTACCTGGAGGTGAACATGGAGGCACTGCAGATGCATAAGATGGTGATTGAGGTGCCATCAAACTCAGAGACTGGGTACCAAGGCTGGAAGTTTGAAATAAGCCACCACCAGCTGACAGGTTCGGCAGTGCACCTTGCAAAGACACCATGGTAGGAAACTGCATCACAGATAACACAAAGTTTTAGGGCTAAAACAAGTTTTCTCTGATTTAAATGAAACTTTTACTTTTGGAGAAACAAAACCCTAAAGAGTACCAAAAAAGTAAATTCAATTTAAAACAGAACATGTCATAAATGATTTGTTGATAATCATTTGGTTAAAGTATTTCATAGATGTGAGTGTCATATCATCATAGATAAATCTTCCTTACATCGAAAAGCCTCAGGCTTTGCAATTAAGAAGGATTGTGTGCTATTACTCAAACCAGTGAGCAAAATCAACAGCATAGTGCTAAGACATGGTAGTAACCAAATTCCAATTGAAATGAAATATTTAGGATAAATCAATGAAAATTAGGAATCATAGGTATATGAAGGAGCCTCTGTGCAGCTAAATTTTTTTGTTGATACCTTTTTGCCTCAGCATAAAATTTGTATGCAATCTAGCCACAAGCTATCATCTTCATTTTTATGGCAAACCACATGGATATATCAGCACAGCCATATGTCTCCGAATTTTTTTTTTTTTATGGAAAAATAAATAAACAAATAAGGTAGAACCAATTATATTGTGGTTACCAGTCATATGTCTCCCAATTTTAATATAGAAGCATCATGTTTTTAAGTAGTGAACAGATTCTGGAGAATATGAAAAACAAAAGTGAGAGACCTCATATAAGTACTGGTGAATCTTATCGAGTCTAATCACATTGAGGATGTGATATGAGATAAGAATGTATGTATGTTCATATTTTTTCTAAACAGATTTGAACAATATACTGTTTATCTTATAGGATTTCCAGTTTGCATATAAATCCTCGATTTCCCAGACATACTTCCTGCTCAACTTTTTTGCTTTACACCACCAGTAATTATTAGCTAACAAAAATAAACACAGTTTATACTTTAAAAGATCTTGAAATTTCCAAGGAAACACTGGGATGAAGAAAAATATAAACATTGATCTTAGCAAATCAAATCAGTTTGAATGTTGTGCATACTGGTGGGGCCTGCACTTGAGCTCTTTCGTCGTTAAGGTCAAATGGATTTGTCGATCTTGCTATGTTGGGAAACACAGGCACAGGCTGCACACAAAAATCCATATTAGCAGATCATCAGCCATCAGCCTGCATACATTAATACAGAATTTACTCAAGTTGATTATCTTGGTGCTTAAAGTACCATTGGATTAGGATAATACTGCATGTTGAATCCCATGCCATAAGGAGAACCATTTTGCCAACCAGGGACTGGTGCAGGGACTGTTGAGTAGCTTAGAGTAAAAAGGTCCTTCAATAAAAATATAATATATCAACAAGAAAACTTTAGAGGAAAATTTGAAAAACTACAAGGGAATGCTATTACCACAGGAAGCTCTTTTCTTCCAATAGACTTAGCTTCCTCTGGAAGAGGTTCAAATCCAACTCCTGAACTGGTTTCTTGAGCTGAGTTTGAGACAGATTGAGAAGATTGCTCTGCAGAAGCACTCAAAGGCCCTTTGCTATTAGGTAGAGTTGAGGAAAACCATAGCTGCAAACATGCAGGGGAAGCTATAGTATTAGCAAACAAATAAACTTATAAATGAAAAAAAATTATCCAGCAAAATATATATATATATATGTTTCAACTTGCAAATATTTAAACATTTTCTGTTATTACCACCTAATTCTAAATTTTCTATACCATAAAATTCAACCAACTTAAGCCATTTCATGTTAGCTTTTTGGTCGTTGATAAAAATCAACATGAATATTGCAATTGAAAATGAAAATGAAATTTAAATCCCTTAGATGGATAATCATGTGGCTCACCTGATTATTCACAGCTCCAACAGGTGGTCTAGTCTGTTGAGTGACAGAGCTACTATCTGCAACAGGGGATGCAGTAGGATGATATTGCTGCATGTTTGGTAGTTGCTCTTTGTCAAGAATATTAATAATGGAGCCACCAATGCCACTAGGTGCATCATAAGGCTGTGCTGGCATATTAATAGTCGAAGCAGTTGTAGAAGCACCAACACTAATGGTTAATGCTAACATATGCTCACTTGCAGCCAGTGAAACACCACCTGCAGGGATGTCACCTCCAGTTGCAGTCGATAGTAAATCATCACTTCTAGGTCCTTCAGAAATGTTACTAGCAGGTACATCTGAGGGTACTGACAACTCAAATAATAAAGATTCCAAAGTATTTGAACTTGGAGCTTGAGATGGCTTCTCCATTGCAGGACGTCCAAAGTTGCCACCATTATCAGAGTGAAGCATCAGCTGTGTCTGTGGTACAGTTGCAGCATCAAGGGGCTCAGAATCAGCATTAAAATCAATCAAGCTTGCTGAATTTCTTCTTTTATGTTCTGCTGGATTCTTGTCAACGGAACCCTGGTCACTGGTAGATGTGATATTCTGCATTGAGGAACACTTGAAGAATAAGTACATATTGGATTATAAACATAAAAAATATATATATATATACAGATTAGACTCCAAAACCAATGGAATGACAAATTCAATCTGCAAAACTTAAAAACAGCTAGTAATCAGAAGTCAGAACTCATGCACAGGCAGTCATTCTCTAACAAAATACCTCCTTGTCCTCGTATAGTCAAACAAGATATATTATGGAGTCAATACCAAGGGAAAGTGTATACACTAAACAAAACTAAGTTCGATCCAGAGTTACATATTCATTTAGTCAATATTTCTTTCAGGGAGAGAGACTTAAGTAGACAGAACATATCAAAGTGAAAGACACAGAGCCTAACATAATTCCACTGGTGAAACATTACTTTCCCAGGAGATATTCAACAGAGATAGCTTCCTTGTTGTAGGCTACTTTATATAGTTCCTGAAAGGACTATAGCGCATATGCAGCCAGTTAAAAAACAAAACATAAGTATTTTCTTGAATGAAAGAGAACACATAACAATAAAAGACCTCTTAAAGAGAACATCACTTAGCAAATGAAGTCCAAACAAAAAAAATAAAAAATCTATTACACAAACCAATATGGGCAGAACCATCAGCATCCTTCCCATCAATTGGTTTAGAAAGTACGCCCACCTGTAAAGGATGAACATTGTCTCCTAGAATATCTCCAATAGGCGGTACCACTGGAGAACGGGACCTATCCACATTCTTTTGAATGTCAGGTGACCTGATTACTATCTTGGATTCTGTATTTGAGAGCCTACGGCTTCCATGCTCATCATCTCGAAACCTGTCATCAACAACTTCAAAACGGGCAGAACTTCTCCTAGGACCTCCATGTCTTGAATTTTCTTGAGGATATTGAGGACTTCTTCTTTCATCATAATAATATTTGAAACTCCCATCATCACTTCTTCCACCAGAACTGGTTCTTTTGCTATGATGCCCTTTGTATCTTTCCTCAGAAGATGGACTTCTAGATCCACCACGATATGCAACAACCTTCCTGCTTTCATTACTCTCCTCCTTGTCATTCTGTATATATAAACAAGAATCTTTTAAAAATAAAAGCAGCTTCGACTGAGAGCAGCAAACAATACTTCTAATTTCCATCACATCTAAATTGATGTCCAAAATTGTTTAGTTGGCCAGTGTAGATATCATATGCAGAACATTGTTGGACAAGCGTTCCACAGGACAAAAATGAAAATTTAAAATAAATATATGATCCATGTGAATGCATATATAATAATGGAGAGATTACCAATCTCAATCTTGGGAGCTTGTCACTACTCTTGTCTCCAGTGTATTTTCTATCCACGTACACATGCTTAATAAAATCCCGGATTCTATGAAGATTACTGGACACAAACATGTGAGTCAACATTCAATATAAAGTAGAGAGATCAACATAAGGTATTCGATAACAACCTTCCATCAGGGTAAGAATGACGCTGAGGATCCCATTCTTTAAAATAAATTTGCCTTGCTCGCTGTGAAGTGATTTAAGTTAAACAATGAAAAGTGAATAAGTATAATTAAAGGAAGGAAGAGAAAGAGCTGCAAATAGATTAATTACAAATTAATATAAATGCATACCTCATTTCCCCCAGCTTGAAGAGCACTAACTTCTTCTGCACTGAATTTAGCCATTGATACTGATTTTACTCGGTGAGTGAATTCCCGACTGAAATATTTAAAAGAATTCATTAGAGACTCTAAACAGATGCCTATTAAGTAATCATAGACCATTCAATAACAAAATGAACATGGCTAAAACATTCCCAATGATGTCATCTAGAACTTATGTGTTCATCACATGCACCATGAGAGGATTAGGCAATATTATGGAAATGAAGCTAAAATTATCTACAAAAAGACAATTAATGTAGAACAAGTATAAATACGTACTGCACTCCACTACAGTTTGTGCAAACAAATGTCAAGAAAGTTGTGCAAACATATTGTGGTCCCTGCTAAAAGAAGATATGTCAGTCATTGTATCATATTATGAAATGGTATAGAGAGATTAAAATCCTACACTTACTTTTGAGAAAATATCACCGCATACAATGTCATAAGACCAGATATCAATATGATAGTAGTCACTTCAAATCCTTGACTAATGAACACACACATTTCAGATAAAATTGAAGAAAAAGGCCTGAAACAACCTAGCAATGCAAGTCAATATGAGAGAAAGTAGTTTAGGGAAAATAAAACCCAAAAAGTGTAAAAGAGAATGCCACAATATATTAGTGTCTGTTTAGCAACAAGATTTGATATCTGGTTTATGCCTCACAAATATTTCAAACTTCAGCATCATGAGCCCACAAGAAAATGAGGCCCAAACACCAGAACAACTTATTTTTCGTTTCTTATTTCACTTTTTCTTCTTATTTCCATTTATTTCTTCTATACACGTGAACTCAACAATACAAATCAAACACATGCAGGACGGGCTACCCTATAGGCCACATTTCTAGGTTCACTACATGTTGCTTGGACCAGTATAGGGTCTCCATTACCTCCTCCTTCAAAAGGTTACCCACAAGCTAGGTTGCACATTACTTCATCCCAACGTGGATCAAGTGGATCAATGTCAGTCGTCATGCTAACTCGTTAATGTTCAAAGCCCATTATAGGCTAGGACATGTATTGTGGATTGATAATGTTAAGCTAAGGTTACCCAAGATCTCAAGTGGGGTTCAGGACCCTGGCCATCACCATCAAGCTATAAAATCTGTTTCGTGTGCCTATGTATGCAATTATGGGCTCCCTTAGTGAAAACCTTGTTTGATAATGGCCTAAAGATATATCGGAGTATAACTCTCTATCTCCAATGAGTTCACCATTGTGAACACTCCGAGGCGTGACCCGTGAATGTCACCACATTCACCATGTGAATAGCTGTCCTGGAGGTTGCTTGCTATGAATCTGTTCTACACTTGGATCCAGGAATACACCATTAACTCAAGGTTAGGGCGGAGAATGAAATTGTCACTTGGTTTAGGTCCAAGAACTACTCTTGACCCCTACGCAGAGGTTCAACTTAACTAGACTTTGAGTCCAGAGTTAAAAAATACATGCTTGGGAAGGTGTTAGGCAACCAAGCCAACCTGATCCAATGGATTAACCTCCACTAATATCCCTAGACCATTTTCAATCAAGGGTCCCCACTAAGTTGGTTCCCATCTAATACATACAATAAATTCAAGAGTAGAATTTAAACTGAATGGAATTTAAACAAGTAAGTCACAAAGATCATATATCAAGAGTAGAATTTAGTCTGGGTGGAGGGTGTGTACACATGGCACAAAGCTGCATACGCATATTTTAAGAATGCGTATGGACTCATACATTTGATATCTGGTCCATGCCTCACAAATTTAAAACTATAGTCTATACACAATGACTTATTATTGATTAGTGAAATCTCCTACCCAATAAAGCTCTTTGATTGACATTCACAGACACCCATCAGTATTTTCTTTCATATCTTCTTGCCTATCATTCTAGCCACACCATTCTTAAAACACAAAAAACGATATATAACGAATAGCCATGCCTTCATCACTATCAAATTTTAAAAAAGCACATACATAAAGTAACAATTAGAAGGTGATCCAGATGATAACCTTGTAATATTGCAGCATATAAAAAATACTGGGAATACATTTGCACTGCCAGATTGATCTCACATTTTAAATCAGATACCAACAACAGAAATAGCTAAAGAAGAAATTTCATACCAAACTGTTGCAATTCATACATCTCCGATTATTGGGATGCCTCAAAAGACCACGGATAATTTTTTCAATTCTCTGGTCTTCCTTCATCCGATTCGCCATTGCCTCCTTCATCCAACAACAAACCAAAACTCAGTACAACAAACGTTATGTATTTGTAAAAATCAAATGTATAAATAATTCTCGGTTGTCTGATATATTTTTAAGGTAGTCTTCCACGTCTTATGTTTCCCTTAAAACCAATATAATGTCATGATCATTGTCGAAAAAAACAGTTTGATATTTAATGTTATTCTCAGCCACCAAACAGAGGACAAAACATTGAACCTCAAAAACTTGTTAATTATATGTTACAAGGTACAATTAAAACGCAAGAAGCAGAGCGCGTAAAAAGGCATTACGAGTATGAACCTGGATAATTGTGGCTATAAACCCTGGAAATTGGTAATTGTGAAAGAAAGGAAAACACAAAGAATGACGAGAGAGAGATAGAGAGAGACGAATTGCAGTTTTGGAGGGATTTGGGACGGACATGTGAACGAGAAAACCGGTTATTTTACTTAACAGACAGAAAGAGAGAGAGAGGTCTAAATGGGAGGGAAAGTTGCCGGTTATAACGTTAAGGAGACCGATGGTTGGGGCCGTTGGGAGAAAGGCTCTCCTCATCCTCTAATTTTTAGCTAGAATTATAACACGTGGCACTTATTTAATTTTGTGTGATTTCCATAAATATTTTAATATCGTTGGATTTTTTTAAGTGTCACATGTCATAATTCTAACTAAAAATTAGAGAGAATAGGAGGATCTCAATGGGAGGGGATCCTCTCACCCGTTAAGGTTACAAGTTGTTTTTCTTTGCTAATCTCATACTTATCTTGTCTTGTCTTGTCTTCCTATGTAAACTTAAATCAATGGCCAGATCATCATAGGAATTGTTTGTATAATAGATATAATAGTAAATTCATATAAATTACATTTTCTATCAAACTTCACCTAAAGAACTTTATACTTAGAAAAAAAAAAACCAAACAATAGAATTTTATACTTAGTACTTCACCTAAAGAACTGTGGCTAAGTTTTTATCAATAAAATTTCATTCTTATTTTAGAAAATCCCAACTATTGCTTAACAATTTGCATGAATTTCTCAAAATGAGTATTCATATGCCCTTGATTGTGGACGTTAAAAATATGTAAATTTTAGTAGTTGCCTCATAAACCATAATATTTTAAAAATCTACTGATTAGGTAGTAGTTATGGCTCCCCTGATTTCAAATCTCCCTCACATAAAATTTTTTATTAAAAAAAACAAAAATTAAATATAAAATTTGGGTAATAGCATCCACAACAGATGAATAGAAAAGGAAACAATAATTAATTATTGGTTTAGAGGAAATTTTATAATTTGTCTAGACTGCATTATATTTTTTTTCTAGTTCCATAAACATATCAATTGAATGATTTTGGTCTCACATCTACACTAATACCAAGTAAATGCCACTAAGAATTATTTATCAAGAAAAATGCCGCTAAGAAGTTCGTAGCTCAATTGGTATTGACTGATCTCCTTTGTGAGAAGAACCAAGATTCAAATCCCTCATCTCCTCACTATTGAATTATAAGAAAAAATAAAAAAATAAAAAATAAAAAAAGTAAACGCCAATGTATAAGTAGACAGAAAATTGTGATTCCATTCATGTGGTGTTGTATTATTTGCACCAACTGCTCCTTTAATTATCGAACACTTAAACTGAGGTTAAGGGGGAAAGAACAAAATAAAAAGAAAAAAGGGAAAAAATTTCTGTACAAAGATTGGCAGCTAAAATTCCATAAACCCCTATACCCTGCAGGATCAGTACACAACTGCACTGAACCGAGAACTCATGCTGGCAAAAAACTGGTGGGAGGAACTGGGAAATCACACTGTTGAAGCAATTCCTTCTCTTTTACCGCCCACAGCTTCATGTTAGAAGATCATTAAGGAATCTGTGATTACAAACAGCCACCACCAGTGAAGAAGTATAAACCAGATTGATTCCAAAAAAAACAATGTTAATAGCAGGCTGAAGGAGTTGGTGAATTTCCATCCCTTCATCTAATAATTCATTTGCTCATTCTATCCATCACCATTTAAGTCCTCAGAAGAAGCTTTGATTGCTTCAGCAGTCATGAGAGCAACCACAGCCTTGTGAATAGCTAGATCTGCTCTGTAAAGCAACCGCTGCGCCCTCTCTCTCTTGAGCTTAGCCATGTTAACTGCATGCTGAGCAGCACCAGATGCATCACGCAACCTGAACTCATCAAGATCAGAACCATCCAGTTGTTCAATGCCATGCCTCTGAGACCCATCTAAATTATAATGCCGCTGTCTTGGCCACTCAGATGATCCCATATTCCATCGATGAATCCCATTTCTCTTGTCTATCGTTCGTTGGTTGTATGAAATCATCATAGGCTGGTCATTCATTGCAAACATTCCAAATCTCTTTGACTTGTTCCTCTGAAGTTTTGGGATATGATTCCTATCAAACCCATCATTGCTCATAGAGAAAAATCCTGTGCTGCTTGCGTCTCGCGGCGAAAACATCCTTGGTGATGACTGTGGCAAAGGGGAATCATCCAAGGATTCATAACTATGAGCCGGATATACAACCTTGTCATCTGCAAAGGCACAACCATTCAATCTTCTTCCTGAGACAACAGATAAAACCAAATTAAGGAAAAGGTTACAAAGAAAAATGAGTCAAAATAATTGTAAATATGTAAAAGTGTAAAGACAATACCAAAAGCATGGAAACCATCCTGATCTCCTAAGATGGCATTACTTTGCCCAGCAACAGAAAACTTCCTCTGCGACCTCTGTTTTGACCCCTTGTTGGGAACTTCCAAACCTCGTGGCTTCAAACAGAATGCAAACATGGGTGGCTTTTCAATTGGTGCAGCCTTCTCCTGGCATCCATTGGGGATGTTAGTATTGTTTTTGGTCAAAGCTAGCTCCCACTCCTTCACTTGTTGTTGATACCTTTCCCAGAGCGGTGGCTGAATAAAGCACAATAAAATGAGCCTTGCAATACATTTAAATAAAAACAAATGAACAAGCAGATTAAATATACATAACCAAAATAAACAGGAGTTGGATGAATTAAATGTCAAGTAAAAACAAAACAAAAGCTAACAAAAGTAGATGACCCCCAAATTGACAATATATCAGCACTGAATTTTGTAAAATCTAAACGTAATTTATACATGTGAAAACAAGACATACTAGAAAACATAAGGGTAAGAAATATGGAAAGCAATAAAGAATAAGTAGAATTAGTATTTCATTTTCAAACTGCACATCATTTCAAATCCAAAAAATATATTCCACCCATCAGTAGATGTTCAACAATTTCCTCTTATTCTTTTATTTTATTTTATCTCCAGAAAATTTCATTCTCATCTTACATAATACATGCCCCTCGGTTTACAAGAGTGTTTTAAAAACTCAAAATAATTACTTCAAATCATTTTAATGCCAACAGGATCACTGCTTAGTTTACCAGACCTTAGGAGCATTTCAGCTTTTAGGAATTTTTCCTGAAATTAGTATTAGTGGCTTTCAAATAATTTTGGCTGTCAATCCACACACACAAACACATGTATCTTTTTCTTTCCTGTTTCACAAAACCAGAGAAGAGGCAAGGATCAAAATTGTAAAACAGATATGAAATAAAGGGTAAATTACTTTTTAAACCTACAGTTTTGGGTATTGTTTCATTTAAACCTTTAATTTTCAAAATGTTCCATTTAAACCTCAAAGTTTCTAAAACGTTTCATTTGAACCTTTCATCAAATTTTTCTACTAACACCATTAAACATCATGTGAATAGGTTTAAATAAAACTATCTCAAACTATAAGGTTTGAATGAAACGTTTTTAGAAACTTTGAGGTTTAAATGAAATATTTTAAAAGTTTAAAGTTTAAATGAAACATACTCAAACTCTACAGTTTAAAATGTTACCCTAAAATTAAAGTAATTAAATTACAAATATTTCAGCAGAAGCTGACTTCTTTAATAATTCAAGTGCACTTCCACCTAGGGGATTACATCCACTAAATTAGCTTCCATCATAAAGTACCGAACACAATTATCAAGAACAAGAAAAGTCATTCAGAAGATACCTGAAGATGTCTGATTAAAGGCATTCCCTTGCTCTGCCTTTTTTGCCGCCAATGCTCATAAATAGTTTTGATTACATCCATGGGACCAACTCCATCCGTGAGGTCTTCTATTTCTTCAGATGTGAACTGATCACACTGTTGAGCATATGCAGCCTTCTCAAACATGTCCATTGTCCTTTCAAACATCTCCTCAGAGATATTTCCCAAGCCGCAGTCATCAATTTCAGAGGAGCTTGGATTGTTCAAAATCCACTGCTCATCATCACTATCCATGTCATATAAGGCTCGTGATGGATCCAAAGCCATATCAACATCCGTTTCAACCTGCCGGAAGTACTTAGAAGAACTGCGAACAAATGCTACCTCTGTTCCACTATCATCATTTTCCTCTATCAAGTACACCCCAGGAATGGGAATGTTTTTTATCAAAGCAGCACGAATATTCCGATTGTAACACTCTTCATGCATCTCCTTGAAAAGAGCCCACTGACTCCTATCTGGAAACTCCAAGATCCAATCTTTTCCTCCTTTCCACATCATGGCATGAGTGTAGCGGTTTGTCGACCCAGGCTGCAGAAACTGATGTGCCTTGTACGAATACTTTGTAGTCCCTGAAATTTTTACAGCAAGCTTCCACTCGTTATGATCAAAAAGCTCTAGGACAACTTGTGCCCCACATTCTCTCCAGCCTCTGTCGCCAAGTGTGATTAACACATTTGCATCACAAGATAACAGCTCCAAGTTTCTTTGAGAGCCTCTAGAAGCATCTGCTGGTCTCTTCTCATTAGCCCTCCTGATTCGTTTGTGAGGAAGTGCTTTCTGTTGTTGACTTCTATGCTTGTTAACATCGAAACCTCCAAAAGGCAACATGTATGAAACCTGAGTTCGTGGCTTTTTAGGTCCATTGCCAAAACCATTTTGGAAGACGTCAGCCTTCCCATCTGACCATCCATGAGAGAGGTGTCCAAATGATGATGAATTATTTTTATTTCGATGCCATGTACTCCTGCGAGCAGTAGGGTTGGGGCTTGGGATGATGCCACCATTCATATTCCATGACAGATCGGTAGAGTGTTGAGCACTGTGTAATTCCCCATTCTCAGGCTTCTCAAATTGATTAAATGATGGAATTTCAACACCAAGACCATTCAAAAAAGAATGGGAACTGGTATTGGACTTGTCTCTGTCAACTGAAGGTCTTGGTGATAAAGCACATTGTTCTGACTCTGACTGGTTGCTTTGCCACTTCTGCAACTGGACAATTGCATCAGTCCCAACCTTTTCAGAATCCCGGGAACCTGCAGATGTTCCAGCAACGCTAACATCACCATTTTGGTACTTCAAGGGTGACTTTATCCTATCTTTCTCCTCCGACTTAGCACGAGAAAGCCATTCATCACAAGCAGTATCATTAGACAAAGCCTTCAAATTATTACCAACAGTATCCTTAGAGCAGCCCTCCCCACTAGAACTGTCATCCACCAAAAAACTCCCAAGGTTTTCAGGATGCTCTACTGAATCATGGTCCCGGAAACTGATTCGAGCCGCACAATGTTCCATAAGTAGCTTCAGATGCAAACTAAGAAAGAAAGTAGGCGCAGCAGCAAAACAAAGAGCAAATGGGGGAACTTTCCTGTGCATCTCATTGGAATTAGATGATGGCTGACTGATATTCACATAGGTGCAATCCGTGGCAAAACCCATGACACTTATACCCTGCCTAGGCCTTTTCCGTAAACCCTGGTTGGTGAAAAAACATACAGAAGTTAATACAAATCATAAACTATATAAAAGAGAAGTATATTAGGGTATGCTTGGAACAGAACAATATTCGAGGGAAAGGGTGGCCATAATATTACAAAATTTATTATATTCCAGCCATCCTTCCCCTCTACTCTCCTCTACCTCCACCTCCCCACCCCCAATCCAAACATGAGTTCATCTTTTTACTTTACTATTAAACTCACTTGAACTCCAACCCCAGGAGCAAGTGTGCAGGGGGTGATCACTTGGAAATTAAATGCATAATGACAAAAGGAGATAGATAGCATAGATCTAATTATCTAAACTAAGGGGAAAGAAATATAGTTTTCGAAATATAAGAAATTGACACAAGACAAAATGAATACAACAATAACAAAATTGAAGGAAAAATAAAAAATAAAAATATCCTACGAGTCAAAGTTACTTAGAGTCAGCACGATAAAAAAACCTAGGAGTCAACAGCTAGGGTAGCACTAGACCAATGGAAAAATTCTAAGGGCGCGATTGGTACATTGTAATAGGTCTTGTATAGTTATTCCTAAAGAATATTCGGTTGTTTGGTTGCACTTTTATTACAGGGAATAACTATTCCTTAGGAATGACTATTCTTTAAAATGAGGAATAGTTATTCCTTATTAAAATGGCTGTAATAGCTATTTCTTAAGTCAAGTAATAGCTTAAAAAAAATAAAAAATAAAAAAATTCTAAACACCATAGGTCCATAGTTGACTACCATTTTTTAAAATCTCTCTCTCTCTCTCTCTCTCTATATATAACATTCAAAATCTAGTCTCCAAAATGTTTTAAAATTATTAATACTCGAACAATAAGCAATATGCCCAATTTTGTTTTACGGAAATTCTTGAACAGTTGAACTCTTATATGCAAAACCATCCTAAAAATAAAAACATAGTTCTATAAAGTAAGTTTGTTATAGTTTTTTTTATTATTATTATTATTAAATGACGTGTAGCTATTAAAAATGTGTTATCATTTTTTTTAACATTTATGGAATTATTAATTTTCATCGAAGAACACGTATATTTATATTAATCATGTATAGTAAAATATAGAATACAAATTCGGGGTTCTATTCATGTGTTATCACTATACAAATGAATGGTAA